>JAUIMM010000479.1:0-647084 GCA_031769625.1 Taudactylus pleione | reverse complement strand
ATTTTTTTAATGTTCACTATAGTACTGTAGTTCAGTCTTGTTATCCAACCCTTACAAAAATCAATCTATTGTACTGTAGATGTGCCCAGCTACAGTACTGTAGTTTGTTGCTCCATACGGTACGCCATACAGTATACCGCATTGCTAGTTGCACGCTACACTGTGGCGTATTGAGTCTCATAGCACTGCGCATGCCCAGTTGTCTGTATTATATGGTACTTACAGTACAACTGTAGTTGTAAGTACAATACGGTAGACATTGTAGTGATTCCCTGACTCTAGGAACTACAGTACAGTAGATGCAGTAGTCTAGGGGGCTAATGCCTAGCCCTACTGCATCTAGGATTTTCTTGTCCCGCTGGTTCAAGACCTTTAAAGTACATACTTTATACGGTAATTTTATTTTGTTTTAAATCTTCACTAATACATTATCCAGAAATTCTGGTATTTCTATGCCACAGTACTTTGACAAAAAAGTCTAACCTTGTTAATAAAAAATAAAAAGTGTAACCTTTCAAGCTTCGAACCCGCAAAAGGGTTGTACAGGCAGCGTAATGTATTTGTTTGATTATTTACCATTACACTACAGCCGCCTGCAATACCAAGTTTGCACCTGGCTTGAGTGTTTCCTACAATACTGTACGTCATCGTATCTCAGGCGCATGCCCAGATCTACTGTATACCCATTTAGTGCTTTTTTTTTCTTTTTTACTAAACTCAGTACATTTTATATATTAGGGGGTAAATGTACTAAGATGGTAGTGCTATTAAGAAGTGATGTTGCCCATAGCAACCAATCTGATTCCAGGTATTACTGTACAGTATCTTCTAGAAGGTGCTACTGTAGATAAATGCTAAGTACAGTAGAATCTGATTGGATGCTATGGGCAACATACAGTACAGTAACTTCTTAAATAGAACTCCCATCTTAGTAAATTTACCCCTACAAGTTTCAATTTTTCCCCCAAAATTTTTTTCTTCCACCCCCCAAAATGAAAGTGAATTTTTAGTGTGTTCTGACTTTTTAAAAAAAAAAAAAGTTACGCAGTTTACAGTACCTTTAGAGGACGTTGAAGGCTTCCCGCAACATTGCACCCCAATTCACCAAATTTTTCCGCCTGCTATTCATACAGTAGGCGAAACTTTTTAACATACTGTCTTACTGTACATTGCATTGACTTCCCGCCTACAGTAGGCAGAAAAGCTTTCAAATTGAATACAGCGATAATTTTATGCCTGGCAAAATTATGTAATCTCCGAAACTTTTTTTAGCCAATCCCGTGTTTTTGCTCCAATGGGTGAAAAAGTGCCAACCAATGTTCTCCCAACTGTCATCTCACAGGCTGTGTTTGAAAAATGACAGTTGGGAGCTGATTGACTGACACCTTATCACTTTTTTATAACTTCTCACTGTCTAACACTGCTTAGTACAGTAAATAGACCCCCTTGGAGTGAAAATACCAGACCGGCTAAAAAAAGTAAATAGACCACCCCTAAATTGAAAACGTCCCTCAGTGTATACAGTACTGTATGTCTACTGTACTGTATTCTACTGTAAGTTCCGGGCAGCTGTGAAATCACTGTGATGGGCAACAGGGATACTGTACAGTATATGACTGTGGGCGGCAACCCCCATCGGCCGGCGCACCCCTGGTGAGTGAAATCCTGGCAAATAGGACGATACACCCCTGCATCTGTGTGTTATTGACTTTTTCTACCTTTTTAATGACAGATGCACATGTTGGGTCTCAGGCGCACTTAAAGACTGAATTACATACAGTACAAACACCAATTGTATAAATTAATGACAATTTTTATTTAACCTACAGTAACATGCTTTACAGAGGGGGGGACTTCTTTAGCTTTCAACTCCTGTAGTCCTCTACTGTCACACGCTTCTTTCTTCTGCCGCTGGCATGTCCTGGAGTTCCAAGCTGGACACGGACATGGATACTGTACAGTACCTACAGTAGGAGGAAAGAGATGATGTGAGAACAGTCCTTCCTCAATGCCGACCAATACGCCTTACTGGACCGAGGACTACACAAAAAGAGTTGGCTTTTAAGTTAAAATCATCACTGGCACTTTTGGCCTCAGATTCAGAGTTTCACCTATACCAGGTGCAGACTCTACCATGCATCAGAGTGCAAGGTCCACTGTATGCCTTGAAGAAAGGAGGATAGGCAGGGACAAACAGACAGTAAAAGACAGACACACAGGTTCTCACCGGAGATGCTCTTGTTCTTCATCCTGCTTGATCCCACACACCCTGTACTGTAGGAGAGAGAATCCACTGTGCAGGGCCCTTCCCTGCTCTAACAGTGTCACACTAATCCACTTCTCCACATTAATATATGCCCTAACTAACCAGACTAACAATTTTATTAATAACTACAGAAATTTGTATTATACTGTAAATAAGCCTGGTGGTGAAATACTGTAAGCAGTGCCCCTAGGCCCACAGCCCATAATATAACGATAAAAAAAAAATACATGAAACAAGACAGTATTTGGGTGCCCCAGATGGAGGTGAACACCAGCTGTCTGAATACGATAACAGAGCACTAACATTACCAAAAATCTCACCTTATGCTGATGTCAAAGGTACCGCCGCTCCAACCATACAGTAGATGTACAGTAGAAGCCTGTCTCTCAATTCACGGTGCACCCACTACTGTACAGTACTGTATGTCTGCAACTATGGATGTGGATGTTGAAGCAGCCACTACTACTGTACTGTATTGTCGAAGACTAATTTACATAATTCCATATTTACATATGCTTTATGCTGTATAATGAAGCAGTACATGAGATTTAACAAGGCATTGGTACTTCCATTTTGTTTCTCTGTCCAAACTCAGATTTAAATGGAAACTAGTGTGATGTCTTTAAGGCCGCACCCGAGGGAAACTGTTTATCTAACACAGTGAAGAGAAAATGCCCATATATGTGTCCTTGTGCTGGGGAAACTATTCAGACTAAATATGGGATGCAGTATTCCATGAGTATCACTCAAAAGAATTCAGTTTCGAGTCTGATTGTCAAGGAGGAGTTAACAAAAATAAGCTTTGTCTATTATCTGATAATGGTAGTGGGCGTATAAGGGGCGTATAATCTGAATATTGTAATAATGTACAAGTACTGTGTGACAATGTCAATCATTGTTATTCCTGCATTATAACCCTGGGAGAATATGTCCCAGTTAAGGGCTTGATCTAATTATTTAATTAATTAATAAAATGACAAATTCTTAAGTATACTGGTTTGGAGAATATTACTTATTATGGAACAACACCTGTTAAAGGTAACATAAACAGTTGGAGGCACTTGCTTACGACTTTATGACATCCATCATCTACCTGTGCACCTGTCAGGTTTCCTCACTACCTCTACAATGGGAGAGGAGTGGCTGTACCTGCTGTCTGGCCAGCAGCTGGGACATCCAATCTCAAAAATCTTCGTGAGTATCAGAATTAATTATATATATACATTATGTGTATATATATGTATGTTTCTGTGCTCCGAGATGTTATGTAATGAGAGGAAATGGTTTACCACATGATGAAGGGGGTGTAGCTAAAGTTGAACTCAGAGATGATTTTATATTGTGTGTTGTTGCATTTAAGTAATATTGCTAAAAAATAGAGGTAACTGTATTAAGATGCTTTAATAATTTTATACTGTGATCTGATCACTCACAGTCAAAGGTTTATTTAATATTTGTGTAGTGAAGAATGTATGAATTATGAGTGTATGAAATGTGGAGATGTACTTGTTTTTCGATAGACAGACGTGTCGCAAGAGGTAATACAAATGTGTTTGTATTTGCTTGGAGAAAAACAGGTGATCATAGAAAGCTTTTTCTAACTATGTGCATTTCTATGGTGAGTGCTAAAATGACAAGAGATGATAAAATGTGTATTCCAGTGGATGGAAATAAAAAAAGTGCAGCGTAAAGTGTTAATTTGTAATGTTTACATAATTAGTATAAGTAATTCTAAATTAAATGCAGAGATCAGTCCGCGTGCTTGCGTAAAGTATGTCATGTTAAAACTCTATAAAAAAAACAAATGTATGATGTTGGGAACACAATGGCAGGCTGCAGCTGCTATTGCTATTTCTATAGTTGTGTCAGTAATGTTTAAAAATATTCTTAAAAAAATCTTTAAAATAGTGTTTATTATCTGTGAAACAAGACGCTCTCATTGAATCTGAAGAAAAGTACAGGCAGAGTTTACGTTATTGTTTGCCAAGAAAAGTTCTTATAAGTTCAGAATGTCCCAGACAAAAGACAGAGTTTACAAAAGCAAGAGAACTACAAAGGCTTATAGAGTAATTACATTATCATTGTTACATAAACCAATAGAGAAAGTTTGGAAACAGCTAATTTTTAGAGAAATTTGATTTTTGAGATAAATAGTGTTGATGTTATTAATGACCATAAGCCAAATGTTTAATGCTACATTATACCAGACTAAAAAAGAATAAGACAGTTGCTGCTAATCATAAAGGATTCCACATGATTACATGCTTAAGGGACTTTTTAAGGCTAGGTTGAATGATGCATAACGTTATAGGGCAGCATTTTAATATCTAGAGTGGGAAGAACTATACTTTAACATAATTGCCAACTTAACAAGGAGAGGACAGACGCAGATCTTGTGCAGAACAGAGATGTTGGGTTGGAAAATATTTGGATATAAGTGAAGAGATGTATGTTGGTTTGGTTAATAGCGTCATTCGTGAGTGTAAGTATTTTAAGTTGAATATGGTAGAAGACCGGCAGCCAATAGAGAGCCTGACAGACTAGATTAGCAGACACTGAACATTTGGTGAGAAAGTTCAACCTCGCAGCTATATTCAAAATGCCGTATAGTGGGGAAAACCAATAATGAGACTATTACAATTGTCTATGAGGAAATAAT
Source organism: Taudactylus pleione (assembly GCA_031769625.1). Taxonomy (NCBI): domain Eukaryota; kingdom Metazoa; phylum Chordata; class Amphibia; order Anura; family Myobatrachidae; genus Taudactylus; species Taudactylus pleione. The sequence goes on along the minus strand of JAUIMM010000479.1, from coordinate 642,159 downwards.
GACTCCATGTGCTAGATTTGCTGCATTGTCTTGTGTAAGATATGGTCGAATTTTGGCTATGTTTTTAAGATGTATGTAACAGGATTTAGAGACAGTTGAATGTGAGAAACAGTAGACAGTTTATAGTCAAGGATGAGACCGAGGTAGCGAGCTTGTGAAGTGGGGTTGATTGTCGAGTTATCAAGTTGTCAATAGTTATAGAGATATCAATATGGTGACTATTATTGGCTGGTAGATATATAATTAATTCTGCTGTGGCTACAGTAATTTTTAGGTGGCGAGATGACATTCTAAGATGTAATGGTGGAGAAATATACAGTGACACAGATGAGTGCAGTTAGTGACAAATCTGGGGAGAATAGGGAAAATTTGAGTATTGTCTGCATACAGATGATATTGAAAATCAAAGGAGCAGATTAGTTAGCTAAGAATGGAGGTAAAATCGGAAAAGTGCACAGTATAAGAATGATTATATAAGTAGGATGTCAATCAAGAAGGGATGTGTCTTGAAAACCTAGGGATTATAGTGTTTGCATAGGAAGAGAATGCTGTTTCTGTGGAGTATTAGGAATGAGATGAGGAGAGTGTAGATACTTCATCTATATTAGAGGGGTCTAATAAACATGATCCTATATACTTCCTATGTTCAGAGCAGGATTGTAAACTTTTGTAATGACAAACTGTTTAACTCGTTCTTTCAGTATTTTCATAGTGAGAAACTGTCTGTCTGTGTAACTAGTGCGTCAGTGTGAGTTTAACTCTCTCTGTGTATACCCCTCCCAGATGGAGAAAAAGCTGCACGGAGGAGAAGTAAAAAAAAAAAAAAAGACAAATGCTTTAACTATCTCAGAGCATGAAACTGCATCTGTATTCTTGCATCATAGGTTTCTTTTGTACCTCAGCTAGGGTACTAATAAAAGAAGGTTATGAAACATACTTTTTAGTAAATATATGTAGTATCTACATAATGTTTTAATAAAGCAAAAGGATATATTCTGAAAAAGTTTACAAACAGTTTACAATATTTTCAAAATAATCTGCAATTTTTTATGATCTTACAGATGACGCAGTCCTTATCCAACAGTGATCTATGGTTATATTCAAAGTTATTTTAAACTTCATTAAGAGCTGCTAACAAACAATTGTGTTTCTTTTGCAGAAGCAAGTTGAAAGTTTAATGGGACAAAATCCAACTGTATAGTGATAATTTTAAATATACAGGACGTTGTTTTCCACCAACTGGTTGCCATGGCGACGGTTGCTAGGCAACTGGTTGCCATGGTGATGGTTGCTAGGCAACTGGTTGCCATGGCGATGGTTGCCATGGTGATGGTTGCCATGGCGATGGTTGCTAGGCAACTGGTTGCCATGGCGATGGTTGCTAGGCAACTGGTTGCCATGGCGACGGTTGCTTGGCAACTGGTTGCCATGGCGACGGTTGCTAGGCAACTGGTTGCCATGGCGATGGTTGCCATGGCGATGGTTGCTAGGCAACTGGTTGCCATGGCGATGGTTGCTAGGCAACTGGTTGCCATGGCGATGGTTGCTAGGCAACTGGTTGCCATGGCGACGGTTGCTAGGCAACTGGTTGCCATGGCGATGGTTGCTAGGCAACTGGTTGCAATGGCGATGGTTGCCATGGTGATAATTGCTAGGCAACTGGTTGCCATGGCGACGGTTGCTAGACAACTGGTTGCCATGGCAACGGTTGCTAGGCAACTGGTTGCCATGGCGATGGTTGCTAGGCAACTGGTTGCCATGGCGATGGTTGCTAGGCAACTGGTTGCCATGGCGATGGTTGCTAGGCAACTGGTTGCCATGGCGATGGTTGCTAGGCAACTGGATGCCATGGCGATGGTTGCTAGGCAACTGGTTGCCATGGCAATGGTTGCTAGGCAACTGGTTGCCATGGTGATGGTTGCTAGGCAACTGGTTGCCATGGCGATGGTTGCTAGGCAACTGGTTGCCATGGCGATGGTTGCTAGGCAACTGGTTGCCATGGCGATGGTTGCTAGGTAACTGGTTGCCATGGCGATGGTTGCCATGGCGATGGTTGCTAGGCAACTGGTTGCCATGGTGATGGTTGCTAGGCAACTGGTTGCCATGGCGATGGTTGCTAGGCAACTGGTTGCCATGGCGATGGTTGCTAGGCAACTGGTTGCCATTGCGATGGTTGCTAGGCAACTGGTTGCCATGGCGATGGTTGCCATGGCGATGGTTGCTAGGCAACTGGTTGCCATGGCGACGGTTGCTAGGCAACTGGTTGCCATGGCGACGGTTGCTAGGCAACTGGTTGCCATGGCGATGGTTGCTAGGCAACTGGTTGCCATGGCGATGGTTGCTAGGTAACTAGTTGCCATGGCGATGGTTGCCATGGCGATGGTTGCTAGGCAACTGGTTGCCATGGCGATGGTTGCTAGGCAACTGGTTGCCATGGCGATGGTTGCTATGCAACTGGTTGCCATGGCGACGGTTGCTTGGCAACTGGTTGCCATGGCGATGGTTGCTAGGCAACTGGTTGCCATGGTGATGGTTGCCATGGCGATGGTTGCTAGGCAACTGGTTGCCATGGCGATGGTTGCGAGGCAACTGGTTGCCATGGAGATGGTTGCTATACAACTGGTTGCCATGGCAATGGTTGCTAGGCAACTGGTTGCCATGGCGATGGTTGCCATGGCGACGGTTGCTAGGCAACTGGTTGCCATGGTGACAGTTGCTAGGCAACTTGTTGCCATGGCGACGGTTGCTAGGCAACTGGTTGCCATGGCGATGGTTGCTAGGCAACTGGTTGCCATGGCAATGGTTGCTAGGCAACTGGTTGCCATGGCAATGGTTGCTAGGCAACTGGTTGCCATGGCGATGGTTGCCATTGCGATGGTTGCTAGGCAACTGGTTGCCATGGCGATGGTTGCTAGGCAACTGGTTGCCATGGCGATGGTTGCTAGACAACTGGTTGCCATGGTGATGGTTGCTAGGCAACTGGTTGCCATGGCGATGGTTGCTAGGCAACTGGTTGCCATGGCGATGGTTTTCATGGCGATGGTTGCTAGGCAACTGGTTGCCATGGCGATGGTTGCTAGGCAACTGGTTGCCATGGCAACGGTTGCTAGGCAACTGGTTGCCATGGCGACGGTTGCTAGGCAACTGGTTGCCATGGCGATGGTTGCTAGGCAACTGGTTGCCATGGCGATGGTTGCCATGGCGATGGTTGCTAGGCAACTGGTTGCCATGGCGATGGTTGCTAGGCAACTGGTTTACATGGCGATGGTTGCTAGGCAACTGGTTGCCATTGCGATGGTTGCTAGGCAACTGGTTGCCATGGCGATGGTTGCCATGGCGATGGTTGCTAGGCAACTGGTTGCCATGGTGACGGTTGCTAGGCAACTGGTTGCCATGGCGACGGTTGCTAGGCAACTGGTTGCCATGGCGATGGTTGCTAGGCAACTGGTTGCCATGGCGATGGTTGCTAGGTAACTGGTTGCCATGGCGATGGTTGCCATGGCGATGGTTGCTAGGCAACTGGTTGCCATGGCGATGGTTGCTAGGCAACTGGTTGCCATGGCGATGGTTGCTATGCAACTGGTTGCCATGGCGACGGTTGCTTGGCAACTGGTTGCCATGGCGACGGTTGCTAGGCAATTGGTTGCCATGGTGATGGTTGCCATGGCGATGGTTGCTGGGCAACTGGTTGCCATGGCGATGGTTGCGAGGCAACTGGTTGCCATGGCGATGGTTGCTATACAACTGGTTGCCATGGCAATGGTTGCTAGGCAACTGGTTGCCATGGCGATGGTTGCCATGGCGACGGTTGCTAGGCAACTGGTTGCCATGGTGACGGTTGCTAGGCAACTTGTTGCCATGGCGACGGTTGCTAGGCAACTGGTTGCCATGGCGATGGTTGCTAGGCAACTGGTTGCCATGGTGATGGTTGCTAGGCAACTGGTTGCCATGGTGATGGTTGCTAGGCAACTGGTTGCCATGGCGATGGTTGCTAGGCAACTGGTTGCCATGGCGATGGTTGCTAGGCAACTGGTTGCCATGGCGATGGTTGCTAGGCAACTGGTTGCCATGGCGACGGTTGCTAGGCAACTGGTTGCCATGGCGACGGTTGCTAGGCAACTGGTTGCCATGGCGATGGTTGCCATGGTGATAATTGCTAGGCAACTGGTTGCCATGGCGACGTTTGCTAGACAACTGGTTGCCATGGCGATGGTTGCTAGGCAACTGGTTGCCATGGCAATGGTTGCTAGGCAACTGGTTGCCATGGCAATGGTTGCTAGGCAACTGGTTGCCATGGCGATGGTTGCCATTGCGATGGTTGCTAGGCAACTGGTTGCCATGGCGATGGTTGCTAGGCAATTGGTTGCCATGGCGACGGTTGCTAGGCAACTGGTTGCCATGGTGATGGTTGCTAGGCAACTGGTTGCCATGGCGATGGTTGCTAGGCAACTGGTTGCCATGGCGATGGTTGCTAGGCAACTGGTTGCCATGGCGATGGTTGCCATGGTGATGGTTGCTAGGCAACTGGTTGCCATGGTGACGGTTGAAGGCAACTGGTTGCCATGGCGACGGTTGCTAGGCAACTGGTTGCCATGGTGACGGTTGCTAGGCAACTGGTTGCCATGGCGATGGTTGCTAGGCAACTGGTTGCCATGGCGATGGTTGCCATGGCGATGGTTGCTAGGCAACTGGTTGCCATGGTGACGGTTGCTAGGCAACTGGTTGCCATGGTGATGGTTGCTAGGCAACTGGTTGCCATGGCGATGGTTGCTTGGCAACAGGTTGCCATGGCGATGGTTGCTAGGCAACTGGTTGCCATGGCGATGGTTGCTAGGCAACTGGTTGCCATGGCGATGGTTGCTATGCAACTGGTTGCCATGGCGACAGTTGCTTGGCAACTGGTTGCCATGGCGACGGTTGCTAGGCAACTGGTTGCCATGGCGACAGTTGCCATGGCAATGGTTGCTAGGCAACTGGTTGCCATGGCGATGGTTGCTAGGCAACTGGTTGCCATGGCGATGGTTGCTAGGCAACTGGTTGCCATGGCGACGGTTGCTAGGCAACTGGTTGCCATGGCAACGGTTGCTAGGCAACTGGTTGCCATGGTGATGGTTGCCATGGTGATAATTGCTAGGCAACTGGTTGCCATGGCGATGGTTGCTATGCAACTGGTTGCCATGGCGACGGTTGCTTGGCAACTGGTTGCCATGGCGACGGTTGCTAGGCAACTGGTTGCCATGGCGATGGTTGCTAGGCAACTGGTTGCCATGGCGATGGTTGCTAGGCAACTGGTTGCCATGGCGATGGTTGCCATGGCGATGGTTGCTAGGCAACTGGTTGCCATGGCGATGGTTGCTAGGCAAATGGTTGCCATGGCGATGGTTGCTAGGCAACTGGTTGCCATGGCGCTGGTTGCTAGGCAACTGGTTGCCATGGCGATGGTTGCTAGGCAACTGGTTGCCATGGCGATGGTTGCTAGGCAACTGGTTGCCATGGCGATGGTTGCTAGGCAACTGGTTGCCATGGCGATGGTTGCCATGGCGATGGTTGCTAGGCAACTGGTTGCCATGGCGATGGTTGCTAGGCAACTGGTTGCCATGGTGATGGTTGCTAGGCAACTGGTTGCCATGGCGACGGTTGCTAGGCAACTGGTTGCCATGGCGACGGTTGCTAGGCAACTGGTTGCCATGGTGATGGTTGCTAGGCAACTGGTTGCCATGGCGATGGTTGCTAGGCAACTGGATGCCATGGCGATGGTTGCTAGGCAACTGGTTGCCATGGCAATGGTTGCTAGGCAACTGGTTGCCATGGTGATGGTTGCTAGGCAACTGGTTGCCATGGCGATGGTTGCTAGGCAACTGGTTGCCATGGCGATGGTTGCTAGGCAACTGGTTGCCATGGCGATGGTTGCTAGGTAACTGGTTGCCATGGCGATGGTTGCCATGGCGATGGTTGCTAGGCAACTGGTTGCCATGGTGATGGTTGCTAGGCAACTGGTTGCCATGGCGATGGTTGCTAGGCAACTGGTTGCCATGGCGATGGTTGCTAGGCAACTGGTTGCCATTGCGATGGTTGCTAGGCAACTGGTTGCCATGGCGATGGTTGCTAGGCAACTGGTTGCCATGGCGATGGTTGCTAGGTAACTAGTTGCCATGGCGATGGTTGCCATGGCGATGGTTGCTAGGCAACTGGTTGCCATGGCGACGGTTGCTAGGCAACTGGTTGCCATGGCGATGGTTGCTAGGCAACTGGTTGCCATGGCGATGGTTGCTAGGCAACTGGTTGCCATGGCGATGGTTGCTAGGTAACTAGTTGCCATGGCGATGGTTGCCATGGCGATGGTTGCTAGGCAACTGGTTGCCATGGCGATGGTTGCTAGGCAACTGGTTGCCATGGCGACGGTTGCTTGGCAACTGGTTGCCATGGCGATGGTTGCTAGGCAACTGGTTGCCATGGTGATGGTTGCCATGGCGATGGTTGCTAGGCAACTGGTTGCCATGGCGATGGTTGCGAGGCAACTGGTTGCCATGGCGATGGTTGCTATACAACTGGTTGCCATGGCAATGGTTGCTAGGCAACTGGTTGCGATGGCGATGGTTGCCATGGCGACGGTTGCTAGGCAACTGGTTGCCATGGTGACGGTTGCTAGGCAACTTGTTGCCATGGCGACGGTTGCTAGGCAACTGGTTGCCATGGCGACGGTTGCTAGGCAACTGGTTGCCATGGCGATGGTTGCCATGGCGATGGTTGCTAGGCAACTGGTTGCCATGGCGATGGTTGCTAGGCAACTGGTTGCCATGGCGATGGTTGCTAGGCAACTGGTTGCCATGGTGATGGTTGCTAGGCAACTGGTTGCCATGGCGACGGTTGCTAGGCAACTGGTTGCCATGGCGATGGTTGCTAGGCAACTGGTTGCCATGGCGATGGTTGCTAGGCAACTGGTTGCCATGGCGATGGTTGCTAGGCAACTGGATGCCATGGCGATGGTTGCTAGGCAACTGGTTGCCATGGCAATGGTTGCTAGGCAACTGGTTGCCATGGTGATGGTTGCTAGGCAACTGGTTGCCATGGCGATGGTTGCTAGGCAACTGGTTGCCATGGCGATGGTTGCTAGGCAACTGGTTGCCATGGCGATGGTTGCTAGGCAACTGGTTTACATGGCGATGGTTGCTAGGCAACTGGTTGCCATTGCGATGGTTGCTAGGCAACTGGTTGCCATGGCGATGGTTGCCATGGCGATGGTTGCTAGGCAACTGGTTGCCATGGCGACGGTTGCTAGGCAACTGGTTGCCATGGCGACGGTTGCTAGGCAACTGGTTGCCATGGCGATGGTTGCTAGGCAACTGGTTGCCATGGCGATGGTTGCTAGGTAACTGGTTGCCATGGCTATGGTTGCCATGGCGATGGTTGCTAGGCAACTGGTTGCCATGGCGATGGTTGCTAGGCAACTGGTTGCCATGGCGATGGTTGCTATGCAACTGGTTGCCATGGCGACGGTTGCTTGGCAACTGGTTGCCATGGCGATGGTTGCTAGGCAACTGGTTGCCATGGCGATGGTTGCTAGGCAACTGGTTGCCATGGCGATGGTTGCTATGCAACTGGTTGCCATGGCGACAGTTGCTTGGCAACTGGTTGCCATGGCGACGGTTGCTAGGCAACTGGTTGCCATGGCGACAGTTGCCATGGCAATGGTTGCTAGGCAACTGGTTGCCATGGGGATGGTTGCTAGGCAACTGGTTGCCATGGCGATGGTTGCTAGGCAACTGGTTGCCATGGCGATGGTTGCTAGGCAACTGGTTGCCATGGCAACGGTTGCTAGGCAACTGGTTGCCATGGTGATGGTTGCCATGGTGATAATTGCTAGGCAACTGGTTGCCATGGCGATGGTTGCTATGCAACTGGTTGCCATGGCGACGGTTGCTTGGCAACTGGTTGCCATGGCGACGGTTGCTAGGCAACTGGTTGCCATGGCGATGGTTGCTAGGCAACTGGTTGCCATGGCGATGGTTGCTAGGCAACTGGTTGCCATGGCGATGGTTGCCATGGCGATGGTTGCTAGGCAACTGGTTGCCATGGCGATGGTTGCTAGGCAAATGGTTGCCATGGCGATGGTTGCTAGGCAACTGGTTGCCATGGCGATGGTTGCTAGGCAACTGGTTGCCATGGCGATGGTTGCTAGGCAACTGGTTGCCATGGCGATGGTTGCTAGGCAACTGGTTGCCATGGCGATGGTTGCTAGGCAACTGGTTGCCATGGCGATGGTTGCCATGGCGATGGTTGCTAGGCAACTGGTTGCCATGGCGATGGTTGCTAGGCAACTGGTTGCCATGGTGACGGTTGCTAGGCAACTGGTTGCCATGGCGACGGTTGCTAGGCAACTGGTTGCCATGGCGATGGTTGCTAGGCAACTGGTTGCCATGGCGATGGTTGCTAGGCAACTGGTTGCCATGGCAATGGTTGCTAGGCAACTGGATGCCATGGCGATGGTTGCTAGGCAACTGGTTGCCATGGCAATGGTTGCTAGGCAACTGGTTGCCATGGTGATGGTTGCTAGGCAACTGGTTGCCATGGCGATGGTTGCTAGGCAACTGGTTGCCATGGCGATGGTTGCTAGGCAACTGGTTGCCATGGCGATGGTTGCTAGGTAACTGGTTGCCATGGCGATGGTTGCTAGGTAACTGGTTGCCATGGCGATGGTTGCCATGGCGATGGTTGCTAGGCAACTGGTTGCCATGGTGATGGTTGCTAGGCAACTGGTTGCCATGGCGATGGTTGCTAGGCAACTGGTTGCCATGGCGATGGTTGCTAGGCAACTGGTTGCCATGGTGATGGTTGCTAGGCAACTGGTTGCCATGGCGACGGTTGCTAGGCAACTGGTTGCCATGGCGACGGTTGCTAGGCAACTGGTTGCCATGGCGATGGTTGCTAGGCAACTGGTTGCCATGGCGATGGTTGCTAGGCAACTGGTTGCCATGGCGATGGTTGCTATGCAACTGGTTGCCATGGCGACGGTTGCTTGGCAACTGGTTGCCATGGCGATGGTTGCTAGGCAACTGGTTGCCATGGTGATGGTTGCCATGGCGATGGTTGCTAGGCAACTGGTTGCCATGGCGATGGTTGCGAGGCAACTGGTTGCCATGGCGATGGTTGCTATACAACTGGTTGCCATGGCAATGGTTGCTAGGCAACTGGTTGCCATGGCGACGGTTGCTAGGCAACTGATTGCCATGGTGATGGTTGCTAGGCAACTTGTTGCCATGGCGACGGTTGCTAGGCAACTGGTTGCCATGGCGATGGTTGCTAGGCAACTGGTTGCCATGGCGACGGTTGCTAGGCAACTGGTTGCCATGGCAATGGTTGCTAGGCAACTGGTTGCCATGGCAATGGTTGCTAGGCAACTGGTTGCCATGGCGATGGTTGCCATTGCGATGGTTGCTAGGCAACTGGTTGCCATGGCGATGGTTGCTAGGCAATTGGTTGCCATGGCGACGGTTGCTAGGCAACTGGTTGCCATGGTGATGGTTGCTAGGCAACTGGTTGCCATGGCGATGGTTGCTAGGCAACTGGTTGCCATGGCGATGGTTGCTAGGCAACTGGTTGCCATGGCGACGGTTGCTAGGCAACTGGTTGCCATGGCGATGGTTGCTAGGCAACTGGTTGCCATGGCGATGGTTGCTAGGCAACTGGTTGCCATGGCGATGGTTGCCATGGCGATGGTTGCTATGCAACTGGTTGCCATGGCGATGGTTGCTAGGCAACTGGTTGCCATGGCGATGGTTGCTAGGCAACTGGTTGCCATGGCGACAGTTGCTAGGCAACTGGTTGCCATGGCGACGGTTGCTAGGCAACTGGTTGCCATGGCGATGGTTGCTATGGTGATAATTGCTAGGCAACTGGTTGCCATGGCGACGGTTGCTAGACAACTGGTTGCCATGCCGATGGTTGCTAGGCAACTGGTTGCCATGGCAATGGTTGCTAGGCAACTGGTTGCCATGGCAATGGTTGCTAGGCAACTGGTTGCCATGGCGATGGTTGCCATTGCGATGGTTGCTAGGCAACTGGTTGCCATGGCGATGGTTGCTAGGCAATTGGTTGCCATGGCGATGGTTGCTAGGCAACTGGTTGCCATGGTGATGGTTGCTAGGCAACTGGTTGCCATGGCGATGGTTGCTAGGCAACTGGTTGCCATGGCGATGGTTGCTAGGCAACTGGTTGCCATGGCGATGGTTGCTAGGCAACTGGTTGCCATGGCGATGGTTGCCATGGTGATGGTTGCTAGGCAACTGGTTGCCATGGTGACGGTTGCTAGGCAACTGGTTGCCATGGCGATGGTTGCTAGGCAACTGGTTGCCATGGCGATGGTTGCCATGGCAACGGGTGCTAGGCAACTGGTTGCCATTGCAACGGTTGCTAGGCAACTGGTTGCCATGGGCGACGGTTGCTAGGCAACTGGTTGCCATGGCGACGGTTGCTAGGCAACTGGTTGCCATGGCGATGGTTGCTAGGCAACTGGTTGCCATGGCGATGGTTGCCATGGTGACGGTTGCTAGGCAACTGTTTGCCATGGCGATGGTTGCTATGCAACTGGTTGCCATGGCGACGGTTGCTTGGCAACTGGTTGCCATGGCGACGGTTGCTAGGCAACTGGTTGCCATGGCGACGGTTGCTAGGCAACTGGTTGCCATGGTGATGGTTGCTAGGCAACTGGTTGCCATGGTGATGGTTGCTAGGCAACTGGTTGCCATGGTGATGGTTGCTAGGCAACTGGTTGCCATGGCGACGGTTGCTTGGCAACTGGTTGCCATGGCGATGGTTGCTAGGCAACTGGTTGCCATGGCAACGGTTGCTTGGCAACTGGTTGCCATGGCGACGGTTGCTAGGCAACTGGTTGCCATGGCGATGGTTGCTAGGCAACTGGTTGCCATGGCGATGGTTGCCATGGTGACGGTTGCTAGGCAACTGTTTGCCATGGCGATGGTTGCTATGCAACTGGTTGCCATGGCGACGGTTGCTTGGCAACTGGTTGCCATGGCGACGGTTGCTAGGCAACTGGTTGCCATGGCGACGGTTGCTAGGCAACTGGTTGCCATGGTGATGGTTGCTAGGCAACTGGTTGCCATGGTGATGGTTGCTAGGCAACTGGTTGCCATGGTGATGGTTGCTAGGCAACTGGTTGCCATGGCGACGGTTGCTTGGCAACTGGTTGCCATGGCGATGGTTGCTAGGCAACTGGTTGCCATGGCGATGGTTGCCATGGTGATGGTTGCTAGGCAACTGGTTGCCATGGCGATGGTTGCTAGGCAACTGGTTGCCATGGCGATGGTTGCTAGGCAACTGGTTGCCATGGCGACGGTTGCTAGGCAACTGGTTGCCATGGCGACGGTTGCTAGGCAACTGGTTGCCATGGCGATGGTTGCCATGGTGATAATTGCTAGGCAACTGGTTGCCATGGCGACGGTTGCTAGACAACTGGTTGCCATGGCAACGGTTGCTTGGCAACTGGTTGCCATGGCGACGGTTGCTAGGCAACTGGTTGCCATGGCGATGGTTGCTAGGCAACTGGTTGCCATGGCAATGGTTGCTAGGCAACTGGTTGCCATGGCGACGGTTGCTATGCAACTGGTTGCCATGTCGATGGTTACCATGGCGACGGTTGCTAGGCAACTGGTTGCCATGGCGATGGTTGCTAGGCAACTGGTTGCCATGGCGATGGTTGCCATGGCGATGGTTGCTAGGCAACTGGTTGCCATGGTGATGGTTGCAAGGCAACTGGTTGCCATGGCGACGGTTGCTAGGCAACTGGTTGCCATGGTGATGGTTGCTAGGCAACTGGTTGCCATGGCTATGGTTGCTAGGCAACTGGTTGCCATGGCGATGGTTGCCATGGTGATGGTTGCTAGGCAACTGGTTGCCATGGTGACGGTTGCAAGGCAACTGTTTGCCATGGCGATGGTTGCTATGCAACTGGTTGCCATGGCGACGGTTGCTTGGCAACTGGTTGCCATGGCGACGGTTGCTAGGCAACTGGTTGCCATGGCGATGGTTGCTAGGCAACTGGTTGCCATGGTGATGGTTGCTAGGCAACTGGTTGCCATGGTGATGGTTGCTAGGCAACTGGTTGCCATGGCGATGGTTGCTTGGCAACTGGTTGCCATGGCGACGGTTGCTAGGCAACTGGTTGCCATGGCAATGGTTGCCATGGCGATGGTTGCTAGGCAACTGGTTGCCATGGTGATGGTTGCCATTGCGATGGTTGCTAGGCAACTGGTTGCCATGGCGATGGTTGCTAGGCAATTGGTTGCCATGGCGACGGTTGCTAGGCAACTGGTTGCCATGGTGATGGTTGCTAGGCAACTGGTTGCCATGGCGATGGTTGCTAGGCAACTGGTTGCCATGGTGATGGTTGCTAGGCAACTGGTTGCCATGGCGATGGTTGCTAGGCAACTGGTTGCCATGGCGATGGTTGCCATGGCGACGGGTGCTAGGCAACTGGTTGCCATTGCGACGGTTGCTAGGCAACTGGTTGCCATGGGCGACGGTTGCTAGGCAACTGGTTGCCATGGCGACGGTTGCTAGGCAACTGGTTGCCATGGTGATGGTTGCTAGGCAACTGGTTGCCATGGCGATGGTTGCCATGGTGACGGTTGCTAGGCAACTGTTTGCCATGGCGATGGTTGCTATGCAACTGGTTGCCATGGCGATGGTTGCTAGGCAACTGGTTGCCATGGCAATGGTTGCTAGGCAACTGGTTGCCATGGCGACGGTTGCTATGCAACTGGTTGCCATGTCGATGGTTACCATGGTGACGGTTGCTAGGCAACTGGTTGCCATGGCGATGGTTGCTAGGCAACTGGTTGCCATGGCGATGGTTGCTAGGCAACTGGTTGCCATGGTGATGGTTGCTAGGCAACTGGTTGCCATGGTGATGGTTGCAAGGCAACTGGTTGCCATGGCGACGGTTGCTAGGCAACTGGTTGCCATGGTGATGGTTGCTAGGCAACTGGTTGCCATGGCGATGGTTGCTAGGCAACTGGTTGCCATGGCGATGGATGCCATGGTGATGGTTGCTAGGCAACTGGTTGCCATGGTGACGGTTGCAAGGCAACTGGTTGCCATGGCAACGGTTGCTAGGCAACTGGTTGCCATGGCGACGGTTGCTAGGCAACTGGTTGCCATGGCGATGGTTGCTAGGCAACTGGTTGCCATGGCAATGGTTGCTAGGCAACTGGTTGCCATGGCAATGGTTGCTAGGCAACTGGTTGCCATGGCGATAGTTGCCATTGCGATGGTTGCTAGGCAACTGGTTGCCATGGCGATGGTTGCTAGGCAACTGGTTGCCATGGCGACGGTTGTAGGCAACTGGTTGCCATGGCGACGGTTGCTAGGCAACTGGTTGCCATGGTGATGGTTGCTAGGCAACTGGTTGCCATGGCGACGGTTGCTAGGCAACTGGTTGCCATGGCGATGGTTGCTAGGCAACTGGTTGCCATGGCGATGGTTGCTAGGCAACTGGTTGCCATGGCGATGGTTGCTAGGCAACTGGTTGCCATGGCGATGGTTGCCATGGTGATGGTTGCTAGGCAACTGGTTGCCATGGTGACGGTTGCAAGGCAACTGGTTGCCATGGCGACGGTTGCTAGGCAACTGGTTGCCATGGCGACGGTTGCTAGGCAACTGGTTGCCATGGCGACAGTTGCTAGGCAACTGGTTGCCATGGCGATGGTTGCTAGGCAACTGGTTGCCATGGCGATGGTTGCTATGGCGACGGTTGCTAGGCAACTGGTTGCCATGGTGACGGTTGCTAGGCAACTTGTTGCCATGGCAACGGTTGCTAGGCAACTGGTTGCCATGGTGATGGTTGCTAGGCAACTGGTTGCCATGGCAATGGTTGCTAGGCAACTGGTTGCCATGGCAATGGTTGCTAGGCAACTGGTTGCCATGGCGATGGTTGCCATTGCGATGGTTGCTAGGCAACTGGTTGCCATGGCGATGGTTGCTAGGCAATTGGTTGCCATGGCGACGGTTGCTAGGCAACTGGTTGCCATGGTGATGGTTGCTAGGCAACTGGTTGCCATGGCGATGGTTGCTAGGCAACTGTTTTCCATGGCGATGGTTGCTAGGCAACTGGTTGCCATGGCGATGGTTGCTAGGCAACTGGTTGCCATGGCGATGGTTGCCATGGTGATGGTTGCTAGGCAACTGGTTGCCATGGTGACGGTTGCAAGGCAACTGGTTGCCATGGCGACGGTTGCTAGGCAACTGGTTGCCATGGCGATGGTTGCTAGGCAACTGGTTGCCATGGCGATGGTTGCTAGGCAACTGGTTGCCATGGCGATGGTTGCTAGGCAACTGGTTGCCATGGCGATGGTTGCCATGGCAACGGTTGCTAGGCAACTGGTTGCCATTGCGACGGTTGCTAGGCAACTGGTTGCCATGGGCGACGGTTGCTAGGCAACTGGTTGCCATGGCGACGGTTGCTAGGCAACTGGTTGCCATGGCGATGGTTGCTAGGCAACTGGTTGCCATGGCGATGGTTGCCATGGTGACGGTTGCTAGGCAACTGTTTGCCATGGCGATGGTTGCTATGCAACTGGTTGCCATGGCGACGGTTGCTTGGCAACTGGTTGCCATGGCGATGGTTGCTAGGCAACTGGTTGCCATGGCGATGGTTGCTAGGCAACTGGTTGCCATGGTGATGGTTGCTAGGCAACTGGTTGCCATGGTGATGGTTGCTAGGCAACTGGTTGCCATGGCGATGGTTGCTTGGCAACTGGTTGCCATGGCGATGGTTGCTAGGCAACTGGTTGCCATGGCGATGGTTGCCATGGCGATGGTTGCTATGCAACTGGTTGCCATGGCGATGGTTGCTAGGCAACTGGTTGCCATGGCGATGGTTGCTAGGCAACTGGTTGCCATGGCGACAGTTGCTAGGCAACTGGTTGCCATGGCGACGGTTGCTAGGCAACTGGTTGCCATGGCGATGGTTGCCATGGTGATAATTGCTAGGCAACTGGTTGCCATGGCGACGGTTGCTAGACAACTGGTTGCCATGCCGATGGTTGCTAGGCAACTGGTTGCCATGGCAATGGTTGCTAGGCAACTGGTTGCCATGGCAATGGTTGCTAGGCAACTGGTTGCCATGGCGATGGTTGCCATTGCGATGGTTGCTAGGCAACTGGTTGCCATGGCGATGGTTGCTAGGCAATTGGTTGCAATGGCGATGGTTGCTAGGCAACTGGTTGCCATGGTGATGGTTGCTAGGCAACTGGTTGCCATGGCGATGGTTGCTAGGCAACTGGTTGCCATGGCGATGGTTGCTAGGCAACTGGTTGCCATGGCGATGGTTGCTAGGCAACTGGTTGCCATGGCGATGGTTGCCATGGTGATGGTTGCTAGGCAACTGGTTGCCATGGTGACGGTTGCAAGGCAACTGGTTGCCATGGCGACGGTTGCTAGGCAACTGGTTGCCATGGTGACGGTTGCTAGGCAACTGGTTGCCATGGCGATGGTTGCTAGGCAACTGGTTGCCATGGCGATGGTTGCCATGGCAACGGGTGCTAGGCAACTGGTTGCCATTGCGACGGTTGCTAGGCAACTGGTTGCCATGGGCGACGGTTGCTAGGCAACTGGTTGCCATGGCGACGGTTGCTAGGCAACTGGTTGCCATGGCGATGGTTGCTAGGCAACTGGTTGCCATGGCGATGGTTGCCATGGTGACGGTTGCTAGGCAACTGTTTGCCATGGCGATGGTTGCTATGCAACTGGTTGCCATGGCGACGGTTGCTTGGCAACTGGTTGCCATGGCGATGGTTGCTAGGCAACTGGTTGCCATGGCGACGGTTGCTAGGCAACTGGTTGCCATGGTGATGGTTGCTAGGCAACTGGTTGCCATGGTGATGGTTGCTAGGCAACTGGTTGCCATGGTGATGGTTGCTAGGCAACTGGTTGCCATGGCGACGGTTGCTTGGCAACTGGTTGCCATGGCGATGGTTGCTAGGCAACTGGTTGCCATGGCGATGGTTGCCATGGTGATGGTTGCTAGGCAACTGGTTGCCATGGCGATGGTTGCTAGGCAACTGGTTGCCATGGCGATGGTTGCTAGGCAACTGGTTGCCATGGCGACGGTTGCTAGGCAACTGGTTGCCATGGCGACGGTTGCTAGGCAACTGGTTGCCATGGCGATGGTTGCCATGGTGATAATTGCTAGGCAACTGGTTGCCATGGCGACGGTTGCTAGACAACTGGTTGCCATGGCAACGGTTGCTTGGCAACTGGTTGCCATGGCGACGGTTGCTAGGCAACTGGTTGCCATGGCGATGGTTGCTAGGCAACTGGTTGCCATGGCAATGGTTGCTAGGCAACTGGTTGCCATGGCGACGGTTGCTATGCAACTGGTTGCCATGTCGATGGTTACCATGGCGACGGTTGCTAGGCAACTGGTTGCCATGGCGATGGTTGCTAGGCAACTGGTTGCCATGGCGATGGTTGCCATGGCGATGGTTGCTAGGCAACTGGTTGCCATGGTGATGGTTGCAAGGCAACTGGTTGCCATGGCGACGGTTGCTAGGCAACTGGTTGCCATGGTGATGGTTGCTAGGCAACTGGTTGCCATGGCTATGGTTGCTAGGCAACTGGTTGCCATGGCGATGGTTGCCATGGTGATGGTTGCTAGGCAACTGGTTGCCATGGTGACGGTTGCAAGGCAACTGTTTGCCATGGCGATGGTTGCTATGCAACTGGTTGCCATGGCGACGGTTGCTTGGCAACTGGTTGCCATGGCGACGGTTGCTAGGCAACTGGTTGCCATGGCGATGGTTGCTAGGCAACTGGTTGCCATGGTGATGGTTGCTAGGCAACTGGTTGCCATGGTGATGGTTGCTAGGCAACTGGTTGCCATGGCGATGGTTGCTTGGCAACTGGTTGCCATGGCGACGGTTGCTAGGCAACTGGTTGCCATGGCGATGGTTGCCATGGCGATGGTTGCTAGGCAACTG
Source organism: Taudactylus pleione (assembly GCA_031769625.1). Taxonomy (NCBI): domain Eukaryota; kingdom Metazoa; phylum Chordata; class Amphibia; order Anura; family Myobatrachidae; genus Taudactylus; species Taudactylus pleione. The sequence goes on along the minus strand of JAUIMM010000479.1, from coordinate 625,165 downwards.
GTTGCCATGGTGATGGTTGCCATTGCGATGGTTGCTAGGCAACTGGTTGCCATGGCGATGGTTGCTAGGCAATTGGTTGCCATGGCAACGGTTGCTAGGCAACTGGTTGCCATGGTGATGGTTGCTAGGCAACTGGTTGCCATGGCGATGGTTGCTAGGCAACTGGTTGCCATGGTGATGGTTGCTAGGCAACTGGTTGCCATGGCGATGGTTGCTAGGCAACTGGTTGCCATGGCGATGGTTGCCATGGTGATGGTTGCTAGGCAACTGGTTGCCATGGTGACGGTTGCAAGGCAACTGGTTGCCATGGCGACGGTTGCTAGGCAACTGGTTGCCATGGTGACGGTTGCTAGGCAACTGGTTGCCATGGCGATGGTTGCTAGGCAACTGGTTGCCATGGCGATGGTTGCCATGGTGACGGGTGCTAGGCAACTGGTTGCCATTGCGACGGTTGCTAGGCAACTGGTTGCCATGGGCGACGGTTGCTAGGCAACTGGTTGCCATGGCGACGGTTGCTAGGCAACTGGTTGCCATGGTGATGGTTGCTAGGCAACTGGTTGCCATGGCGATGGTTGCCATGGTGACGGTTGCTAGGCAACTGGTTGCCATGGCGATGGTTGCTAGGCAACTGGTTGCCATGGCGATGGTTGCTAGGCAACTGGTTGCCATGGCAATGGTTGCTAGGCAACTGGTTGCCATGGCGACGGTTGCTAGGCAACTGGTTGCCATGGCGATGGTTGCCATGGTGATGGTTGCTAGGCAACTGGTTGCCATGGCGATGGTTGCTAGGCAACTGGTTGCCATGGCGATGGTTGCTAGGCAACTGGTTGCCATGGCAATGGTTGCTAGGCAACTGGTTGCCATGGCGACGGTTGCTAGGCAACTGGTTGCCATGGCGATGGTTGCCATGGTGATAATTGCTAGGCAACTGGTTGCCATGGCGACGGTTGCTAGACAACTGGTTGCCATGGCAACGGTTGCTAGGCAACTGGTTGCCATGGGGACGGTTGCTAGGCAACTGGTTGCCATGGCGATGGTTGCTAGGCAACTGGTTGCCATGGCAATGGTTGCTAGGCAACTGGTTGCCATGGCGACGGTTGCTATGCAACTGGTTGCCATGTCGATGGTTACCATGGCGACGGTTGCTAGGCAACTGGTTGCCATGGCGATGGTTGCTAGGCAACTGGTTGCCATGGCGATGGTTGCCATGGCGATGGTTGCTAGGCAACTGGTTGCCATGGTGATGGTTGCAAGGCAACTGGTTGCCATGGCGACGGTTGCTAGGCAACTGGTTGCCATGGTGATGGTTGCTAGGCAACTGGTTGCCATGGCTATGGTTGCTAGGCAACTGGTTGCCATGGCGATGGTTGCCATGGTGATGGTTGCTAGGCAACTGGTTGCCATGGTGACGGTTGCAAGGCAACTGGTTGCCATGGCGATGGTTGCTAGGCAACTGGTTGCCATGGCGACGGTTGCTAGGCAACTGGTTGCCATGGCGATGGTTGCTAGGCAACTGGTTGCTATGGCAATGGTTGCTAGGCAACTGGTTGCCATGGCAATGGTTGCTAGGCAACTGGTTGCCATGGCGATGGTTGCCATTGCGATGGTTGCTAGGCAACTGGTTGCCATGGCGATGGTTGCTAGGCAACTGGTTGCCATGGCGACGGTTGCCAAGCAACTGGTTGCCATGGCGACAGTTGCTAGGCAACTGGTTGCCATGGCGACGGTTGCTAGGCAACTGGTTGCCATGGTGACGGTTGCTAGGCAACTGGTTGCCATGGCGATGGTTGCTAGGCAACTGGTTGCCATGGCGATGGTTGCTAGGCAACTGGTTGCCATGGCGATGGTTGTCATGGTGATGGTTGCTAGGCAACTGGTTGCCATGGTGACGGTTGCAAGGCAACTGGTTGCCATGGCGACGGTTGCTAGGCAACTGGTTGCCATGGCGACGGTTGCTAGGCAACTGGTTGCCATGGCGACAGTTGCTAGGCAACTGGTTGCCATGGCGATGGTTGCTAGGCAACTGGTTGCCATGGCGATGGTTGCCATGGCGACGGTTGCTAGGCAACTGGTTGCCATGGTGACGGTTGCTAGGCAACTTGTTGCCATGGCGATGGTTGCTAGGCAACTGGTTGCCATGGCAATGGTTGCTAGGCAACTGGTTGCCATGGCAATGGTTGCTAGGCAACTGGTTGCCATGGCAATGGTTGCTAGGCAACTGTTTGCCATGGCGATGGTTGCCATTGCGATGGTTGCTAGGCAACTGGTTGCCATGGCGATGGTTGCTAGGCAATTGGTTGCTATGGCGACGGTTGCTAGGCAACTGGTTGACATGGTGATGGTTGCTAGGCAACTGGTTGCCATGGCGATGGTTGCTAGGCAAGTGGTTGCCATGGCGATGGTTGCTAGGCAACTGGTTGCCATGGCGATGGTTGCTAGGCAACTGGTTGCCATGGCGATGGTTGCCATGGTGATGGTTGCTAGGCAACTGGTTGCCATGGTGACGGTTGCAAGGCAACTGGTTGCCATGGCGACGGTTGCTAGGCAACTGGTTGCCATGGCAACGGTTGCTAGGCAACTGGTTGCCATGGCGAAGGTTGCTAGGCAACTGGTTGCCATGGCAATGGTTGCCATGGCGACGGTTGCTAGGCAACTGGTTGCCATTGCGATGGTTGCTAGGCAACTGGTTGCCATGGCGACGGTTGCTAGGCAACTGTTTGCCATGGCGATGGTTGCTAGGCAACTGGTTGCCATGGCGATGGATGCTAGGCAACTGGTTGCCATGGCGATGGTTGCTAGGCAACTGGTTGCCATGGTGATGGTTGCTAGGCAACTGGTTGCCATGGTGACGGTTGCAAGGCAACTGGTTGCCATGGCGACGGTTGCTAGGCAACTGGTTGCCATGGCGATGGTTGCTAGGCAACTGGTTGCCATGGCGATGGTTGCTAGGCAACTGGTTGCCATGGCGATGGTTGCCATGGCGATGGTTGCTAGGCAACTGGTTGCCATGGTGATGGTTGCTAGGCAACTGGTTGCCATGGCGATGGTTGCTAGGCAACTGGTTGCCATGGAGATGGTTGCTAGGCAACTGGTTGCCATGGCGATGGTTGCTAGGCAACTGGTTGCCATGGCGACGGTTGCTAGGCAACTGGTTGCCATGGCGATGGTTGCCATGGTGAAGGTTGCTAGGCAACTGGTTGCCATGGCGATGGTTGCTATGCAACTGGTTGCCATGGTGACAGTTGCTTGGCAACTGGTTGCCATGGCGACGGTTGCTAGGCAACTGGTTGCCATGGCGACGGTTGCCATGGCGATGGTTGCTAGGCAACTGGTTGCCATGGCGATGGTTGCTAGGCAACTGGTTGCCATGGCGATGGTTGCTAGGCAACTGGTTGCCATGGCAATGGTTGCTAGGCAACTGGTTGCCATGGCGATGGTTGCTAGGCAACTGGTTGCCATGGCGATGGTTGCCATGGCGATGGTTGCTAGGCAACTTGTTGCCATGGCGACGGTTGCTAGGCAACTGGTTGCCATGGCGATGGTTGCTAGGCAACTGGTTGCCATGTCGATGGTTACCATGGCGACGGTTGTTAGGCAACTGGTTGCCATGGCGATGGTTGCTAGGCAACTGGTTGCCATGGCGATGGTTGCCATGGTGATGGTTGCTAGGCAACTGGTTGCCATGGCGATGGTTGCTAGGCAACTGGTTGCCATGGCGATGGTTGCCATGGTGATGGTTGCTAGGCAACTGGTTGCCATGGCGATGGTTGCTAGGCAACTGGTTGCCATGGAGATGGTTGCTAGGCAACTGGTTGCCATGGCGATGGTTGCTAGGCAACTGGTTGCCATGGCGACGGTTGCTAGGCAACTGGTTGCCATGGCGATGGTTGCCATGGTGAAGGTTGCTAGGCAACTGGTTGCCATGGCGATGGTTGCTATGCAACTGGTGCCATGGTGACGGTTGCTTGGCAACTGGTTGCCATGGCGACGGTTGCTAGGCAACTGGTTGCCATGGCGACGGTTGCCATGGCGATGGTTGCTAGGCAACTGGTTGCCATGGCGATGGTTGCTAGGCAACTGGTTGCCATGGCGATGGTTGCTAGGCAACTGGTTGCCATGGCAATGGTTGCTAGGCAACTGGTTGCCATGGCGATGGTTGCTAGGCAACTGGTTGCCATGGCGATGGTTGCCATGGCGATGGTTGCTAGGCAACTTGTTGCCATGGCGACGGTTGCTAGGCAACTGGTTGCCATGGCGACGGTTGCTAGGCAACTGGTTGCCATGTCGATGGTTACCATGGCGACGGTTGTTAGGCAACTGGTTGCCATGGCGATGGTTGCTAGGCAACTGGTTGCCATGGCGATGGTTGACATGGTGATGGTTGCTAGGCAACTGGTTGCCATGGCGATGGTTGCTAGGCAACTGGTTGCCATGGCGATGGTTGCTAGGCAACTGGTTGCCATGGCAATGGTTGCTAGGCAACTGGTTGCCATGGCGATGGTTGCTAGGCAACTGGTTGCCATGGCGATGGTTGCCATGGCGATGGTTGCTAGGCAACTTGTTGCCATGGCGACGGTTGCTAGGCAACTGGTTGCCATGGCGACGGTTGCTAGGCAACTGGTTGCCATGTCGATGGTTACCATGGCGACGGTTGTTAGGCAACTGGTTGCCATGGCGATGGTTGCTAGGCAACTGGTTGCCATGGCGATGGTTGCCATGGTGATGGTTGCTAGGCAACTGGTTGCCATGGCGATGGTTGCTAGGCAACTGGTTGCCATGGCGACGGTTGCTTGGCAACTGGTTGCCATGGCGACGGTTGCTAGGCAACTGGTTGCCATGACGATGGTTGCTAGGCAACTGGTTGCCATGGCGACGGTTGCCATGGCGATGGTTGCTAGGCAACTGGTTGCCATGGTGATGGTTGCTAGGCAACTGGTTGTCATGGCGATGATTGCCATGACGATGGTTGCTCGGTCACTGGTTGCCATGGCGATGGTTGCAAGGCAACTAGTTGCCATGGTGATAGTTGTCATGGCGAACGTTGCCATGGTGATGGTTGCTATGGTGACAGTTGCCATAGCGATGGTCATTATGGCAACCATTGTCATGGCGATGGTTGCTATGGTGACGGTTGCCATAGCGATGTTTGCTAGGCAACTGGTTTCCATGGCGATGGTTGCTAGGCAACTGGTTGCCATGGCGATGGTTGCTATGGTGACGGTTGCCATGGCAATGGTTGCTAGGCAACTGGTTGACACGGTGATGGTTGCCATGGCACTGGTTGCTAGTTCAGTGGTTGCCATATTGACAGTTGCTAGGTAACTGGTTGCCATGGCAACGTTTGCTAGGCAACGGTGGCTTGGCAACTGGTTGCCATGGTGATAGTTGCTATGGCTGTTAGGTAACTGGTTGCCATGGTGACGGCTGCAAGGATACTGACTCATTGCCAAGCATTAGTTGCCAGGAAATGGGTATCTATTAGGGCCATTGGCATCCAATTGGCTTTTAAGGTGATTGTTGTCATGGCAATGTTTACTAGGCAATTCAGAGTTTTTTACACTGTTTTTATGTGTCTTGTGTTGGGATGATGATTACATATACATATACTGATGTGCCTTGCTATAACGTGGCATCACAGTGCTATCTTTCACGCCATGCATGGCGCACCACACACCACGTCATGAGTCGCGCCACAAAGAAAGTTTATTAGTGAAAAAAGTCATTACGTATAATACAACATTTTGCCCACCAGATGTCACATTTCCTAAACTACATAGCGCATGCATCTGATTTCATTACGTGTAATACAACATTTTGCCCACCAGGTGTCACTTTCCAATGTACCGTATGGTATGTTCTGTATCACCGGCCGATGATTGTTTGACAGAAGCTTAGACATTAGACTTTACAAACTACAGAACTCTAGTAATGGGTGAAGCATGTGGCCTAGCGGTCTAATGCCTAGTCTCACTGCTTCTCCCCTCTTCTTGTTCCGTGGGTTCGAGACCTTGAAAATACAGTATGTTTTTTTAATTTATTTTTAAAATCTTCACTTAAAATATTCAGTATTCAATACAGTACATGTGGAGCGCATGTCTGCCCAGTGCTTCGGGAGTCAAACAGCGAAACTAGGATTTTTATTATTGTACATACAGTACTGTACCTTAGAACGCAAACTTGCATCAATGCCGGCGCTGACATGAACATGGACATTATAGTGATTTATTATGACCATCAAGTGGCAATGGGCCCTGTTAAAGAGACTGGTTTCTGTATATCAAACTGACTGCGCGTTTAAACCGCAAAATTGCGTCAATGTCTGCGCGTGCCCAGTGGTCGGGTTTTAATCACAATGGAATGTGTGCCCCATGTCCAGTGGAGCCAAGCCATACATTAAGTAGTGCTATTTTATGGCGCATGCCCAGTTGTCTGTATTGCTAACAGTACTGTTGAATTTTCACACTAGTGCCATTCTGCACTGTCTGAGACTTACCACACAGTATACACAATAGTAAATTCATTACTACATAAGGTGCTACAGTAGTGGACTAACAGCAGTTTGTAGGGCAGATGCAGAGCGCAAACTTGCATCAATGAAAATGCTGTCCAAGACTTGGAAACATTAGTAAGTTAATATGTTTAGTAACTGATAGTTGACTGTGTATAAGAGAGGGGTCTCTCTAGTACAAACTGACTCGGTGTTTAAACCGCAAAATTGCATCAATGTCAGCACAGTTTGCGTTGTGGTAACTTATAGCCAGTTCTGATGGGTTATGGTACAAATAGGATCTCTGGTGCAAGCCCAGTGGCGGGGTTGCAATGCATTGCCAGTGGTGCTGCGCCATAGCCATACCCTTGTAGCGCTATGGCTATGTTCTGTATGCCATGGCGTACAGTATGGAATATCATACTGTACAGTACCGGGTCATGATTCACACACAGTGAAAGTGTGTTATTATTATTACACTGACTGTGTAATAATAATATTAAAAATAAAAAGTGTAACCTTGACTGTCTAATAATAATGAAAAGCTTCATTATTAAGCTTCCTGGTTTCGAACCCGGGTTGTACAGACGTCTGCAATGTAGAAGTTCGATTTCTTACCTCTACGCTACAGACGCCTGAGTACTGTACTTCATCGTATGGTACTGTAGATGTCACATAAAGTACTGTAGAGGACTAGGAGAGACTTGTGAGCAAGGGCTTAGGTGATCCATCTTGCTTACACTTCTCTCCTTATGTTCAAGACCTTGATAATTTAATTTATTTTTTTAATGTTCACTATAGTACTGTAGTTCAGTCTTGTTATCCAACCCTTACAAAAATCAATCTATTGTACTGTAGATGTGCCCAGCTACAGTACTGTAGTTTGTTGCTCCATACGGTACGCCATACAGTATACCGCATTGCTAGTTGCACGCTACACTGTGGCGTATTGAGTCTCATAGCACTGCGCATGCCCAGTTGTCTGTATTATATGGTACTTACAGTACAACTGTAGTTGTAAGTACAATATGGTAGACATTGTAGTGATTCCCTGACTCTAGGAACTACAGTACAGTAGATGCAGTAGTCTAGGGGGCTAATGCCTAGCCCTACTGCATCTAGGATTTTCTTGTCCCGCTGGTTCAAGACCTTTAAAGTACATACTTTATACGGTAATTTTATTTTGTTTTAAATCTTCACTAATACATTATCCAGAAATTCTGGTATTTCTATGCCACAGTACTTTGACAAAAAAGTCTAACCTTGTTAATAAAAAATAAAAAGTGTAACCTTTCAAGCTTCGAACCCGCAAAAGGGTTGTACAGGCAGCGTAATGTATTTGTTTGATTATTTACCATTACACTACAGCCGCCTGCAATACCAAGTTTGCACCTGGCTTGAGTGTTTCCTACAATACTGTACGTCATCGTATCTCAGGCGCATGCCCAGATCTACTGTATACCCATTTAGTGCTTTTTTTTTCTTTTTTACTAAACTCAGTACATTTTATATATTAGGGGGTAAATGTACTAAGATGGTAGTGCTATTAAGAAGTGATGTTGCCCATAGCAACCAATCTGATTCCAGGTATTACTGTACAGTATCTTCTAGAAGGTGCTACTGTAGATAAATGCTAAGTACAGTAGAATCTGATTGGATGCTATGGGCAACATACAGTACAGTAACTTCTTAAATAGAACTCCCATCTTAGTAAATTTACCCCTACAAGTTTCAATTTTTCCCCAAAAATTTTTTTCTTCCACCCCCCAAAATGAAAGTGAATTTTTAGTGTGTTCTGACTTTTTTTAAAAAAAAAAAGTTACGCAGTTTACAGTACCTTTAGAGGACGTTGAAGGCTTCCCGCAACATTGCACCCCAATTCACCAAATTTTTCCGCCTGCTATTCATACAGTAGGCGAAACTTTTTAACATACTGTCTTACTGTACATTGCATTGACTTCCCGCCTACAGTAGGCAGAAAAGCTTTCAAATTGAATACAGCGATAATTTTATGCCTGGCAAAATTATGTAATCTCCGAAACTTTTTTTAGCCAATCCCGTGTTTTTGCTCCAATGGGTGAAAAAGTGCCAACCAATGTTCTCCCAACTGTCATCTCACAGGCTGTGTTTGAAAAATGACAGTTGGGAGCTGATTGACTGACACCTTATCACTTTTTTATAACTTCTCACTGTCTAACACTGCTTAGTACAGTAAATAGACCCCCTTGGAGTGAAAATACCAGACCGGCTAAAAAAAGTAAATAGACCACCCCTAAATTGAAAACGTCCCTCAGTGTATACAGTACTGTATGTCTACTGTACTGTATTCTACTGTAAGTTCCGGGCAGCTGTGAAATCACTGTGATGGGCAACAGGGATACTGTACAGTATATGACTGTGGGCGGCAACCCCCATCGGCCGGCGCACCCCTGGTGAGTGAAATCCTGGCAAATAGGACGATACACCCCTGCATCTGTGTGTTATTGACTTTTTCTACCTTTTTAATGACAGATGCACATGTTGGGTCTCAGGCGCACTTAAAGACTGAATTACATACAGTACAAACACCAATTGTATAAATTAATGACAATTTTTATTTAACCTACAGTAACATGCTTTACAGAGGGGGGGACTTCTTTAGCTTTCAACTCCTGTAGTCCTCTACTGTCACACGCTTCTTTCTTCTGCCGCTGGCATGTCCTGGAGTTCCAAGCTGGACACGGACATGGATACTGTACAGTACCTACAGTAGGAGGAAAGAGATGATGTGAGAACAGTCCTTCCTCAATGCCGACCAATACGCCTTACTGGACCGAGGACTACACAAAAAGAGTTGGCTTTTAAGTTAAAATCATCACTGGCACTTTTGGCCTCAGATTCAGAGTTTCACCTATACCAGGTGCAGACTCTACCATGCATCAGAGTGCAAGGTCCACTGTATGCCTTGAAGAAAGGAGGATAGGCAGGGACAAACAGACAGTAAAAGACAGACACACAGGTTCTCACCGGAGATGCTCTTGTTCTTCATCCTGCTTGATCCCACACACCCTGTACTGTAGGAGAGAGAATCCACTGTGCAGGGCCCTTCCCTGCTCTAACAGTGTCACACTAATCCACTTCTCCACATTAATATATGCCCTAACTAACCAGACTAACAATTTTATTAATAACTACAGAAATTTGTATTATACTGTAAATAAGCCTGGTGGTGAAATACTGTAAGCAGTGCCCCTAGGCCCACAGCCCATAATATAACGATAAAAAAAAAATACATGAAACAAGACAGTATTTGGGTGCCCCAGATGGAGGTGAACACCAGCTGTCTGAATACGATAACAGAGCACTAACATTACCAAAAATCTCACCTTATGCTGATGTCAAAGGTACCGCCGCTCCAACCATACAGTAGATGTACAGTAGAAGCCTATCTCTCAATTCACGGTGCACCCACTACTGTACAGTACTGTATGTCTGCAACTATGGATGTGGATGTTGAAGCAGCCACTACTACTGTACTGTATTGTCGAAGACTAATTTACATAATTCCATATTTACATATGCTTTATGCTGTATAATGAAGCAGTACATGAGATTTAACAAGGCATTGGTACTTCCATTTTGTTTCTCTGTCCAAACTCAGATTTAAATGGAAACTAGTGTGATGTCTTTAAGGCCGCACCCGAGGGAAACTGTTTATCTAACACAGTGAAGAGAAAATGCCCATATATGTGTCCTTGTGCTGGGGAAACTATTCAGACTAAATATGGGATGCAGTATTCCATGAGTATCACTCAAAAGAATTCAGTTTCGAGTCTGATTGTCAAGGAGGAGTTAACAAAAATAAGCTTTGTCTATTATCTGATAATGGTAGTGGGCGTATAAGGGGCGTATAATCTGAATATTGTAATAATGTACAAGTACTGTGTGACAATGTCAATCATTGTTATTCCTGCATTATAACCCTGGGAGAATATGTCCCAGTTAAGGGCTTGATCTAATTATTTAATTAATTAATAAAATGACAAATTCTTAAGTATACTGGTTTGGAGAATATTACTTATTATGGAACAACACCTGTTAAAGGTAACATAAACAGTTGGAGGCACTTGCTTACGACTTTATGACATCCATCATCTACCTGTGCACCTGTCAGGTTTCCTCACTACCTCTACAATGGGAGAGGAGTGGCTGTACCTGCTGTCTGGCCAGCAGCTGGGACATCCAATCTCAAAAATCTTCGTGAGTATCAGAATTAATTATATATATACATTATGTGTATATATATGTATGTTTCTGTGCTCCGAGATGTTATGTAATGAGAGGAAATGGTTTACCACATGATGAAGGGGGTGTAGCTAAAGTTGAACTCAGAGATGATTTTATATTGTGTGTTGTTGCATTTAAGTAATATTGCTAAAAAATAGAGGTAACTGTATTAAGATGCTTTAATAATTTTATACTGTGATCTGATCACTCACAGTCAAAGGTTTATTTAATATTTGTGTAGTGAAGAATGTATGAATTATGAGTGTATGAAATGTGGAGATGTACTTGTTTTTCGATAGACAGACGTGTCGCAAGAGGTAATACAAATGTGTTTGTATTTGCTTGGAGAAAAACAGGTGATCATAGAAAGCTTTTTCTAACTATGTGCATTTCTATGGTGAGTGCTAAAATGACAAGAGATGATAAAATGTGTATTCCAGTGGATGGAAATAAAAAAAGTGCAGCGTAAAGTGTTAATTTGTAATGTTTACATAATTAGTATAAGTAATTCTAAATTAAATGCAGAGATCAGTCCGCGTGCTTGCGTAAAGTATGTCATGTTAAAACTCTATAAAAAAAACAAATGTATGATGTTGGGAACACAATGGCAGGCTGCAGCTGCTATTGCTATTTCTATAGTTGTGTCAGTAATGTTTAAAAATATTCTTAAAAAAATCTTTAAAATAGTGTTTATTATCTGTGAAACAAGACGCTCTCATTGAATCTGAAGAAAAGTACAGGCAGAGTTTACGTTATTGTTTGCCAAGAAAAGTTCTTATAAGTTCAGAATGTCCCAGACAAAAGACAGAGTTTACAAAAGCAAGAGAACTACAAAGGCTTATAGAGTAATTACATTATCATTGTTACATAAACCAATAGAGAAAGTTTGGAAACAGCTAATTTTTAGAGAAATTTGATTTTTGAGATAAATAGTGTTGATGTTATTAATGACCATAAGCCAAATGTTTAATGCTACATTATACCAGACTAAAAAAGAATAAGACAGTTGCTGCTAATCATAAAGGATTCCACATGATTACATGCTTAAGGGACTTTTTAAGGCTAGGTTGAATGATGCATAACGTTATAGGGCAGCATTTTAATATCTAGAGTGGGAAGAACTATACTTTAACATAATTGCCAACTTAACAAGGAGAGGACAGACGCAGATCTTGTGCAGAACAGAGATGTTGGGTTGGAAAATATTTGGATATAAGTGAAGAGATGTATGTTGGTTTGGTTAATAGCGTCATTCGTGAGTGTAAGTATTTTAAGTTGAATATGGTAGAAGACCGGCAGCCAATAGAGAGCCTGACAGACTAGATTAGCAGACACTGAACATTTGGTGAGAAAGTTCAACCTCGCAGCTATATTCAAAATGCCGTATAGTGGGGAAAACCAATAATGAGACTATTACAATTGTCTATGAGGAAATAATGACTCCATGTGCTAGATTTGCTGCATTGTCTTGTGTAAGATATGGTCGAATTTTGGCTATGTTTTTAAGATGTATGTAACAGGATTTAGAGACAGTTGAATGTGAGAAACAGTAGACAGTTTATAGTCAAGGATGAGACCGAGGTAGCGAGCTTGTGAAGTGGGGTTGATTGTCGAGTTATCAAGTTGTCAATAGTTATAGAGATATCAATATGGTGACTATTATTGGCTGGTAGATATATAATTAATTCTGCTGTGGCTACAGTAATTTTTAGGTGGCGAGATGACATTCTAAGATGTAATGGTGGAGAAATATACAGTGACACAGATGAGTGCAGTTAGTGACAAATCTGGGGAGAATAGGGAAAATTTGAGTATTGTCTGCATACAGATGATATTGAAAATCAAAGGAGCAGATTAGTTAGCTAAGAATGGAGTTAAAATCGGAAAAGTGCACAGTATAAGAATGATTATATAAGTAGGATGTCAATCAAGAAGGGATGTGTCTTGAAAACCTAGGGATTATAGTGTTTGCATAGGAAGAGAATGCTGTTTCTGTGGAGTATTAGGAATGAGATGAGGAGAGTGTAGATACTTCATCTATATTAGAGGGGTCTAATAAACATGATCCTATATACTTCCTATGTTCAGAGCAGGATTGTAAACTTTTGTAATGACAAACTGTTTAACTCGTTCTTTCAGTATTTTCATAGTGAGAAACTGTCTGTCTGTGTAACTAGTGCGTCAGTGTGAGTTTAACTCTCTCTGTGTATACCCCTCCCAGATGGAGAAAAAGCTGCACGGAGGAGAAGTAAAAAAAAAAAAAAAGACAAATGCTTTAACTATCTCAGAGCATGAAACTGCATCTGTATTCTTGCATCATAGGTTTCTTTTGTACCTCAGCTAGGGTACTAATAAAAGAAGGTTATGAAACATACTTTTTAGTAAATATATGTAGTATCTACATAATGTTTTAATAAAGCAAAAGGATATATTCTGAAAAAGTTTACAAACAGTTTACAATATTTTCAAAATAATCTGCAATTTTTTATGATCTTACAGATGACGCAGTCCTTATCCAACAGTGATCTATGGTTATATTCAAAGTTATTTTAAACTTCATTAAGAGCTGCTAACAAACAATTGTGTTTCTTTTGCAGAAGCAAGTTGAAAGTTTAATGGGACAAAATCCAACTGTATAGTGATAATTTTAAATATACAGGACGTTGTTTTCCACCAACTGGTTGCCATGGCGACGGTTGCTAGGCAACTGTTGCCCATGGTGATGGTTGCTAGGCAACTGGTTGCCATGGCGATGGTTGCCATGGTGATGGTTGCCATGGCGATGGTTGCTAGGCAACTGGTTGCCATGGTGATGGTTGCTAGGCAACTGGTTGCCATGGCGACGGTTGCTTGGCAACTGGTTGCCATGGCGACGGTTGCTAGGCAACTGGTTGCCATGGCGATGGTTGCCATGGCGATGGTTGCTAGGCAACTGGTTGCCATGGCGATGGTTGCTAGGCAACTGGTTGCCATGGCGATGGTTGCTAGGCAACTGGTTGCCATGGCGACGGTTGCTAGGCAACTGGTTGCCATGGCGATGGTTGCTAGGCAACTGGTTGCAATGGCGATGGTTGCCATGGTGATAATTGCTAGGCAACTGGTTGCCATGGCGACGGTTGCTAGACAACTGGTTGCCATGGCAACGGTTGCTAGGCAACTGGTTGCCATGGCGATGGTTGCTAGGCAACTGGTTGCCATGGCGATGGTTGCTAGGCAACTGGTTGCCATGGCGATGGTTGCTAGGCAACTGGTTGCCATGGCGATGGTTGCTAGGCAACTGGATGCCATGGCGATGGTTGCTAGGCAACTGGTTGCCATGGCAATGGTTGCTAGGCAACTGGTTGCCATGGTGATGGTTGCTAGGCAACTGGTTGCCATGGCAATGGTTGCTAGGCAACTGGTTGCCATGGCGATGGTTGCTAGGCAACTGGTTGCCATGGCGATGGTTGCTAGGTAACTGGTTGCCATGGCGATGGTTGCCATGGCGATGGTTGCTAGGCAACTGGTTGCCATGGTGATGGTTGCTAGGCAACTGGTTGCCATGGCGATGGTTGCTAGGCAACTGGTTGCCATGGCGATGGTTGCTAGGCAACTGGTTGCCATTGCGATGGTTGCTAGGCAACTGGTTGCCATGGCGATGGTTGCCATGGCGATGGTTGCTAGGCAACTGGTTGCCATGGCGACGGTTGCTAGGCAACTGGTTGCCATGGCGACGGTTGCTAGGCAACTGGTTGCCTTGGCGATGGTTGCTAGGCAACTGGTTGCCATGGCGATGGTTGCTAGGTAACTAGTTGCCATGGCGATGGTTGCCATGGCGATGGTTGCTAGGCAACTGGTTGCCATGGCGATGGTTGCTAGGCAACTGGTTGCCATGGCGATGGTTGCTATGCAACTGGTTGCCATGGCGACGGTTGCTTGGCAACTGGTTGCCATGGCGATGGTTGCTAGGCAACTGGTTGCCATGGTGATGGTTGCCATGGCGATGGTTGCTAGGCAACTGGTTGCCATGGCGATGGTTGCGAGGCAACTGGTTGCCATGGAGATGGTTGCTATACAACTGGTTGCCATGGCAATGGTTGCTAGGCAACTGGTTGCCATGGCGATGGTTGCCATGGCGACGGTTGCTAGGCAACTGGTTGCCATGGTGACAGTTGCTAGGCAACTTGTTGCCATGGCGACGGTTGCTAGGCAACTGGTTGCCATGGCGATGGTTGCTAGGCAACTGGTTGCCATGGCAATGGTTGCTAGGCAACTGGTTGCCATGGCAATGGTTGCTAGGCAACTGGTTGCCATGGCGATGGTTGCCACTGCGATGGTTGCTAGGCAACTGGTTGCCATGGCGATGGTTGCTAGGCAATTGGTTGCCATGGCGATGGTTGCTAGGCAACTGGTTGCCATGGTGATGGTTGCTAGGCAACTGGTTGCCATGGCGATGGTTGCTAGGCAACTGGTTGCCATGGCGATGGTTGGTAGGCAACTGGTTGCCATGGCGATGGTTGCTAGGCAACTGGTTGCCATGGCGATGGTTGCCATGGCGATGGTTGCTAGGCAACTGGTTGCCATGGCGATGGTTGCTAGGCAACTGGTTTACATGGCGATGGTTGCTAGGCAACTGGTTGCCATTGCGATGGTTGCTAGGCAACTGGTTGCCATGGCGATGGTTGCCATGGCGATGGTTGCTAGGCAACTGGTTGCCATGGTGACGGTTGCTAGGCAACTGGTTGCCATGGCGACGGTTGCTAGGCAACTGGTTGCCATGGCGATGGTTGCTAGGCAACTGGTTGCCATGGCGATGGTTGCTAGGTAACTGGTTGCCATGGCGATGGTTGCCATGGCGATGGTTGCTAGGCAACTGGTTGCCATGGCGATGGTTGCTAGGCAACTGGTTGCCATGGCGATGGCTGCTATGCAACTGGTTGCCATGGCGACGGTTGCTTGGCAACTGGTTGCCATGGCGACGGTTGCTAGGCAACTGGTTGCCATGGTGATGGTTGCCATGGCGATGGTTGCTAGGCAACTGGTTGCCATGGCGATGGTTGCGAGGCAACTGGTTGCCATGGCGATGGTTGCTATACAACTGGTTGCCATGGCAATGGTTGCTAGGCAACTGGTTGCCATGGCGATGGTTGCCATGGCGACGGTTGCTAGGCAACTGGTTGCCATGGTGACGGTTGCTAGGCAACTTGTTGCCATGGCGACGGTTGCTAGGCAACTGGTTGCCATGGCGATGGTTGCTAGGCAACTGGTTGCCATGGCGATGGTTGCGAGTCAACTGGTTGCCATGGCGATGGTTGCTATACAACTGGTTGCCATGGCAATGGTTGCTAGGCAACTGGTTGCCATGGCGATGGTTGCCATGGCGATGGTTGCTAGGCAACTGGTTGCCATGGTGACGGTTGCTAGGCAACTTGTTGCCATGGCGACGGTTGCTAGGCAACTGGTTGCCATGGCGATGGTTGCTAGGCAACTGGTTGCCATGGCAATGGTTGCTAGGCAACTGGTTGCCATGGCAATGGTTGCTAGGCAACTGGTTGCCATGGCGATGGTTGCCATGGCGATGGTTGCTAGGCAACTGGTTGCCATGGCGATGGTTGCTAGGCAACTGGTTGCCATGGTTACGGTTGCTAGGCAACTGGTTGCCATGGCGACGGTTGCTAGGCAACTGGTTGCCATGGCGACGGTTGCTAGGCAACTGGTTGTCATGGCGATGGTTGCTAGGCAACTGGTTGCCATGGCGATGGTTGCTAGGCAACTGGTTGCCATGGCGACGGTTGCTAGGCAACTGGTTGCCATGGCGACG
Source organism: Taudactylus pleione (assembly GCA_031769625.1). Classification (NCBI taxonomy): domain Eukaryota; kingdom Metazoa; phylum Chordata; class Amphibia; order Anura; family Myobatrachidae; genus Taudactylus; species Taudactylus pleione. The sequence continues at coordinate 608,612 of JAUIMM010000479.1, read as the reverse complement.
GTTGCTAGGCAACTGGTTGCCATGGCGATGGTTGCTAGGCAACTGGTTGCCATGGCGATGGTTGCTAGGCAACTGGTTGCCATGGCGATGGTTGCTAGGCAACTGGTTGCCATGGCAAAGGTTGCTAGGCAACTGGTTGCCATGGCGACGGTTGCTAGGCAACTGGTTGCCATGGCGATGGTTGCCATGGCGATGGTTGCTAGGCAACTGGTTGCCATGGCGATGGTTGCTAGGCAACTGGTTGCCATGGCGATGGTTGCTAGGCAACTGGTTGCCATGGTGATGGTTGCTAGGCAACTGGTTGCCATGGCGATGGTTGCTTGGCAACAGGTTGCCATGGCGATGGTTGCTAGGCAACTGGTTGCCATGGCGATGGTTGCTAGGCAACTGGTTGCCATGGCGATGGTTGCTATGCAACTGGTTGCCATGGCGACAGTTGCTTGGCAACTGGTAGCCATGGCGACGGTTGCTAGGCAACTGGTTGCCATGGTGACGGTTGCCATGGCAATGGTTGCTAGGCAACTGGTTGCCATGAGGATGGTTGCTAGGCAACTGGTTGCCATGGTGATGGTTGCTAGGCAACTGGTTGCCATGGCGACGGTTGCTAGGCAACTGGTTGCCATGGCAACGGTTGCTAGGCAACTGGTTGCCATGGTGATGGTTGCCATGGTGATAATTGCTAGGCAACTGGTTGCCATGGCGATGGTTGCTATGCAACTGGTTGCCATGGCGACGGTTGCTAGGCAACTGGTTGCCATGGCAACGGTTGCTAGGCAACTGGTTGCCATGGTGATGGTTGCCATGGTGATAATTGCTAGGCAACTGGTTGCCATGGCGATGGTTGCTATGCAACTGGTTGCCATGGCGACGGTTGCTTGGCAACTGGTTGCCATGGCGACGGTTGCTAGGCAACTGGTTGCCATGGCGATGGTTGCTAGGCAACTGGTTGCCATGGCGATGGTTGCTAGGCAACTGGTTGCCATGGCGATGGTTGCCATGGCGATGGTTGCTAGGCAACTGGTTGCCATGGCGATGGTTGCTAGGCAAATGGTTGCCATGGCGATTGTTGCTAGGCAACTGGTTGCCATGGCGATGGTTGCTAGGCAACTGGTTGCCATGGCGATGGTTGCTAGGCAACTGGTTGCCATGGCGATGGTTGCTAGGCAACTGGTTGCCATGGCGATGGTTGCTAGGCAACTGGTTGCCATGGCGATGGTTGCTAGGCAACTGGTTGCCATGGCGATGGTTGCCATGGCGATGGTTGCTAGGCAACTGGTTGCCATGGCGATGGTTGCTAGGCAACTGGTTGCCATGGTGACGGTTGCTAGGCAACTGGTTGCCATGGCGGCGGTTGCTAGGCAACTGGTTGCCATGGCGACGGTTGCTAGGCAACTGGTTGCCATGGCGATGGTTGCTAGGCAACTGGTTGCCATGGCGATGGTTGCTAGGCAACTGGTTGCCATGGCGACGGTTGCTAGGCAACTGGTTGCCATGGTGATGTTTGCTTGGCAACTGGTTGCCATGGCGATGGTTGCTAGGCAACTGGTTGCCATGGCAATGGTTGCCATGGCAATGGTTGCTAGGCAACTGGTTGCCATGGCGATGGTTGCTAGGCAACTGGTTGCCATGGCGATGGTTGCTAGACAACTGGTTGCCATGGTGATGGTTGCTAGGCAACTGGTTGCCATGGCGATGGTTGCTAGGCAACTGGTTGCCATGGCGATGGTTTTCATGGCGATGGTTGCTAGGCAACTGGTTGCCATGGCGATGGTTGCTAGGCAACTGGTTGCCATGGCAACGGTTGCTAGGCAACTGGTTGCCATGGCGACGGTTGCTAGGCAACTGGTTGCCATGGCGATGGTTGCTAGGCAACTGGTTGCCATGGCGATGGTTGCTAGGCAACTGGTTGCCATGACGATGGTTGCTAGGCAACTGGTTGCCATGGCGAAGGTTGCTAGGCAACTGGTTGCCATGGCGACGGTTGCTAGGCAACTGGTTGCCATGGCGATGGTTGCCATGGCGATGGTTGCTAGGCAACTGGTTGCCATGGCGATGGTTGCTAGGCAACTGGTTGCCATGGCGACGGTTGCTAGGCAACTGGTTGCCATGGCGACGGTTGCTAGGCAACTGGTTGCCATGGCGATGGTTGCTAGGAAACTGGTTGCCATGGCGATGGTTGCTAGGTAACTGGTTGCCATGGCGATGGTTGCCATGGCGATGGTTGCTAGGCAACTGGTTGCCATGGTGACGGTTGCTAGGCAACTGGTTGCCATGGCGACGGTTGCTAAGCAACTGGTTGCCATGGCGACGGTTGCTAGGCAACTGGTTGCCATGGCGACGGTTGCTAGGCAACTGGTTGCCATGGCGACGGTTGCTAGGCAACTGGTTGTCATGGCAATGGTTGCTAGGCAACTGGTTGCCATGGCGATGGTTGCTAGGCAACTGGTTGCCATGGCGACGGTTGCTAGGCAACTGGTTGCCATGGCGACGGTTGCCATGGCGATGGTTGCTAGGCAACTGGTTGCCATGGCGATGGTTGCTAGGCAACTGGTTGCCATGGCGACGGTTGCTAGGCAACTGGTTGCCATGGTGACGGTTGCTAGGCAACTGGTTGCCATGGCGACGGTTGCTAGGCAACTGGTTGCCATGGTGATGGTTGCTAGGCAACTGGTTGCCATGGCGACGGTTGCTAGGCAACTGGTTGCCATGGCAACGGTTGCTAGGCAACTGGTTGCCATGGTGATGGTTGCCATGGTGATAATTGCTAGGCAACTGGTTGCCATGGCGACGGTTGCTAGGCAACTGGTTGCCATGGCGACAGTTGCCATGGCAATGGTTGCTAGGCAACTGGTTGCCATGGCGATGGTTGCTAGGAAACTGGTTGCCATGGCGATGGTTGCCATGGCGATGGTTGCTAGGCAACTGGTTGCCATGGCGACGGTTGCTAGGCAACTGGTTGCCATGGCGATGGTTGCTAGGTAACTGGTTGCCATGGCGATGGTTGCCATGGCGATGGTTGCTAGGCAACTGGTTGCCATGGCGACAGTTGCTAGGCAACTGGTTGCCATGGCGACGGTTGCTAGGCAACTGGTTGCCATGGCGACGGTTGCTAGGCAACAGGTTGTCATGGCGATGGTTGCTAGGCAACTGGTTGCCATGGCGATGGTTGCTAGGCAACTGGTTGCCATGGCGACGGTTGCTAGGCAACTGGTTGCCATGGCGACGATTGCTAGGCAACTGGCTGCCATGGCGACGGTTGCTAGGCAACAGGTTGTCATGGCGATGGTTGCTAGGCAACTGGTTGCCATGGCGATGGTTGCTAGGCAACTGGTTGCCATGGCGACGGTTGCTAGGCAACTGGTTGCCATGGCGACGGTTGCCATGGCGATGGTTGCTAGGCAACTGGTTGCCATGGCGATGGTTGCTAGGCAACTGGTTGCCATGGCGACGGTTGCTAGGCAACTGGTTGCCATGGCGACGGTTGCTAGGCAACTGGTTGCCATGGTGACGGTTGCTAGGCAACTGGTTGCCATGGCAATGGTTGCTTGGCAACAGGTTGCCATGGCGATGGTTGCTAGGCAACTGGTTGCCATGGCGATGGTTGCTAGGCAACTGGTTGCCATGGCGATGGTTGCTATGCAACTGGTTGCCATGGCGACAGTTGCTTGGCAACTGGTTGCCATGGCGACGGTTGCTAGGCAACTGGTTGCCATGGCGACAGTTGCCATGGCAATGGTTGCTAGGCAACTGGTTGCCATGGCGATGGTTGCTAGGCAACTGGTTGCCATGGCGATGGTTGCTAGGCAACTGGTTGCCATGGCGACGGTTGCTAGGCAACTGGTTGCCATGGCAACGGTTGCTAGGCAACTGGTTGCCATGGTGATGGTTGCCATGGTGATAATTGCTAGGCAACTGGTTGCAATGGCGATGGTTGCTATGCAACTGGTTGCCATGGCGACGGTTGCTTGGCAACTGGTTGCCATGGCGATGGTTGCTAGGCAACTGGTTGCCATGGCGATGGTTGCTAGGCAACTGGTTGCCATGGCGATGGTTGCTAGGCAACTGGTTGCCATGGCGATGGTTGCCATGGCGATGGTTGCTAGGCAACTGGTTGCCATGGCGATGGTTGCTAGGCAAATGGTTGCCATGGCGATGGTTGCTAGGCAACTGGTTGCCATGGCGACGGTTGCTAGGCAACTTGTTGCCATGGCGACGGTTGCTAGGCAACTGGTTGCCATGGCGATGGTTGCTAGGCAACTGGTTGCCATGGCGATGGTTGATAGGTAACTAGTTGCCATGGCGATGGTTGCCATGGCGATGGTTGCTAGGCAACTGGTTGCCATGGCGATGGTTGCTAGGCAACTGGTTGCCATGGCGATGGTTGCTATGCAACTGGTTGCCATGGCGATGGTTGCTTGGCAACTGGTTGCCATGGCGATGGTTGCTAGGCAACTGGTTGCCATGGTGATGGTTGCCATGGCAATGGTTGCTAGGCAACTGGTTGCCATGGCGATGGTTGCTATACAACTGGTTGCCATGGCAATGGTTGCTAGGCAACTGGTTGCCATGGCGATGGTTGCCATGGCGACGGTTGCTAGGCAACTGGTTGCCATGGTGACGGTTGCTAGGCAACTTGTTGCCATGGCGATGGTTGCTAGGCAACTGGTTGCCATGGCAATGGTTGCTAGGCAACTGGTTGCCATGGCGATGGTTGCCATTGCGATGGTTGCTAGGCAACTGGTTGCCATGGCGATGGTTGCTAGGCAATTGGTTGCCATGGCGACGGTTGCTAGGCAACTGGTTGCCATGGTGATGGTTGCTAGGCAACTGGTTGCCATGGCGATGGTTGCTAGGCAACTGGTTGCCATGGCGATGGTTGCTAGGCAACTGGTTGCCATGGCGATGGTTGCCATGGTGATGGTTGCTAGGCAACTGGTTGCCATGGTGATGGTTGCAAGGCAACTGGTTGCCATGGCGACGGTTGCTAGGCAACTGGTTGCCATGGCGACGGTTGCTAGGCAACTGGTTGCCATGGCGACGGTTGCTAGGCAACTGGTTGCCATGGCGACGGTTGCTAGGCAACTGGTTGCCATGGCGATGGTTGCTAGGCAACTGGTTGCCATGGCGATGGTTGCCATGGCGACGGTTGCTAGGCAACTGGTTGCCATTGCGACGGTTGCTAGGCAACTGGTTGCCATGGGCGACGGTTGCTAGGCAACTGGTTGCCATGGTGACGGTTGCTAGGCAACTGGTTGCCATGGCGATGGTTGCTAGGCAACTGGTTGCCATGGCGATGGTTGCCATGGTGACGGTTGCTAGGCAACTGTTTGCCATGGCGATGGTTGCTATGCAACTGGTTGCCATGGCGACGGTTGCTTGGCAACTGGTTGCCATGGCGACGGTTGCTAGGCAACTGGTTGCCATGGCGATGGTTGCTAGGCAACTGGTTGCCATGGTGATGGTTGCTAGGCAACTGGTTGCCATGGTGATGGTTGCTAGGCAACTGGTTGCCATGGCGATGGTTGCTTGGCAACTGGTTGCCATGGCGACGGTTGCTAGGCAACTGGTTGCCATGGCGATGGTTGCCATGGCGATGGTTGCTAGGCAACTGGTTGCCATGGTGATGGTTGCTAGGCAACTGGTTGCCATGGCGATGGTTGCTAGGCAACTGGTTGCCATGGCGATGGTTGCTAGGCAACTGGTTGCCATTGCGATGGTTGCTAGGCAACTGGTTGCCATGGCGATGGTTGCCATGGCGATGGTTGCTAGGCAACTGGTTGCCATGGCGACGGTTGCTAGGCAACTGGTTGCCATGGCGACGGTTGCTAGGCAACTGGTTGCCATGGCGATGGTTGCTAGGCAACTGGTTGCCATGGCGATGGTTGCTAGGTAACTAGTTGCCATGGCGATGGTTGCCATGGCGATGGTTGCTAGGCAACTGGTTGCCATGGTGATGGTTGCCATGGCGATGGTTGCTAGGCAACTGGTTGCCATGGTGATGGTTGCGAGGCAACTGGTTGCCATGGCGATGGTTGCTATACAACTGGTTGCCATGGCAATGGTTGCTAGGCAACTGGTTGCCATGGCGATGGTTTCCATGGCGACGGTTGCTAGGCAACTGGTTGCCATGGTGACGGTTGCTAGGCAACTTGTTGCCATGGCGACGGTTGCTAGGCAACTGGTTGCCATGGCGATGGTTGCTAGGCAACTGGTTGCCATGGCAATGGTTGCTAGGCAACTGGTTGCCATGGCGATGGTTGCCATTGCGATGGTTGCTAGGCAACTGGTTGCCATGGCGATGGTTGCTAGGCAATTGGTTGCCATGGCGACGGTTGCTAGGCAACTGGTTGCCATGGTGATGGTTGCTAGGCAACTGGTTGCCATGGCGATGGTTGCTAGGCAACTGGTTGCCATGGCGATGGTTGCTAGGCAACTGGTTGCCATGGCGATGGTTGCTAGGCAACTGGTTGCCATGGCGATGGTTGCCATTGCGATGGTTGCTAGGCAACTGGTTGCCATGGCGATGGTTGCTAGGCAACTGGTTGCCATGGTGATGGTTGCTAGGCAACTGGTTGCCATGGCGACGGTTGCTAGGCAACTGGTTGCCATGGCGACGGTTGCTAGGCAACTGGTTGCCATGGCGATGGTTGCTAGGCAACTGGATGCCATGGCGATGGTTGCTAGGCAACTGGTTGCCATGGCAATGGTTGCTAGGCAACTGGTTGCCATGGTGATGGTTGCTAGGCAACTGGTTGCCATGGCGATGGTTGCTAGGCAACTGGTTGCCATGGCGACGGTTGCTAGGCAACTGGTTGCCATGGCGATGGTTGCTAGGCAACTGGTTGCCATGGCGATGGTTGCCATGGCGACGGTTGCTAGGCAACTGGTTGCCATGGGCGACAGTTGCTAGGCAACTGGTTGCCATGGCGACGGTTGCTAGGCAACTGGTTGCCATGGCGATGGTTGCTAGGCAACTGGTTGCCATGGCGATGGTTGCCATGGTGACGGTTGCTAGGCAACTGTTTGCCATGGCGACGGTTGCTATGCAACTGGTTGCCATGGCGATGGTTGCTTGGCAACTGGTTGCCATGGCGACGGTTGCTAGGCAACTGGTTGCCATGGCGACGGTTGCTAGGCAACTGGTTGCCATGGCGATGGTTGCTAGGCAACTGGTTGCCATGGCGATGGTTGCTAGGCAACTGGTTGCCATGGCAACGGTTGCTAGGCAACTGGTTGCCATGGCGATGGTTGCTAGGCAACTGGTTGCCATGGCGATGGTTGCCATGGTGATAATTGCTAGGCAACTGGTTGCCATGGCGACGGTTGCTAGACAACTGGTTGCCATGGCAACGGTTGCTAGGCAACTGGTTGCCATGGCGATGGTTGCTAGGCAACTGGTTGCCATGGCGATGGTTGCTAGGCAACTGGTTGCCATGGCAATGGTTGCTAGGCAACTGGTTGCCATGGCGACGGTTGCTATGCAACTGGTTGCCATGTCGATGGTTACCATGGCGACGGTTGCTAGGCAACTGGTTGCCATGGCGATGGTTGCTAGGCAACTGGTTGCCATGGCGACGGTTGCTAGGCAACTGGTTGCCATGGCGACGGTTGCTAGGCAACTGGTTGCCATGGTGACGGTTGCTAGGCAACTGGTTGCCATGGTGATGGTTGCCATGGTGATAATTGCTAGGCAACTGGTTGCCATGGCGATGGTTGCTATGCAACTGGTTGCCATGGCAACGGTTGCTTGGCAACTGGTTGCCATGGCGACGGTTGCTAGGCAACTGGTTGCCATGGCGATGGTTGCTAGGCAACTGGTTGCCATGGCGATGGTTGCTAGGCAACTGGTTGCCATGGCGATGGTTGCCATGGCGATGGTTGCTAGGCAACTGGTTGCCATGGCGATGGTTGCTAGGCAAATGGTTGCCATGGCGATGGTTGCTAGGCAACTGGTTGCCATGGCGATGGTTGCTAGGCAACTGGTTGCCATGGCGATGGTTGCTAGGCAACTGGTTGCCATGGCGATGGTTGCTAGGCAACTGGTTGCCATGGCGATGGTTGCTAGGCAACTGGTTGCCATGGCGATGGTTGCTAGGCAACTGGTTGCCATGGCGATGGTTGCCATGGCGATGGTTGCTAGGCAACTGGTTGCCATGGCGATGGTTGCTAGGCAACTGGTTGCCATGGTGATGGTTGCTAGGCAACTGGTTGCCATGGCGACGGTTGCTAGGCAACTGGTTGCCATGGCGACGGTTGCTAGGCAACTGGTTGCCATGGCGATGGTTGCTAGGCAACTGGTTGCCATGGCGATGGTTGCTAGGCAACTGGTTGCCATGGCAACGGTTGCTAGGCAACTGGTTGCCATGGTGATGGTTGCTTGGCAACTGGTTGCCATGGCGATGGTTGCTAGGCAACTGGTTGCCATGGCGATGGTTGCCATGGCAATGGTTGCTAGGCAACTGGTTGCCATGGCGATGGTTGCTAGGCAACTGGTTGCCATGGCGATGGTTGCTAGACAACTGGTTGCCATGGTGATGGTTGCTAGGCAACTGGTTGCCATGGCGATAGTTGCTAGGCAACTGGTTGCCATGGTGATGGTTTTCATGGCGATGGTTGCTAGGCAACTGGTTGCCATGGCGATGGTTGCTAGGCAACTGGTTGCCATGGCGATGGTTGCTAGGCAACTGGTTGCCATGGCGACGGTTGCTAGGCAACTGGTTGCCATGGCGACGGTTGCTAGGCAACTGGTTGCCATGGCGAAGGTTGCTAGGCAACTGGTTGCCATGGCGACGGTTGCTAGGCAACTGGTTGCCATGGCGAAGGTTGCTAGGCAACTGGTTGCCATGGCGACGGTTGCTAGGCAACTGGTTGCCATGGCGATGGTTGCCATGGCGACGGTTGCTAGGCAACTGGTTGCCATGGCGATGGTTGCTAGGAAACTGGTTGCCATGGCGATGGTTGCTAGGTAACTGGTTGCCATGGCGATGGTTGCCATGGCGATGGTTGCTAGGCAACTGGTTGCCATGGTGACGGTTGCTAGGCAACTGGTTGCCATGGCGACGGTTGCTAGGCAACTGGTTGCCATGGCGACGGTTGCTAGGCAACTGGTTGCCATGGCGACGGTTGCTAGGCAACTGGTTGCCATGGCGACGGTTGCTAGGCAACTGGTTGTCATGGCGATGGTTGCTAGGCAACTGGTTGCCATGGCGATGGTTGCTAGGCAACTGGTTGCCATGGCGACGGTTGCTAGGCAACTGGTTGCCATGGCGACGGTTGCCATGGCGATGGTTGCTAGGCAACTGGTTGCCATGGCGATGGTTGCTAGGCAACTGGTTGCCATGGCGACGGTTGCTAGGCAACTGGTTGCCATGGTGACGGTTGCTAGGCAACTGGTTGCCATGGCGACGGTTGCTAGGCAACTGGTTGCCATGGTGATGGTTGCTAGGCAACTGGTTGCCATGGCGATGGTTGCTTGGCAACAGGTTGCCATGGCGATGGTTGCTAGGCAACTGGTTGCCATGGCGATGGTTGCTAGGCAACTGGTTGCCATGGCGATGGTTGCTATGCAACTGGTTGCCATGGCGACAGTTGCTTGGCAACTGGTTGCCATGGCGATGGTTGCTAGGCAACTGGTTGCCATGGCGACAGTTGCCATGGCAATGGTTGCTAGGCAACTGGTTGCCATGGCGATGGTTGCTAGGCAACTGGTTGCCATGGCGATGGTTGCTAGGCAACTGGTTGCCATGGCGATGGTTGCTAGGCAACTGGTTGCCATGGCGATGGTTGCTAGGCAACTGGTTGTCTTGGCGATGGTTTTCATGGCGATGGTTGCTAGGCAACTTGTTGCCATGGCGATGGTTGCTAGGCAACTGGTTGCCATGGCGACGGTTGCTAGGCAACTGGTTGCCATGGCGACGGTTGCTAGGCAACTGGTTGCCATGGCGATGGTTGCTAGGCAACTGGTTGCCATGGCGATGGTTGCTAGGTAACTGGTTGCCATGGCAATGGTTGCCATGGCGATGGTTGCTAGGCAACTGGTTGCCATGGCGACGGTTGCTAGGCAACTGGTTGCCATGGCGACGGTTGCTAGGCAACTGGTTGCCATGGCGACGGTTGCTAGGCAACTGGTTGCCATGGCGACGGTTGCTAGGCAACTGGTTGCCATGGCGACGGTTGCTAGGCAACTGGTTGTCATGGTGATGGTTGCTAGGCAACTGGTTGCCATGGCGATGGTTGCTAGGCAACTGGTTGCCATGGCGACGGTTGCTAGGCAACTGGTTGCCATGGCGACGGTTGCTAGGCAACTGGTTGCCATGGCGATGGTTGCTAGGCAACTGGTTGCCATGGCGATGGTTGCTAGGCAACTGGTTGCCATGGCGATGGTTGCTAGGCAACTGGTTGCCATGGCGAAGGTTGCTAGGCAACTGGTTGCCATGGCGACGGTTGCTAGGCAACTGGTTGCCATGGCAATGGTTGCCATGGCGATGGTTGCTAGGCAACTGGTTGCCATGGCGATGGTTGCTAGGCAACTGGTTGCCATGGCGATGGTTGCTAGGCAACTGGTTGCCATGGTGATGGTTGCTAGGCAACTGGTTGCCATGGCGATGGTTGCTTGGCAACAGGTTGCCATGGTGATGGTTGCTAGGCAACTGGTTGCCATGGCGATGGTTGCTAGGCAACTGGTTGCCATGGCGATGGTTGCTATGCAACTGGTTGCCATGGCGACAGTTGCTTGGCAACTGGTTGCCATGGCGACGGTTGCTAGGCAACTGGTTGCCATGGTGACGGTTGCCATGGCAATGGTTGCTAGGCAACTGGTTGCCATGGCGATGGTTGCTAGGCAACTGGTTGCCATGGTGATGGTTGCTAGGCAACTGGTTGCCATGGCGACGGTTGCTAGGCAACTGGTTGCCATGGCAACGGTTGCTAGGCAACTGGTTGCCATGGTGATTGTTGCCATGGTGATAATTGCTAGGCAACTGGTTGCCATGGCGATGGTTGCTATGCAACTGGTTGCCATGGCGACGGTTGCTTGGCAACTGGTTGCCATGGCGACGGTTGCTAGGCAACTGGTTGCCATGGCGATGGTTGCCATGGCAATGGTTGCTAGGCAACTGGTTGCCATGGCGATGGTTGCTAGGCAACTGGTTGCCATGGCGATGGTTGCTAGGCAACTGGTTGCCATGGCAATGGTTGCTAGGCAACTGGTTGCCATGGCGATGGTTGCTAGGCAACTGGTTGCCATGGCGAAGGTTGCTAGGCAACTGGTTGCCATGGCGACGGTTGCTAGGCAACTGGTTGCCATGGCGATGGTTGCCATGGCGATGGTTGCTAGGCAACTGGTTGCCATGGCGATGGTTGCTAGGCAACTGGTTGCCATGGCGATGGTTGCTAGGCAACTGGTTGCCATGGTGATGGTTGCTAGGCAACTGGTTGCCATGGCGATGGTTGCTTGGCAACAGGTTGCCATGGTGATGGTTGCTAGGCAACTGGTTGCCATGGCGATGGTTGCTAGGCAACTGGTTGCCATGGCGATGGTTGCTATGCAACTGGTTGCCATGGCGACAGTTGCTTGGCAACTGGTTGCCATGGCGACGGTTGCTAGGCAACTGGTTGCCATGGTGACGGTTGCCATGGCAATGGTTGCTAGGCAACTGGTTGCCATGGCGATGGTTGCTAGGCAACTGGTTGCCATGGTGATGGTTGCTAGGCAACTGGTTGCCATGGCGACGGTTGCTAGGCAACTGGTTGCCATGGCAACGGTTGCTAGGCAACTGGTTGCCATGGTGATTGTTGCCATGGTGATAATTGCTAGGCAACTGGTTGCCATGGCGATGGTTGCTATGCAACTGGTTGCCATGGCGACGGTTGCTTGGCAACTGGTTGCCATGGCGACGGTTGCTAGGCAACTGGTTGCCATGGCGATGGTTGCCATGGCAATGGTTGCTAGGCAACTGGTTGCCATGGCGATGGTTGCTAGGCAACTGGTTGCCATGGCGATGGTTGCTAGGCAACTGGTTGCCATGGCAATGGTTGCTAGGCAACTGGTTGCCATGGCGATGGTTGCTAGGCAACTGGTTGCCATGGCGATGGTTGCCAAGGCGATGGTTGCTAGGCAACTGGTTGCCATGGCGACGGTTGCTAGGCAACTGGTTGCCATGGCGACGGTTGCTAGGCAACTGGTTGCCATGTCGATGGTTACCATGGCGACGGTTGCTAGGCAACTGGTTGCCATGGCGACGGTTGCTAGGCAACTGGTTGCCATGGCGACGGTTGCTAGGCAACTGGTTGCCATGGCGATGGTTGCTAGGAAACTGGTTGCCATGGCGATGGTTGCTACGTAACTGGTTGCCATGGCGATGGTTGCCATGGCGATGGTTGCTAGGCAACTGGTTGCCATGGCGACGGTTGCTAGGCAACTGGTTGCCATGGCGACGGTTGCTAGGCAACTGGTTGCCATGGCGACGGTTGCTAGGCAACAGGTTGTCATGGCGATGGTTGCTAGGCAACTGGTTGCCATGGCGATGGTTGCTAGGCAACTGGTTGCCATGGCGACGGTTGCTAGGCAACTGGTTGCCATGGCGACGGTTGCCATGGCGATGGTTGCTAGGCAACTGGTTGCCATGGCGACGGTTGCTAAGCAACTGGTTGCCATGGCGACGGTTGCTAGGCAACTGGTTGCCATGGCGACGGTTGCTAGGCAACTGGTTGCCATGGTGACGGTTGCTAGGCAACTGGTTGCCATGGTGATGGTTGCTAGGCAACTGGTTGCCATGGCGATGGTTGCTTGGCAACAGGTTGCCATGGCGATGGTTGCTAGGCAACTGGTTGCCATGGCGATGGTTGCTAGGCAACTGGTTGCCATGGCGATGGTTGCTATGCAACTGGTTGCCATGGCGACAGTTGCTTGGCAACTGGTTGCCATGGCGACGGTTGCTAGGCAACTGGTTGCCATGGCGACAGTTGCCATGGCAATGGTTGCTAGGCAACTGGTTGCCATGGCGATGGTTGCTAGGCAACTGGTTGCCATGGCGATGGTTGCTAGGCAACTGGTTGCCATGGCGACGGTTGCTAGGCAACTGGTTGCCATGGCAACGGTTGCTAGGCAACTGGTTGCCATGGTGATGGTTGCCATGGTGATAATTGCTAGGCAACTGGTTGCCATGGCGATGGTTGCTATGCAACTGGTTGCCATGGCGACGGTTGCTTGGCAACTGGTTGCCATGGCGACGGTTGCTAGGCAACTGGTTGCCATGGCGATGGTTGCTAGGCAACTGGTTGCCATGGTGATGGTTGCTAGGCAACTGGTTGCCATGGCGATGGTTGCTTGGCAACAGGTTGCCATGGCGATGGTTGCTAGGCAACTGGTTGCCATGGTGATGGTTGCTAGGCAACTGGTTGCCATGGCGACGGTTGCTATGCAACTGGTTGCCATGGCGACAGTTGCTTGGCAACTGGTTGCCATGGCGACGGTTGCTAGGCAACTGGTTGCCATGGCGACAGTTGCCATGGCAATGGTTGCTAGGCAACTGGTTGCCATGGCGATGGTTGCTAGGCAACTGGTTGCCATGGCGATGGTTGCTAGGCAACTGGTTGCCATGGCGACGGTTGCTAGGCAACTGGTTGCCATGGCAATGGTTGCTAGGCAACTGGTTGCCATGGTGATGGTTGCCATGGTGATAATTGCTAGGCAACTGGTTGCCATGGCGATGGTTGCTATGCAACTGGTTGCCATGGCGACGGTTGCTTGGCAACTGGTTGCCATGGCGACGGTTGCTAGGCAACTGGTTGCCATGGCGATGGTTGCTAGGCAACTGGTTGCCATGGCAATGGTTGCTAGGCAACTGGTTGCCATGGCGATGGTTGCCATGGCGATGGTTGCTAGGCAACTGGTTGCCATGGCGATGGTTGCTAGGCAAATGTTTGCCATGGCGATGGTTGCTAGGCAACTGGTTGCCATGGCGATGGTTGCTAGGCAACTGGTTGCCATGGCGATGGTTGCTAGGCAACTGGTTGCCATGGCGATGGTTGCTAGGCAACTGGTTGCCATGGCGATGGTTGCTAGGCAACTGGTTGCCATGGCGATGGTTGCTAGGCAACTGGTTGCCATGGCGATGGTTGCCATGGCGATGGTTGCTAGGCAACTGGTTGCCATGGCGATGGTTGCTAGGCAACTGGTTGCCATGGTGATGGTTGCTAGGCAACTGGTTGCCATGGCGATGGTTGCTTGGCAACAGGTTGCCATGGCGATGGTTGCTAGGCAACTGGTTGCCATGGCGATGGTTGCTAGGCAACTGGTTGCCATGGCGATGGTTGCTATGCAACTGGTTGCCATGGCGACAGTTGCTTGGCAACTGGTTGCCATGGCGACGGTTGCTAGGCAACTGGTTGCCATGGTGACGGTTGCCATGGCAATGGTTGCTAGGCAACTGGTTGCCATGGCGATGGTTGCTAGGCAACTGGTTGCCATGGTGATGGTTGCTAGGCAACTGGTTGCCATGGCGACGGTTGCTAGGCAACTGGTTGCCATGGCAACGGTTGCTAGGCAACTGGTTGCTATGGTGATTGTTGCCATGGTGATAATTGCTAGGCAACTGGTTGCCATGGCGATGGTTGCTATGCAACTGGTTGCCATGGCGACGGTTGCTTGGCAACTGGTTGCCATGGCGACGGTTGCTAGGCAACTGGTTGCCATGGCGATGGTTGCCATGGCAATGGTTGCTAGGCAACTGGTTGCCATGGCGATGGTTGCTAGGCAACTGGTTGCCATGGCGATGGTTGCTAGGCAACTGGTTGCCATGGCAATGGTTGCTAGGCAACTGGTTGCCATGGCGATGGTTGCTAGGCAACTGGTTGCCATGGCGATGGTTGCCATGGCGATGGTTGCTAGGCAACTGGTTGCCATGGCGACGGTTGCTAGGCAACTGGTTGCCATGGCGACGGTTGCTAGGCAACTGGTTGCCATGTCGATGGTTACCATGGCGACGGTTGCTAGGCAACTGGTTGCCATGGCGACGGTTGCTAGGCAACTGGTTGCCATGGCGACGGTTGCTAGGCAACTGGTTGCCATGGCGATGGTTGCTAGGAAACTGGTTGCCATGGCGATGGTTGCTAGGTAACTGGTTGCCATGGCGATGGTTGCCATGGCGATGGTTGCTAGGCAACTGGTTGCCATGGCGACGGTTGCTAGGCAACTGGTTGCCATGGCGACGGTTGCTAGGCAACTGGTTGCCATGGTGACGGTTGCTAGGCAACAGGTTGTCATGGCGATGGTTGCTAGGCAACTGGTTGCCATGGCGATGGTTGCTAGGCAACTGGTTGCCATGGCGACGGTTGCTAGGCAACTGGTTGCCATGGCGACGGTTGCCATGGCGATGGTTGCTAGGCAACTGGTTGCCATGGCGATGGTTGCTAGGCAACTGGTTGCCATGGCGACGGTTGCTAGGCAACTGGTTGCCATGGCGACGGTTGCTAGGCAACTGGTTGCCATGGCGACGGTTGCTAGGCAACTGGTTGCCATGGTGACAGTTGCTAGGCAACTGGTTGCCATGGTGATGGTTGCTAGGCAACTGGTTGCCATGGCGATGGTTGCTTGGCAACAGGTTGCCATGGCGATGGTTGCTAGGCAACTGGTTGCCATGGCGATGGTTGCTAGGCAACTGGTTGCCATGGCGATGGTTGCTATGCAACTGGTTGCCATGGCGACAGTTGCTTGGCAACTGGTTGCCATGGCGACGGTTGCTAGGCAACTGGTTGCCATGGCGACAGTTGCCATGGCAATGGTTGCTAGGCAACTGGTTGCCATGGCGATGGTTGCTAGGCAACTGGTTGCCATGGCGATGGTTGCTAGGCAACTGGTTGCCATGGCGACGGTTGCTAGGCAACTGGTTGCCATGGCAACGGTTGCTAGGCAACTGGTTGCCATGGTGATGGTTGCCATGGTGATAATTGCTAGGCAACTGGTTGCCATGGCGATGGTTGCTATGCAACTGGTTGCCATGGCGATGGTTGCTTGGCAACTGGTTGCCATGGCGACGGTTGCTAGGCAACTGGTTGCCATGGCGATGGTTGCTAGGCAACTGGTTGCCATGGTGATGGTTGCTAGGCAACTGGTTGCCATGGCGATGGTTGCTTGGCAACAGGTTGCCATGGCGATGGTTGCTAGGCAACTGGTTGCCATGGCGATGGTTGCTAGGCAACTGGTTGCCATGGCGATGGTTGCTATGCAACTGGTTGCCATGGCGACAGTTGCTTGGCAACTGGTTGCCATGGCGACGGTTGCTAGGCAACTGGTTGCCATGGCGACAGTTGCCATGGCAATGGTTGCTAGGCAACTGGTTGCCATGGCGATGGTTGCTAGGCAACTGGTTGCCATGGCGATGGTTGCTAGGCAACTGGTTGCCATGGCGACGGTTGCTAGGCAACTGGTTGCCATGGCAACGGTTGCTAGGCAACTGGTTGCCATGGTGATGGTTGCCATGGTGATAATTGCTAGGCAACTGGTTGCCATGGCGATGGTTGCTATGCAACTGGTTGCCATGGCGACGGTTGCTTGGCAACTGGTTGCCATGGCGACGGTTGCTAGGCAACTGGTTGCCATGGCGATGGTTGCTAGGCAACTGGTTGCCATGGCGATGGTTGCTAGGCAACTGGTTGCCATGGCGATGGTTGCCATGGCGATGGTTGCTAGGCAACTGGTTGCCATGGCGATGGTTGCTAGGCAAATGGTTGCCATGGCGATGGTTGCTAGGCAACTGGTTGCCATGGCGATGGTTGCTAGGCAACTGGTTGCCATGGCGATGGTTGCTAGGCAACTGGTTGCCATGGCGATGGTTGCTAGGCAACTGGTTGCCATGGCGATGGTTGCTAGGCAACTGGTTGCCATGGCGATGGTTGCTAGGCAACTGGTTGCCATGGCGATGGTTGCCATGGCGATGGTTGCTAGGCAACTGGTTGCCATGGCGATGGTTGCTAGGCAACTGGTTGCCATGGTGATGGTTGCTAGGCAACTGGTTGCCATGGCGACGGTTGCTAGGCAACTGGTTGCCATGGCGACGGTTGCTAGGCAACTGGTTGCCATGGCGATGGTTGCTAGGCAACTGGTTGCCATGGCGATGGTTGCTAGGCAACTGGTTGCCATGGCGACGGTTGCTAGGCAACTGGTTGCCATGGTGATGGTTGCTTGGCAACTGGTTGCCATGGCGATGGTTGCTAGGCAACTGGTTGCCATGGTGATGGTTGCCATGGCAATGGTTGCTAGGCAACTGGTTGCCATGGCGATGGTTGCTAGGCAACTGGTTGCCATGGCGATGGTTGCTAGACAACTGGTTGCCATGGTGATGGTTGCTAGGCAACTGGTTGCCATGGCGATGGTTGCTAGGCAACTGGTTGCCATGGCGATTGTTTTCATGGCAATGGTTGCTAGGCAACTGGTTGCCATGGCGATGGTTGCTAGGCAACTGGTTTCCATGGCGACGGTTGCTAGGCAACTGGTTGCCATGGCGACGGTTGCTAGGCAACTGGTTGCCATGGCGATGGTTGCTAGGCAACTGGTTGCCATGGCGATGGTTGCTAGGCAACTGGTTGCCATGACGATGGTTGCTAGGCAACTGGTTGCCATGGCGAAGGTTGCTAGGCAACTGGTTGCCATGGCGACGGTTGCTAGGCAACTGGTTGCCATGGCGATGGTTGCCATGGCGATGGTTGCTAGGCAACTGGTTGCCATGGCGATGGTTGCTAGGCAACTGGTTGCCATGGCGACGGTTGCTAGGCAACTGGTTGCCATGGCGACGGTTGCTAGGCAACTGGTTGCCATGGCGATGGTTGCTAGGAAACTGGTTGCCATGGCGATGGTTGCTAGGTAACTGGTTGCCATGGCGATGGTTGCCATGGCGATGGTTGCTAGGCAACTGGTTGCCATGGCGACGGTTGCTAGGCAACTGGTTGCCATGGCAACGGTTGCTAGGCAACTGGTTGCCATGGTGATGGTTGCCATGGTGATAATTGCTAGGCAACTGGTTGCCATGGCGATGGTTGCTATGCAACTGGTTGCCATGGCGACGGTTGCTTGGCAACTGGTTGCCATGGCGACGGTTGCTAGGCAACTGGTTGCCATGGCGATGGTTGCCATGGCGATGGTTGCTAGGCAACTGGTTGCCATGGCGATGGTTGCTAGGCAACTGGTTGCCATGGCGATGGTTGCTAGGCAACTGGTTGCCATGGCAATGGTTGCTAGGCAACTGGTTGCCATGGCGATGGTTGCTAGGCAACTGGTTGCCATGGCGATGGTTGCCATGGCGATGGTTGCTAGGCAACTGGTTGCCATGGCGATGGTTGCTAGGCAACTGGTTGCCATGGCGACGGTTGCTAGGCAACTGGTTGCCATGGCGATGGTTGCCATGGCGATGGTTGCTAGGCAACTGGTTGCCATGGCGATGGTTGCTAGGCAACTGGTTGCCTTGGCGATGGTTGCTATGCAACTGGTTGCCATGGCGACGGTTGCTTGGCAACTGGTTGCCATGGCGACGGTTGCTAGGCAACTGGTTGCCATGGCGATGGTTGCCATGGCGACGGTTGCTAGGCAACTGGTTGCCATGGCGACGGTTGCCATGGCGATGGTTGCTAGGCAACTGGTTGCCATGGCGATGGTTGCTAGGCAACTGGTTGCCATGGCGATGGTTGCTAGGCAACTGGTTGCCATGGCAATGGTTGCTAGGCAACTGGTTGCCATGGTGATGGTTGCTAGGCAACTGGTTGCCATGGCGATGGTTGCTAGGCAACTGGTTGCCATGGCGATGGTTGCTAGGCAACTGGTTGCTAGGCAACTGGTTGCCATGGCGACGGTTGCTAGGCAACTGGTTGCCATGGCGACGGTTGCTAGGCAACTGGTTGCCATGGTGATGGTTGCTAGGAAACTGGTTGCCATGGCGATGGTTGCTAGGTAACTGGTTGCCATGGTGATGGTTGCCATGGCGATGGTTGCTAGGCAACTGGTTGCCATGGCGACGGTTGCTAGGCAACTGGTTGCCATGGCGACGGTTGCTAGGCAACTGGTTGCCATGGCGACGGTTGCTAGGCAACTGGTTGCCATGGTGACGGTTGCTAGGCAACTGGTTGCAATGGTGATGGTTGCTAGGCAACTGGTTGCCATGGCGATGGTTGCTTGGCAACAGGTTGCCATGGCGATGGTTGCTAGGCAACTGGTTGCCATGGCGATGGTTGCTAGGCAACTGGTTGCCATGGCGATGGTTGCTATGCAACTGGTTGCCATGGCGACAGTTGCTTGGCAACTGGTTGCCATGGCGACGGTTGCTAGGCAACTGGTTGCCATGGTGACAGTTGCCATGGCAATGGTTGCTAGGCAACTGGTTGCCATGGCGATGGTTGCTAGGCAACTGGTTGCCATGGCAATGGTTGCTAGGCAACTGGTTGCCATGGCGACGGTTGCTAGGCAACTGGTTGCCATGGCAACGGTTGCTAGGCAACTGGTTGCCATGGTGATGGTTGCCATGGTGATAATTGCTAGGCAACTGGTTGCCATGGCGATGGTTGCTATGCAACTGGTTGCCATGGTGACGGTTGCTTGGCAACTGGTTGCCATGGCGACGGTTGCTAGGCAACTGGTTGCCATGGCGATGGTTGCTAGGCAACTGGTTGCCATGGCGATGGTTGCTAGGCAACTGGTTGCCATGGCGATGGTTGCCATGGCGATGGTTGCTAGGCAACTGGTTGCCATGGCGATGGTTGCTAGGCAAATGGTTGCCATGGCGATGGTTGCTAGGCAACTGGTTGCCATGGCGATGGTTGCTAGGCAACTGGTTGCCATGGCGATGGTTGCTAGGCAACTGGTTGCCATGGCGATGGTTGCTAGGCAACTGGTTGCCATGGCGATGGTTGCCATGGCGATGGTTGCTAGGCAACTGGTTGCCATGGCGATGGTTGCTAGGCAACTGGTTGCCATGGTGATGGTTGCTAGGCAACTGGTTGCCATGGCGACGGTTGCTAGGCAACTGGTTGCCATGGCGACGGTTGCTAGGCAACTGGTTGCCATGGCGATGGTTGCTAGGCAACTGGTTGCCATGGCGATGGTTGCTAGGCAACTGGTTGCCATGGCGACGGTTGCTAGGCAACTGGTTGCCATGGTGACGGTTGCTTGGCAACTGGTTGCCATGGCGATGGTTGCTAGGCAACTGGTTGCCATGGCGATGGTTGCCATGGCAATGGTTGCTAGGCAACTGTTTGCCATGGCGATGGTTGCTAGGCAACTGGTTGCCATGGCGATGGTTGCTAGACAACTGGTTGCCATGGTGATGGTTGCTAGGCAACTGGTTGCCATGGTGATGTTTGCTAGGCAACTGGTTGCCATGGCGATGGTTTTCATGGCGATGGTTGCTAGGCAACTGGTTGCCATGGCGATGGTTGCTAGGCAACTGGTTGCCATGGCGACGGTTGCTAGGCAACTGGTTGCCATGGCGATGGTTGCTAGGCAACTGGTTGCCATGGCGACGGTTGCTAGGCAACTGGTTGCCATGGCAACGGTTGCTAGGCAACTGGTTGCCATGGCGATGGTTGCTAGGCAACTGGTTGCCATGGCGACGGTTGCTAGGCAACTGGTTGCCATGGTGACGGTTGCTAGGCAACTGGTTGCCATGGTGATGGTTGCTAGGCAACTGGTTGCCATGGCGATGGTTGCTTGGCAACAGGTTGCCATGGCGATGGTTGCTAGGCAACTGGTTGCCATGGCAATGGTTGCTAGGCAACTGGTTGCCATGGCGATGGTTGCTATGCAACTGGTTGCCATGGCGACAGTTGCTTGGCAACTGGTTGCCATGGCGACGGTTGCTAGGCAACTGGTTGCCATGGCGACAGTTGCCATGGCAATGGTTGCTAGGCAACTGGTTGCCATGGCGATGGTTGCTAGGCAACTGGTTGCCATGGCGATGGTTGCCATGGCGATGGTTGCTAGGCAACTGGTTGCCATGGCGATGGTTGCTAGGCAACTGGTTGCCATGGCAATGGTTGCTAGGCAACTGGTTGCCATGGCGATGGTTGCTAGGCAATTGGTTGCCATGGCGACGGTTGCTAGGCAACTGGTTGCCATGGTGATGGTTGCTAGGCAACTGGTTGCCATGGCGATGGTTGCTAGGCAACTGGTTGCCATGGCGATGGTTGCTAGGCAACTGGTTGCCATGGCGATGGTTGCTAGGCAACTGGTTGCCATGGCGATGGTTGCCATGGTGATGGTTGCTAAGCAACTGGTTGCCATGGTGACGGTTGAAGGCAACTGGTTGCCATGGCGACGGTTGCTAGGCAACTGGTTGCCATGGTGACGGTTGCTAGGCAACTGGTTGCCATGGCGATGGTTGCTAGGCAACTGGTTGCCATGGCGATGGTTGCCATGGCGATGGTTGCTAGGCAACTGGTTGCCATGGCGACGGTTGCTAGGCAACTGGTTGCCATGGCGACGGTTGCTAGGCAACTGGTTGCCATGGCGACGGTTGCTAGGCAACAGGTTGTCATGGCGATGGTTGCTAGGCAACTGGTTGCCATGGTGATGGTTGCTAGGCAACTGGTTGCCATGGCGACGGTTGCTAGGCAACTGGTTGCCATGGCGATGGTTGCCATGGCGACGGTTGCTAGGCAACTGGTTGCCATTGCGACGGTTGCTAGGCAACTGGTTGCCATGGGCGACGGTTGCTAGGCAACTGGTTGCCATGGCGACGGTTGCTAGGCAACTGGTTGCCATGGCGATGGTTGCTAGGCAACTGGTTGCCATGGCGATGGTTGCCATGGTGATGGTTGCTAGGCAACTGTTTGCCATGGCGATGGTTGCTATGCAACTGGTTGCCATGGCGACGGTTGCTTGGCAACTGGTTGCCATGGCGATGGTTGCTAGGCAACTGGTTGCCATGGCGATGGTTGCTAGGCAACTGGTTGCCATGGTGATGGTTGCTAGGCAACTGGTTGCCATGGTGATGGTTGCTAGGCAACTGGTTGCCATGGCGATGGTTGCTTGGCAACTGGTTGCCATGGCGACGGTTGCTAGGCAACTGGTTGCCATGGCGATGGTTGCCATGGCGATGGTTGCTAGGCAACTGGTTGCCATGGCGATGGTTGCTAGGCAACTGGTTGCCATGGCGACGGTTGCTAGGCAACTGGTTGCCATGGCGACGGTTGCTAGGCAACTGGTTGCCATGGCGATGGTTGCCATGGTGATAATTGCTAGGCAACTGGTTGCCATGGCGACGGTTGCTAGACAACTGGTTGCCATGGCGATGGTTGCTAGGCAACTGGTTGCCATGGCAATGGTTGCTAGGCAACTGGTTGCCATGGCAATGGTTGCTAGGCAACTGGTTGCCATGGCGATGGTTGCCATTGCGATGGTTGCTAGGCAACTGGTTGCCATGGCAATGGTTGCTAGGCAATTGGTTGCCATGGCGACGGTTGCTAGGCAACTGGTTGCCATGGTGATGGTTGCTAGGCAACTGGTTGCCATGGCGATGGTTGCTAGGCAACTGGTTGCCATGGCGATGGTTGCTAGGCAACTGTTTCCATGGCGATGATTGCTAGGCAACTGGTTGCCATGGCGATGGTTGCCATGGTGATGGTTGCTAGGCAACTGGTTGCCATGGTGACGGTTGAAGGCAACTGGTTGCCATGGCGACGGTTGCTAGGCAACTGGTTGCCATGGTGATGGTTGCTAGGCAACTGGTTGCCATGGCGATGGTTGCTAGGCAACTGGTTGCCATGGCGATGGTTGCCATGGCGATGGTTGCTAGGCAACTGGTTGCCATGGCGACTGTTGCTAGGCAACTTGTTGCCATGGTGACGGTTGCTAGGCAACTGGTTGCCATGGCGACGGTTGCTAGGCAACAGGTTGTCATGGCGATGGTTGCTAGGCAACTGGTTGCCATGGCGATGGTTGCTAGGCAACTGGTTGCCATGGCGACGGTTGCTAGGCAACTGGTTGCCATGGCGACGGTTGCCATGGCGATGGATGCTAGCAACTGGTTGCCATGGCGATGGTTGCTAGGCAACTGGTTGCCATGGCGATGGTTGCTAGGCAACTGGTTGCCATGGCGATGGTTGCCATGGCGATGGTTGCTAGGCAACTGGTTGCCATGGCGATGGTTGCTAGGCAACTGGTTGCCATGGTGATGGTTGCTAGGCAACTGGTTGCCATGGCGACGGTTGCTAGGCAACTGGTTGCCATGGTGATGGTTGCCATTGCGATGGTTGCTAGGCAACTGGTTGCCATGGCGATGGTTGCTAGGCAATTGGTTGCCATGGCGACGGTTGCTAGGCAACTGGTTGCCATGGTGATGGTTGCTAGGCAACTGGTTGCCATGGCGATGGTTGCTAGGCAACTGGTTGCCATGGCGATGGTTGCTAGGCAACTGGTTGCCATGGCGATGGTTGCTAGGCAACTGGTTGCCATGGCGATGGTTGCTAGGCAACTGGTTGCCATGGCGATGGTTGCCATGGCGATGGTTGCTAGGCAACTGGTTGCCATGGCGATGGTTGCTAGGCAACTGGTTGCCATGGTGATGGTTGCTAGGCAACTGGTTGCCATGGCGACGGTTGCTAGGCAACTGGTTGCCATGGCGACGGTTGCTAGGCAACTGGTTGCCATGGCGACGGTTGCTAGGCAACTGGTTGCCATGGTGATGGTTGCTAGGCAACTGGTTGCCATGGCGATGGTTGCTAGGCAACTGGTTGCCATGGCAACGGTTGCTAGGCAACTGGTTGCCATGGTGACGGTTGCTTGGCAACTGGTTGCCATGGCGATGGTTGCTAGGCAACTGGTTGCCATGGCGATGGTTGCTAGGCAACTGGTTGCCATGGCGATGGTTGCTAGGAAACTGGTTGCCATGGCGATGGTTGCTAGGTAACTGGTTGCCATGGTGATGGTTGCCATGGCGACGGTTGCTAGGCAACTGGTTGCCATGGTGACGGTTGCTAGGCAACTGGTTGCCATGGCGACGGTTGCTAGGCAACTGGTTGCCATGGCGACGGTTGCTAGGCAACTGGTTGCCATGGCGATGGTTGCTAGGCAACTGGTTGTCATGGCGATGGTTGCTAGGCAACTGGTTGCCATGGCGATGGTTGCTAGGCAACTGGTTGCCATGGCGACGGTTGCTAGGCAACTGGTTGCCATGGCAACGGTTGCCATGGCGATGGTTGCTAGGCAACTGGTTGCCATGGCGATGGTTGCTAGGCAACTGGTTGCCATGGCGACGGTTGCTAGGCAACTGGTTGCCATGGCGACGGTTGCTAGGCAACTGGTTGCCATGGTGACGGTTGCTAGGCAACTGGTTGCCATGGCGACGGTTGCTAGGCAACTGGTTGCCATGGTGATGGTTGCTAGGCAACTGGTTGCCATGGCGATGGTTGCTTGGCAACAGGTTGCCATGGCGATGGTTGCTAGGCAACTGGTTGCCATGGCGATGGTTGCTAGGCAACTGGTTGCCATGGCGATGGTTGCTATGCAACTGGTTGCCATGGCGACAGTTGCTTGGCAACTGGTTGCCATGGCGACGGTTGCTAGGCAACTGGTTGCCATGGCGACAGTTGCCATGGCAATGGTTGCTAGGCAACTGGTTGCCATGGCGATGGTTGCTAGGCAACTGGTTGCCATGGCGATGGTTGCTAGGCAACTGGTTGCCATGGCGACGGTTGCTAGGCAACTGGTTGCCATGGCGACGGTTGCTAGGCAACTGGTTGCCATGGCGATGGTTGCTAGGCAACTGGTTGCCATGGCGATGGTTGCCATGGCGACAGTTCCTAGGCAACTGGTTGTCATGGCGATGGTTGCTAGGCAACTGGTTGCTAGGCAACTGGTCGCCATGGCGATGGTTTCCATGGCGACGGTTCCTAGGCAACTGGTTGCCATGGCGATGGTTGCTAGGCAACTGGTTGCCATGGCGATGGTTGCTAGGCAACTGGTCGCCATGGCGATGGTTGCCATGGCGACGGTTCCTAGGCAACTGGTTGCCATGGCAATGGTTGCTAGGCAACTGGTTGCCATGGCGATGGTTGCTAGGCAACTGGTTGCCATGGCGATGGTTGCCATGGCGACGGTTGCTAGGCAACTGGTTGCCATGGCGACGGTTGCTAGGCAACTGGTTGCCATGGCGATGGTTGCCATGGTGACGGTTGCTAGGCAACTGGTTGCCATGGCGACGGTTGCTAGGCAACTGGTTGCCATGGCGATGGTTGCTAGGCAACTGGTTGCCATGGCGAAGGTTGCTAGGCAACTGGTTGCCATGGTGACGGTTGCTAGGCAACTGGTTGCCATGGCGACAGTTGCCATGGCGACGGTTGCTAGGCAACTGGTTACCATGGCGACAGTTGCTAGGCAACTGGTTGCCATGGCGACGGTTGCTAGGCAACTGGTTGCCATGGCGACGGTTGCTAGGCAACTGGTTGCCATGGCGATGGTTGCTAGGCAACTGGTTGCCATGGCGACGGTTGCTAGGCAACTGGTTGCCATGGCGACGGTTGCTAGGCAACTGGTTGCCATGGCGACGGTTGCTAGGCAACTGGTTGCCATGGCGACGGTTGCTAGGCAACTGGTTGCCATGGCGACGGTTGCTAGGCAACTGGTTGCCATGGCGACGGTTGCTAGGCAACTGGTTGCCATGGCGATGGTTGCTAGGCAACTGGTTGCCATGGCGACGGTTGCTAGGCAACTGGTTGCCATGGCGATGGTTGCTAGGCAACTGGTTGCCATGGCGATGGTTGCTAGGCAACTGGTTGCCATGGCGATGGTTGCTAGGCAACTGGTTGCCATGGCGATGGTTGCTAGGCAACTGGTTGCCATGGCGATGGTTGCCATGGCGATGGTTGCTAGGCAACTGGTTGCCATGGTGATGGTTGCTAGGCAACTGGTTGCCATGGCGATGGTTGCTAGGCAACTGGTTGCCATGGCGATGGTTGCTAGGCAACTGGTTGCCATGGCGATGGTTGCTAGGCAACTGTTTGCCATGGCGATGGTTGCTAGGCAACTGGTTGCCATGGCGATGGTTGCTAGGCAACTGGTTGCCATGGCGATGGTTGCTAGGCAACTGGTTGCCATGGCAATGGTTGCTAGGCAACTGGTTGCCATGGCGATGGTTGCTAGGCAACTGGTTGCCATGGCGATGGTTGCTAGGCAACTGGTTGCCATGGCGATGGTTGCTAGGCAACTGGTTGCCATGGCGATGGTTGCTAGGCAACTGGTTGTCTTGGCGATGGTTTTCATGGCGATGGTTGCTAGGCAACTTGTTGCCATGGCGACGGTTGCTAGGCAACTGGTTGCCATGGCGACAGTTGCTAGGCAACTGGTTGCCATGGCGACGGTTGCTAGGCAACTGGTTGCCATGGCGACGGTTGCTAGGCAACTGGTTGCCATGGCGATGGTTGCTAGGCAACTGGTTGCCATGGCGATGGTTGCTAGGTAACTGGTTGCCATGGCAATGGTTGCCATGGCGACGGTTGCTAGGCAACTGGTTGCCATGGCGACGGTTGCTAGGCAACTGGTTGCCATGGCGACGGTTGCTAGGCAACTGGTTGCCATGGCGACGGTTGCTAGGCAACTGGTTGCCATGGCGACGGTTGCTAGGCAACTGGTTGCCATGGCGACGGTTGCTAGGCAACTGGTTGTCATGGTGATGGTTGCTAGGCAACTGGTTGCCATGGCGATGGTTGCTAGGCAACTGGTTGCCATGGCGACGGTTGCTAGGCAACTGGTTGCCATGGCGACGGTTGCTAGGCAACTGGTTGCCATGGCGATGGTTGCTAGGCAACTGGTTGCCATGGCGATGGTTGCTAGGCAACTGGTTGCCATGGCGATGGTTGCTAGGCAACTGGTTGCCATGGCGAAGGTTGCTAGGCAACTGGTTGCCATGGCGACGGTTGCTAGGCAACTGGTTGCCATGGCGATGGTTGCCATGGCGATGGTTGCTAGGCAACTGGTTGCCATGGTGATGGTTGATAGGCAACTGGTTGCCATGGCGATGGTTGCTTGGCAACAGGTTGCCATGGCGATGGTTGCTAGGCAACTGGTTGCCATGGCGATGGTTGCTAGGCAACTGGTTGCCATGGCGATGGTTGCTATGCAACTGGTTGCCATGGCGACAGTTGCTTGGCAACTGGTTGCCATGGCGACGGTTGCTAGGCAACTGGTTGCCATGGTGACGGTTGCCATGGCAATGGTTGCTAGGCAACTGGTTGCCATGGCGATGGTTGCTAGGCAACTGGTTGCCATGGTGATGGTTGCTAGGCAACTGGTTGCCATGGCAATGGTTGCTAGGCAACTGGTTGCCATGGCAACGGTTGCTAGGCAACTGGTTGCCATGGTGATTGTTGCCATGGTGATAATTGCTAGGCAACTGGTTGCCATGGCGATGGTTGCTATGCAACTGGTTGCCATGGCGACGGTTGCTTGGCAACTGGTTGCCATGGCGACGGTTGCTAGGCAACTGGTTGCCATGGCGATGGTTGCCATGGCGATGGTTGCTAGGCAACTGGTTGCCATGGCGATGGTTGCTAGGCAACTGGTTGCCATGGCGATGGTTGCTAGGCAACTGGTTGCCATGGCAATGGTTGCTAGGCAACTGGTTGCCATGGCGATGGTTGCCATGGCGATGGTTGCTAGGCAACTGGTTGCCATGGCGACGGTTGCTAGGCAACTGGTTGCCATGGCGAAGGTTGCTAGGCAACTGGTTGCCATGTCGATGGTTACCATGGCGACGGTTGCTAGGCAACTGGTTGCCATGGCGACGGTTGCTAGGCAACTGGTTGCCATGGTGACGGTTGCTAGGCAACTGGTTGCCATGGCGATGGTTGCTAGGAAACTGGTTGCCATGGCGATGGTTGCTAGGTAACTGGTTGCCATGGCGATGGTTGCCATGGCGATGGTTGCTAGGCAACTGGTTGCCATGGCGACGGTTGCTAGGCAACTGGTTGCCATGGCGACGGTTGCTAGGCAACTGGTTGCCATGGCGACGGTTGCTAGGCAACAGGTTGTCATGGCGATGGTTGCTAGGCAACTGGTTGCCATGGCGATGGTTGCTAGGCAACTGGTTGCCATGGCGACGGTTGCTAGGCAACAGGTTGTCATGGCGATGGTTGCTAGGCAACTGGTTGCCATGGCGATGGTTGCTAGGCAACTGGTTGCCATGGCGACGGTTGCTAGGCAACTGGTTGCCATGGCGACGGTTGCCATGGCGATGGTTGCTAGGCAACTGGTTGCCATGGCGATGGTTGCTAGGCAACTGGTTGCCATGGCAATGGTTGCTAGGCAACTGGTTGCCATGGCGACGGTTGCTAGGCAACTGGTTGCCATGGTGACGGTTGCTAGGCAACTGGTTGCCATGGCGATGGTTGCTAGGCAACTGGTTGCCATGGCGATGGTTGCTAGGCAACTGGTTGCCATGGCGACGGTTGCTAGGCAACTGGTTGCCATGGCGACGGTTGCTAGGCAACTGGTTGCCATGGTGACGGTTGCTAGGCAACTGGTTGCCATGGCGACGGTTGCTAGGCAACTGGTTGCCATGGTGATGGTTGCTAGGCAACTGGTTGCCATGGCGATGGTTGCTTGGCAACAGGTTGCCATGGCGATGGTTGCTAGGCAACTGGTTGCCATGGCGATGGTTGCTAGGCAACTGGTTGCCATGGCGATGGTTGCTATGCAACTGGTTGCCATGGCGACAGTTGCTTGGCAACTGGTTGCCATGGCGACGGTTGCTAGGCAACTGGTTGCCATGGCGACAGTTGCCATGGCAATGGTTGCTAGGCAACTGGTTGCCATGGCGATGGTTGCTAGGCAACTGGTTGCCATGGCGATGGTTGCTAGGCAACTGGTTGCCATGGCGACGGTTGCTAGGCAACTGGTTGCCATGGCGACGGTTGCTAGGCAACTGGTTGCCATGGCGATGGTTGCTAGGCAACTGGTTGCCATGGCGATGGTTGCCATGGCGACAGTTCCTAGGCAACTGGTTGTCATGGCGATGGTTGCTAGGCAACTGGTTGCTAGGCAACTGGTCGCCATGGCGATGGTTTCCATGCCGACGGTTCCTAGGCAACTGGTTGCCATGGCGATGGTTGCTAGGCAACTGGTTGCCATGGCGATGGTTGCTAGGCAACTGGTCGCCATGGCGATGGTTGCCATGGCGACGGTTCCTAGGCAACTGGTTGCCATGGCAATGGTTGCTAGGCAACTGGTTGCCATGGCGATGGTTGCTAGGCAACTGGTTGCCATGGCGATGGTTGCCATGGCGACGGTTGCTAGGCAACTGGTTGCCATGGCGACGGTTGCTAGGCAACTGGTTGCCATGGCGATGGTTGCCATGGTGACGGTTGCTAGGCAACTGGTTGCCATGGCGACGGTTGCTAGGCAACTGGTTGCCATGGCGATGGTTGCTAGGCAACTGGTTGCCATGGCGAAGGTTGCTAGGCAACTGGTTGCCATGGTGACGGTTGCTAGGCAACTGGTTGCCATGGCGACAGTTGCCATGGCGACGGTTGCTAGGCAACTGGTTACCATGGCGACAGTTGCTAGGCAACTGGTTGCCATGGCGACGGTTGCTAGGCAACTGGTTGCCATGGCGACGGTTGCTAGGCAACTGGTTGCCATGGCGATGGTTGCTAGGCAACTGGTTGCCATGGCGATGGTTGCTAGGCAACTGGTTGCCATGGCGATGGTTGCTAGGCAACTGTTTGCCATGGCGACGGTTGCTAGGCAACTGGTTGCCATGGCGACGGTTGCTAGGCAACTGGTTGCCATGGCGACGGTTGCTAGGCAACTGGTTGCCATGGCGATGGTTGCTAGGCAACTGGTTGCCATGGCGATGGTTGCTAGGCAACTGGTTGCCATGGCGATGGTTGCTAGGCAACTGGTTGCCATGGTGACGGTTGCTAGGCAACTGGTTGCCATGGCGATGGTTGCTAGGCAACTGGTTGCCATGGCGATGGTTGCTAGGCAACTGGTTGCCATGGCGATGGTTGCTAGGCAACTGGTTGCCATGGCGATGGTTGCCATGGCGATGGTTGCTAGGCAACTGGTTGCCATGGTGATGGTTGCTAGGCAACTGGTTGCCATGGCGATGGTTGCTAGGCAACTGGTTGCCATGGCGATGGTTGCTAGGCAACTGGTTGCCATGGCGATGGTTGCTAGGCAACTGGTTGCCATGGCGATGGTTGCTAGGCAACTGGTTGCCATGGCGATGGTTGCTAGGCAACTGGTTGCCATGGCGATGGTTGCTAGGCAACTGGTTGCCATGGCAATGGTTGCTAGGCAACTGGTTGCCATGGCGATGGTTGCTAGGCAACTGGTTGCCATGGCGATGGTTGCTAGGCAACTGGTTGCCATGGCGATGGTTGCTAGGCAACTGGTTGCCATGGCGATGGTTGCTAGGCAACTGGTTGTCTTGGCGATGGTTTTCATGGCGATGGTTGCTAGGCAACTTGTTGCCATGGCGACGGTTGCTAGGCAACTGGTTGCCATGGCGACGGTTGCTAGGCAACTGGTTGCCATGGCGACAGTTGCTAGGCAACTGGTTGCCATGGCGACGGTTGCTAGGCAACTGGTTGCCATGGCGATGGTTGCTAGGAAACTGGTTGCCATGGCGATGGTTGCTAGGTAACTGGTTGCCATGGCAATGGTTGCCATGGCGATGGTTGCTAGGCAACTGGTTGCCATGGCGACGGTTGCTAGGCAACTGGTTGCCATGGCGACGGTTGCTAGGCAACTGGTTGCCATGGCGACGGTTGCTAGGCAACTGGTTGCCATGGCGACAGTTGCTAGGCAACTGGTTGTCTTGGCGATGGTTTTCATGGCGATGGTTGCTAGGCAACTGGTTGCCATGGCGACGGTTGTTAGGCAACTGGTTGCCATGGCGACGGTTGCTAGGCAACTGGTTGCCATGGCGACAGTTGCTAGGCAACTGGTTGCCATGGCGACGGTTGCTAGGCAACTGGTTGCCATGGCGACAGTTGCTAGGCAACTGGTTGCCATGGCGACGGTTGCTAGGCAACTGGTTGCCATGGCGATGGTTGCTAGGCAACTGGTTGCCATGGCGATGGTTGCTAGGTAACTGGTTGCCATGGCAATGGTTGCCATGGCGATGGTTGCTAGGCAACTGGTTGCCATGGCGACGGTTGCTAGGCAACTGGTTGCCATGGCGACGGTTGCTAGGCAACTGGTTGCCATGGCGACGGTTGCTAGGCAACTGGTTGCCATGGCGACGGTTGCTAGGCAACTGGTTGCCATGGCGACGGTTGCTAGGCAACTGGTTGTCATGGTGATGGTTGCTAGGCAACTGGTTGCCATGGCGATGGTTGCTAGGCAACTGGTTGCCATGGCGACGGTTGCTAGGCAACTGGTTGCCATGGCGACGGTTGCTAGGCAACTGGTTGCCATGGCGATGGTTGCTAGGCAACTGGTTGCCATGGCGATGGTTGCTAGGCAACTGGTTGCCATGGCGATGGTTGCTAGGCAACTGTTTGCCATGGCGAAGGTTGCTAGGCAACTGGTTGCCATGGCGACGGTTGCTAGGCAACTGGTTGCCATGGCGACGGTTGCTAGGCAACTGGTTGCCATGGCGACAGTTGCCATGGCAATGGTTGCTAGGCAACTGGTTGCCATGGCGATGGTTGCTAGGCAACTGGTTGCCATGGCGATGGTTGCTAGGCAACTGGTTGCCATGGCGACGGTTGCTAGGCAACTGGTTGCCATGGCGACAGTTGCTTGGCAACTGGTTGCCATGGCGATGGTTGCTAGGCAACTGGTTGCCATGGCGACAGTTGCCATGGCAATGGTTGCTAGGCAACTGGTTGCCATGGCGATGGTTGCTAGGCAACTGGTTGCCATGGCGATGGTTGCTAGGCAACTGGTTGCCATGGCGACGGTTGCTAGGCAACTGGTTGCCATGGCGACGGTTGCTAGGCAACTGGTTGCCATGGCGATGGTTGCTAGGCAACTGGTTGCCATGGCGATGGTTGCCATGGCGACAGTTCCTAGGCAACTGGTTGTCATGGCAATGGTTGCTAGGCAACTGGTTGCTAGGCAACTGGTCGCCATGGCGATGGTTTCCATGGCGACGGTTCCTAGGCAACTGGTTGCCATGGCGATGGTTGCTAGGCAACTGGTTGCCATGGCGATGGTTGCTAGGCAACTGGTCGCCATGGCGATGGTTGCCATGGCGACGGTTCCTAGGCAACTGGTTGCCATGGCAATGGTTGCTAGGCAACTGGTTGCCATGGCGATGGTTGCTAGGCAACTGGTTGCCATGGCGATGGTTGCCATGGCGACGGTTGCTAGGCAACTGGTTGCCATGGCGACGGTTGCTAGGCAACTGGTTGCCATGGCGATGGTTGCCATGGTGACGGTTGCTAGGCAACTGGTTGCCATGGCGACGGTTGCTAGGCAACTGGTTGCCATGGCGATGGTTGCTAGGCAACTGGTTGCCATGGCGAAGGTTGCTAGGCAACTGGTTGCCATGGTGACGGTTGCTAGGCAACTGGTTGCCATGGCGACAGTTGCCATGGCGACGGTTGCTAGGCAACTGGTTACCATGGCGACAGTTGCTAGGCAACTGGTTGCCATGGCGACGGTTGCTAGGCAACTGGTTGCCATGGCGACGGTTGCTAGGCAACTGGTTGCCATGGCGATGGTTGCTAGGCAACTGGTTGCCATGGCGATGGTTGCCATGGCGATGGTTGCTAGGCAACTGGTTGCCATGGTGATGGTTGCTAGGCAACTGGTTGCCATGGCGATGGTTGCTAGGCAACTGGTTGCCATGGCGATGGTTGCTAGGCAACTGGTTGCCATGGCGATGGTTGCTAGGCAACTGGTTGCCATGGCAATGGTTGCTAGGCAACTGGTTGCCATGGCGATGGTTGCTAGGCAACTGGTTGCCATGGCGATGGTTGCTAGGCAACTGGTTGCCATGGCGATGGTTGCTAGGCAACTGGTTGCCATGGCGATGGTTGCTAGGCAACTGGTTGTCTTGGCAATGGTTTTCATGGCGATGGTTGCTAGGCAACTTGTTGCCATGGCGACGGTTGCTAGGCAACTGGTTGCCATGGCGACGGTTGCTAGGCAACTGGTTGCCATGGCGACAGTTGCTAGGCAACTGGTTGCCATGGCGACGGTTGCTAGGCAACTGGTTGCCATGGCGATGGTTGCTAGGCAACTGGTTGCCATGGCGATGGTTGCTAGGTAACTGGTTGCCATGGCAATGGTTGCCATGGCGATGGTTGCTAGGCAACTGGTTGCCATGGCGACGGTTGCTAGGCAACTGGTTGCCATGGCGACGGTTGCTAGGCAACTGGTTGCCATGGCGACGGTTGCTAGGCAACTGGTTGCCATGGCGACGGTTGCTAGGCAACTGGTTGCCATGGCGACGGTTGCTAGGCAACTGGTTGTCATGGTGATGGTTGCTAGGCAACTGGTTGCCATGGCGATGGTTGCTAGGCAACTGGTTGCCATGGCGATGGTTGCTAGGCAACTGGTTGCCATGGCGACGGTTGCTAGGCAACTGGTTGCCATGGCGACGGTTGCTAGGCAACTGGTTGCCATGGCGATGGTTGCTAGGCAACTGGTTGCCATGGCAATGGTTGCTAGGCAACTGGTTGCCATGGCGATGGTTGCTAGGCAACTGGTTGCCATGGCGAAGGTTGCTAGGCAACTGGTTGCCATGGCGACGGTTGCTAGGCAACTGGTTGCCATGGCGATGGTTGCCATGGCGATGGTTGCTAGGCAACTGGTTGCCATGGCGATGGTTGCTAGGCAACTGGTTGCCATGGCGATGGTTGCTAGGCAACTGGTTGCCATGGTGATGGTTGCTAGGCAACTGGTTGCCATGGCGATGGTTGCTTGGCAACAGGTTGCCATGGCGATGGTTGCTAGGCAACTGGTTGCCATGGCGATGGTTGCTAGGCAACTGGTTGCCATGGCGATGGTTGCTATGCAACTGGTTGCCATGGCGACAGTTGCTTGGCAACTGGTTGCCATGGCGACGGTTGCTAGGCAACTGGTTGCCATGGTGACGGTTGCCATGGCAATGGTTGCTAGGCAACTGGTTGCCATGGCGATGGTTGCTAGGCAACTGGTTGCCATGGTGATGGTTGCTAGGCAACTGGTTGCCATGGCGATGGTTGCTAGGCAACTGGTTGCCATGGCAATGGTTGCTAGGCAACTGGTTGCCATGGTGATTGTTGCCATGGTGATAATTGCTAGGCAACTGGTTGCCATGGCGATGGTTGCTATGCAACTGGTTGCCATGGCGACGGTTGCTTGGCAACTGGTTGCCATGGCGACGGTTGCTAGGCAACTGGTTGCCATGGCGATGGTTGCCATGGCGATGGTTGCTAGGCAACTGGTTGCCATGGCGATGGTTGCTAGGCAACTGGTTGCCATGGCGATGGTTGCTAGGCAACTGGTTGCCATGGCAATGGTTGCTAGGCAACTGGTTGCCATGGCGATGGTTGCTAGGCAACTGGTTGCCATGGCGATGGTTGCCATGGCGATGGTTGCTAGGCAACTGGTTGCCATGGCGACGGTTGCTAGGCAACTGGTTGCCATGGCGACGGTTGCTAGGCAACTGGTTGCCATGTCGATGGTTACCATGGCGACGGTTGCTAGGCAACTGGTTGCCATGGCGACGGTTGCTAGGCAACTGGTTGCCATGGCGACGGTTGCTAGGCAACTGGTTGCCATGGCGATGGTTGCTAGGAAACTGGTTGCCATGGCGATGGTTGCTAGGTAACTGGTTGCCATGGCGATGGTTGCCATGGCGATGGTTGCTAGGCAACTGGTTGCCATGGCGACGGTTGCTAGGCAACTGGTTGCCATGGCGACGGTTGCTAGGCAACTGGTTGCCATGGCGACGGTTGCTAGGCAACAGGTTGTCATGGCGATGGTTGCTAGGCAACTGGTTGCCATGGCGATGGTTGCTAGGCAACTGGTTGCCATGGCGACGGTTGCTAGGCAACTGGTTGCCATGGCGACGGTTGCTAGGCAACTGGTTGCCATGGCGACGGTTGCTAGGCAACAGGTTGTCATGGCGATGGTTGCTAGGCAACTGGTTGCCATGGCGACGGTTGCTAGGCAACTGGTTGCCATGTCGATGGTTACCATGGCGACGGTTGCTAGGCAACTGGTTGCCATGGCGACGGTTGCTAGGCAACTGGTTGCCATGGTGATTGTTGCCATGGTGATAATTGCTAGGCAACTGGTTGCCATGGCGATGGTTGCTATGCAACTGGTTGCCATGGCGACGGTTGCTAGGCAACTGGTTGCCATGGCGACGGTTGCTAGGCAACTGGTTGTCATGGTGATGGTTGCTAGGCAACTGGTTGCCATGGCGATGGTTGCTAGGCAACTGGTTGCCATGGCGATGGTTGCTAGGCAACTGGTTGCCATGGCGACGGTTGCTAGGCAACTGGTTGCCATGGCGACGGTTGCTAGGCAACTGGTTGCCATGGCGATGGTTGCTAGGCAACTGGTTGCCATGGCGATGGTTGCTAGGCAACTGGTTGCCATGGCGATGGTTGCTAGGCAACTGGTTGCCATGGCGACAGTTGCTTGGCAACTGGTTGCCATGGCGACGGTTGCTAGGCAACTGGTTGCCATGGTGACGGTTGCCATGGCAATGGTTGCTAGGCAACTGGTTGCCATGGCGATGGTTGCTAGGCAACTGGTTGCCATGGTGATGGTTGCTAGGCAACTGGTTGCCATGGCGATGGTTGCTAGGCAACTGGTTGCCATGGCAATGGTTGCTAGGCAACTGGTTGCCATGGTGATTGTTGCCATGGTGATAATTGCTAGGCAACTGGTTGCCATGGCGATGGTTGCTATGCAACTGGTTGCCATGGCGACGGTTGCTTGGCAACTGGTTGCCATGGCGACGGTTGCTAGGCAACTGGTTGCCATGGCGATGGTTGCCATGGCGATGGTTGCTAGGCAACTGGTTGCCATGGCGATGGTTGCTAGGCAACTGGTTGCCATGGCGATGGTTGCTAGGCAACTGGTTGCCATGGCAATGGTTGCTAGGCAACTGGTTGCCATGGCGATGGTTGCTAGGCAACTGGTTGCCATGGCGATGGTTGCCATGGCGATGGTTGCTAGGCAACTGGTTGCCATGGCGACGGTTGCTAGGCAACTGGTTGCCATGGCGACGGTTGCTAGGCAACTGGTTGCCATGTCGATGGTTACCATGGCGACGGTTGCTAGGCAACTGGTTGCCATGGCGACGGTTGCTAGGCAACTGGTTGCCATGGCGACGGTTGCTAGGCAACTGGTTGCCATGGCGACGGTTGCTAGGCAACTGGTTGCCATGGCGATGGTTGCTAGGAAACTGGTTGCCATGGCGATGGTTGCTAGGTAACTGGTTGCCATGGCGATGGTTGCCATGGCGATGGTTGCTAGGCAACTGGTTGCCATGGCGACGGTTGCTAGGCAACTGGTTGCCATGGCGATGGTTGCTAGGCAACTGGTTGCCATGGCGACGGTTGCTAGGCAACAGGTTGTCATGGCGATGGTTGCTAGGCAACTGGTTGCCATGGCGATGGTTGCTAGGCAACTGGTTGCCATGGCGACGGTTGCTAGGCAACTGGTTGCCATGGCGACGGTTGCTAGGCAACTGGTTGCCATGGCGACGGTTGCTAGGCAACAGGTTGTCATGGCGATGGTTGCTAGGCAACTGGTTGCCATGGCGATGGTTGCTAGGCAACTGGTTGCCATGGCGACGGTTGCTAGGCAACTGGTTGCCATGGCGACGGTTGCCATGGCGATGGTTGCTAGGCAACTGGTTGCCATGGCAATGGTTGCTAGGCAACTGGTTGCCATGGCGACGGTTGCTAGGCAACTGGTTGCCATGGCGACGGTTGCTAGGCAACTGGTTGCCATGGTGACGGTTGCTAGGCAACTGGTTGCCATGGTGATGGTTGCCATGGTGATAATTGCTAGGCAACTGGTTGCCATGGCGATGGTTGCTATGCAACTGGTTGCCATGGCAACGGTTGCTTGGCAACTGGTTGCCATGGCGACGGTTGCTAGGCAACTGGTTGCCATGGCGATGGTTGCTAGGCAACTGGTTGCCATGGCGATGGTTGCTAGGCAACTGGTTGCCATGGCGATGGTTGCCATGGCGATGGTTGCTAGGCAACTGGTTGCCATGGCGATGGTTGCTAGGCAAATGGTTGCCATGGCGATGGTTGCTAGGCAACTGGTTGCCATGGCGATGGTTGCTAGGCAACTGGTTGCCATGGCGATGGTTGCTAGGCAACTGGTTGCCATGGCGATGGTTGCTAGGCAACTGGTTGCCATGGCGATGGTTGCTAGGCAACTGGTTGCCATGGCGATGGTTGCTAGGCAACTGGTTGCCATGGCGATGGTTGCCATGGCGATGGTTGCTAGGCAACTGGTTGCCATGGCGATGGTTGCTAGGCAACTGGTTGCCATGGTGATGGTTGCTAGGCAACTGGTTGCCATGGCGACGGTTGCTAGGCAACTGGTTGCCATGGCGACGGTTGCTAGGCAACTGGTTGTCATGGCGATGGTTGCTAGGCAACTGGTTGCCATGGCGATGGTTGCTAGGCAACTGGTTGCCATGGCAACGGTTGCTAGGCAACTGGTTGCCATGGTGATGGTTGCTTGGCAACTGGTTGCCATGGCGATGGTTGCTAGGCAACTGGTTGCCATGGCGATGGTTGCCATGGCAATGGTTGCTAGGCAACTGGTTGCCATGGCGATGGTTGCTAGGCAACTGGTTGCCATGGCGATGGTTGCTAGACAACTGGTTGCCATGGTGATGGTTGCTAGGCAACTGGTTGCCATGGCGATGGTTGCTAGGCAACTGGTTGCCATGGCGATGGTTTTCATGGCGATGGTTGCTAGGCAACTGGTTGCCATGGCGATGGTTGCTAGGCAACTGGTTGCCATGGCGATGGTTGCTAGGCAACTGGTTGCCATGGCGACGGTTGCTAGGCAACTGGTTGCCATGGCGATGGTTGCTAGGCAACTGGTTGCCATGGCGAAGGTTGCTAGGCAACTGGTTGCCATGGCGACGGTTGCTAGGCAACTGGTTGCCATGGCGAAGGTTGCTAGGCAACTGGTTGCCATGGCGACGGTTGCTAGGCAACTGGTTGCCATGGCGATGGTTGCCATGGCGACGGTTGCTAGGCAACTGGTTGCCATGGCGATGGTTGCTAGGAAACTGGTTGCCATGGCGATGGTTGCTAGGTAACTGGTTGCCATGGCGATGGTTGCCATGGCGATGGTTGCTAGGCAACTGGTTGCCATGGTGACGGTTGCTAGGCAACTGGTTGCCATGGCGACGGTTGCTAGGCAACTGGTTGCCATGGCGACGGTTGCTAGGCAACTGGTTGCCATGGCGACGGTTGCTAGGCAACTGGTTGCCATGGCGACGGTTGCTAGGCAACTGGTTGTCATGGCGATGGTTGCTAGGCAACTGGTTGCCATGGCGATGGTTGCTAGGCAACTGGTTGCCATGGCGACGGTTGCTAGGCAACTGGTTGCCATGGCGACGGTTGCCATGGCGATGGTTGCTAGGCAACTGGTTGCCATGGCGATGGTTGCTAGGCAACTGGTTGCCATGGTGACGGTTGCTAGGCAACTGGTTGCCATGGTGACGGTTGCTAGGCAACTGGTTGCCATGGCGACGGTTGCTAGGCAACTGGTTGCCATGGTGATGGTTGCTAGGCAACTGGTTGCCATGGCGATGGTTGCTTGGCAACAGGTTGCCATGGCGATGGTTGCTAGGCAACTGGTTGCCATGGCGATGGTTGCTAGGCAACTGGTTGCCATGGCGATGGTTGCTATGCAACTGGTTGCCATGGCGACAGTTGCTTGGCAACTGGTTGCCATGGCGATGGTTGCTAGGCAACTGGTTGCCATGGCGACAGTTGCCATGGCAATGGTTGCTAGGCAACTGGTTGCCATGGCGATGGTTGCTAGGCAACTGGTTGCCATGGCGATGGTTGCTAGGCAACTGGTTGCCATGGCGATGGTTGCTAGGCAACTGGTTGCCATGGCGATGGTTGCTAGGCAACTGGTTGTCTTGGCGATGGTTTTCATGGCGATGGTTGCTAGGCAACTTGTTGCCATGGCGATGGTTGCTAGGCAACTGGTTGCCATGGCGACGGTTGCTAGGCAACTGGTTGCCATGGCGACGGTTGCTAGGCAACTGGTTGCCATGGCGATGGTTGCTAGGCAACTGGTTGCCATGGCGATGGTTGCTAGGTAACTGGTTGCCATGGCAATGGTTGCCATGGCGATGGTTGCTAGGCAACTGGTTGCCATGGCGACGGTTGCTAGGCAACTGGTTGCCATGGCGACGGTTGCTAGGCAACTGGTTGCCATGGCGACGGTTGCTAGGCAACTGGTTGCCATGGCGACGGTTGATAGGCAACTGGTTGCCATGGCGACGGTTGCTAGGCAACTGGTTGTCATGGTGATGGTTGCTAGGCAACTGGTTGCCATGGCGATGGTTGCTAGGCAACTGGTTGCCATGGCGACGGTTGCTAGGCAACTGGTTGCCATGGCGACGGTTGCTAGGCAACTGGTTGCCATGGCGATGGTTGCTAGGCAACTGGTTGCCATGGCGATGGTTGCTAGGCAACTGGTTGCCATGGCGATGGTTGCTAGGCAACTGGTTGCCATGGCGAAGGTTGCTAGGCAACTGGTTGCCATGGCGACGGTTGCTAGGCAACTGGTTGCCATGGCGATGGTTGCCATGGCGATGGTTGCTAGGCAACTGGTTGCCATGGCGATGGTTGCTAGGCAACTGGTTGCCATGGCGATGGTTGCTAGGCAACTGGTTGCCATGGTGATGGTTGCTAGGCAACTGGTTGCCATGGCGATGGTTGCTTGGCAACAGGTTGCCATGGCGATGGTTGCTAGGCAACTGGTTGCCATGGCGATGGTTGCTAGGCAACTGGTTGCCATGGCGATGGTTGCTATGCAACTGGTTGCCATGGCGACTGTTGCTTGGCAACTGGTTGCCATGGCGACGGTTGCTAGGCAACTGGTTGCCATGGTGACGGTTGCCATGGCAATGGTTGCTAGGCAACTGGTTGCCATGGCGATGGTTGCTAGGCAACTGGTTGCCATGGTGATGGTTGCTAGGCAACTGGTTGCCATGGCGACGGTTGCTAGGCAACTGGTTGCCATGGCAACGGTTGCTAGGCAACTGGTTGCCATGGTGATTGTTGCCATGGTGATAATTGCTAGGCAACTGGTTGCCATGGCGATGGTTGCTATGCAACTGGTTGCCATGGCGACGGTTGCTTGGCAACTGGTTGCCATGGCGACGGTTGCTAGGCAACTGGTTGCCATGGCGATGGTTGCCATGGCAATGGTTGCTAGGCAACTGGTTGCCATGGCGATGGTTGCTAGGCAACTGGTTGCCATGGCGATGGTTGCTAGGCAACTGGTTGCCATGGCAATGGTTGCTAGGCAACTGGTTGCCATGGCGATGGTTGCTAGGCAACTGGTTGCCATGGCGATGGTTGCCATGGCGATGGTTGCTAGGCAACTGGTTGCCATGGCGACGGTTGCTAGGCAACTGGTTGCCATGGCGACGGTTGCTAGGCAACTGGTTGCCATGTCGATGGTTACCATGGCGACGGTTGCTAGGCAACTGGTTGCCATGGCGACGGTTGCTAGGCAACTGGTTGCCATGGCGACGGTTGCTAGGCAACTGGTTGCCATGGCGATGGTTGCTAGGAAACTGGTTGCCATGGCGATGGTTGCTAGGTAACTGGTTGCCATGGCGATGGTTGCCATGGCGAT
Organism: Taudactylus pleione; assembly: GCA_031769625.1. Taxonomy (NCBI): domain Eukaryota; kingdom Metazoa; phylum Chordata; class Amphibia; order Anura; family Myobatrachidae; genus Taudactylus; species Taudactylus pleione. The sequence continues at coordinate 567,814 of JAUIMM010000479.1, read as the reverse complement.
GGTTGCTAGGCAACTGGTTGCCATGGCGACGGTTGCTAGGCAACTGGTTGCCATGGCGACGGTTGCTAGGCAACTGGTTGCCATGGCGACGGTTGCTAGGCAACAGGTTGTCATGGCGATGGTTGCTAGGCAACTGGTTGCCATGGCGATGGTTGCTAGGCAACTGGTTGCCATGGCGACGGTTGCTAGGCAACTGGTTGCCATGGCGACGGTTGCCATGGCGATGGTTGCTAGGCAACTGGTTGCCATGGCGACGGTTGCTAAGCAACTGGTTGCCATGGCGACGGTTGCTAGGCAACTGGTTGCCATGGTGACGGTTGCTAGGCAACTGGTTGCCATGGTGATGGTTGCTAGGCAACTGGTTGCCATGGCGATGGTTGCTTGGCAACAGGTTGCCATGGCGATGGTTGCTAGGCAACTGGTTGCCATGGCGATGGTTGCTAGGCAACTGGTTGCCATGGCGATGGTTGCTATGCAACTGGTTGCCATGGCGACAGTTGCTTGGCAACTGGTTGCCATGGCGACGGTTGCTAGGCAACTGGTTGCCATGGCGACAGTTGCCATGGCAATGGTTGCTAGGCAACTGGTTGCCATGGCGATGGTTGCTAGGCAACTGGTTGCCATGGCGATGGTTGCTAGGCAACTGGTTGCCATGGCGACGGTTGCTAGGCAACTGGTTGCCATGGCAACGGTTGCTAGGCAACTGGTTGCCATGGTGATGGTTGCCATGGTGATAATTGCTAGGCAACTGGTTGCCATGGCGATGGTTGCTATGCAACTGGTTGCCATGGCGACGGTTGCTTGGCAACTGGTTGCCATGGCGACGGTTGCTAGGCAACTGGTTGCCATGGCGATGGTTGCTAGGCAACTGGTTGCCATGGTGATGGTTGCTAGGCAACTGGTTGCCATGGCGATGGTTGCTTGGCAACAGGTTGCCATGGCGATGGTTGCTAGGCAACTGGTTGCCATGGTGATGGTTGCTAGGCAACTGGTTGCCATGGCGATGGTTGCTATGCAACTGGTTGCCATGGCGACAGTTGCTTGGCAACTGGTTGCCATGGCGACGGTTGCTAGGCAACTGGTTGCCATGGCGACAGTTGCGATGGCAATGGTTGCTAGGCAACTGGTTGCCATGGCGATGGTTGCTAGGCAACTGGTTGCCATGGCGATGGTTGCTAGGCAACTGGTTGCCATGGCGACGGTTGCTAGGCAACTGGTTGCCATGGCAACGGTTGCTAGGCAACTGGTTGCCATGGTGATGGTTGCCATGGTGATAATTGCTAGGCAACTGGTTGCCATGGCGATGGTTGCTATGCAACTGGTTGCCATGGCGACGGTTGCTTGGCAACTGGTTGCCATGGCGACGGTTGCTAGGCAACTGGTTGCCATGGCGATGGTTGCTAGGCAACTGGTTGCCATGGCGATGGTTGCTAGGCAACTGGTTGCCATGGCGATGGTTGCCATGGCGATGGTTGCTAGGCAACTGGTTGCCATGGCGATGGTTGCTAGGCAAATGGTTGCCATGGCGATGGTTGCTAGGCAACTGGTTGCCATGGCGATGGTTGCTAGGCAACTGGTTGCCATGGCGATGGTTGCTAGGCAACTGGTTGCCATGGCGATGGTTGCTAGGCAACTGGTTGCCATGGCGATGGTTGCTAGGCAACTGGTTGCCATGGCGATGGTTGCTAGGCAACTGGTTGCCATGGCGATGGTTGCCATGGCGATGGTTGCTAGGCAACTGGTTGCCATGGCGATGGTTGCTAGGCAACTGGTTGCCATGGTGATGGTTGCTAGGCAACTGGTTGCCATGGCGATGGTTGCTTGGCAACAGGTTGCCATGGCGATGGTTGCTAGGCAACTGGTTGCCATGGCGATGGTTGCTAGGCAACTGGTTGCCATGGCGATGGTTGCTATGCAACTGGTTGCCATGGCGACAGTTGCTTGGCAACTGGTTGCCATGGCGACGGTTGCTAGGCAACTGGTTGCCATGGTGACGGTTGCCATGGCAATGGTTGCTAGGCAACTGGTTGCCATGGCGATGGTTGCTAGGCAACTGGTTGCCATGGTGATGGTTGCTAGGCAACTGGTTGCCATGGCGACGGTTGCTAGGCAACTGGTTGCCATGGCAACGGTTGCTAGGCAACTGGTTGCCATGGTGATTGTTGCCATGGTGATAATTGCTAGGCAACTGGTTGCCATGGCGATGGTTGCTATGCAACTGGTTGCCATGGCGACGGTTGCTTGGCAACTGGTTGCCATGGCGACGGTTGCTAGGCAACTGGTTGCCATGGCGATGGTTGCCATGGCAATGGTTGCTAGGCAACTGGTTGCCATGGCGATGGTTGCTAGGCAACTGGTTGCCATGGCGATGGTTGCTAGGCAACTGGTTGCCATGGCAATGGTTGCTAGGCAACTGGTTGCCATGGCGATGGTTGCTAGGCAACTGGTTGCCATGGCGATGGTTGCCATGGCGATGGTTGCTAGGCAACTGGTTGCCATGGCGACGGTTGCTAGGCAACTGGTTGCCATGGCGACGGTTGCTAGGCAACTGGTTGCCATGTCGATGGTTACCATGGCGACGGTTGCTAGGCAACTGGTTGCCATGGCGACGGTTGCTAGGCAACTGGTTGCCATGGCGACGGTTGCTAGGCAACTGGTTGCCATGGCGATGGTTGCTAGGAAACTGGTTGCCATGGCGATGGTTGCTAGGTAACTGGTTGCCATGGCGATGGTTGCCATGGCGATGGTTGCTAGGCAACTGGTTGCCATGGCGATGGTTGCTAGGCAACTGGTTGCCATGGCGACGGTTGCTAGGCAACTGGTTGCCATGGCGACGGTTGCTAGGCAACAGGTTGTCATGGCGATGGTTGCTAGGCAACTGGTTGCCATGGCGATGGTTGCTAGGCAACTGGTTGCCATGGCGACGGTTGCTAGGCAACTGGTTGCCATGGCGACGGTTGCCATGGCGATGGTTGCTAGGCAACTGGTTGCCATGGCGATGGTTGCTAGGCAACTGGTTGCCATGGCGACGGTTGCTAGGCAACTGGTTGCCATGGCGACGGTTGCTAGGCAACTGGTTGCCATGGCGACGGTTGCTAGGCAACTGGTTGCCATGGTGACGGTTGCTAGGCAACTGGTTGCCATGGCGATGGTTGCTAGGCAACTGGTTGCCATGGCGATGGTTGCTTGGCAACAGGTTGCCATGGCGATGGTTGCTAGGCAACTGGTTGCCATGGCGATGGTTGCTAGGCAACTGGTTGCCATGGCGATGGTTGCTATGCAACTGGTTGCCATGGCGACAGTTGCTTGGCAACTGGTTGCCATGGCGACGGTTGCTAGGCAACTGGTTGCCATGGCGACAGTTGCCATGGCAATGGTTGCTAGGCAACTGGTTGCCATGGCGATGGTTGCTAGGCAACTGGTTGCCATGGCGATGGTTGCTAGGCAACTGGTTGCCATGGCGACGGTTGCTAGGCAACTGGTTGCCATGGCAACGGTTGCTAGGCAACTGGTTGCCATGGTGATGGTTGCCATGGTGATAATTGCTAGGCAACTGGTTGCCATGGCGATGGTTGCTATGCAACTGGTTGCCATGGCGATGGTTGCTTGGCAACTGGTTGCCATGGCGACGGTTGCTAGGCAACTGGTTGCCATGGCGATGGTTGCTAGGCAACTGGTTGCCATGGTGATGGTTGCTAGGCAACTGGTTGCCATGGCGATGGTTGCTTGGCAACAGGTTGCCATGGCGATGGTTGCTAGGCAACTGGTTGCCATGGCGATGGTTGCTAGGCAACTGGTTGCCATGGCGATGGTTGCTATGCAACTGGTTGCCATGGCGACAGTTGCTTGGCAACTGGTTGCCATGGCGACGGTTGCTAGGCAACTGGTTGCCATGGCGACAGTTGCCATGGCAATGGTTGCTAGGCAACTGGTTGCCATGGCGATGGTTGCTAGGCAACTGGTTGCCATGGCGATGGTTGCTAGGCAACTGGTTGCCATGGCGACGGTTGCTAGGCAACTGGTTGCCATGGCAACGGTTGCTAGGCAACTGGTTGCCATGGTGATGGTTGCCATGGTGATAATTGCTAGGCAACTGGTTGCCATGGCGATGGTTGCTATGCAACTGGTTGCCATGGCGACGGTTGCTTGGCAACTGGTTGCCATGGCGACGGTTGCTAGGCAACTGGTTGCCATGGCGATGGTTATCATAGCGACCATTGTCATGGTGACGGTTGCTATGGCGGACAGTTACCATGGTGATGGTTGTTAGGTAACTATTTGCCATGGTAACTGTTGCATTTCAACTGGTTGTCATGGCGATGGTTGTTATGGCGATGGTTGCCAGGCAACCGGTTGCCATGGCGATGGTCATCATGGCAATGGTTGCTAGGTAACTGGTTGCCATGCTGATGGTTGCTATGCAAGTGGTTGCCATGGCGATGGTTGCTAGGTAACTGGTTGCCATGGCAATGGTTGCTAGGTAACTGGTTGCCATGATGATGGTCATCATGGCAAACATTGTCATGGCGATGGGTTGTCTAGCAACCATCGCCATGACAACCATCACCATGACAACAGTCACCATGGCAGCCAACACGATGACTACGATCGCTATGGCAACCCGTTGCCTAGCAACAATTGCCATAACAACCATCACCATGGCATCCATTTGCCTAGCAACTGTTGCCATGACATCCATCGCCCTGACAACCGTCGCCATGGCAACCCATTACCTAGCATCCATTGCCATGGCAACTAATTGCCTGGAAGCCATGGCAACACACGCCATGACAACAGTCACCATGTCAACCAATTGCCTAGCAACCGTCACCATGGCAACCAGTTGCACAATTAGGGCTTGTTATGCATCCATCTCCCATTGTCCAGCTGCCAGGCATATCTTTTCACTGTGTTTTATATATGTTTATGAAGATAAATTTTCAAGTTTTCCTTCACCACAAGACATATTAGTCAGACTGTTCATTAACATGGTTTCCCAAAATAAAAAGCCCTTGGAGCCTTAGGTAGAGCCTATATAAGGGTCTAACCTGCACACACACTAAGGTGGAATGTGGGGCTAGTTTTAATCGCACACCTAAAGGATTAGGGAGAGTATTTTATTTTTATTTGAAAAGGTAAACTTAGATCAATTTAGAACATAATGCATTGTATGAAAAATAACTTTTATTTTAACCACTCTACATTCACTTTGATCCCAAAAGTGACCAGACAATCCCCTGGAGCTGGGAATGTATTCTTCAGGGCTCTAGAATAAGAGATGGTCTCAGAACATTTAAGGAGTTAGCAACCTATAACAGCCTTACTCAAACCAACATTTAAGTAGGTTTTAAAACAATGTGAAATTACACTGGGGTAGTTTAAGTCAAACACCAGAAGGATTTATTTACAGCCTAAAAATTGGGCAAGGGACTTTCTTTTTTAAAACAAACACTGACTCTTCCCAAAAGGGTATGGCTTAAAGATTTTATATATATATATATATATATATATATATATATATATATTTTATTTTTACCATTCAGATTTTTAAGACTTTGTTATTTTCCTCATTAGGATAAAAATCCTTACTCTTCCAATAAACAAAAATCTTTAAATCATCATTATGATATAAATGTACTTAAGGTGGTTTGAAAAAAAAGCTATTTAAGATAAGAAAGAAAACCCTTTAAATACCCCAAATACTTATTACCTTTATTTATGCACCAACCCACCATAAAGAACAAAATGCACTACACACCCACACTCCTCCCTACCCATCCAAGTATATTTAACGAAATGCTTCCATTTCTTATGCTTCCAAATTCCCTCCGCATCGCTTCCATTCCCAGTCTCTCTATCCCACTGTCGAAGCTGGATAATTGGCTGAGACAAGATCAGTTTAAAATTGAATCGCAGCGATGCCATCTTGTGACTGGCCGCAAGACGCCATTTTGGAAATGAGATCGCAAGACGCCATTTTGCGAATGGCCACCTAAGCGCCATTTTAGATAAACTCACCCTTTAGTACATGTGGCGATATTACTATTAGCACCTTGTGATTGCATCTTTCACCATTTCTCATGCACACATTAATACGCACAATTGCACTGTTAACTAGTCGCATATTAGCGAATGCATAAGACTTTGTATGAAAACACTGTTTTATTAGCTTCATGCGCACGCATCTGCACCAAGTTAACTAGCGTCCTTATATCAAACCCCGCATACTCACACATTACATATCCACATACAAGGTTTAATAAGCTTTAAAGTATAAGATTTAAGTTGGCTCAGTTAGTATAAATGCTGTGAAATAAAGATTATTTGGTAACTAAGGCTTTATACATGCTAAGTAAGCCGTGTTTGGTTTTGTACTGATGCGTACTCTTTCAACAGAATTCCGGTGTGGAGATCGCATCATGCATTCTCAACTTATGGACTGCAGAGATTTCAAGCAACAAAATGTATATTATATGAACAACTGTTAGGATGCAGCATGGGGCGGGAGGGCAGAGACCCCCAGTTGTTAGAGGCTGGGCAGAGTCTATTTGAATCAGCCTGTTAAATGCTCTGTAACAGATGCTTCCCCCTGGGAACCAATGGCATAAGCAGAAAACTTCTCTATTGTTCTGTCTATTCCGGGGGGGTATAAATATGTGTGCTCCAACACTGGGTTTTTAGTCTTCATGCGGAATGCTGAATGACGAAGGGGTTTCTTGCTGATGCCTATCATCTGGTCCGGAAGCGCTGCGTATGTATACTGTACTTGGGTCTGTATAATTCCTTTGCGCCGAATTGTGTCTGGATCAATAGCATGTAACTGACTGTACTTTTTACTTGAATAATACTTTGTGCTTTGGAACCACATGTTCTAAGTCTGGAGTCTCAATTTACTGTATGACTGCGTACGCAAATTAGCATCATCCTTAGAGGTTTATAGGTAGGATTCTAGAAGGTACAGGCAGGGGTATATAGAGGTTCAATTTCAGTATCATTAGTTGGGGGCTCATAGTAGTGAGGTCACTTAGATATTCACATGGCACATATGGTTATCGATATCTCAGCAAAGGGTGGAGTGGCCACATGCAGGGTTTTCCTGCAACCGCTTTGTGCTGAAAAATTGCTATTCATTTTCGTGTGAGCCAAGGAAGCTGACTAGAATCCAGGGACAAGAGAGGAAAAAGTATGTTTTCCTTTGTTGATAGAACCTAGCATTTAAAGGGGTGCCGCAGTATTGAGTACGCGGCTGAGTCGCAGTTTTGCGCACAGTAAAAATGCACTTTTGCGTACGCAGTTAAAAAGTCATTATACGGTTGTGTGGTAGTCGCATTATTGTGTATGCGACTGGTCGCACAATAGCGTATACGTACTTCTGGTTGTGCTGCCACGTGTTTAAACAAAGCCGTTCAATTGTTATCAATATCTGGGTTAACGTTTATTTTTCTGCACAGGAAAAAAGTGTGTAACAGTGAGAATTTGTTGGACAAAGTTAAGGGTATCGTATGATTCTTAAGGGCTAGGTGCAAGGGTTAGTCTAGCCGCTCGGTAAGTAGCTTTACCGTTCTATACGCAGTAGCAGGTGTACATGTTGTCTTTGTTGTAGAGAGGTGCGTGGAAGTGGCCGACCTACACACTTCCATGGGTGTGGAAGTTGCCTTACTAAATCTTATCCGGGTGTGGAAGTTGCCTTTTTCAAATCTTATCCAGGTGTGTGGGCACCACCGACTTAAATCGTCCACAGGTAAGTGAACATATCTTTATTGTCTTTCACCAGTTTAAATCTTTATTGAAAAGCATAGGATTTTATCTCAGAATGGGAGCCGCGCAAACAGTGGAGATGTTAGACAATGATGTGCTGCTAATGGAGGCGCCGGTCGGATCGGCTCGTCGTATTATGCATACTAAGTACGGTACTTATGCAATAAGGTATTGTGATGTATGGTTTAAAATGATGATGAAGAGTGTTAGACTGTTTCCCAGAATTGGTAGTTTTGATAAGGATGTATTAGATAATGTCCGGGATCACATCAGTTTGATGCGCTCCCGAGAGAAAAAGGTCAAATATTGTGAATGTTTAAGATTGTGGCAGCATGAAGGGGATGCGTGGCTTAAAAATGTGCAAACGACGCAAACCAGTGTTGCTAGCGCATTGCCAGAGAATACATCCGCAACGCTAAATTGCAATACGGGTGAGCCACAACATGGCGCGCACGTGCAGCAAGGTAGCATTGTGGAGAGTATTGCCAGCAGTTCACGCTCACCTCCCCCACCTTATGTGGATGGAGGTGCAAGTACAGTTACCAAAAATACCCATAAAAATGTAACAAGCAATTTGTACCCCCTCTTAAGTAACCATCAAGAAAATGTTTATGATGTGGATGATGAGCCTATTGTAATGTCTGCCATTTCCCATGCTGTGCAAATGATAGATGCTGCATCACCACAATCACAAGTGGTGCCGCCATCTCCATCGGTAATAGCAAGGGAAGTGTTAACATCCTCTGCACCTGCAGCGGAATTTGTTCATACCATACGTAGCAGCAGCAGATTAAACCCCCAGCCAGGTAATCAGGTCAGAGGTAGCAACGCTACCGGTCTGCATCCCATTCGGATGATAACTGTTCCAAATGGAAATGCAGATGCGAATGGTGTAGTGCCCACGAGGGAAGTAGTAATGTATTGTCCTTGGACAAGAGCAGAACTAAATTGCATCATAAATGAATTCCCCGATCCCAAAAAGGAACTAGCCAAATGTCAAAGATTTTTGAGAAATTTGGGTAGTTCTCATGAACCAACTAATAAAGAGTGGCGTGTGGTGCTAAGGGTCTGTCTGCCATGCAATACCAACGTGACAAAATTTATCACGGATTGATTATTGGATGGTGACGTTCCCTTAACAGACCAAGTAAACCAAGGTAACATTTCCCGCATTGTAACTCAATTGGGTATATATTTTCCAGTAGTAGTTCACTGGAACAAAATTTTCACAATCTAACAAAAGGATAGTGAAACTGCAGAAGATTTTTGCGACCGGTCTCTGCAGGCTATCACCCAGTACACTGGGATAGAAGATATAAAAGATAGCACTCACCACAGGGGAATGATAGTCACGGTACTCATGGATGGTCTGAAAGAGAATTTAAAGAACCGGGTTCAGACCTCACAACCTGGCTGGAGGGGACTCACAATAGATAACCTCATAGAGTCTGCCATAGAACATGATAAAAATATCTCAAAAAAGAGGGAGACCCAGAGCGAAAAACTAATGGCTGTCAGTATCCAAGCTCTGGAGGGAATGACTGTAACATCACAGTCAACAGACACACTCGCAACTGCACTCACACCTACACCTGCACTCACTAATCCCACACCACAACAAACCCAGCTCCACTACTCATATCCCCCACAATACCCTTACCCTGCCTATCCTTACCCATATCCACCACCTTTACCCTCTGCTCAAACCTCGCAATAACCCATGTTTTCACCTGACCCACGGACATGTTTTAATTGTAAACAGACAGGACATTTAAGTAGAAATTGTACAGTAAAACGAGTAGGAACTCCAAATCAGGGAAGACCTGGATATCCCCATAAGGGATATGCACAGAGACCAGCAAATGTTCAACAGGCTCCAGCTCCAATTGTGGCCGTAAATACTTTATTGGAGAATGGTAGCCAACACTAGGGGTCAGGTCATACCTGTAGTCTACAGATAGTCAGGTTAACGGGAAGTACTAGGGAAGAACTGGTCATGATGGTTGATGTAGCTGGTACTGAATATCCTTTTCTTGTAGACACAGGGGCGACCAGGTCAGTGATGAAATCTCCCGTTAATTTACAGGTGACCAACGAGACGGTACCAGCAATGGGTGTAACAGGTAAAGTGGAACATTATCCTTTAACAAAGTCCACAGAGGTTACTATTGGGTCATTGCATACCAGACATTCTTTTCTTCTGGCTGCTGCAACTCCTACTAACCTGCTTGGAAGAGACTTGTTATGTAAAATGGGATGTGTTATATATTGCACTCCTGATGGTGTATATTTAGATATCCCAGAGAGAATTGCACACGAGGTGCGGGATATGTTGGACACTCTTCAAAGGATAATGTATCACTCTACAAGTTTAAATGAAAATCCATCACAGGTAGATGAAATTTTGTCCCAAATTCCAAATTCACTTTGGACTAAGGATGGACAGGACACTGGATTAATGGCAAACGTAAGCCCTGTATTGGTAAATTTAAAAAGCGGTAGGCAGGCTCCAAAAATTCCCCAGTACCCATTAAAACAGGAGGTAGAATTAGGGGTGTTTCCAATAATTGAGCGATTATTGCAACAGGGAATCTTAGTTCGTACAGCTAGTGTAGCCAACAGCCCCATCTTTCCAGTGAAGAAGAGTGGTGGGAGGGGTTATAGGCTGGTACAAGACCTCAGAGGTGTTAATAAGGTGGTAGAGAGCCAATTTCCCATAGTGCCAAATCCAGCTGTCATCCTGATGCAGATCCCACCAAATGCAACCCATTTCACTGTCATTGACCTCTGTTCTGCTTTCTTCTCTGTGCCTCTCCACCCTGACTGTCAGTATCTATTCGCATTTACATACAGAGGTGTGCAATATACATGGACACGGTTAGCCCAAGGTTTCATAGACAGCCCCAGTATCTTCTCCCAGGCATTGCACAACTGTTTACAATCTTTTCAACCTGCCAATGGATCTGTTCTAATTCAATATGTGGATGATTTATTGCTATGTTCTGACTCGTTTATGTCATGTCTGAATGATACTAAACATTTGTTACTTTATCTCTCGCATACAGGACACAAGGTGGCTAAGGACAAACTACAGCCATGCCAATCCAGAGTAAAATATTTCGGACACTGCCTAACCCAGGGGTTACGACATCTTACAAACGATAGAATCCAGGCTATACAAAACATGACACTGCTGCAGAATCAACAGCAAATTTGTACCTTCTTGGGAATGTGTGGATATTGCAGAATGTGGATCCCAGGTTTTTCTATTTTGGCCTTGCCTTTACAGGAATTAGTCTCTTCCTCAAAGCCCGATCATGTCATACACACAGAGGAATCAGAGCAGGCTTTCCTTAATCTTAAGGATAGCCTGACAAAAGCTCCTGCATTGGGAATACCTGATTATGAAAAACCTTTTGATTTGTATTGTATGGAAGCTGATGGTTGTGCTGCAGGTGTCCTTACACAAAAACATAGTGATGCCAGTAGGCCCGTAGCATACTACAGTGCCCAATTGGACACTGTAGCAAGATCACTCCCCACTTATTTGAGAAGTGTAGCAGCTACCGCTCTATTGGTGAGTAAAAGTGAGGACGTAGTACTGGGCCATGATATGATTGTCTACACTCCCCATGCTGTATTTGCTCTGTTGAACTCCGCTCAAACCAGACACGTCTCTTCAGCTAGGTTTACCAAATGGGAACTAGCTCTAATTGCACCCGCAAATATCACTGTTAAACGTTGCAGCACACTGAATCCAGCAACGTATTTACCATATGTACAACATGATGTACAAAGGGTGGAAGGAGACGAGTTGCTGGCGGGAGGTGAGTTCAGCAGACATAATGATATGCACAATTGTATGACATATCTAAATCAAACCTTTACTGCTAGACCTGACATACATGACACACCTTTAGAGAATGTGGATGTGACTTTTTATATGGATGGGAGTTGTCATAGACAAACAGACACAGGTGAATTAAGTACAAGTTATGCTGTTGTAAATGACACAGACATCATAGAAGCTAAACCTCTTGGTCCTCCTCACTCAGCCCAGGTAGCAGAGTTAGTAGCACTAACTAGAGCGTGTGAACTGGCAGCAGGCAAATCTGCTAACATTTACACTGACTCGAGGTATGCGTTCGGGGTGGTGCATGATTTTGGGGCTCTATGGCATCTGAGAAATTTTATGACAGCAGCAGGCACACCAGTTGCACACTCCCGACACATAAAACATCTTTTAGAAGCAATCCAACTGCCCAAAACAGTGGCAGTAATTAAATGTAAAGCCCATACATGTGAGGATGACCCGGTGTCACTAGGCAACAACAGGGCAGATGAAGCTGCAAAATGGGCAGCAGGGTTGAAAATGTTTTCTCCAACTGAAAAAATTATGTATTTCCAAACAATTGATATGCTGAAATTAATTGAGATGCAAAATTTGTGTTCAATTCAGGAAAAATCCATTTGGAAGCCCAAGGGATGTGGGCAAGAGTCCTCCGGGCTCTGGAGGGATGGCCAAGGTAAACCAGTAGCCCCAAAGGCATATTACCCCAGCCTGGCTGAGGCAGCACATGGTCTGACTCATCTGGGAAAACAAGGTATGTGCAAGTTGGTGAGGGCATACTGGTGTGCACCAGGTTTTTCTTCACAAGCAGAAAAGATAGCAATGTCCTGTCTGACCTGCTTGAGGAAGAACATAGGGAAAGCGATCCCTACAGAACCGTCCCACATTCCACCGACTGATGGACTTTTCCAGGTGATACAAATTGATTTTATCCAATTACCACCCTGCAGGAACCTTAAGTATGTATTAGTGTGCACCGATGTATTTTCTAACTGGGTTGAGGCCTACCCAGCGGCCACTATTACTGCTGCATTTACTGCCAAGAAAATAGTTCAGGAATTTGTATGCAGGTACGGTATCCCTAGAATCATCGAGAGTGACAGGGGTACTCATTTCACAGGTGATGTTTTTCAAAATATGTGCAAGCTGATGGGTATTAATAGCCGCTTCATACCCCCTACCGACCGCAAGCCAGTGCCAAGGTAGAGAGGACAAACGGGACTACTAAAAATAAGTTAAGTAAAATTATGGCAGAAACTGGACTGGGATGGCCAGAAGCGTTACCTTTGGTCCTACATAGCATAAGGACCACTCCGAGACCCCCTCTAAATCTGTTCCCATTTGAAATACTGTTTGGTAGACAACCTCATTTGATTATAAGTCCACAGGAAGAGGTAACTGTAAAGTATCTTATATCAATGAGTAAGCAGCTAAAACAACAGCAGCAGAAACTGAAATTGTTGTCTAATGATATGCCTGAAACTAACTGTCATGATGTTGAACCAGGAGAATATGTTATGATCAGAAATTTCTTGTGTTCAGGTTGTTTGACTGATCGGTGGGAAGGTCCATACCATGTGCTGACAAGTATACTACATCTTTGAAGGTGGCCGAGAGAGATACCTGGGTCCACTCCACTCACTGCAAAAAGGTCAATCAACCGGTGGAGAAACAAGTTGGAGACAAGGCTGATAACATGGACCTGTCGCTCGCGAGCTTGTTCCGGGAGGATTGAGCAGGTTGTAGTGAGATACCTGAACTGAGAGAAATTTTCAGATCTTGTTATGACAATGGACAGGCCTGCTGTGTTCATTTTCATATTCTCTTTTAGAGTGTTCACCATCCTGGTCGGTTCGGGGATATCCAGTGTCTGTGATGGGGGACCGATTGAGGAAATGGGAGCTGATGGCAGTGCTGATGGAGTGGAGTCAGGAGGAATGCAATGCCAATCAGGGGAGTGTCTGACCAATCTTAGTACTGTTATTGTTAAGAGAGCTGTCATTCCGGATACTCGGGGAAGGTGTGGAGGTTTATCGTCTGAAGATTCCTGTATTTGTGAGATTTGTGGGTGCCTAGTTGATGAGAACTGTATCCAACGGTGCCAACCTAAATATAACACGTACTGGGGTGGGTATCATTTAGAGGATTATCATAGCATGGTAGGCAAAGTGTTAAATCAAACTGATTGCTGGGTGTGTTCACACATGCCACAGGGACAGCATAACATAGGATTGGTGCCATTTCCGCTGAATACCACGGAAATTTTAGAATTACAAAAAGGGAAAACCTTGGATGGAAAATTCCTCTCATCCAAACCACCTCATTTCAAACTCTATCAATTCCAAGTAGATAGATCACTTTTGTGTTTAAACATAACCAACCCCAATAAACCCAGGAGTTGGGAAGTGACGGGGAATAATCAGATGATGACCATCTCACAAAGAGCTGATAATGAGTCCATAAACCATGATCTGTTATGCTCAATTAAATCTAGTGGGAAACATTTTAGGTATCGGTATACATTGAGTTCCACCAAAGAAATTATTGGTAAGGTGCCAGATGGTTATTGTGCTAAAATAATAAAGCCAGAGACTTGCATGAACCAGATGAAAGACCCAGAAATAGGATTGTTTGCAAGAGAAATGTGCTTAATGATAATGATGCATACCATCCCTTATGTTCTCCCTGATAATATATATTTTGAATGTGGAAGAAAAGCACATAAATGGCTCTCCCCGAGTTCCAAAGGTTTGTGTTACCTGGGAATAGTGGTTCCAGAAGTTATGACTCTCACACATGTTGAAATGCTTGGTATTCGTAAAAACACACCATCACCATATCTTCACATGCAATATGAACACAGAGGCAAAAGAAACATGATACCTGGTGATGTGCATAAAGCCACTCGGTTAATTAGTGAGACAACTGGCTTTCAAGTGTTGGTAGCACTGGATCCCACCAGGATCGCTCGGGGAACACTAAATTTCAGATATATTCAGGAACTTGCTAAAGTGATAGATAATATCCCCGAGATGTACGATGACACATTCAGGTATACAGGGAGAGAATTGCAAGCGTACAAGAAAGAACTGGTGCAACACATGCTAGTTTTAAATTATTTAACTGCTGTTACTGGAGGGTACTGCATAACTCTGGCCACCCAATTTGGAGTAAAATGTTGCACCTATGTCACCAATGATACCAGCGACCCCAAGGAGGTGATAGACCGGAAGATGGATGAAATTCTGCAGCTAAAATGGGAATTTCGTAAGAACCATAACGCTTCAGTGGTTGAAGTAGGGTAGAAGATAGAAGGATGGGTTTCATGGCTCAACCCAGTGAAATGGTTCTCAGGTCTAGGGGAATGGGTCCAGGAAGTAATCGCCAGCATAGGCAAATTCTTAATCCTTATACTGATTGTCATCATAATAATTGGCATATTTGTCCGGTGTGTTCCTATTGTGTTGAAGTGTGGAAAATGTAAAAATAGAGTAAAACAAAAGAACGAAATTATGATGGTGGTCAGTATGAATACCAAGGTAAATACAGAACTGCATTACAGCCCTGAGCTAGGAAATACCATCATTTAATGTATTATATTTAGCCATGCATAAAAATGTATTATTGAAATGTTATTTTTAAAACACCCCAGATAATGTAAAGTCTCAATTCCCCTTCAAGACTGCTTTTATAAGACTGGTGCATTCCCACACCTTTCACATGATCTTCCAAGATCCGCGGTGTGCGTATAATAGTAGTTTTATGTCCCCACTCAGAGACACATTATTGATGGATTAAGAACCACCTTGTGCCATCCCATAATAACACTAAATAATATGTAAAATGTAAGCCTAAGTCAAAATTCCAACAACAGATTGTGATAGCATGTTGTTTGCTATCAAAGGGTGGACTGTCGAAGCTGGATAATTGGCTGAGACAAGATCAGTTTAAAATTGAATCGCAGAGACGCCATCTTGCGACTGGCCGCAAGACGCCATTTTGGAAATGAGATCACAAGACGCCATTTTGCGAATGGCCGCCTAAGCGCCATTTTAGATAAACTTACCCTTTAGTACATGTGGCAATATTACTATTAGCACCATGCGATTGCATCTTTCACCATTTCTCATACACACATTAATACGCACAATTGCGCTGTTAACTAGTCGCATATTAGCGAATGCATAAGACTTTGTATGAAAACGCTGTTTTATTAGCTTCATGCGCACGCATCTGCACCAAGTTAACTAGCGTCCTTATATCAAACCCCGCATACTCACACATTACATATCCACATACAAGGTTTAATAAGCTTTAAAGTATAAGATTTAAGTTGGCTCAGTTAGTATAAATGCTGTGAAATAAAGATTATTTGGTAACTAAGGCTTTATACATGCTAAGTAAGCCGTGTTTGGTTTTGTACTGATGCATACTCTTTCAACAGAATTCCGGTGTTATCGGTGTGGAGATCGCATCATGCATTCTCAACTTATGGACTGCAGAGATTTCAAGCAACAAAATGTATATTATATGAACAACTGTTAGGATGCAGCATGGGGCGGGAGAGCAGAGACCCCCAGTTGTTAGAGGCTGGGCAGAGTCTATTTGAATCAGCCTGTTAAACGCTCTGTAACAGATGCTTCCCCCTGGGAACCAATGGCATAAGCAGAAAACTTCTCTATTGTTCTGTCTATTCCGGGGGGGTATAAATATGTGTGCTCCAACACTGGGTTTTTAGTCTTCATGCGGAATGCTGAATGACGAAGGGGTTTCTTGCTGATGCCTATCATCTGGTCCGGAAGCGCTGCGTATGTATACTGTACTTGGGTCTGTATAATTCCTTTGCGCCGAATTGTGTCTGGATCAATAGCGTGTAACTGACTGTACTTTTTACTTGAATAATACTTTGTGCTTTGGAACCACATGTTCTAAGTCTGGAGTCTCAATTTACTGTATGACTGTGTACGCAAATTAGCGTCATCCTTAGAGGTTTATAGGTAGGATTCTAGAAGGTACAGGCAGGGGTATATAGAGGTTCAATTTCAGTATCATTAGTTGGGGGCTCATAGTAGTGAGGTCACTTAGATATTCACACGGCACATATGGTTATCGATATCTCAGCAAAGGGTGGAGTGGCCACATGCAGGGTTTTCCTGCAACCGCTTTGTGCTGAAAAATTGCTATTCGTTTTCGTGTGAGCCAAGGAAGCTGACTAGAATCCAGGGACAAGAGAGGAAAAAGTTCTAAGTCTAAGTCTGGAGTCTCAATTTACTGTATGACTGCGTATGTAAATTAGCGTCATCCTTAGAGGTTTATAGGTAGGATTTAGAAGGTACAGGCAGGGGTATATAGAGGTTCAATTTCAGTATCGTTACCACTTATAACAAAAATATAATTTACCTAACATCCTTTATATGCACTCATTCACTTCAATCTCTTCTTTCTTGAATACATACACATTCCTTGCATCCCACAGACATTCCAATACTCACACCATTATCAACCATAAAATCCTCTCAATCTTTTCCCCATATGCTCCCATACCATATAAAGCTGCCTTCCATGTCATCTTCTGCAACCCAGTCAACTCCTTGCATATACCACCCACAGACTTCCATACTTTTTGTGCATACTTACAATTCCATTCCAGATGAGCAATGCTTTCACATCCTCTACATTCACACCTAGGACACTCATCAAACATTACTAAATTACACTTTCTCAGAACCTCTCTTTCTGGCAATATTCCATGCAAACTCATCCATACAATATCCATTTGTTTATTTTTCATACCATCCATAACCACTTTTTCCATAATTCCTCACATTCCTTCGATTTACAAACTCCAATCTCACATAGTATCTATTCCTCTCAACACTCACATAGGTTTTTTCCTTTGCTTAAATTCTTCTTTACTCACCCTCAACAACTCTCATCTTCTCACAAACTTCTCATATATTTTATACCACTTACATACCTCAAAAGCCACTGGCTCATTGAACTTCCTTTCACACCACTTCAAACCACATAACATCCACCCAGCCATATACTTTACCAATGCTACCTTGCTTTCTTTTTCAATCAAAACCAGCATACTCGCTATACCAATCAACATCAGATACACTTTCCAATCCTCCATTCTTCCTTTCTTTCATCACCCATTCTCTCTAAAAGCGCTCCATCCTACATCCCCACAAAAAAAGAACAACATTCTATTAAACTTTCTTAGTAGCACAACATTTGGTGGAAAAACATTCGCAACACACAGCATCATAGGCAACACAATCATTTTTACAATCAGCACTTTCCCAGTCATAGACAAATTGCTCATCTTCCAAAATGCCAACTTTCTTTCAACCATTTTTCCAATTCACTCCAACTTTCTTCCCCTTTCTTATCTTTATCAAACACTACTACTAACACTTTAATACCTTTCTTCTCATATTCACTTCCCCTCTCACTTCCTCCATCCTGCCCAAACAGTTTAATTTTGGATTTCTCCCAGGTTAGTTTAAAAGCCGTTGCTCCACAGAAGATACTTATTAATAATTTAACCCTATTCAAAGCAGCCTAATTTACCCCCACTACCACAACATCATTCATGTATCCAAGCACTTTCACACTCCTTCTATTACTCCCAGGTATCATAACACCTCTCATCACCTTTTCATTCCTTAACATACATAACAAAGGTTCTATCACACATATAAAAACAATTGGCAACAATGGACATCCCTGTCTTACTCCTGATTCAATCCTAATATTCTTTGTGAAACACCTATTCACCAATACCTTACTACTCAAATCTTCATACATACTTCTTATTTTACTCACAAACACACTCGGAAACCCCATTCTTATCAACACCCTCAACATAAACTCATGTGAAACCCTATCAAAAGCCTTCTCAAAATCCAGTGCCATCAGAAACATTCTTTGCCCTCTACTCACACAATCTTCAACCACATCCCTTAACAACACCAAATTATCACTTATTCATCTTTCAGGCACTGCACACACTGGATCCTCTCCAATCATCTGATCAATCACTCCTCTCATTCTATTCGCAATCACTTTCGCATAAATCTTATAGTCCACATTCAACAACGTTATCGGCCTCCAATTTTTCAAACACTTCCTCTCACCTTTCTTATGTATCATAACAACCACACCATCTTTCATAGAAGCACTCATCTTCCCATTCTCAAGCATATACTTAATAATTTCTACAACATCCTTACTCACTATCTCCCACAAACTTCTATAAAATTCCACAGGCATACCAGCATTCCCTGACATCTTATTTTTTTCATGCTATCCACTGCCCCCTTCACCTCTTTCTCAGTCACCTCACCACATAATATACTACAGTCACTCTCATCCACTTTGTCACTAATTGCATTTAATACTTCACTCTCCATACTATCATCACTTGCTTTCTTTCCATATAGACAACTATAAAATTTCTCCACTTCTTCAATCACTTCCACACCTCTTCCTTCCATTCCATCCTCTCATTACCACATCCATATCTTTTCTTCCACCACACACTTTCCTGAAAAAAAAACTAGTACATTTCTCATCCTTTTCCATACATTCTACTTTTGCTCTATAAATTATTTGTCTCCCTTTCTCTTCCATACTTCTTTTAATCTCCTTTCTCTCTTGTATCAATTCTTCAGACACATTAAAACCACATTCTCTCATTCTATATAAATATTCCAGCCTTCTATTCATCCATTCCTCTTTTTCTCTCCTAATTCTCGCCATTCTACCTGTATTCTTTCTAAAAAAAAAAAACATCCAATTTCCTTTTTCACCCAATCCCACCATTTTAACTTACAATCATACTCTTTCATTCTTCCTTTCCATTCTGCATAGCATTCAACAAACTGATCTTTCACATCAGCATTCTAAAACACACTTACATTTAACTTCCATACTCCCCTTCTATAATCCACACCTGTTATACATTCAATCTTACATTAAATACACTCATGATCAGAAAAACCCACTTTGTTCTGTTCATAACTGACACATGTGAACTCTCTTGTAACAAAAAAATAATCTAAACGCGATACAATCATTCCCCTATCTGCCTTATAAGTAGTTCTTGGTTCTCCTATACCACACATTCTCGCAACATCCTTCAGTGAAAAATCCTCATTCTTCTTAACATTCCCCCCGTGACATCAATCTTAGCTTCCTTCAACCCTCTCTTCACACCTCTATCTATCACACAATTCATGTCTCCTGCAATTACTACCGGCATCCTTTCAACCAAAAAAAAACACAATCTTTTCAAACTATTCTATTATTTGTTCTCATCAGCATGTACATATATATTAAATAATTTGCACCTCCACCCACCAAAATTCAACGTAACAACAATACATCTACCTGGTTCAATAATTGTGTAAGATTCTATTTTAATATGTCTACCCTTCACCAAAACACCTATACCATCACACTTCTTTTCCCCAGGCCCACTCCACACTGAATCCCCTTATGCCCACTCATCCTTCTATGGTGCATGTGTTATCCCACATTACTGCAAACAAATAATCTCACTCCCTACTCTACTTACATGGTCTAAAACTGCCGCCATTTTATTCCTGTTTTTACATCCCCTTACATTAAGGGATGCCAGGCATATACTTTTTGCAGCACTAAATGCTTACTTATAAGGAACCTTCCCCTTTTAAACAATTTTTATGTTATTCCATTCCCTGTTCCATAATTGGAGACTTTATGGTGGTTGCCATGGCGACGGTTCCTAGGCAACTGGTTGCCATGGTGATGGTTGCTAGGCAACTGGTTGCCATGGCGACGGTTGCTAGGCAACTGGTTGCCATGGCGACGGTTGCTAGGCAACTGGTTGCTATGGCGACGGTTGCTAGGCAACTGGTTGCCATGGCGATGGTTGCTAGGCAACTGGTTGCCATGGCGATGGATGCCATGGTGACAGTTGCTAGGCAACTGGTTGCCATGGTGACAGTTGCAAGGCAACTGGTTGCCATGGCGAAGGTTGCTAGGCAACTGGTTGCCATGGTGACGGTTGCTAGGCAACTGGTTGCCATGGCGATGGTTGCTAGGCAACTGGTTGCCATGGCGATGGTTGCCATGGCGACGGTTGCTAGGCAACTGGTTGCCATGGTGACGGTTGCTAGGCAACTGGTTGCCATGGCGATGGTTGCTAGGCAACTGGTTGCCATGGTGACGGTTGCTAGGCAACTGGTTGCCATGGCGACGGTTGCTAGGCAACTGGTTGCCATGGCGACGGTTGCTAGGCAACTGGTTGCCATGGCGATGGTTGCTAGACAACTGGTTGCCATGGCAACGGTTGCTAGGCAACTGGTTGCCATGGCGACGGTTGCTAGGCAACTGGTTGCCATGGCAATGGTTGCTAGGCAACTGGTTGCCATGGCGATGGTTGCCATTGCGATGGTTGCTAGGCAACTGGTTGCCATGGCGATGGTTGCTAGGTAATTGGTTGCCATGGCGACGGTTGCTAGGCAACTGGTTGCCATGGTGATGGTTGCTAGGCAACTGGTTGCCATGGCGATGGTTGCTAGGCAACTGGTTGCCATGGCGATGGTTGCTAGGCAACTGGTTGCCATGGCGATGGTTGCTAGGCAACTGGTTGCCATGGCGATGGTTGCCATGGTGATGGTTGCTAGGCAACTGGTTGCCATGGTGACGGTTGCAAGGCAACTGGTTGCCATGGCGACGGTTGCTAGGCAACTGGTTGCCATGGCGACGGTTGCTAGGCAACTGGTTGCCATGGCGATGGTTGCTAGGCAACTGGTTGCCATGGCGATGGTTGCCATGGTGATGGTTGCTAGGCAACTGGTTGCCATGGCGATGGTTGCTAGGCAACTGGTTGCCATGGCGATGGTTGCTAGGCAACTGGTTGCCATGGCGATGGTTGCTACGCAACTGGTTGCCATGGCGACAGTTGCTTGGCAACTGGTTGCCATGGCGACGGTTGCTAGGCAACTGGTTGCCATGGCGATGGTTGCCATGGCGATGGTTGCTAGGCAACTGGTTGCCATGGCGATGGTTGCTAGGCAACTGGTTGCCATGGCAATGGTTGCTAGGCAACTGGTTGCCATGGCGACAGTTGCTAGGCAACTGGTTGCCATGGCGACGGTTGCTAGGCAACTGGTTGCCATGGCGACGGTTGCTAGGCAACTGGTTGCCATGGCGATGGTTGCTAGGCAACTGGTTGCCATGGCAATGGTTGCTAGGCAACTGGTTGCCATGGCGATGGTTGCTAGGCAACTGGTTGCCATGGCGATGGTTGCCATGGTGATAATAGCTAGGCAACTGGTTGCCATGGCAACGGTTGCTAGGCAACTGGTTGCCATGGCGACGGTTGCTAGGCAACTGGTTGCCATGGCGACGGTTGCTAGGCAACTGGTTGCCATGGCGATGGTTGCTAGGCAACTGGTTGCCATGGCAATGGTTGCTAGGCAACTGGTTGCCATGGCGATGGTTGCTAGGCAACTGGTTGCCATGGCGATGGTTGCCATGGTGATAATAGCTAGGCAACTGGTTGCCATGGCAACGGTTGCTAGGCAACTGGTTGCCATGGCGACGGTTGCTAGGCAACTGGTTGCCATGGCGATGGTTGCTAGGCAACTGGTTGCCATGGCAATGGTTGCTAGGCAACTGGTTGCCATGGCAATGGTTGCTAGGCAACTGGTTGCCATGGCGATGGTTGCCATTGCGATGGTTGCTAGGCAACTGGTTGCCATGGCGATGGTTGCTAGGTAATTGGTTGCCATGGCGACAGTTGCTAGACAACTGGTTGCCATGGTGATGGTTGCTAGGCAACTGGTTGCCATGGCGATGGTTGCTAGGCAACTGGTTGCCATGGCGATGGTTGCTAGGCAACTGGTTGCCATGGCAATGGTTGCCATGGTGATGGTTGCTAGGCAACTGGTTGCCATGGTGACGGTTGCAAGGCAACTGGTTGCCATGGCGACGGTTGCTAGGCAACTGGTTGCCATGGCGACGGTTGCTAGGCAACTGGTTGCCATGTCGATGGTTGCTAGGCAACTGGTTGCCATGGCGATGGTTGCCATGGTGATGGTTGCTAGGCAACTGGTTGCCATGGCGATGGTTGCTAGGCAACTGGTTGCCATGGCGATGGTTGCTAGGCAACTGGTTGCCATGGCGATGGTTGCTACGCAACTGGTTGCCATGGCGACAGTTGCTTGGCAACTGGTTGCCATGGCGACGGTTGCTAGGCAACTGGTTGCCATGGCGATGGTTGCCATGGCGATGGTTGCTAGGCAACTGGTTGCCATGGCGATGGTTGCTAGGCAACTGGTTGCCATGGCGATGGTTGCTAGGCAACTGGTTGCCATGGCAACGGTTGCTAGGCAACTGGTTGCCATGGTGACGGTTGCTAGGCAACTGGTTGCCATGGCGATGGATGCCATGGTGATAATTGCTAGGCAACTGGTTGCCATGGCGACGGTTGCTAGACAACTGGTTGCCATGGCAACGGTTGCTAGGCAACTGGTTGCCATGGCGACGGTTGCTAGGCAACTGGTTGCCATGGCGATGGTTGCTAGGCAACTGGTTGCCATGGCAATGGTTGCTAGGCAACTGGTTGCCATGGCGACGGTTGCTATGCAACTGGTTGCCATGTCGATGGTTACCATGGCGACGGTTGCTAGGCAACTGGTTGCCATGGCGATGGTTGCCATGGTGACGGTTGCTAGGCAACTGGTTGCCATGGCGACAGTTGCTAGTCAACTGGTTGCCATGGCGATGGTTGCTAGGCAACTGGTTGCCATGGCGAAGGTTGCTAGGCAACTGGTTGCCATGGCGACGGTTGCTAGGCAACTGGTTGCCATGGCGACGGTTGCTAGGCAACTGGTTGCCATGGCGACGGTTGCTAGGCAACTGGTTGCCATGGCGACGGTTGTTTGGCAACTGGTTGCCATGGTGATGGTTGCTAGGCAACTGGTTGCCATGGCGACGGTTGCTTGGCAACTGGTTGCCATGGCGACGGTTGCTAGGCAAGTGGTTGCCATGGCGATGGTTGCCATGGCGATGGTTGCTAGGCAACTGGTTGCCATGGCGATGGTTGCTAGGCAACTGGTTGCCATGGCGATGGTTGCTAGGCAACTGGTTGCCATGGCGACGGTTTCTAGGCAACTGGTTGCCATGGCGACGGTTGCTAGGCAACTGGTTGCCATGGCGATGGTTGCCATGGTGATAATTGCTAGGCAACTGGTTGCCATGGCGACGGTTGCTAGACAACTGGTTGCCATGGCAACGGTTGCTAGGCAACTGGTTGCCATGGCGACGGTTGCTAGGCAACTGGTTGCCATGGCAACGGTTGCTAGGCAACTGGTTGCCATGGCGACGGTTGCTAGGCAACTGGTTGCCATGGCGATGGTTGCTAGGCAACTGGTTGCCATGGCAATGGTTGCTAGGCAACTGGTTGCCATGGCAATGGTTGCTAGGCAACTGGTTGCCATGGTGATGGTTGCCATTGCGATGGTTGCTAGGCAACTGGTTGCCATGGCGACGGTTGCTAGGCAACTGGTTTCCATGGCGACGGTTGCTAGGCAACTGGTTGCCATGGCGACGGTTGCTAGGCAACTGGTTGCCATGGCGATGGTTGCCATGGTGACGGTTGCTAGGCAACTGGTTGCCATGGCGACGGTTGCTAGGCAACTGGTTGCCATGGCGATGGTTGCTAGGCAACTGGTTGCCATGGTGACGGTTGCTAGGCAACTGGTTGCCATGGCGATGGTTGCTAGTCAACTGGTTGCCATGGCGATGGTTGCTAGGCAACTGGTTGCCATGGCGACAGTTGCTAGGCAACTGGTTTCCATGGCGACGGTTGCTAGGCAACTGGTTGCCATGGCGATGGTTGCTAGGCAACTGGTTGCCATGGCGACGGTTGCTAGGCAACTGGTTGCCATGGCGATGGTTGCCATGGTGATGGTTGCTAGTCAACTGGTTGCCATGGCGATGGTTGCTAGGCAACTGGTTGCCATGGCGAAGGTTGCTAGGCAACGGGTTGCCATGGCGACGGTTGCTAGGCAACTGGTTGCCATGGCGATGGTTGCTAGGCAACTGGTTGCCATGGTGACGGTTGCTAGGCAACTGGTTGCCATGGCGACGGTTGCTAGGCAACTGGTTGCCATGGTGATGGTTGCTAGGCAACTGGTTGCCATGGCGATGGTTGCTTGGCAACTGGTTGCCATGGCGACGGTTGCTAGGCAACTGGTTGCCATGGCGATGGTTGCTAGGCAACTGGTTGCCATGGCGATGGTTGCTAGGCAACTGGTTGCCATGGCGATGGTTGCTAGGCAACTGGTTGCCATGGCGATGGTTGCTAGGCAACTGGTTGCCATGGCGACGGTTGCTAGGCAACTGGTTGCCATGGCGATGGTTGCCATGGTGATAATTGCTAGGCAACTGGTTGCCATGGCGACGGTTGCTAGACAACTGGTTGCCATGGCAACGGTTGCTAGGCAACTGGTTGCCATGGCGACGGTTGCTAGGCAACTGGTTGCCATGGCGACGGTTGCTAGGCAACTGGTTGCCATGGCGACGGTTGCTAGGCAACTGGTTGCCATGGCGATGGTTGCTAGGCAACTGGTTGCCATGGCAATGGTTGCTAGGCAACTGGTTGCCATGGCAATGGTTGCTAGGCAACTGGTTGCCATTGCGATGGTTGCTAGGCAACTGGTTGCCATGGCGATGGTTGCTAGGCAACTGGTTGCCATGGCGACGGTTGCTAGGCAACTGGTTGCCATGGCGACGGTTGCTAGGCAACTGGTTGCCATGGCGACGGTTGCTAGGCAACTGGTTGCCATGGCGATGGTTGCTAGGCAACTGGTTGCCATGGTGATGGTTGCTAGGCAACTGGTTGCCATGGCGATGGTTGCCATGGTGATGGTTGCTAGGCAACTGGTTGCCATGGTGACGGTTGCAAGGCAACTGGTTGCCATGGCGACGGTTGCTAGGCAACTGGTTGCCATGGCGACGGTTGCTAGGCAACTGGTTGCCATGGCGACAGTTACTAGGCAACTGGTTGCCATGGCGATGGTTGCTAGGCAACTGGTTGCCATGGCGATGGTTGCCATGGCGACAGTTGCTAGGCAACTGGATGCCATGGTGATGGTTGCTAGGCAACTTGTTGCCATGGCGACGGTTGCTAGGCAACTGGTTGCCATGGCAACGGTTGCTAGGCAACTGGTTGCCATGGCGATGGTTGCCATGGCGATGGTTGCTAGGCAACTGGTTGCCATGGCGATGGTTGCTAGGCAACTGGTTGCCATGGCGATGGTTGCTAGGCAACTGGTTGCCATGGCGACGGTTGCTAGGCAACTGGTTGCCATGGCGACGGTTGCTAGGCAACTGGTTGCCATGGCGATGGTTGCCATGGTGATAATTGCTAGGCAACTGGTTGCCATGGAGACAGTTGCTAGACAACTGGTTGCCATGGCAATGGTTGCTAGGCAACTGTTTGCCATGGCGACGGTTGCTAGGCAACTGGTTGCCATGGCAACGGTTGCTAGGCAACTGGTTGCCATGGCGACGGTTGCTAGGCAACTGGTTGCCATGGCGATGGTTGCTAGGCAACTGGTTGCCATGGCAATGGTTGCTAGGCAACTGGTTGCCATGGCAATGGTTGCTAGGCAACTGGTTGCCATGGCGATGGTTGCCATTGCGATGGTTGCTAGGCAACTGGTTGCCATGGCGATGGTTGCTAGGCAACTGGTTGCCATGGCGACGGTTGCTAGGCAACTGGTTGCCATGGCGATGGTTGCTAGGCAACTGGTTGCCATGGCGATGGTTGCTAGGCAACTGGTTGCCATGGCGATGGTTGCCATGGTGATGGTTGCCATGGTGATGGTTGCTAGGCAACTGGTTGCCATGGCGACAGTTGCTAGTCAACTGGTTGCCATGGCGATGGTTGCTAGGCAACTGGTTGCCATGGCGAAGGTTGCTAGGCAACTGGTTGCCATGGCGATGGTTGCTAGGCAACTGGTTGCCATGGCGACGGTTGCTAGGCAACTGGTTGCCATGGTGACGGTTGCTAGGCAACTGGTTGCCATGGCGACGGTTGCTAGGCAACTGGTTGCCATGGTGATGGTTGCTAGGCAACTGGTTGCCATGGCGATGGTTGCTTGGCAACTGGTTGCCATAGCGATGGTTGCTAGGCAACTGGTTGCCATGGCGATGGTTGCCATGGCGATGGTTGCTAGGCAACTGGTTGCCATGGCGATGGTTGCTAGGCAACTGGTTGCCATGGTGATGGTTGCTAGGCAACTGGTTGCCATGGCGACGGTTGCTAGGCAACTGGTTGCCATGGCGACGGTTGCTAGGCAACTGGTTGCCATGGCGATGGTTGCCATGGTGATAATTGCTAGGCAACTGGTTGCCATGGTGACGGTTGCTAGACAACTGGTTGCCATGGCAACGGTTGCTAGGCAACTGGTTGCCATGGCGACGGTTGCTAGGCAACTGGTTGCCATGGCGATGGTTGCTAGGCAACTGGTTGCCATGGCAATGGTTGCTAGGCAACTGGTTGCCATGGCGACGGTTGCTATGCAACTGGTTGCCATGTCGATGGTTACCATGGCGACGGTTGCTAGGCAACTGGTTTGCCATGGCGATGGTTGCTAGGCAACTGGTTGCCATGGTGATGGTTGCCATGGCGATGGTTGCTAGGCAACTGGTTGCCATGGTGATGGTTGCAAGGCAACTGGTTGCCATGGCGATGGTTGCTAGGCAACTGGTTGCCATGGTGATGGTTGCTAGGCAACTGGTTGCCATGGCGATGGTTGCTAGGCAACTGGTTGCCATGGCAATGGTTGCCATGGTGATGGTTGCTAGGCAACTGGTTGCCATGGTGACGGTTGCAAGGCAACTGGTTGCCATGGCGATGGTTGCTATGCAACTGGTTGCCATAGCGACGGTTGCTTGGCAACTGGTTGCCATGGCGACGGTTGCTAGGCAACTGGTTGCCATGGTGATGGTTGCTAGGCAACTGGTTGCCATGGTGACGGTTGCTAGGCAACTGGTTGCCATGGTGACGGTTGCTAGGCAACTGTTTGCCATGGCGATGGTTGCTATGCAACTGGTTGCCATGGCGACGGTTGCTTGGCAACTGGTTGCCATGGCGATGGTTGCTAGGCAACTGGTTGCCATGGTGATGGTTGCTAGGCAACTGGTTGCCATGGCGACAGTTGCTAGTCAACTGGTTGCCATGGCGATGGTTGCTAGGCAACTGGTTGCCATGGCGACGGTTGCTAGGCAACTGGTTGCCATGGCGATGGTTGCTAGGCAACTGGTTGCCATGGCGATGGTTGTTAGGCAACTGGTTTCCATGGCGATGGTTGCTAGGCAACTGGTTGCCATGGCGACGGTTGCTAGGCAACTGGTTGCCATGGCGACGGTTGCTAGGCAACTGGTTGCCATGGCGATGGTTGCCATGGTGACGGTTGCTAGGCAACTGGTTGCCATGGCGACGGTTGCTAGTCAACTGGTTGCCATGGCGATGGTTGCTAGGCAACTGGTTGCCATGGTGAAGGTTGCTAGGCAACTGGTTGCCATGGTGATGGTTGCTAGGCAACTGGTTGCCATGGCGACGGTTGCTAGGCAACTGGTTGCCATGGTGATGGTTGCTAGGCAACTGGTTGCCATGGCGATGGTTGCTAGGCAACTGGTTGCCATGGCGATGGTTGCTAGGCAACTGGTTGCCATGGCGACGGTTGCTAGGCAACTGGTTGCCATGGCGACGGTTGCTAGGCAACTGGTTGCCATGGTGACGGTTGCTAGGCAACTGGTTGCCATGGTGAAGGTTGCTAGGCAACTGGTTGCCATGGCGACAGTTGCTAGGCAACTGGTTGCCATGGTGATGGTTGCTAGGCAACTGGTTGCCATGGCGACTGTTGCTAGGCAACTGGTTGCCATGGCGACGGTTGCTAGGCAACTGGTTGCCATGGCGATGGTTGCTAGGCAACTGGTTGCCATGGTGACGGTTGCTAGGCAACTGGTTGCCATGGCGACGTTTGCTAGGCAACTGGTTGCCATGGCGATGGTTGCTAGGCAACTGGTTGCCATGGCGACGGTTGCTAGGCAACTGGTTGCCATGGCGACGGTTGCTAGGCAACTGGTTGCCATGGCGACGGTTGCTAGGCAACTGGTTGCCATGGCGACGGTTGCTAGGCAACTGGTTGCCATGGCGATGGTTGCCATGGTGACGGTTGCTAGGCAACTGGTTGCCATGGCGACGGTTGCTAGTCAACTGGTTGCCATGGCGATGGTTGCTAGGCAACTGGTTGCCATGGCGAAGGTTGCTAGGCAACTGGTTGCCATGGCGACGGTTGCTAGGCAACTGGTTGCCATGGCGACGGTTGCTAGGCAACTGGTTGCCATGGTGATGGTTGCTAGGCAACTGGTTGCCATGGTGACGGTTGCTAGGCAACTGGTTGCCATGGTGATGGTTGCTAGGCAACTGGTTGCCATGGCGATGGTTGCTAGGCAACTGGTTGCCATGGCGATGGTTGCTAGGCAACTGGTTGCCATGGCGATGGTTGCCATGGTGACGGTTGCTAGGCAACTGGTTGCTAGGCAACTGGTTGCTAGGCAACTGGTCGCCATGGTGATGGTTGCCATGGCGACGGTTCCTAGGCAACTGGTTGCCATGGCGATGGTTGCTAGGCAACTGGTTGCCATGGCGATGGTTGCTAGGCAACTGGTTGCCATGGCGATGGTTGCCATGGCGACGGTTCCTAGGCAACTGGTTGCCATGGTGACGGTTGCTAGGCAACTGGTTGCCATGGTGACGGTTGCTAGGCAACTGGTTGCCATGGCGAAGGTTGCTAGGCAACTGGTTGCCATGGTGACGGTTGCTAGGCAACAGGTTGCCATGGCGACGGTTGCTAGGCAACTGGTTGCCATGGCGACGGTTGCTAGGCAACTGGTTGCCATGGCGACGGTTGCTAGGCAACTGGTTGCCATGGCGACGGTTGCTAGGCAACTGGTTGCCATGGCGACGGTTGCTAGGCAACTGGTTGCCATGGTGACGGATGCTAGGCAACTGTTTGCCATGGCGATGGTTGCCATGGCGATGGTTGCCATGGCGATGGTTGCTAGGCAACTGGTTGCCATGGCGATGGTTGCTAGGCAACTGGTTGCCATGGCGACGGTTGCTAGGCAACTGGTTGCCATGGCGATGGTTGCCATGGTGACGGTTGCTAGGCAACTGGTTGCCATGGTGACGGTTGCTAGGCAACTGGTTGCCATGGCGACGGTTGCTAGGCAACTGGTTGCCATGGTGATGGTTGCAAGGCAACTGGTTGCCATGGCGATGGTTGCTATGCAACTGGTTGCCATAGCGACGGTTGCTTGGCAACTGGTTGCCATGGCGACGGTTGCTAGGCAACTGGTTGCCATGGTGATGGTTGCTAGGCAACTGGTTGCCATGGTGACGGTTGCTAGGCAACTGTTTGCCATGGCGATGGTTGCTATGCAACTGGTTGCCATGGCGACGGTTGCTTGGCAACTGGTTGCCATGGCGATGGTTGCTAGGCAACTGGTTGCCATGGTGATGGTTGCTAGGCAAGTGGTTGCCATGGCGACAGTTGCTAGTCAACTGGTTGCCATGGCGATGGTTGCTAGGCAACTGGTTGCCATGGCGACGGTTGCTAGGCAACTGGTTGCCATGGCGATGGTTGCTAGGCAACTGGTTGCCATGGCGATGGTTGTTAGGCAACTGGTTTCCATGGCGATGGTTGCTAGGCAACTGGTTGCCATGGCGACGGTTGCTAGGCAACTGGTTGCCATGGCGACGGTTGCTAGGCAACTGGTTGCCATGGCGATGGTTGCCATGGTGACGGTTGCTAGGCAACTGGTTGCCATGGCGACGGTTGCTAGTCAACTGGTTGCCATGGCGATGGTTGCTAGGCAACTGGTTGCCATGGCGAAGGTTGCTAGGCAACTGGTTGCCATGGCGACGGTTGCTAGGCAACTGGTTGCCATGGCGACGGTTGCTAGGCAACTGGTTGCCATGGTGATGGTTGCTAGGCAACTGGTTGCCATGGCGATGGTTGCTAGGCAACTGGTTGCCATGGCGATGGTTGCTAGGCAACTGGTTGCCATGGCGACGGTTGCTAGGCAACTGGTTGCCATGGCGACGGTTGCTAGGCAACTGGTTGCCATGGCGACGGTTGCTAGGCAACTGGTTGCCATGGCGATGGTTGCTAGGCAACTGGTTGCCATGGCGACAGTTGCTAGGCAACTGGTTGCCATGGTGATGGTTGCTAGGCAACTGGTTGCCATGGCGACGGTTGCTAGGCAACTGGTTGCCATGGCGACGGTTGCTAGGCAACTGGTTGCCATGGCGATGGTTGCTAGGCAACTGGTTGCCATGGTGACGGTTGCTAGGCAACTGGTTGCCATGGCGACGGTTGCTAGGCAACTGGTTGCCATGGCGATGGTTGCTAGGCAACTGGTTGCCATGGCGACGTTTGCTAGGCAACTGGTTTCCATGCCGATGGTTGCTAGGCAACTGGTTGCCATGGCGACGGTTGCTAGGCAACTGGTTGCCATGGCGACGGTTGCTAGGCAACTGGTTGCCATGGCGATGGTTGCCATGGTGACGGTTGCTAGGCAACTGGTTGCCATGGCGACGGTTGCTAGTCAACTGGTTGCCATGGCGATGGTTGCTAGGCAACTGGTTGCCATGGCGAAGGTTGCTAGGCAACTGGTTGCCATGGCGACGGTTGCTAGGCAACTGGTTGCCATGGCGACGGTTGCTAGGCAACTGGTTGCCATGGTGATGGTTGCTAGGCAACTGGTTGCCATGGCGACGGTTGCTAGGCAACTGGTTGCCATGGTGATGGTTGCTAGGCAACTGGTTGCCATGGCGATGGTTGCTAGGCAACTGGTTGCCATGGCGATGGTTGCTAGGCAACTGGTTGCCATGGCGATGGTTGCCATGGTGACGGTTGCTAGGCAACTGGTTGTCATGGCGATGGTTGCTAGGCAACTGGTTGCTAGGCAACTGGTCGCCATGGTGATGGTTGCCATGGCGACGGTTCCTAGGCAACTGGTTGCCATGGCGATGGTTGCTAGGCAACTGGTTGCCATGGCGATGGTTGCTAGGCAACTGGTTGCCATGGCGATGGTTGCCATGGCGACGGTTCCTAGGCAACTGGTTGCCATGGTGACGGTTGCTAGGCAACTGGTTGCCATGGTGACGGTTGCTAGGCAACTGGTTGCCATGGCGAAGGTTGCTAGGCAACTGGTTGCCATGGTGACGGTTGCTAGGCAACTGGTTGCCATGGCGACGGTTGCTAGGCAACTGGTTGCCATGGCGACGGTTGCTAGGCAACTGGTTGCCATGGCGACGGTTGCTAGGCAACTGGTTGCCATGGCGACGGTTGCTAGGCAACTGGTTGCCATGGTGACGGATGCTAGGCAACTGTTTGCCATGGCGATGGTTGCCATGGCGATGGTTGCCATGGCGATGGTTGCTAGGCAACTGGTTGCCATGGCGATGGTTGCTAGGCAACTGGTTGCCATGGCGACGGTTGCTAGGCAACTGGTTGCCATGGCGATGGTTGCCATGGTGACGGTTGCTAGGCAACTGGTTGCCATGGCGATGGTTGCTAGGCAACTGGTTGCCATGGCGAAGGTTGCTAGGCAACTGGTTGCCATGGTGACGGTTGCTAGGCAACTGGTTGCCATGGCGACGGTTGCTAGGCAACTGGTTGCCATGGCGATGGTTGCTAGGCAACTGGTTGCCATGGCGACGGTTGCTAGGCAACTGGTTGCCTTGGCGATGGTTGCCATGGTGACGGTTGCTAGGCAACTGGTTGCCATGGCGATGGTTGCTAGGCAACTGGTTGCCATGGCGAAGGTTGCTAGGCAACTGGTTGCCATGGCGACGGTTGCTAGGCAACTGGTTGCCATGGCGACGGTTGCTAGTCAACTGGTTGCCATGGCGATGGTTGCTAGGCAACTGGTTGCCATGGTGAAGGTTGCTAGGCAACTGGTTGCCATGACGAAGGTTGCTAGGCAACTGGTTGCCAAGGTGACGGTTGCTAGGCAACTGGTTGCCATGGCGACGGTTGCTAGGCAACTGGTTGCCATGGCGACGGTTGCTAGGCAACTGGTTGCCATGGCGACGGTTGCTAGGCAACTGGTTGCCATGGCGACGGTTGCTAGGCAACTGGTTGCCATGGCGATGGTTGCTAGGCAACTGGTTGCCATGGCGACGGTTGCTAGGCAACTGGTTGCCATGGCGACGGTTGCTAGGCAACTGGTTGCCATGGCGACGGTTGCTAGGCAACTGGTTGCCATGGCGATGGTTGCCATGGTGACGGTTGCTAGGCAACTGGTTGCCATGGCGACGGTTGCTAGGCAACTGGTTGCCATGGCGATGGTTGCTAGGCAACTGGTTGCCATGGCGACGGTTGCTAGGCAACTGGTTGCCATGGCGATGGTTGCCATGGTGACGGTTGCTAGGCAACTGGTTGCCATGGCGACGGTTGCTAGTCAACTGGTTGCCATGGCGATGGTTGCTAGGCAACTGGTTGCCATGGCGAAGGTTGCTAGGCAACTGGTTGCCATGGCGACGGTTGCTAGGCAACTGGTTGCCATGGCGACGGTTGCTAGTCAACTGGTTGCCATGGCGATGGTTGCTAGGCAACTGGTTGCCATGGCGAAGGTTGCTAGGCAACTGGTTGCCATGGCGAAGGTTGCTAGGCAACTGGTTGCCATGGCGAAGGTTGCTAGGCAACTGGTTGCCAAGGCGACGGTTGCTAGGCAACTGGTTGCCATGGCGACGGTTGCTAGGCAACTGGTTGCCATGGCGACGGTTGCTAGGCAACTGGTTGCCATGGCGACGGTTGCTAGGCAACTGGTTGCCATGGCGACGGTTGCTAGTCAACTGGTTGCCATGGCGACGGTTGCTAGGCAACTGGTTGCCATGGCGATGGTTGCTAGGCAACTGGTTGCCATGGCGATGGTTGCCATGGTGACGGTTGCTAGGCAACTGGTTGCCATGGCGACGGTTGCTAGTCAACTGGTTGCCATGGCGATGGTTGCTAGGCAACTGGTTGCCATGGCGAAGGTTGCTAGGCAACTGGTTGCCATGGCGACGGTTGCTAGGCAACTGGTTGCCATGGCGACGGTTGCTAGTCAACTGGTTGCCATGGCGATGGTTGCTAGGCAACTGGTTGCCATGGCGACGGTTGCTAGGCAACTGGTTGCCATGGCGACGGTTGCAAGGCAACTGGTTGCCATGGCGACGGTTGCTAGGCAACTGGTTGCCATGGCGATGGTTGCCATGGCGCCGGTTACTAGGCAACTGGTTGCCATGGTGACAGTTGATAGGCAACTGGTTGCCATGGCGACGGTTGCTAGGCAACTGGTTGCCATGGCGACGGTTGCTAGGCAACTGGTTGCCATGGCGACGGTTGCTAGGCAACTGGTTGCCATGGCGATGGTTGCCATGGTGACGGTTGCTAGGCAACTGGTTGCCATGGCGACGGTTGCTAGTCAACTGGTTGCCATGGCGATGGTTGCTAGGCAACTGGTTGCCATGGTGAAGGTTGCTAGGCAACTGGTTGCCATGGTGATGGTTGCTAGGCAACTGGTTGCCATGGCGACGGTTGCTAGGCAACTGGTTGCCATGGTGATGGTTGCTAGGCAACTGGTTGCCATGGCGATGGTTGCTAGGCAACTGGTTGCCATGGCGATGGTTGCTAGGCAACTGGTTGCCATGGCGACGGTTGCTAGGCAACTGGTTGCCATGGCGACGGTTGCTAGGCAACTGGTTGCCATGGTGACGGTTGCTAGGCAACTGGTTGCCATGGTGAAGGTTGCTAGGCAACTGGTTGCCATGGCGACAGTTGCTAGGCAACTGGTTGCCATGGTGATGGTTGCTAGGCAACTGGTTGCCATGGCGACTGTTGCTAGGCAACTGGTTGCCATGGCGACGGTTGCTAGGCAACTGGTTGCCATGGCGATGGTTGCTAGGCAACTGGTTGCCATGGTGACGGTTGCTAGGCAACTGGTTGCCATGGCGACGTTTGCTAGGCAACTGGTTGCCATGGCGATGGTTGCTAGGCAACTGGTTGCCATGGCGACGGTTGCTAGGCAACTGGTTGCCATGGCGACGGTTGCTAGGCAACTGGTTGCCATGGCGACGGTTGCTAGGCAACTGGTTGCCATGGCGACGGTTGCTAGGCAACTGGTTGCCATGGCGATGGTTGCCATGGTGACGGTTGCTAGGCAACTGGTTGCCATGGCGACGGTTGCTAGTCAACTGGTTGCCATGGCGATGGTTGCTAGGCAACTGGTTGCCATGGCGAAGGTTGCTAGGCAACTGGTTGCCATGGCGACGGTTGCTAGGCAACTGGTTGCCATGGCGACGGTTGCTAGGCAACTGGTTGCCATGGTGATGGTTGCTAGGCAACTGGTTGCCATGGTGACGGTTGCTAGGCAACTGGTTGCCATGGTGATGGTTGCTAGGCAACTGGTTGCCATGGCGATGGTTGCTAGGCAACTGGTTGCCATGGCGATGGTTGCTAGGCAACTGGTTGCCATGGCGATGGTTGCCATGGTGACGGTTGCTAGGCAACTGGTTGCTAGGCAACTGGTTGCTAGGCAACTGGTCGCCATGGTGATGGTTGCCATGGCGACGGTTCCTAGGCAACTGGTTGCCATGGCGATGGTTGCTAGGCAACTGGTTGCCATGGCGATGGTTGCTAGGCAACTGGTTGCCATGGCGATGGTTGCCATGGCGACGGTTCCTAGGCAACTGGTTGCCATGGTGACGGTTGCTAGGCAACTGGTTGCCATGGTGACGGTTGCTAGGCAACTGGTTGCCATGGCGAAGGTTGCTAGGCAACTGGTTGCCATGGTGACGGTTGCTAGGCAACAGGTTGCCATGGCGACGGTTGCTAGGCAACTGGTTGCCATGGCGACGGTTGCTAGGCAACTGGTTGCCATGGCGACGGTTGCTAGGCAACTGGTTGCCATGGCGACGGTTGCTAGGCAACTGGTTGCCATGGCGACGGTTGCTAGGCAACTGGTTGCCATGGTGACGGATGCTAGGCAACTGTTTGCCATGGCGATGGTTGCCATGGCGATGGTTGCCATGGCGATGGTTGCTAGGCAACTGGTTGCCATGGCGATGGTTGCTAGGCAACTGGTTGCCATGGCGACGGTTGCTAGGCAACTGGTTGCCATGGCGATGGTTGCCATGGTGACGGTTGCTAGGCAACTGGTTGCCATGGTGACGGTTGCTAGGCAACTGGTTGCCATGGCGACGGTTGCTAGGCAACTGGTTGCCATGGTGATGGTTGCAAGGCAACTGGTTGCCATGGCGATGGTTGCTATGCAACTGGTTGCCATAGCGACGGTTGCTTGGCAACTGGTTGCCATGGCGACGGTTGCTAGGCAACTGGTTGCCATGGTGATGGTTGCTAGGCAACTGGTTGCCATGGTGACGGTTGCTAGGCAACTGTTTGCCATGGCGATGGTTGCTATGCAACTGGTTGCCATGGCGACGGTTGCTTGGCAACTGGTTGCCATGGCGATGGTTGCTAGGCAACTGGTTGCCATGGTGATGGTTGCTAGGCAAGTGGTTGCCATGGCGACAGTTGCTAGTCAACTGGTTGCCATGGCGATGGTTGCTAGGCAACTGGTTGCCATGGCGACGGTTGCTAGGCAACTGGTTGCCATGGCGATGGTTGCTAGGCAACTGGTTGCCATGGCGATGGTTGTTAGGCAACTGGTTTCCATGGCGATGGTTGCTAGGCAACTGGTTGCCATGGCGACGGTTGCTAGGCAACTGGTTGCCATGGCGACGGTTGCTAGGCAACTGGTTGCCATGGCGATGGTTGCCATGGTGACGGTTGCTAGGCAACTGGTTGCCATGGCGACGGTTGCTAGTCAACTGGTTGCCATGGCGATGGTTGCTAGGCAACTGGTTGCCATGGCGAAGGTTGCTAGGCAACTGGTTGCCATGGCGACGGTTGCTAGGCAACTGGTTGCCATGGCGACGGTTGCTAGGCAACTGGTTGCCATGGTGATGGTTGCTAGGCAACTGGTTGCCATGGCGATGGTTGCTAGGCAACTGGTTGCCATGGCGATGGTTGCTAGGCAACTGGTTGCCATGGCGACGGTTGCTAGGCAACTGGTTGCCATGGCGACGGTTGCTAGGCAACTGGTTGCCATGGCGACGGTTGCTAGGCAACTGGTTGCCATGGCGATGGTTGCTAGGCAACTGGTTGCCATGGCGACAGTTGCTAGGCAACTGGTTGCCATGGTGATGGTTGCTAGGCAACTGGTTGCCATGGCGACGGTTGCTAGGCAACTGGTTGCCATGGCGACGGTTGCTAGGCAACTGGTTGCCATGGCGATGGTTGCTAGGCAACTGGTTGCCATGGTGACGGTTGCTAGGCAACTGGTTGCCATGGCGACGGTTGCTAGGCAACTGGTTGCCATGGCGATGGTTGCTAGGCAACTGGTTGCCATGGCGACGTTTGCTAGGCAACTGGTTTCCATGCCGATGGTTGCTAGGCAACTGGTTGCCATGGCGACGGTTGCTAGGCAACTGGTTGCCATGGCGACGGTTGCTAGGCAACTGGTTGCCATGGCGATGGTTGCCATGGTGACGGTTGCTAGGCAACTGGTTGCCATGGCGACGGTTGCTAGTCAACTGGTTGCCATGGCGATGGTTGCTAGGCAACTGGTTGCCATGGCGAAGGTTGCTAGGCAACTGGTTGCCATGGCGACGGTTGCTAGGCAACTGGTTGCCATGGCGACGGTTGCTAGGCAACTGGTTGCCATGGTGATGGTTGCTAGGCAACTGGTTGCCATGGCGACGGTTGCTAGGCAACTGGTTGCCATGGTGATGGTTGCTAGGCAACTGGTTGCCATGGCGATGGTTGCTAGGCAACTGGTTGCCATGGCGATGGTTGCTAGGCAACTGGTTGCCATGGCGATGGTTGCCATGGTGACGGTTGCTAGGCAACTGGTTGTCATGGCGATGGTTGCTAGGCAACTGGTTGCTAGGCAACTGGTCGCCATGGTGATGGTTGCCATGGCGACGGTTCCTAGGCAACTGGTTGCCATGGCGATGGTTGCTAGGCAACTGGTTGCCATGGCGATGGTTGCTAGGCAACTGGTTGCCATGGCGATGGTTGCCATGGCGACGGTTCCTAGGCAACTGGTTGCCATGGTGACGGTTGCTAGGCAACTGGTTGCCATGGTGACGGTTGCTAGGCAACTGGTTGCCATGGCGAAGGTTGCTAGGCAACTGGTTGCCATGGTGACGGTTGCTAGGCAACTGGTTGCCATGGCGACGGTTGCTAGGCAACTGGTTGCCATGGCGACGGTTGCTAGGCAACTGGTTGCCATGGCGACGGTTGCTAGGCAACTGGTTGCCATGGCGACGGTTGCTAGGCAACTGGTTGCCATGGTGACGGATGCTAGGCAACTGTTTGCCATGGCGATGGTTGCCATGGCGATGGTTGCCATGGCGATGGTTGCTAGGCAACTGGTTGCCATGGCGATGGTTGCTAGGCAACTGGTTGCCATGGCGACGGTTGCTAGGCAACTGGTTGCCATGGCGATGGTTGCCATGGTGACGGTTGCTAGGCAACTGGTTGCCATGGCGATGGTTGCTAGGCAACTGGTTGCCATGGCGAAGGTTGCTAGGCAACTGGTTGCCATGGTGACGGTTGCTAGGCAACTGGTTGCCATGGCGACGGTTGCTAGGCAACTGGTTGCCATGGCGATGGTTGCTAGGCAACTGGTTGCCATGGCGACGGTTGCTAGGCAACTGGTTGCCTTGGCGATGGTTGCCATGGTGACGGTTGCTAGGCAACTGGTTGCCATGGCGATGGTTGCTAGGCAACTGGTTGCCATGGCGAAGGTTGCTAGGCAACTGGTTGCCATGGCGACGGTTGCTAGGCAACTGGTTGCCATGGCGACGGTTGCTAGTCAACTGGTTGCCATGGCGATGGTTGCTAGGCAACTGGTTGCCATGGTGAAGGTTGCTAGGCAACTGGTTGCCATGACGAAGGTTGCTAGGCAACTGGTTGCCAAGGTGACGGTTGCTAGGCAACTGGTTGCCATGGCGACGGTTGCTAGGCAACTGGTTGCCATGGCGACGGTTGCTAGGCAACTGGTTGCCATGGCGACGGTTGCTAGGCAACTGGTTGCCATGGCGACGGTTGCTAGGCAACTGGTTGCCATGGCGATGGTTGCTAGGCAACTGGTTGCCATGGCGACGGTTGCTAGGCAACTGGTTGCCATGGCGACGGTTGCTAGGCAACTGGTTGCCATGGCGACGGTTGCTAGGCAACTGGTTGCCATGGCGATGGTTGCCATGGTGACGGTTGCTAGGCAACTGGTTGCCATGGCGACGGTTGCTAGGCAACTGGTTGCCATGGCGATGGTTGCTAGGCAACTGGTTGCCATGGCGACGGTTGCTAGGCAACTGGTTGCCATGGCGATGGTTGCCATGGTGACGGTTGCTAGGCAACTGGTTGCCATGGCGACGGTTGCTAGTCAACTGGTTGCCATGGCGATGGTTGCTAGGCAACTGGTTGCCATGGCGAAGGTTGCTAGGCAACTGGTTGCCATGGCGACGGTTGCTAGGCAACTGGTTGCCATGGCGACGGTTGCTAGTCAACTGGTTGCCATGGCGATGGTTGCTAGGCAACTGGTTGCCATGGCGAAGGTTGCTAGGCAACTGGTTGCCATGGCGAAGGTTGCTAGGCAACTGGTTGCCATGGCGAAGGTTGCTAGGCAACTGGTTGCCAAGGCGACGGTTGCTAGGCAACTGGTTGCCATGGCGACGGTTGCTAGGCAACTGGTTGCCATGGCGACGGTTGCTAGGCAACTGGTTGCCATGGCGACGGTTGCTAGGCAACTGGTTGCCATGGCGACGGTTGCTAGTCAACTGGTTGCCATGGCGACGGTTGCTAGGCAACTGGTTGCCATGGCGATGGTTGCTAGGCAACTGGTTGCCATGGCGATGGTTGCCATGGTGACGGTTGCTAGGCAACTGGTTGCCATGGCGACGGTTGCTAGTCAACTGGTTGCCATGGCGATGGTTGCTAGGCAACTGGTTGCCATGGCGAAGGTTGCTAGGCAACTGGTTGCCATGGCGACGGTTGCTAGGCAACTGGTTGCCATGGCGACGGTTGCTAGTCAACTGGTTGCCATGGCGATGGTTGCTAGGCAACTGGTTGCCATGGCGACGGTTGCTAGGCAACTGGTTGCCATGGCGACGGTTGCAAGGCAACTGGTTGCCATGGCGACGGTTGCTAGGCAACTGGTTGCCATGGCGATGGTTGCCATGGCGCCGGTTACTAGGCAACTGGTTGCCATGGTGACAGTTGATAGGCAACTGGTTGCCATGGCGACGGTTGCTAGGCAACTGGTTGCCATGGCGACGGTTGCTAGGCAACTGGTTGCCATGGCGACGGTTGCAAGGCAACTGGTTGCCATGGCGACAGTTGCTAGGCAACTGGTTGCCATGGCGACGGTTGCTAGGCAACTGGTTGCCATGGCGACAGTTGCCATGGCGACGGTTGCTAGGCAACTGGTTGCCATGGCGATGGTTGCTAGGCAACTGGTTGCCATGGCGACGGTTGCTAGGCAACTGGTTGCCATGGCGACGGTTGCTAGGCAACTGGTTGCCATGGCGATGGTTGCTAGGCAACTGGTTGCCATGGCGATGGTTGCTAGGCAACTGGTTGCCATGGCGACAGTTGCCATGGCGATGGTTGCTAGGCAACTGGTTGCCATGGCGATGGTTGCTAGGCAACTGGTTGCCATGGTGACGGTTGCTAGGCAACTGGTTGCCATGGCAACGGTTGCTAAGCAACTGGTTGCCATGGCGATGGTTGCTAGGCAACTGGTTGCCATGGCGATGGTTGCCATGGCGACGGTTCCTAGGCAACTGGTTGTCATGGCGATGGTTGCTAGGCAACTGGTCGCCATGGCGATGGTTGCCATGGTGACGGTTGCTAGGCAACTGGTTGCCATGGCGACGGTTGCTAGGCAACTGGTTGCCATGGCGAAGGTTGCTAGGCAACTGGTTGCCATGGCGATGGTTGCTAGGCAACTGGTTGCCATGGCGACGGTTGCTAGGCAACTGGTTGCCATGGCGACGGTTGCTAGGCAACTGGTTGCCATGGCGACGGTTGCTAGGCAACTGGTTGCCATGGTGACGGATGCTAGGCAACTGGTTGCCATGGCGATGGTTGCCATGGCGATGGTTGCCATGGCGATGGTTGCTAGGCAACTGGTTGCCATGGCGAAGGTTGCTAGACAACTGGTTGCCATGGCGACGGTTGCTAGTCAACTGGTTGCCATGGCGATGGTTGCTAGGCAACTGGTTGCCATGGCGACGGTTGCTAGGCAACTGGTTGCCATGGCGACGGTTGCAAGGCAACTGGTTGCCATGGCGACGGTTGCTAGGCAACTGGTTGCCATGGCGATGGTTGCCATGGCGCCGGTTACTAGGCAACTGGTTGCCATGGTGACAGTTGATAGGCAACTGGTTGCCATGGCGATGGTTGCTAGGCAACTGGTTGCCATGGCGACGGTTGCAAGGCAACTGGTTGCCATGGCGACGGTTGCTAGGCAACTGGTTGCCATGGCGACGGTTGCTAGGCAACTGGTTGCCATGGCGACGGTTGCTAGGCAACTGGTTGCCATGGCGACAGTTGCCATGGCGACGGTTGCTAGGCAACTGGTTGCCATGGCGATGGTTGCTAGGCAACTGGTTGCCATGGCGACGGTTGCTAGGCAACTGGTTGCCATGGCGACGGTTGCTAGGCAACTGGTTGCCATGGCGATGGTTGCTAGGCAACTGGTTGCCATGGCGATGGTTGCTAGGCAACTGGTTGCCATGGCGACAGTTGCCATGACGATGGTTGCTAGGCAACTGGTTGCCATGGCGACGGTTGCTAGGCAACTGGTTGCCATGGCGATGGTTGCTAGGCAACTGGTTGCCATGGCGATGGTTGCCATGGTGATAATAGCTAGGCAACTGGTTGCCATGGCAACGGTTGCTAGGCAACTGGTTGCCATGGCGACGGTTGCTAGGCAACTGGTTGCCATGGCGATGGTTGCTAGGCAACTGGTTGCCATGGCAATGGTTGCTAGGCAACTGGTTGCCATGGCAATGGTTGCTAGGCAACTGGTTGCCATGGCGATGGTTGCCATTGCGATGGTTGCTAGGCAACTGGTTGCCATGGCGATGGTTGCTAGGTAATTGGTTGCCATGGCGACGGTTGCTAGACAACTGGTTGCCATGGTGATGGTTGCTAGGCAACTGGTTGCCATGGCGATGGTTGCTAGGCAACTGGTTGCCATGGCGATGGTTGCTAGGCAACTGGTTGCCATGGCAATGGTTGCCATGGTGATGGTTGCTAGGCAACTGGTTGCCATGGTGACGGTTGCAAGGCAACTGGTTGCCATGGCGACGGTTGCTAGGCAACTGGTTGCCATGGCGACGGTTGCTAGGCAACTGGTTGCCATGTCGATGGTTGCTAGGCAACTGGTTGCCATGGCGATGGTTGCCATGGTGATGGTTGCTAGGCAACTGGTTGCCATGGCGATGGTTGCTAGGCAACTGGTTGCCATGGCGATGGTTGCTAGGCAACTGGTTGCCATGGCGATGGTTGCTACGCAACTGGTTGCCATGGCGACAGTTGCTTGGCAACTGGTTGCCATGGCGACGGTTGCTAGGCAACTGGTTGCCATGGCGATGGTTGCCATGGCGATGGTTGCTAGGCAACTGGTTGCCATGGCGATGGTTGCTAGGCAACTGGTTGCCATGGCGATGGTTGCTAGGCAACTGGTTGCCATGGCGACGGTTGCTAGGCAACTGGTTGCCATGGTGACGGTTGCTAGGCAACTGGTTGCCATGGCGATGGATGCCATGGTGATAATTGCTAGGCAACTGGTTGCCATGGCGACGGTTGCTAGACAACTGGTTGCCATGGCAACGGTTGCTAGGCAACTGGTTGCCATGGCGACGGTTGCTAGGCAACTGGTTGCCATGGCGATGGTTGCTAGGCAACTGGTTGCCATGGCAATGGTTGCTAGGCAACTGGTTGCCATGGCGACGGTTGCTATGCAACTGGTTGCCATGTCGATGGTTACCATGGCGACGGTTGCTAGGCAACTGGTTGCCATGGCGATGGTTGCCATGGTGACGGTTGCTAGGCAACTGGTTGCCATGGCGACAGTTGCTA
Organism: Taudactylus pleione; assembly: GCA_031769625.1. Classification (NCBI taxonomy): domain Eukaryota; kingdom Metazoa; phylum Chordata; class Amphibia; order Anura; family Myobatrachidae; genus Taudactylus; species Taudactylus pleione. Next base: position 524,926 of record JAUIMM010000479.1, on the reverse strand, counting down.
GTCAACTGGTTGCCATGGCGATGGTTGCTAGGCAACTGGTTGCCATGGCGAAGGTTGCTAGGCAACTGGTTGCCATGGCGACGGTTGCTAGGCAACTGGTTGCCATGGCGACGGTTGCTAGGCAACTGGTTGCCATGGCAACGGTTGCTAGGCAACTGGTTGCCATGGCGACGGTTGTTTGGCAACTGGTTGCCATGGTGATGGTTGCTAGGCAACTGGTTGCCATGGCGACGGTTGCTTGGCAACTGGTTGCCATGGCGACGGTTGCTAGGCAAGTGGTTGCCATGGCGATGGTTGCTAGGCAACTGGTTGCCATGGCGATGGTTGCTAGGCAACTGGTTGCCATGGCGATGGTTGCTAGGCAACTGGTTGCCATGGCGACGGTTTCTAGGCAACTGGTTGCCATGGCGACGGTTGCTAGGCAACTGGTTGCCATGGCGATGGTTGCCATGGTGATAATTGCTAGGCAACTGGTTGCCATGGCGACGGTTGCTAGACAACTGGTTGCCATGGCAACGGTTGCTAGGCAACTGGTTGCCATGGCGACGGTTGCTAGGCAACTGGTTGCCATGGCAACGGTTGCTAGGCAACTGGTTGCCATGGCGACGGTTGCTAGGCAACTGGTTGCCATGGCGATGGTTGCTAGGCAACTGGTTGCCATGGCAATGGTTGCTAGGCAACTGGTTGCCATGGCAATGGTTGCTAGGCAACTGGTTGCCATGGTGATGGTTGCCATTGCGATGGTTGCTAGGCAACTGGTTGCCATGGCGACGGTTGCTAGGCAACTGGTTTCCATGGCGACGGTTGCTAGGCAACTGGTTGCCATGGCGACGGTTGCTAGGCAACTGGTTGCCATGGCGATGGTTGCCATGGTGATGGTTGCTAGGCAACTGGTTGCCATGGCGACGGTTGCTAGGCAACTGGTTGCCATGGCGAAGGTTGCTAGGCAACTGGTTGCCATGGTGACGGTTGCTAGGCAACTGGTTGCCATGGCGATGGTTGCTAGTCAACTGGTTGCCATGGCGATGGTTGCTAGGCAACTGGTTGCCATGGCGACAGTTGCTAGGCAACTGGTTTCCATGGCGACGGTTGCTAGGCAACTGGTTTCCATGGCGACGGTTGCTAGGCAACTGGTTGCCATGGCGATGGTTGCTAGGCAACTGGTTGCCATGGCGAAGGTTGCTAGGCAACAGGTTGCCATGGCGACGGTTGCTAGGCAACTGGTTGCCATGGCGATGGTTGCTAGGCAACTGGTTGCCATGGTGACGGTTGCTAGGCAACTGGTTGCCATGGCGACGGTTGCTAGGCAACTGGTTGCCATGGTGATGGTTGCTAGGCAACTGGTTGCCATGGCGATGGTTGCTTGGCAACTGGTTGCCATGGCGACGGTTGCTAGGCAACTGGTTGCCATGGCGATGGTTGCTAGGCAACTGGTTGCCATGGCGACGGTTGCTAGGCAACTGGTTGCCATGGCGATGGTTGCTAGGCAACTGGTTGCCATGGCGACGGTTGCTAGGCAACTGGTTGCCATGGCGACGGTTGCTAGGCAACTGGTTGCCATGGCGATGGTTGCCATGGTGATAATTGCTAGGCAACTGGTTGCCATGGCGACGGTTGCTAGACAACTGGTTGCCATGGCAACGGTTGCTAGGCAACTGGTTGCCATGGCGACGGTTGCTAGGCAACTGGTTGCCATGGCAACGGTTGCTAGGCAACTGGTTGCCATGGCGACGGTTGCTAGGCAACTGGTTGCCATGGCGATGGTTGCTAGGCAACTGGTTGCCATGGCAATGGTTGCTAGGCAACTGGTTGCCATGGCAATGGTTGCTAGGCAACTGGTTGCCATGGCGATGGTTGCCATTGCGATGGTTGCTAGGCAACTGGTTGCCATGGCGATGGTTGCTAGGCAACTGGTTGCCATGGCGACGGTTGCTAGGCAACTGGTTGCCATGGCGACGGTTGCTAGGCAACTGGTTGCCATGGCGACGGTTGCTAGGCAACTGGTTGCCATGGCGACGGTTGCTAGGCAACTGGTTGCCATGGCGATGGTTGCTAGGCAACTGGTTGCCATGGCGATGGTTGCTAGGCAACTGGTTGCCATGGCGATGGTTGCCATGGTGATGGTTGCTAGGCAACTGGTTGCCATGGTGACGGTTGCAAGGCAACTGGTTGCCATGGCGACGGTTGCTAGGCAACTGGTTGCCATGGCGACGGTTGCTAGGCAACTGGTTGCCATGGCGACAGTTACTAGGCAACTGGTTGCCATGGCGATGGTTGCTAGGCAACTGGTTGCCATGGCGATGGTTGCCATGGCGACGGTTGCTAGGCAACTGGTTGCCATGGTGATGGTTGCTAGGCAACTTGTTGCCATGGCGACGGTTGCTAGGCAACTGGTTGCCATGGCAACGGTTGCTAGGCAACTGGTTGCCATGGCGATGGTTGCCATGGCGATGGTTGCTAGGCAACTGGTTGCCATGGCGATGGTTGCTAGGCAACTGGTTGCCATGGCGATGGTTGCTAGGCAACTGGTTGCCATGGCGACGGTTGCTAGGCAACTGGTTGCCATGGCGACGGTTGCTAGGCAACTGGTTGCCATGGCGATGGTTGCCATGGTGATAATTGCTAGGCAACTGGTTGCCATGGAGACAGTTGCTAGACAACTGGTTGCCATGGCAATGGTTGCTAGGCAACTGTTTGCCATGGCGACGGTTGCTAGGCAACTGGTTGCCATGGCAACGGTTGCTAGGCAACTGGTTGCCATGGCGACGGTTGCTAGGCAACTGGTTGCCATGGCGATGGTTGCTAGGCAACTGGTTGCCATGGCAATGGTTGCTAGGCAACTGGTTGCCATGGCAATGGTTGCTAGGCAACTGGTTGCCATGGCGATGGTTGCCATTGCGATGGTTGCTAGGCAACTGGTTGCCATGGCGATGGTTGCTAGGCAACTGGTTGCCATGGCGACGGTTGCTAGGCAACTGGTTGCCATGGCGATGGTTGCTAGGCAACTGGTTGCCATGGCGATGGTTGCTAGGCAACTGGTTGCCATGGCGATGGTTGCCATGGTGATGGTTGCCATGGTGATGGTTGCTAGGCAACTGGTTGCCATGGCGACAGTTGTTATTCAACTGGTTGCATTGGCGATGGTTGCTAGGCAACTGGTTGCCATGGCGAAGGTTGCTAGGCAACTGGTTGCCATGGCGATGGTTGCTAGGCAACTGGTTGCCATGGCGACGGTTGCTAGGCAACTGGTTGCCATGGTGACGGTTGCTAGGCAACTGGTTGCCATGGCGACGGTTGCTAGGCAACTGGTTGCCATGGTGATGGTTGCTAGGCAACTGGTTGCCATGGCGATGGTTGCTTGGCAACTGGTTGCCATAGCGATGGTTGCTAGGCAACTGGTTGCCATGGCGATGGTTGCCATGGTGACGGTTGCAAGGCAACTGGTTGCCATGGCGACGGTTGCTAGGCAACTGGTTGCCATGGCGACGGTTGCTAGGCAACTGGTTGCCATGGCGACAGTTACTAGGCAACTGGTTGCCATGGCGATGGTTGCTAGGCAACTGGTTGCCATGGCGATGGTTGCCATGGCGACGGTTGCTAGGCAACTGGTTGCCATGGTGATGGTTGCTAGGCAACTTGTTGCCATGGCGACGGTTGCTAGGCAACTGGTTGCCATGGCAACGGTTGCTAGGCAACTGGTTGCCATGGCGATGGTTGCCATGGCGATGGTTGCTAGGCAACTGGTTGCCATGGCGATGGTTGCTAGGCAACTGGTTGCCATGGCGATGGTTGCTAGGCAACTGGTTGCCATGGCGACGGTTGCTAGGCAACTGGTTGCCATGGCGACGGTTGCTAGGCAACTGGTTGCCATGGCGATGGTTGCCATGGTGATAATTGCTAGGCAACTGGTTGCCATGGAGACAGTTGCTAGACAACTGGTTGCCATGGCAATGGTTGCTAGGCAACTGTTTGCCATGGCGACGGTTGCTAGGCAACTGGTTGCCATGGCAACGGTTGCTAGGCAACTGGTTGCCATGGCGACGGTTGCTAGGCAACTGGTTGCCATGGCGATGGTTGCTAGGCAACTGGTTGCCATGGCAATGGTTGCTAGGCAACTGGTTGCCATGGCAATGGTTGCTAGGCAACTGGTTGCCATGGCGATGGTTGCCATTGCGATGGTTGCTAGGCAACTGGTTGCCATGGCGATGGTTGCTAGGCAACTGGTTGCCATGGCGACGGTTGCTAGGCAACTGGTTGCCATGGCGATGGTTGCTAGGCAACTGGTTGCCATGGCGATGGTTGCTAGGCAACTGGTTGCCATGGCGATGGTTGCCATGGTGATGGTTGCCATGGTGATGGTTGCTAGGCAACTGGTTGCCATGGCGACAGTTGCTAGTCAACTGGTTGCCATGGCGATGGTTGCTAGGCAACTGGTTGCCATGGCGAAGGTTGCTAGGCAACTGGTTGCCATGGCGATGGTTGCTAGGCAACTGGTTGCCATGGCGACGGTTGCTAGGCAACTGGTTGCCATGGTGACGGTTGCTAGGCAACTGGTTGCCATGGCGACGGTTGCTAGGCAACTGGTTGCCATGGTGATGGTTGCTAGGCAACTGGTTGCCATGGCGATGGTTGCTTGGCAACTGGTTGCCATAGCGATGGTTGCTAGGCAACTGGTTGCCATGGCGATGGTTGCCATGGCGATGGTTGCTAGGCAACTGGTTGCCATGGCGATGGTTGCTAGGCAACTGGTTGCCATGGTGATGGTTGCTAGGCAACTGGTTGCCATGGCGACGGTTGCTAGGCAACTGGTTGCCATGGCGACGGTTGCTAGGCAACTGGTTGCCATGGCGACAGTTGCCATGGCGACGGTTGCTAGGCAACTGGTTGCCATGGCGATGGTTGCTAGGCAACTGGTTGCCATGGCGACGGTTGCTAGGCAACTGGTTGCCATGGCGACGGTTGCTAGGCAACTGGTTGCCATGGCGATGGTTGCTAGGCAACTGGTTGCCATGGCGATGGTTGCTAGGCAACTGGTTGCCATGGCGACAGTTGCCATGGCGATGGTTGCTAGGCAACTGGTTGCCATGGCGACGGTTGCTAGGCAACTGGTTGCCATGGTGACGGTTGCTAGGCAACTGGTTGCCATGGCAACGGTTGCTAAGCAACTGGTTGCCATGGCGATGGTTGCTAGGCAACTGGTTGCCATGGCGATGGTTGCCATGGCGACGGTTCCTAGGCAACTGGTTGTCATGGCGATGGTTGCTAGGCAACTGGTCGCCATGGCGATGGTTGCCATGGTGACGGTTGCTAGGCAACTGGTTGCCATGGCGACGGTTGCTAGGCAACTGGTTGCCATGGCGAAGGTTGCTAGGCAACTGGTTGCCATGGCGATGGTTGCTAGGCAACTGGTTGCCATGGCGACGGTTGCTAGGCAACTGGTTGCCATGGCGACGGTTGCTAGGCAACTGGTTGCCATGGCGACAGTTGCTAGGCAACTGGTTGCCATGGTGACGGATGCTAGGCAACTGGTTGCCATGGCGATGGTTGCCATGGCGATGGTTGCCATGGCGATGGTTGCTAGGCAACTGGTTGCCATGGCGACGGTTGCTAGACAACTGGTTGCCATGGCGACGGTTGCTAGTCAACTGGTTGCCATGGCGATGGTTGCTAGGCAACTGGTTGCCATGGCGACGGTTGCTAGGCAACTGGTTGCCATGGCGACGGTTGCAAGGCAACTGGTTGCCATGGCGACGGTTGCTAGGCAACTGGTTGCCATGGCGATGGTTGCCATGGCGCCGGTTACTAGGCAACTGGTTGCCATGGTGACAGTTGATAGGCAACTGGTTGCCATGGCGATGGTTGCTAGGCAACTGGTTGCCATGGCGACGGTTGCAAGGCAACTGGTTGCCATGGCGACGGTTGCTAGGCAACTGGTTGCCATGGCGACGGTTGCTAGGCAACTGGTTGCCATGGCGACGGTTGCTAGGCATCTGGTTGCCATGGCGACAGTTGCCATGGCGACGGTTGCTAGGCAACTGGTTGCCATGGCGATGGTTGCTAGGCAACTGGTTGCCATGGCGACGGTTGCTAGGCAACTGGTTGCCATGGCGACGGTTGCTAGGCAACTGGTTGCCATGGCGATGGTTGCTAGGCAACTGGTTGCCATGGCGATGGTTGCTAGGCAACTGGTTGCCATGGCGACAGTTGCCATGGCGATGGTTGCTAGGCAACTGGTTGCCATGGCGACGGTTGCTAGGCAACTGGTTGCCATGGCGACGGTTGCTAGGCAACTGGTTGCCATGGCGATGGTTGCTAGGCAACTGGTTGCCATGGCAATGGTTGCTAGGCAACTGGTTGCCATGGCGATGGTTGCTAGGCAACTGGTTGCCATGGCGATGGTTGCCATGGTGATAATAGCTAGGCAACTGGTTGCCATGGCAACGGTTGCTAGGCAACTGGTTGCCATGGCGACGGTTGCTAGGCAACTGGTTGCCATGGCGATGGTTGCTAGGCAACTGGTTGCCATGGCAATGGTTGCTAGGCAACTGGTTGCCATGGCAATGGTTGCTAGGCAACTGGTTGCCATGGCGATGGTTGCCATTGCGATGGTTGCTAGGCAACTGGTTGCCATGGCGATGGTTGCTAGGTAATTGGTTGCCATGGCGACGGTTGCTAGACAACTGGTTGCCATGGTGATGGTTGCTAGGCAACTGGTTGCCATGGCGATGGTTGCTAGGCAACTGGTTGCCATGGCGATGGTTGCTAGGCAACTGGTTGCCATGGCAATGGTTGCCATGGTGATGGTTGCTAGGCAACTGGTTGCCATGGTGACGGTTGCAAGGCAACTGGTTGCCATGGCGACGGTTGCTAGGCAACTGGTTGCCATGGCGACGGTTGCTAGGCAACTGGTTGCCATGTCGATGGTTGCTAGGCAACTGGTTGCCATGGCGATGGTTGCCATGGTGATGGTTGCTAGGCAACTGGTTGCCATGGCGATGGTTGCTAGGCAACTGGTTGCCATGGCGATGGTTGCTAGGCAACTGGTTGCCATGGCGATGGTTGCTACGCAACTGGTTGCCATGGCGACAGTTGCTTGGCAACTGGTTGCCATGGCGACGGTTGCTAGGCAACTGGTTGCCATGGCGATGGTTGCCATGGCGATGGTTGCTAGGCAACTGGTTGCCATGGCGATGGTTGCTAGGCAACTGGTTGCCATGGCGATGGTTGCTAGGCAACTGGTTGCCATGGCGACGGTTGCTAGGCAACTGGTTGCCATGGTGACGGTTGCTAGGCAACTGGTTGCCATGGCGATGGATGCCATGGTGATAATTGCTAGGCAACTGGTTGCCATGGCGACGGTTGCTAGACAACTGGTTGCCATGGCAACGGTTGCTAGGCAACTGGTTGCCATGGCGACGGTTGCTAGGCAACTGGTTGCCATGGCGATGGTTGCTAGGCAACTGGTTGCCATGGCGACGGTTGCTAGGCAACTGGTTGCCATGGCGACGGTTGCTAGGCAACTGGTTGCCATGGCGATGGTTGCTAGGCAACTGGTTGCCATGGCGATGGTTGCTAGGCAACTGGTTGCCATGGCGACAGTTGCCATGGCGATGGTTGCTAGGCAACTGGTTGCCATGGCGACGGTTGCTAGGCAACTGGTTGCCATGGTGACGGTTGCTAGGCAACTGGTTGCCATGGCAACGGTTGCTAAGCAACTGGTTGCCATGGCGATGGTTGCTAGGCAACTGGTTGCCATGGCGATGGTTGCCATGGCGACGGTTCCTAGGCAACTGGTTGTCATGGCGATGGTTGCTAGGCAACTGGTCGCCATGGCGATGGTTGCCATGGTGACGGTTGCTAGGCAACTGGTTGCCATGGCGACGGTTGCTAGGCAACTGGTTGCCATGGCGAAGGTTGCTAGGCAACTGGTTGCCATGGCGATGGTTGCTAGGCAACTGGTTGCCATGGCGACGGTTGCTAGGCAACTGGTTGCCATGGCGACGGTTGCTAGGCAACTGGTTGCCATGGCGACGGTTGCTAGGCAACTGGTTGCCATGGTGACGGATGCTAGGCAACTGGTTGCCATGGCGATGGTTGCCATGGCGATGGTTGCCATGGCGATGGTTGCTAGGCAACTGGTTGCCATGGCGACGGTTGCTAGACAACTGGTTGCCATGGCGACGGTTGCTAGTCAACTGGTTGCCATGGCGATGGTTGCTAGGCAACTGGTTGCCATGGCGACGGTTGCTAGGCAACTGGTTGCCATGGCGACGGTTGCAAGGCAACTGGTTGCCATGGCGACGGTTGCTAGGCAACTGGTTGCCATGGCGATGGTTGCCATGGCGCCGGTTACTAGGCAACTGGTTGCCATGGTGACAGTTGATAGGCAACTGGTTGCCATGGCGATGGTTGCTAGGCAACTGGTTGCCATGGCGACGGTTGCAAGGCAACTGGTTGCCATGGCGACGGTTGCTAGGCAACTGGTTGCCATGGCGACGGTTGCTAGGCAACTGGTTGCCATGGCGACGGTTGCTAGGCAACTGGTTGCCATGGCGACAGTTGCCATGGCGACGGTTGCTAGGCAACTGGTTGCCATGGCGATGGTTGCTAGGCAACTGGTTCCCATGGCGACGGTTGCTAGGCAACTGGTTGCCATGGCGACGGTTGCTAGGCAACTGGTTGCCATGGCGATGGTTGCTAGGCAACTGGTTGCCATGGCAATGGTTGCTAGGCAACTGGTTGCCATGGCGATGGTTGCTAGGCAACTGGTTGCCATGGCGATGGTTGCCATGGTGATAATAGCTAGGCAACTGGTTGCCATGGCAACGGTTGCTAGGCAACTGGTTGCCATGGCGACGGTTGCTAGGCAACTGGTTGCCATGGCGATGGTTGCTAGGCAACTGGTTGCCATGGCAATGGTTGCTAGGCAACTGGTTGCCATGGCAATGGTTGCTAGGCAACTGGTTGCCATGGCGATGGTTGCCATTGCGATGGTTGCTAGGCAACTGGTTGCCATGGCGATGGTTGCTAGGTAATTGGTTGCCATGGCGACGGTTGCTAGACAACTGGTTGCCATGGTGATGGTTGCTAGGCAACTGGTTGCCATGGCGATGGTTGCTAGGCAACTGGTTGCCATGGCAATGGTTGCCATGGTGATGGTTGCTAGGCAACTGGTTGCCATGGTGACGGTTGCAAGGCAACTGGTTGCCATGGCGACGGTTGCTAGGCAACTGGTTGCCATGGCGACGGTTGCTAGGCAACTGGTTGCCATGTCGATGGTTGCTAGGCAACTGGTTGCCATGGCGATGGTTGCCATGGCGATGGTTGCTAGGCAACTGGTTGCCATGGCGATGGTTGCTAGGCAACTGGTTGCCATGGCGATGGTTGCTAGGCAACTGGTTGCCATGGCGATGGTTGCTACGCAACTGGTTGCCATGGCGACAGTTGCTTGGCAACTGGTTGCCATGGCGACGGTTGCTAGGCAACTGGTTGCCATGGCGATGGTTGCCATGGCGATGGTTGCTAGGCAACTGGTTGCCATGGCGATGGTTGCTAGGCAACTGGTTGCCATGGCGATGGTTGCTAGGCAACTGGTTGCCATGGCGACGGTTGCTAGGCAACTGGTTGCCATGGTGACGGTTGCTAGGCAACTGGTTGCCATGGCGATGGATGCCATGGTGATAATTGCTAGGCAACTGGTTGCCATGGCGACGGTTGCTAGACAACTGGTTGCCATGGCAACGGTTGCTAGGCAACTGGTTGCCATGGCGACGGTTGCTAGGCAACTGGTTGCCATGGCGATGGTTGCTAGGCAACTGGTTGCCATGGCAATGGTTGCTAGGCAACTGGTTGCCATGGCGACGGTTGCTATGCAACTGGTTGCCATGTCGATGGTTACCATGGCGACGGTTGCTAGGCAACTGGTTGCCATGGCGATGGTTGCCATGGTGACGGTTGCTAGGCAACTGGTTGCCATGGCGACAGTTGCTAGTCAACTGGTTGCCATGGCGATGGTTGCTAGGCAACTGGTTGCCATGGCGAAGGTTGCTAGGCAACTGGTTGCCATGGCGACGGTTGCTGAGCAACTGGTTGCCATGGCGACGGTTGCTAGGCAACTGGTTGCCATGGCGACGGTTGCTAGGCAACTGGTTGCCATGGCGACGGTTGTTTGGCAACTGGTTGCCATGGTGATGGTTGCTAGGCAACTGGTTGCCATGGCGACGGTTGCTTGGCAACTGGTTGCCATGGCGACGGTTGCTAGGCAAGTGGTTGCCATGGCGATGGTTGCCATGGCGATGGTTGCTAGGCAACTGGTTGCCATGGCGATGGTTGCTAGGCAACTGGTTGCCATGGCGATGGTTGCTAGGCAACTGGTTGCCATGGCGACGGTTTCTAGGCAACTGGTTGCCATGGCGACGGTTGCTAGGCAACTGGTTGCCATGGCGATGGTTGCCATGGTGATAATTGCTAGGCAACTGGTTGCCATGGCGACGGTTGCTAGACAACTGGTTGCCATGGCAACGGTTGCTAGGCAACTGGTTGCCATGGCGACGGTTGCTAGGCAACTGGTTGCCATGGCAACGGTTGCTAGGCAACTGGTTGCCATGGCGACGGTTGCTAGGCAACTGGTTGCCATGGCGATGGTTGCTAGGCAACTGGTTGCCATGGCAATGGTTGCTAGGCAACTGGTTGCCATGGCAATGGTTGCTAGGCAACTGGTTGCCATGGTGATGGTTGCCATTGCGATGGTTGCTAGGCAACTGGTTGCCATGGCGACGGTTGCTAGGCAACTGGTTTCCATGGCGACGGTTGCTAGGCAACTGGTTGCCATGGCGACGGTTGCTAGGCAACTGGTTGCCATGGCGATGGTTGCCATGGTGACGGTTGCTAGGCAACTGGTTGCCATGGTGACGGTTGCTAGGCAACTGGTTGCCATGGCGATGGTTGCTAGGCAACTGGTTGCCATGGTGACGGTTGCTAGGCAACTGGTTGCCATGGCGATGGTTGCTAGTCAACTGGTTGCCATGGCGATGGTTGCTAGGCAACTGGTTGCCATGGCGACAGTTGCTAGGCAACTGGTTTCCATGGCGACGGTTGCTAGGCAACTGGTTGCCATGGCGATGGTTGCTAGGCAACTGGTTGCCATGGCGACGGTTGCTAGGCAACTGGTTGCCATGGCGATGGTTGCCATGGTGACGGTTGCTAGTCAACTGGTTGCCATGGCGATGGTTGCTAGGCAACTGGTTGCCATGGCGAAGGTTGCTAGGCAACGGGTTGCCATGGCGACGGTTGCTAGGCAACTGGTTGCCATGGCGATGGTTGCTAGGCAACTGGTTGCCATGGTGACGGTTGCTAGGCAACTGGTTGCCATGGCGACGGTTGCTAGGCAACTGGTTGCCATGGTGATGGTTGCTAGGCAACTGGTTGCCATGGCGATGGTTGCTTGGCAACTGGTTGCCATGGCGACGGTTGCTAGGCAACTGGTTGCCATGGCGATGGTTGCTAGGCAACTGGTTGCCATGAAAATGGTTGCTAGGCAACTGGTTGCCATGGCGATGGTTGCTAGGCAACTGGTTGCCATGGCGACGGTTGCTAGGCAACTGGTTGCCATGGCGACGGTTGCTAGGCAACTGGTTGCCATGGCGATGGTTGCCATGGTGATAATTGCTAGGCAACTGGTTGCCATGGCGACGGTTGCTAGACAACTGGTTGCCATGGCAACGGTTGCTAGGCAACTGGTTGCCATGGCGATGGTTGCTAGGCAACTGGTTGCCATGGCAATGGTTGCTAGGCAACTGGTTGCCATGGCAATGGTTGCTAGGCAACTGGTTGCCATGGCGATGGTTGCCATTGCGATGGTTGCTAGGCAACTGGTTGCCATGGCGATGGTTGCTAGGCAACTGGTTGCCATGGCGACGGTTGCTAGGCAACTGGTTGCCATGGCGACGGTTGCTAGGCAACTGGTTGCCATGGCGACGGTTGCTAGGCAACTGGTTGCCATGGCGACGGTTGCTAGGCAACTGGTTGCCATGGCGATGGTTGCTAGGCAACTGGTTGCCATGGCGATGGTTGCTAGGCAACTGGTTGCCATGGCGATGGTTGCCATGGTGATGGTTGCTAGGCAACTGGTTGCCATGGTGACGGTTGCAAGGCAACTGGTTGCCATGGCGACGGTTGCTAGGCAACTGGTTGCCATGGCGACGGTTGCTAGGCAACTGGTTGCCATGGCGACAGTTACTAGGCAACTGGTTGCCATGGCGATGGTTGCTAGGCAACTGGTTGCCATGGCGATGGTTGCCATGGCGACGGTTGCTAGGCAACTGGTTGCCATGGTGATGGTTGCTAGGCAACTTGTTGCCATGGCGACGGTTGCTAGGCAACTGGTTGCCATGGCAACGGTTGCTAGGCAACTGGTTGCCATGGCGATGGTTGCCATGGCGATGGTTGCTAGGCAACTGGTTGCCATGGCGATGGTTGCTAGGCAACTGGTTGCCATGGCGATGGTTGCTAGGCAACTGGTTGCCATGGCGACGGTTGCTAGGCAACTGGTTGCCATGGCGACGGTTGCTAGGCAACTGGTTGCCATGGCGATGGTTGCCATGGTGATAATTGCTAGGCAACTGGTTGCCATGGAGACAGTTGCTAGACAACTGGTTGCCATGGCAATGGTTGCTAGGCAACTGTTTGCCATGGCGACGGTTGCTAGGCAACTGGTTGCCATGGCAACGGTTGCTAGGCAACTGGTTGCCATGGCGACGGTTGCTAGGCAACTGGTTGCCATGGCGATGGTTGCTAGGCAACTGGTTGCCATGGCAATGGTTGCTAGGCAACTGGTTGCCATGGTGATGGTTGCCATTGCGATGGTTGCTAGGCAACTGGTTGCCATGGCGATGGTTGCTAGGCAACTGGTTGCCATGGCGACGGTTGCTAGGCAACTGGTTGCCATGGCGACGGTTGCTAGGCAACTGGTTGCCATGGCGACGGTTGCTAGGCAACTGGTTGCCATGGCGACGGTTGCTAGGCAACTGGTTGCCATGGCGATGGTTGCTAGGCAACTGGTTGCCATGGCGATGGTTGCTAGGCAACTGGTTGCCATGGCGATGGTTGCCATGGTGATGGTTGCTAGGCAACTGGTTGCCATGGTGACGGTTGCAAGGCAACTGGTTGCCATGGCGACGGTTGCTAGGCAACTGGTTGCCATGGCGATGGTTGCTAGGCAACTGGTTGCCATGGCGACAGTTACTAGGCAACTGGTTGCCATGGCGATGGTTGCTAGATAACTGGTTGCCATGGCGATGGTTGCCATGGCGACGGTTGCTAGGCAACTGGTTGCCATGGTGATGGTTGCTAGGCAACTTGTTGCCATGGCGACGGTTGCTAGGCAACTGGTTGCCATGGCAACGGTTGCTAGGCAACTGGTTGCCATGGCGATGGTTGCCATGGCGATGGTTGCTAGGCAACTGGTTGCCATGGCGATGGTTGCTAGGCAACTGGTTGCCATGGCGATGGTTGCTAGGCAACTGGTTGCCATGGCGACGGTTGCTAGGCAACTGGTTGCCATGGCGACGGTTGCTAGGCAACTGGTTGCCATGGCGATGGTTGCCATGGTGATAATTGCTAGGCAACTGGTTGCCATGGAGACAGTTGCTAGACAACTGGTTGCCATGGCAATGGTTGCTAGGCAACTGTTTGCCATGGCGACGGTTGCTAGGCAACTGGTTGCCATGGCAACGGTTGCTAGGCAACTGGTTGCCATGGCGACGGTTGCTAGGCAACTGGTTGCCATGGCGATGGTTGCTAGGCAACTGGTTGCCATGGCAATGGTTGCTAGGCAACTGGTTGCCATGGCAATGGTTGCTAGGCAACTGGTTGCCATGGCGATGGTTGCCATTGCGATGGTTGCTAGGCAACTGGTTGCCATGGCGATGGTTGCTAGGCAACTGGTTGCCATGGCGACGGTTGCTAGGCAACTGGTTGCCATGGCGATGGTTGCTAGGCAACTGGTTGCCATGGCGATGGTTGCTAGGCAACTGGTTGCCATGGCGATGGTTGCCATGGTGATGGTTGCCATGGTGATGGTTGCTAGGCAACTGGTTGCCATGGCGACAGTTGCTAGTCAACTGGTTGCCATGGCGATGGTTGCTAGGCAACTGGTTGCCATGGCGAAGGTTGCTAGGCAACTGGTTGCCATGGCGATGGTTGCTAGGCAACTGGTTGCCATGGCGACGGTTGCTAGGCAACTGGTTGCCATGGTGACGGTTGCTAGGCAACTGGTTGCCATGGCGACGGTTGCTAGGCAACTGGTTGCCATGGTGATGGTTGCTAGGCAACTGGTTGCCATGGCGATGGTTGCTTGGCAACTGGTTGCCATAGCGATGGTTGCTAGGCAACTGGTTGCCATGGCGATGGTTGCCATGGCGATGGTTGCTAGGCAACTGGTTGCCATGGCGATGGTTGCTAGGCAACTGGTTGCCATGGTGATGGTTGCTAGGCAACTGGTTGCCATGGCGACGGTTGCTAGGCAACTGGTTGCCATGGCGACGGTTGCTAGGCAACTGGTTGCCATGGCGATGGTTGCCATGGTGATAATTGCTAGGCAACTGGTTGCCATGGTGACGGTTGCTAGACAACTGGTTGCCATGGCAACGGTTGCTAGGCAACTGGTTGCCATGGCGACGGTTGCTAGGCAACTGGTTGCCATGGCGATGGTTGCTAGGCAACTGGTTGCCATGGCAATGGTTGCTAGGCAACTGGTTGCCATGGCGACGGTTGCTATGCAACTGGTTGCCATGTCGATGGTTACCATGGCGACGGTTGCTAGGCAACTGGTTTGCCATGGCGATGGTTGCTAGGCAACTGGTTGCCATGGTGATGGTTGCCATGGCGATGGTTGCTAGGCAACTGGTTGCCATGGTGATGGTTGCAAGGCAACTGGTTGCCATGGCGATGGTTGCTAGGCAACTGGTTGCCATGGTGATGGTTGCTAGGCAACTGGTTGCCATGGCAATGGTTGCTAGGCAACTGGTTGCCATGGCAATGGTTGCCATGGTGATGGTTGCTAGGCAACTGGTTGCCATGGTGACGGTTGCAAGGCAACTGGTTGCCATGGCGATGGTTGCTATGCAACTAGTTGCCATAGCGACGGTTGCTTGGCAACTGGTTGCCATGGCGACGGTTGCTAGGCAACTGGTTGCCATGGTGATGGTTGCTAGGCAACTGGTTGCCATGGTGACGGTTGCTAGGCAACTGTTTGCCATGGCGATGGTTGCTATGCAACTGGTTGCCATGGCGACGGTTGCTTGGCAACTGGTTGCCATGGCGATGGTTGCTAGGCAACTGGTTGCCATGGTGATGGTTGCTAGGCAACTGGTTGCCATGGCGACAGTTGCTAGTCAACTGGTTGCCATGGCGATGGTTGCTAGGCAACTGGTTGCCATGGGCGACGGTTGCTAGGCAACTGGTTGCCATGGCGAAGGTTGCTAGGCAACTGGTTGCCATGGCGACAGTTGCTAGGCAACTGGTTGCCATGGTGATGGTTGCTAGGCAACTGGTTGCCATGGCGACTGTTGCTAGGCAACTGGTTGCCATGGCGACGGTTGCTAGGCAACTGGTTGCCATGGCGATGGTTGCTAGGCAACTGGTTGCCATGGTGACGGTTGCTAGGCAACTGGTTGCCATGGCGACGGTTGCTAGGCAACTGGTTGCCATGGCGATGGTTGCTAGGCAACTGGTTGCCATGGCGACGGTTGCTAGGCAACTGGTTTCCATGCCGATGGTTGCTAGGCAACTGGTTGCCATGGCGACGGTTGCTAGGCAACTGGTTGCCATGGCGACGGTTGCTAGGCAACTGGTTGCCATGGCGATGGTTGCCATGGTGACGGTTGCTAGGCAACTGGTTGCCATGGCGACGGTTGCTAGGCAACTGGTTGCCATGGTGATGGTTGCTAGGCAACTGGTTGCCATGGCGATGGTTGCTAGGCAACTGGTTGCCATGGCGATGGTTGCTAGGCAACTGGTTGCCATGGCGATGGTTGCTAGGCAACTGGTTGTCATGGCGATGGTTGCTAGGCAACTGGTTGCTAGGCAACTGGTCGCCATGGTGATGGTTGCCATGGCGACGGTTCCTAGGCAACTGGTTGCCATGGCGATGGTTGCTAGGCAACTGGTTGCCATGGCGATGGTTGCTAGGCAACTGGTTGCCATGGCGATGGTTGCCATGGCGACGGTTCCTAGGCAACTGGTTGCCCATGGTGACGGTTGCTAGGCAACTGGTTGCCATGGTGACGGTTGCTAGGCAACTGGTTGCCATGGCGAAGGTTGCTAGGCAACTGGTTGCCATGGTGACGGTTGCTAGGCAACAGGTTGCCATGGCGACGGTTGCTAGGCAACTGGTTGCCATGGCGACGGTTGCTAGGCAAC
The DNA here is from genome assembly GCA_031769625.1 of Taudactylus pleione. Lineage (NCBI taxonomy): Eukaryota > Metazoa > Chordata > Amphibia > Anura > Myobatrachidae > Taudactylus > Taudactylus pleione. Next base: position 508,507 of record JAUIMM010000479.1, on the reverse strand, counting down.
TGGTTGCCATGGCGACGGTTGCTAGGCAACTGGTTGCCATGGCGACGGTTGCTAGGCAACTGGTTGCCATGGTGACGGATGCTAGGCAACTGTTTGCCATGGCGATGGTTGCCATGGCGATGGTTGCCATGGCGATGGTTGCTAGGCAACTGGTTGCTATGGCGATGGTTGCTAGGCAACTGGTTGCCATGGCGACGGTTGCTAGGCAACTGGTTGCCATGGCGATGGTTGCCATGGTGACGGTTGCTAGGCAACTGGTTGCCATGGTGATGGTTGCTAGGCAACTGGTTGCCATGGCGACGGTTGCTTGGCAACTGGTTGCCATGGTGACGGTTGCTAGGCAACTGGTTGCCATGGTGATGGTTGCTAGGCAACTGGTTGCCATGGTGACAGTTGCTAGGCAACTGTTTGCCATGGCGATGGTTGCTATGCAACTGGTTGCCATAGCGACGGTTGCTTGGCAACTGGTTGCCATGGTGACGGTTGCTAGGCAACTGGTTGCCATGGTGATGGTTGCTAGGCAACTGGTTGCCATGGTGACAGTTGCTAGGCAACTGTTTGCCATGGCGATGGTTGCTATGCAACTGGTTGCCATGGCGACGGTTGCTTGGCAACTGGTTGCCATGGCGATGGTTGCTAGGCAACTGGTTGCCATGGTGATGGTTGCTAGGCAAGTGGTTGCCATGGCGACAGTTGCTAGTCAACTGGTTGCCATGGCGATGGTTGCTAGGCAACTGGTTGCCATGGCGACGGTTGCTAGGCAACTGGTTGCCATGGCGATGGTTGCTAGGCAACTGGTTGCCATGGCGATGGTTGTTAGGCAACTGGTTTCCATGGCGATGGTTGCTAGGCAACTGGTTGCCATGGCGACGGTTGCTAGGCAACTGGTTGCCATGGCGACGGTTGCTAGGCAACTGGTTGCCATGGCGATGGTTGCCATGGTGACGGTTGCTAGGCAACTGGTTGCCATGGCGACAGTTGCTAGTCAACTGGTTGCCATGGCGATGGTTGCTAGGCAACTGGTTGCCATGGTGACGGTTGCTAGGCAACTGGTTGCCATGGCGACGGTTGCTAGGCAACTGGTTGCCATGGCGATGGTTGCTAGGCAACTGGTTGCCATGGCGACGGTTGCTAGGCAACTGGTTTCCATGCCGATGGTTGCTAGGCAACTGGTTGCCATGGCGACGGTTGCTAGGCAACTGGTTGCCATGGCGACGGTTGCTAGGCAACTGGTTGCCATGGCGATGGTTGCCATGGTGACGGTTGCTAGGCAACTGGTTGCCATGGCGATGGTTGCTAGTCAACTGGTTGCCATGGCGATGGTTGCTAGGCAACTGGTTGCCATGGCGAAGGTTGCTAGGCAACTGGTTGCCATGGCGACGGTTGCTAGGCAACTGGTTGCCATGGCGACGGTTGCTAGGCAACTGGTTGCCATGGTGATGGTTGCTAGGCAACTGGTTGCCATGGCGACGGTTGCTAGGCAACTGGTTGCCATGGTGATGGTTGCTAGGCAACTGGTTGCCATGGCGATGGTTGCTAGGCAACTGGTTGCCATGGCGATGGTTGCTAGGCAACTGGTTGCCATGGCGATGGTTGCCATGGTGACGGTTGCTAGGCAACTGGTTGTCATGGCGATGGTTGCTAGGCAACTGGTTGCTAGGCAACTGGTCGCCATGGTGATGGTTGCCATGGCGACGGTTCCTAGGCAACTGGTTGCCATGGCGATGGTTGCTAGGCAACTGGTTGCCATGGCGATGGTTGCTAGGCAACTGGTTGCCATGGCGATGGTTGCCATGGCGACGGTTCCTAGGCAACTGGTTGCCATGGTGACGGTTGCTAGGCAACTGGTTGCCATGGTGACGGTTGCTAGGCAACTGGTTGCCATGGCGAAGGTTGCTAGGCAACTGGTTGCCATGGTGACAGTTGCTAGGCAACTGGTTGCCATGGCGACGGTTGCTAGGCAACTGGTTGCCATGGCGACGGTTGCTAGGCAACTGGTTGCCATGGCGACGGTTGTTAGGCAACTGGTTGCCATGGCGACGGTTGCTAGGCAACTGGTTGCCATGGTGACGGATGCTAGGCAACTGTTTGCCATGGCGATGGTTGCCATGGCGATGGTTGCCATGGCGATGGTTGCTAGGCAACTGGTTGCCATGGCGATGGTTGCTAGGCAACTGGTTGCCATGGCGACGGTTGCTAGGCAACTGGTTGCCATGGCGATGGTTGCCATGGTGACGGTTGCTAGGCAACTGGTTGCCATGGCGATGGTTGCTAGGCAACTGGTTGCCATGGCGAAGGTTGCTAGGCAACTGGTTGCCATGGTGACGGTTGCTAGGCAACTGGTTGCCATGGCGACGGTTGCTAGGCAACTGGTTGCCATGGCGATGGTTGCTAGGCAACTGGTTGCCATGGCGACGGTTGCTAGGCAACTGGTTGCCTTGGCGATGGTTGCCATGGTGACGGTTGCTAGGCAACTGGTTGCCATGGCGATGGTTGCTAGTCAACTGGTTGCCATGGCGATGGTTGCTAGGCAACTGGTTGCCATGGCGAAGGTTGCTAGGCAACTGGTTGCCATGGCGACGGTTGCTAGGCAACTGGTTGCCATGGCGACGGTTGCTAGTCAACTGGTTGCCATGGCGATGGTTGCTAGGCAACTGGTTGCCATGGCGAAGGTTGCTAGGCAACTGGTTGCCATGACGAAGGTTGCTAGGCAACTGGTTGCCAAGGTGACGGTTGCTAGGCAACTGGTTGCCATGGCGACGGTTGCTAGGCAACTGGTTGCCATGGCGACGGTTGCTAGGCAACTGGTTGCCATGGCGACGGTTGCTAGGCAACTGGTTGCCATGGCGACGGTTGCTAGGCAACTGGTTGCCATGGCGATGGTTGCTAGGCAACTGGTTGCCATGGCGACGGTTGCTAGGCAACTGGTTGCCATGGCGACGGTTGCTAGGCAACTGGTTGCCATGGCGACGGTTGCTAGGCAACTGGTTGCCATGGCGATGGTTGCCATGGTGACGGTTGCTAGGCAACTGGTTGCCATGGCGACGGTTGCTAGGCAACTGGTTGCCATGGCGATGGTTGCTAGGCAATTGGTTGCCATGGCGACGGTTGCTAGGCAACTGGTTGCCATGGCGATGGTTGCCATGGTGACGGTTGCTAGGCAACTGGTTGCCATGGCGACGGTTGCTAGTCAACTGGTTGCCATGGCGATGGTTGCTAGGCAACTGGTTGCCATGGCGAAGGTTGCTAGGCAACTGGTTGCCATGGCGACGGTTGCTAGGCAACTGGTTGCCATGGCGACGGTTGCTAGTCAACTGGTTGCCATGGCGATGGTTGCTAGGCAACTGGTTGCCATGGCGAAGGTTGCTAGGCAACTGGTTGCCATGGCGAAGGTTGCTAGGCAACTGGTTGACATGGCGAAGGTTGCTAGGCAACTGGTTGCCAAGGCGACTGTTGCTAGGCAACTGGTTGCCATGGCGACGGTTGCTAGGCAACTGGTTGCCATGGCAACGGTTGCTAGGCAACTGGTTGCCATGGCGACGGTTGCTAGGCAACTGGTTGCCATGGCGACGGTTGCTAGTCAACTGGTTGCCATGGCGACGGTTGCTAGGCAACTGGTTGCCATGGCGATGGTTGCTAGGCAACTGGTTGCCATGGCGATGGTTGCCATGGTGACGGTTGCTAGGCAACTGGTTGCCATGGCGACGGTTGCTAGTCAACTGGTTGCCATGGCGATGGTTGCTAGGCAACTGGTTGCCATGGCGAAGGTTGCTAGGCAACTGGTTGCCATGGCGACGGTTGCTAGGCAACTGGTTGCCATGGCGACGGTTGCTAGTCAACTGGTTGCCATGGCGATGGTTGCTAGGCAACTGGTTGCCATGGCGACGGTTGCTAGGCAACTGGTTGCCATGGCGACGGTTGCAAGGCAACTGGTTGCCATGGCGACGGTTGCTAGGCAACTGGTTGCCATGGCGATGGTTGCCATGGCGCCGGTTACTAGGCAACTGGTTGCCATGGTGACAGTTGATAGGCAACTGGTTGCCATGGCGACGGTTGCTAGGCAACTGGTTGCCATGGCGACGGTTGCTAGGCAACTGGTTGCCATGGCGACGGTTGCAAGGCAACTGGTTGCCATGGCGACGGTTGCTAGGCAACTGGTTGCCATGGCGACGGTTGCTAGGCAACTGGTTGCCATGGCGACAGTTGCCATGGCGACGGTTGCTAGGCAACTGGTTGCCATGGCGATGGTTGCTAGGCAACTGGTTGCCATGGCGACGGTTGCTAGGCAACTGGTTGCCATGGCGACGGTTGCTAGGCAACTGGTTGCCATGGCGATGGTTGCTAGGCAACTGGTTGCCATGGCGATGGTTGCTAGGCAACTGGTTGCCATGGCGACAGTTGCCATGGCGATGGTTGCTAGGCAACTGGTTGCCATGGCGACGGTTGCTAGGCAACTGGTTGCCATGGTGACGGTTGCTAGGCAACTGGTTGCCATGGCAACGGTTGCTAAGCAACTGGTTGCCATGGCGATGGTTGCTAGGCAACTGGTTGCCATGGCGATGGTTGCCATGGCGACGGTTCCTAGGCAACTGGTTGTCATGGCGATGGTTGCTAGGCAACTGGTCGCCATGGCGATGGTTGCCATGGTGACGGTTGCTAGGCAACTGGTTGCCATGGCGACGGTTGCTAGGCAACTGGTTGCCATGGCGAAGGTTGCTAGGCAACTGGTTGCCATGGCGATGGTTGCTAGGCAACTGGTTGCCATGGCGACGGTTGCTAGGCAACTGGTTGCCATGGCGACGGTTGCTAGGCAACTGGTTGCCATGGCGATGGTTGCTAGGCAACTGGTTGCCATGGTGACGGATGCTAGGCAACTGGTTGCCATGGCGATGGTTGCCATGGCGATGGTTGCCATGGCGATGGTTGCTAGGCAACTGGTTGCCATGGCGACGGTTGCTAGACAACTGGTTGCCATGGCGACGGTTGCTAGTCAACTGGTTGCCATGGCGATGGTTGCTAGGCAACTGGTTGCCATGGCGACGGTTGCTAGGCAACTGGTTGCCATGGCGATGGTTGCTAGGCAACTGGTTGCCATGGCGACGGTTGCTAGGCAACTGGTTGCCATGGCGATGGTTGCCATGGTGACGGTTGCTAGTCAACTGGTTGCCATGGCGATGGTTGCTAGGCAACTGGTTGCCATGGCGAAGGTTGCTAGGCAACGGGTTGCCATGGCGACGGTTGCTAGGCAACTGGTTGCCATGGCGATGGTTGCTAGGCAACTGGTTGCCATGGTGACGGTTGCTAGGCAACTGGTTGCCATGGCGACGGTTGCTAGGCAACTGGTTGCCATGGTGATGGTTGCTAGGCAACTGGTTGCCATGGCGATGGTTGCTTGGCAACTGGTTGCCATGGCGACGGTTGCTAGGCAACTGGTTGCCATGGCGATGGTTGCTAGGCAACTGGTTGCCATGGCGATGGTTGCTAGGCAACTGGTTGCCATGGCGATGGTTGCTAGGCAACTGGTTGCCATGGCGACGGTTGCTAGGCAACTGGTTGCCATGGCGACGGTTGCTAGGCAACTGGTTGCCATGGCGATGGTTGCCATGGTGATAATTGCTAGGCAACTGGTTGCCATGGCGACGGTTGCTAGACAACTGGTTGCCATGGCAACGGTTGCTAGGCAACTGGTTGCCATGGCGATGGTTGCTAGGCAACTGGTTGCCATGGCAATGGTTGCTAGGCAACTGGTTGCCATGGCAATGGTTGCTAGGCAACTGGTTGCCATGGCGATGGTTGCCATTGCGATGGTTGCTAGGCAACTGGTTGCCATGGCGATGGTTGCTAGGCAACTGGTTGCCATGGCGACGGTTGCTAGGCAACTGGTTGCCATGGCGACGGTTGCTAGGCAACTGGTTGCCATGGCGACGGTTGCTAGGCAACTGGTTGCCATGGCGACGGTGGCTAGGCAACTGGTTGCCATGGCGATGGTTGCTAGGCAACTGGTTGCCATGGCGATGGTTGCTAGGCAACTGGTTGCCATGGCGATGGTTGCCATGGTGATGGTTGCTAGGCAACTGGTTGCCATGGTGACGGTTGCAAGGCAACTGGTTGCCATGGCGACGGTTGCTAGGCAACTGGTTGCCATGGCGACGGTTGCTAGGCAACTGGTTGCCATGGCGACAGTTACTAGGCAACTGGTTGCCATGGCGATGGTTGCTAGGCAACTGGTTGCCATGGCGATGGTTGCCATGGCGACGGTTGCTAGGCAACTGGTTGCCATGGTGATGGTTGCTAGGCAACTTGTTGCCATGGCGACGGTTGCTAGGCAACTGGTTGCCATGGCAACGGTTGCTAGGCAACTGGTTGCCATGGCGATGGTTGCCATGGCGATGGTTGCTAGGCAACTGGTTGCCATGGCGATGGTTGCTAGGCAACTGGTTGCCATGGAGACAGTTGCTAGACAACTGGTTGCCATGGCAATGGTTGCTAGGCAACTGTTTGCCATGGCGACGGTTGCTAGGCAACTGGTTGCCATGGCAACGGTTGCTAGGCAACTGGTTGCCATGGCGACGGTTGCTAGGCAACTGGTTGCCATGGCGATGGTTGCTAGGCAACTGGTTGCCATGGCAATGGTTGCTAGGCAACTGGTTGCCATGGCAATGGTTGCTAGGCAACTGGTTGCCATGGCGATGGTTGCCATTGCGATGGTTGCTAGGCAACTGGTTGCCATGGCGATGGTTGCTAGGCAACTGGTTGCCATGGCGACGGTTGCTAGGCAACTGGTTGCCATGGCGATGGTTGCTAGGCAACTGGTTGCCATGGCAATGGTTGCTAGGCAACTGGTTGCCATGGCGATGGTTGCCATGGTGATGGTTGCCATGGTGATGGTTGCTAGGCAACTGGTTGCCATGGCGACAGTTGCTAGTCAACTGGTTGCCATGGCGATGGTTGCTAGGCAACTGGTTGCCATGGCGAAGGTTGCTAGGCAACTGGTTGCCATGGCGATGGTTGCTAGGCAACTGGTTGCCATGGCGACGGTTGCTAGGCAACTGGTTGCCATGGTGACGGTTGCTAGGCAACTGGTTGCCATGGCGACGGTTGCTAGGCAACTGGTTGCCATGGTGATGGTTGCTAGGCAACTGGTTGCCATGGCGATGGTTGCTTGGCAACTGGTTGCCATAGCGATGGTTGCTAGGCAACTGGTTGCCATGGCGATGGTTGCCATGGCGATGGTTGCTAGGCAACTGGTTGCCATGGCGATGGTTGCTAGGCAACTGGTTGCCATGGTGATGGTTGCTAGGCAACTGGTTGCCATGGCGACGGTTGCTAGGCAACTGGTTGCCATGGCGACGGTTGCTAGGCAACTGGTTGCCATGGCGATGGTTGCCATGGTGATAATTGCTAGGCAACTGGTTGCCATGGTGACGGTTGCTAGACAACTGGTTGCCATGGCAACGGTTGCTAGGCAACTGGTTGCCATGGCGACGGTTGCTAGGCAACTGGTTGCCATGGCGATGGTTGCTAGGCAACTGGTTGCCATGGCAATGGTTGCTAGGCAACTGGTTGCCATGGCGACGGTTGCTATGCAACTGGTTGCCATGTCGATGGTTACCATGGCGACGGTTGCTAGGCAACTGGTTTGCCATGGCGATGGTTGCTAGGCAACTGGTTGCCATGGTGATGGTTGCCATGGCGATGGTTGCTAGGCAACTGGTTGCCATGGTGATGGTTGCAAGGCAACTGGTTGCCATGGCGATGGTTGCTAGGCAACTGGTTGCCATGGTGATGGTTGCTAGGCAACTGGTTGCCATGGCAATGGTTGCTAGGCAACTGGTTGCCATGGCAATGGTTGCCATGGTGATGGTTGCTAGGCAACTGGTTGCCATGGTGATGGTTGCAAGGCAACTGGTTGCCATGGCGATGGTTGCTATGCAACTAGTTGCCATAGCGACGGTTGCTTGGCAACTGGTTGCCATGGCGACGGTTGCTAGGCAACTGGTTGCCATGGTGATGGTTGCTAGGCAACTGGTTGCCATGGTGACGGTTGCTAGGCAACTGTTTGCCATGGCGATGGTTGCTATGCAACTGGTTGCCATGGCGACGGTTGCTTGGCAACTGGTTGCCATGGCGATGGTTGCTAGGCAACTGGTTGCCATGGTGATGGTTGCTAGGCAACTGGTTGCCATGGCGACAGTTGCTAGTCAACTGGTTGCCATGGCGATGGTTGCTAGGCAACTGGTTGCCATGGCGACGGTTGCTAGGCAACTGGTTGCCATGGCGATGGTTGCTAGGCAACTGGTTGCCATGGCGATGGTTGTTAGGCAACTGGTTTCCATGGCGATGGTTGCTAGGCAACTGGTTGCCATGGCGACGGTTGCTAGGCAACTGGTTGCCATGGCGACGGTTGCTAGGCAACTGGTTGCCATGGCGATGGTTGCCATGGTGACGGTTGCTAGGCAACTGGTTGCCATGGCGACGGTTGCTAGTCAACTGGTTGCCATGGCGATGGTTGCTAGGCAACTGGTTGCCATGGTGAAGGTTGCTAGGCAACTGGTTGCCATGGCGACGGTTGCTAGGCAACTGGTTGCCATGGTGACGGTTGCTAGGCAACTGGTTGCCATGGTGATGGTTGCTAGGCAACTGGTTGCCATGGCGATGGTTGCTAGGCAACTGGTTGCCATGGCGCTGGTTGCTAGGCAACTGGTTGCCATGGCGACGGTTGCTAGGCAACTGGTTGCCATGGCGACGGTTGCTAGGCAACTGGTTGCCATGGCGACGGTTGCTAGGCAACTGGTTGCCATGGCGAAGGTTGCTAGGCAACTGGTTGCCATGGCGACAGTTGCTAGGCAACTGGTTGCCATGGTGATGGTTGCTAGGCAACTGGTTGCCATGGCGACTGTTGCTAGGCAACTGGTTGCCATGGCGACGGTTGCTAGGCAACTGGTTGCCATGGCGATGGTTGCTAGGCAACTGGTTGCCATGGTGACGGTTGCTAGGCAACTGGTTGCCATGGCGACGGTTGCTAGGCAACTGGTTGCCATGGCGATGGTTGCTAGGCAACTGGTTGCCATGGCGACGGTTGCTAGGCAACTGGTTTCCATGCCGATGGTTGCTAGGCAACTGGTTGCCATGGCGACGGTTGCTAGGCAACTGGTTGCCATGGCGACGGTTGCTAGGCAACTGGTTGCCATGGCGATGGTTGCCATGGTGACGGTTGCTAGGCAACTGGTTGCCATGGCGACGGTTGCTAGGCAACTGGTTGCCATGGTGATGGTTGCTAGGCAACTGGTTGCCATGGCGATGGTTGCTAGGCAACTGGTTGCCATGGCGATGGTTGCTAGGCAACTGGTTGCCATGGCGATGGTTGCCATGGTGATGGTTGCTAGGCAACTGGTTGTCATGGCGATGGTTGCTAGGCAACTGGTTGCTAGGCAACTGGTCGCCATGGTGATGGTTGCCATGGCGACGGTTCCTAGGCAACTGGTTGCCATGGCGATGGTTGCTAGGCAACTGGTTGCCATGGCGATGGTTGCTAGGCAACTGGTTGCCATGGCGATGGTTGCCATGGCGACGGTTCCTAGGCAACTGGTTGCCATGGTGACGGTTGCTAGGCAACTGGTTGCCATGGTGACGGTTGCTAGGCAACTGGTTGCCATGGCGAAGGTTGCTAGGCAACTGGTTGCCATGGTGACGGTTGCTAGGCAACAGGTTGCCATGGCGACGGTTGCTAGGCAACTGGTTGCCATGGCGACGGTTGCTAGGCAACTGGTTGCCATGGCGACGGTTGCTAGGCAACTGGTTGCCATGGCGACGGTTGCTAGGCAACTGGTTGCCATGGTGACGGATGCTAGGCAACTGTTTGCCATGGCGATGGTTGCCATGGCGATGGTTGCCATGGCGATGGTTGCTAGGCAACTGGTTGCTATGGCGATGGTTGCTAGGCAACTGGTTGCCATGGCGACGGTTGCTAGGCAACTGGTTGCCATGGCGATGGTTGCCATGGTGATGGTTGCTAGGCAACTGGTTGCCATGGTGATGGTTGCTAGGCAACTGGTTGCCATGGCGACGGTTGCTAGGCAACTGGTTGCCATGGTGACGGTTGCAAGGCAACTGGTTGCCATGGCGATGGTTGCTATGCAACTGGTTGCCATAGCGACGGTTGCTTGGCAACTGGTTGCCATGGTGACGGTTGCTAGGCAACTGGTTGCCATGGTGATGGTTGCTAGGCAACTGGTTGCCATGGTGACGGTTGCTAGGCAACTGTTTGCCATGGCGATGGTTGCTATGCAACTGGTTGCCATGGCGACGGTTGCTTGGCAACTGGTTGCCATGGCGATGGTTGCTAGGCAACTGGTTGCCATGGTGATGGTTGCTAGGCAAGTGGTTGCCATGGCGACAGTTGCTAGTCAACTGGTTGCCATGGCGATGGTTGCTAGGCAACTGGTTGCCATGGCGACGGTTGCTAGGCAACTGGTTGCCATGGCGATGGTTGCTAGGCAACTGGTTGCCATGGCGATGGTTGTTAGGCAACTGGTTTCCATGGCGATGGTTGCTAGGCAACTGGTTGCCATGGCGACGGTTGCTAGGCAACTGGTTGCCATGGCGACGGTTGCTAGGCAACTGGTTGCCATGGCGATGGTTGCCATGGTGACGGTTGCTAGGCAACTGGTTGCCATGGCGACAGTTGCTAGTCAACTGGTTGCCATGGCGATGGTTGCTAGGCAACTGGTTGCCATGGTGACGGTTGCTAGGCAACTGGTTGCCATGGCGACGGTTGCTAGGCAACTGGTTGCCATGGCGATGGTTGCTAGGCAACTGGTTGCCATGGCGACGGTTGCTAGGCAACTGGTTTCCATGCCGATGGTTGCTAGGCAACTGGTTGCCATGGCGACGGTTGCTAGGCAACTGGTTGCCATGGCGACGGTTGCTAGGCAACTGGTTGCCATGGCGATGGTTGCCATGGTGACGGTTGCTAGGCAACTGGTTGCCATGGCGATGGTTGCTAGTCAACTGGTTGCCATGGCGATGGTTGCTAGGCAACTGGTTGCCATGGCGAAGGTTGCTAGGCAACTGGTTGCCATGGCGACGGTTGCTAGGCAACTGGTTGCCATGGCGACGGTTGCTAGGCAACTGGTTGCCATGGTGATGGTTGCTAGGCAACTGGTTGCCATGGCGACGGTTGCTAGGCAACTGGTTGCCATGGTGATGGTTGCTAGGCAACTGGTTGCCATGGCGATGGTTGCTAGGCAACTGGTTGCCATGGCGATGGTTGCTAGGCAACTGGTTGCCATGGCGATGGTTGCCATGGTGACGGTTGCTAGGCAACTGGTTGTCATGGCGATGGTTGCTAGGCAACTGGTTGCTAGGCAACTGGTCGCCATGGTGATGGTTGCCATGGCGACGGTTCCTAGGCAACTGGTTGCCATGGCGATGGTTGCTAGGCAACTGGTTGCCATGGCGATGGTTGCTAGGCAACTGGTTGCCATGGCGATGGTTGCCATGGCGACGGTTCCTAGGCAACTGGTTGCCATGGTGACGGTTGCTAGGCAACTGGTTGCCATGGTGATGGTTGCTAGGCAACTGGTTGCCATGGCGAAGGTTGCTAGGCAACTGGTTGCCATGGTGACAGTTGCTAGGCAACTGGTTGCCATGGCGACGGTTGCTAGGCAACTGGTTGCCATGGCGACGGTTGCTAGGCAACTGGTTGCCATGGCGACGGTTGTTAGGCAACTGGTTGCCATGGCGACGGTTGCTAGGCAACTGGTTGCCATGGTGACGGATGCTAGGCAACTGTTTGCCATGGCGATGGTTGCCATGGCGATGGTTGCCATGGCGATGGTTGCTAGGCAACTGGTTGCCATGGCGATGGTTGCTAGGCAACTGGTTGCCATGGCGACGGTTGCTAGGCAACTGGTTGCCATGGCGATGGTTGCCATGGTGACGGTTGCTAGGCAACTGGTTGCCATGGCGATGGTTGCTAGGCAACTGGTTGCCATGGCGAAGGTTGCTAGGCAACTGGTTGCCATGGTGACGGTTGCTAGGCAACTGGTTGCCATGGCGACGGTTGCTAGGCAACTGGTTGCCATGGCGATGGTTGCTAGGCAACTGGTTGCCATGGCGACGGTTGCTAGGCAACTGGTTGCCTTGGCGATGGTTGCCATGGTGACGGTTGCTAGGCAACTGGTTGCCATGGCGACGGTTGCTAGTCAACTGGTTGCCATGGCGATGGTTGCTAGGCAACTGGTTGCCATGGCGAAGGTTGCTAGGCAACTGGTTGCCATGGCGACGGTTGCTAGGCAACTGGTTGCCATGGCGACGGTTGCTAGTCAACTGGTTGCCATGGCGATGGTTGCTAGGCAACTGGTTGCCATGGCGAAGGTTGCTAGGCAACTGGTTGCCATGACGAAGGTTGCTAGGCAACTGGTTGCCAAGGTGACGGTTGCTAGGCAACTGGTTGCCATGGCGACGGTTGCTAGGCAACTGGTTGCCATGGCGACGGTTGCTAGGCAACTGGTTGCCATGGCGACGGTTGCTAGGCAACTGGTTGCCATGGCGACGGTTGCTAGGCAACTGGTTGCCATGGCGACGGTTGCTAGGCAACTGGTTGCCATGGCGACGGTTGCTAGGCAACTGGTTGCCATGGCGACGGTTGCTAGGCAACTGGTTGCCATGGCGATGGTTGCCATGGTGACGGTTGCTAGGCAACTGGTTGCCATGGCGACGGTTGCTAGGCAACTGGTTGCCATGGCGATGGTTGCTAGGCAACTGGTTGCCATGGCGACGGTTGCTAGGCAACTGGTTGCCATGGCGATGGTTGCCATGGTGACGGTTGCTAGGCAACTGGTTGCCATGGCGACGGTTGCTAGTCAACTGGTTGCCATGGCGATGGTTGCTAGGCAACTGGTTGCCATGGCGAAGGTTGCTAGGCAACTGGTTGCCATGGCGACGGTTGCTAGGCAACTGGTTGCCATGGCGACGGTTGCTAGTCAACTGGTTGCCATGGCGATGGTTGCTAGGCAACTGGTTGCCATGGCGAAGGTTGCTAGGCAACTGGTTGCCATGGCGAAGGTTGCTAGGCAACTGGTTGCCATGGCGAAGGTTGCTAGGCAACTGGTTGCCAAGGCGACGGTTGCTAGGCAACTGGTTGCCATGGCGACGGTTGCTAGGCAACTGGTTGCCATGGCAACGGTTGCTAGGCAACTGGTTGCCATGGCGACGGTTGCTAGGCAACTGGTTGCCATGGCGACGGTTGCTAGTCAACTGGTTGCCATGGCGACGGTTGCTAGGCAACTGGTTGCCATGGCGATGGTTGCTAGGCAACTGGTTGCCATGGCGATGGTTGCCATGGTGACGGTTGCTAGGCAACTGGTTGCCATGGCGACGGTTGCTAGTCAACTGGTTGCCATGGCGATGGTTGCTAGGCAACTGGTTGCCATGGCGAAGGTTGCTAGGCAACTGGTTGCCATGGCGACGGTTGCTAGGCAACTGGTTGCCATGGCGACGGTTGCTAGTCAACTGGTTGCCATGGCGATGGTTGCTAGGCAACTGGTTGCCATGGCGACGGTTGCTAGGCAACTGGTTGCCATGGCGACGGTTGCAAGGCAACTGGTTGCCATGGCGACGGTTGCTAGGCAACTGGTTGCCATGGCGATGGTTGCCATGGCGCCGGTTACTAGGCAACTGGTTGCCATGGTGACAGTTGATAGGCAACTGGTTGCCATGGCGACGGTTGCTAGGCAACTGGTTGCCATGGCGACGGTTGCTAGGCAACTGGTTGCCATGGCGACGGTTGCAAGGCAACTGGTTGCCATGGCGACGGTTGCTAGGCAACTGGTTGCCATGGCGACGGTTGCTAGGCAACTGGTTGCCATGGCGACAGTTGCCATGGCGACGGTTGCTAGGCAACTGGTTGCCATGGCGATGGTTGCTAGGCAACTGGTTGCCATGGCGACGGTTGCTAGGCAACTGGTTGCCATGGCGACGGTTGCTAGGCAACTGGTTGCCATGGCGATGGTTGCTAGGCAACTGGTTGCCATGGCGATGGTTGCTAGGCAACTGGTTGCCATGGCGACAGTTGCCATGGCGATGGTTGCTAGGCAACTGGTTGCCATGGCAACGGTTGCTAGGCAACTGGTTGCCATGGTGACGGTTGCTAGGCAACTGGTTGCCATGGCAACGGTTGCTAAGCAACTGGTTGCCATGGCGATGGTTGCTAGGCAACTGGTTGCCATGGCGATGGTTGCCATGGCGACGGTTCCTAGGCAACTGGTTGTCATGGCGATGGTTGCTAGGCAACTGGTCGCCATGGCGATGGTTGCCATGGTGACGGTTGCTAGGCAACTGGTTGCCATGGCGACGGTTGCTAGGCAACTGGTTGCCATGGCGACGGTTGCTAGGCAACTGGTTGCCATGGCGACGGTTGCTAGGCAACTGGTTGCCATGGTGACGGATGCTAGGCAACTGGTTGCCATGGCGACGGTTGCTAGGCAACTGGTTGCCATGGTGATGGTTGCTAGGCAACTGGTTGCCATGGCGATGGTTGCTTGGCAACTGGTTGCCATAGCGATGGTTGCTAGGCAACTGGTTGCCATGGCGATGGTTGCCATGGCGATGGTTGCTAGGCAACTGGTTGCCATGGCGATGGTTGCTAGGCAACTGGTTGCCATGGTGATGGTTGCTAGGCAACTGGTTGCCATGGCGACGGTTGCTAGGCAACTGGTTGCCATGGCGACGGTTGCTAGGCAACTGGTTGCCATGGCGATGGTTGCCATGGTGATAATTGCTAGGCAACTGGTTGCCATGGTGACGGTTGCTAGACAACTGGTTGCCATGGCAACGGTTGCTAGGCAACTGGTTGCCATGGCGACGGTTGCTAGGCAACTGGTTGCCATGGCGATGGTTGCTAGGCAACTGGTTGCCATGGCAATGGTTGCTAGGCAACTGGTTGCCATGGCGACGGTTGCTATGCAACTGGTTGCCATGTCGATGGTTACCATGGCGACGGTTGCTAGGCAACTGGTTTGCCATGGCGATGGTTGCTAGGCAACTGGTTGCCATGGTGATGGTTGCCATGGCGATGGTTGCTAGGCAACTGGTTGCCATGGTGATGGTTGCAAGGCAACTGGTTGCCATGGCGATGGTTGCTAGGCAACTGGTTGCCATGGTGATGGTTGCTAGGCAACTGGTTGCCATGGCAATGGTTGCTAGGCAACTGGTTGCCATGGCAATGGTTGCCATGGTGATGGTTGCTAGGCAACTGGTTGCCATGGTGATGGTTGCAAGGCAACTGGTTGCCATGGCGATGGTTGCTATGCAACTAGTTGCCATAGCGACGGTTGCTTGGCAACTGGTTGCCATGGCGACGGTTGCTAGGCAACTGGTTGCCATGGTGATGGTTGCTAGGCAACTGGTTGCCATGGTGACGGTTGCTAGGCAACTGTTTGCCATGGCGATGGTTGCTATGCAACTGGTTGCCATGGCGACGGTTGCTTGGCAACTGGTTGCCATGGCGATGGTTGCTAGGCAACTGGTTGCCATGGTGATGGTTGCTAGGCAACTGGTTGCCATGGCGACAGTTGCTAGTCAACTGGTTGCCATGGCGATGGTTGCTAGGCAACTGGTTGCCATGGCGACGGTTGCTAGGCAACTGGTTGCCATGGCGATGGTTGCTAGGCAACTGGTTGCCATGGCGATGGTTGTTAGGCAACTGGTTTCCATGGCGATGGTTGCTAGGCAACTGGTTGCCATGGCGACGGTTGCTAGGCAACTGGTTGCCATGGCGACGGTTGCTAGGCAACTGGTTGCCATGGCGATGGTTGCCATGGTGACGGTTGCTAGGCAACTGGTTGCCATGGCGACGGTTGCTAGTCAACTGGTTGCCATGGCGATGGTTGCTAGGCAACTGGTTGCCATGGTGAAGGTTGCTAGGCAACTGGTTGCCATGGCGACGGTTGCTAGGCAACTGGTTGCCATGGTGACGGTTGCTAGGCAACTGGTTGCCATGGTGATGGTTGCTAGGCAACTGGTTGCCATGGCGATGGTTGCTAGGCAACTGGTTGCCATGGCGCTGGTTGCTAGGCAACTGGTTGCCATGGCGACGGTTGCTAGGCAACTGGTTGCCATGGCGACGGTTGCTAGGCAACTGGTTGCCATGGCGACGGTTGCTAGGCAACTGGTTGCCATGGCGAAGGTTGCTAGGCAACTGGTTGCCATGGCGACAGTTGCTAGGCAACTGGTTGCCATGGTGATGGTTGCTAGGCAACTGGTTGCCATGGCGACTGTTGCTAGGCAACTGGTTGCCATGGCGACGGTTGCTAGGCAACTGGTTGCCATGGCGATGGTTGCTAGGCAACTGGTTGCCATGGTGACGGTTGCTAGGCAACTGGTTGCCATGGCGACGGTTGCTAGGCAACTGGTTGCCATGGCGATGGTTGCTAGGCAACTGGTTGCCATGGCGACGGTTGCTAGGCAACTGGTTTCCATGCCGATGGTTGCTAGGCAACTGGTTGCCATGGCGACGGTTGCTAGGCAACTGGTTGCCATGGCGACGGTTGCTAGGCAACTGGTTGCCATGGCGATGGTTGCCATGGTGACGGTTGCTAGGCAACTGGTTGCCATGGCGACGGTTGCTAGGCAACTGGTTGCCATGGTGATGGTTGCTAGGCAACTGGTTGCCATGGCGATGGTTGCTAGGCAACTGGTTGCCATGGCGATGGTTGCTAGGCAACTGGTTGCCATGGCGATGGTTGCCATGGTGATGGTTGCTAGGCAACTGGTTGTCATGGCGATGGTTGCTAGGCAACTGGTTGCTAGGCAACTGGTCGCCATGGTGATGGTTGCCATGGCGACGGTTCCTAGGCAACTGGTTGCCATGGCGATGGTTGCTAGGCAACTGGTTGCCATGGCGATGGTTGCTAGGCAACTGGTTGCCATGGCGATGGTTGCCATGGCGACGGTTCCTAGGCAACTGGTTGCCATGGTGACGGTTGCTAGGCAACTGGTTGCCATGGTGACGGTTGCTAGGCAACTGGTTGCCATGGCGAAGGTTGCTAGGCAACTGGTTGCCATGGTGACGGTTGCTAGGCAACAGGTTGCCATGGCGACGGTTGCTAGGCAACTGGTTGCCATGGCGACGGTTGCTAGGCAACTGGTTGCCATGGCGACGGTTGCTAGGCAACTGGTTGCCATGGCGACGGTTGCTAGGCAACTGGTTGCCATGGTGACGGATGCTAGGCAACTGTTTGCCATGGCGATGGTTGCCATGGCGATGGTTGCCATGGCGATGGTTGCTAGGCAACTGGTTGCTATGGCGATGGTTGCTAGGCAACTGGTTGCCATGGCGACGGTTGCTAGGCAACTGGTTGCCATGGCGATGGTTGCCATGGTGATGGTTGCTAGGCAACTGGTTGCCATGGTGATGGTTGCTAGGCAACTGGTTGCCATGGCGACGGTTGCTAGGCAACTGGTTGCCATGGTGACGGTTGCAAGGCAACTGGTTGCCATGGCGATGGTTGCTATGCAACTGGTTGCCATAGCGACGGTTGCTTGGCAACTGGTTGCCATGGTGACGGTTGCTAGGCAACTGGTTGCCATGGTGATGGTTGCTAGGCAACTGGTTGCCATGGTGACGGTTGCTAGGCAACTGTTTGCCATGGCGATGGTTGCTATGCAACTGGTTGCCATGGCGACGGTTGCTTGGCAACTGGTTGCCATGGCGATGGTTGCTAGGCAACTGGTTGCCATGGTGATGGTTGCTAGGCAAGTGGTTGCCATGGCGACAGTTGCTAGTCAACTGGTTGCCATGGCGATGGTTGCTAGGCAACTGGTTGCCATGGCGACGGTTGCTAGGCAACTGGTTGCCATGGCGATGGTTGCTAGGCAACTGGTTGCCATGGCGATGGTTGTTAGGCAACTGGTTTCCATGGCGATGGTTGCTAGGCAACTGGTTGCCATGGCGACGGTTGCTAGGCAACTGGTTGCCATGGCGACGGTTGCTAGGCAACTGGTTGCCATGGCGATGGTTGCCATGGTGACGGTTGCTAGGCAACTGGTTGCCATGGCGACAGTTGCTAGTCAACTGGTTGCCATGGCGATGGTTGCTAGGCAACTGGTTGCCATGGTGACGGTTGCTAGGCAACTGGTTGCCATGGCGACGGTTGCTAGGCAACTGGTTGCCATGGCGATGGTTGCTAGGCAACTGGTTGCCATGGCGACGGTTGCTAGGCAACTGGTTTCCATGCCGATGGTTGCTAGGCAACTGGTTGCCATGGCGACGGTTGCTAGGCAACTGGTTGCCATGGCGACGGTTGCTAGGCAACTGGTTGCCATGGCGATGGTTGCCATGGTGACGGTTGCTAGGCAACTGGTTGCCATGGCGATGGTTGCTAGTCAACTGGTTGCCATGGCGATGGTTGCTAGGCAACTGGTTGCCATGGCGAAGGTTGCTAGGCAACTGGTTGCCATGGCGACGGTTGCTAGGCAACTGGTTGCCATGGCGACGGTTGCTAGGCAACTGGTTGCCATGGTGATGGTTGCTAGGCAACTGGTTGCCATGGCGACGGTTGCTAGGCAACTGGTTGCCATGGTGATGGTTGCTAGGCAACTGGTTGCCATGGCGATGGTTGCTAGGCAACTGGTTGCCATGGCGATGGTTGCTAGGCAACTGGTTGCCATGGCGATGGTTGCCATGGTGACGGTTGCTAGGCAACTGGTTGTCATGGCGATGGTTGCTAGGCAACTGGTTGCTAGGCAACTGGTCGCCATGGTGATGGTTGCCATGGCGACGGTTCCTAGGCAACTGGTTGCCATGGCGATGGTTGCTAGGCAACTGGTTGCCATGGCGATGGTTGCTAGGCAACTGGTTGCCATGGCGATGGTTGCCATGGCGACGGTTCCTAGGCAACTGGTTGCCATGGTGACGGTTGCTAGGCAACTGGTTGCCATGGTGATGGTTGCTAGGCAACTGGTTGCCATGGCGAAGGTTGCTAGGCAACTGGTTGCCATGGTGACAGTTGCTAGGCAACTGGTTGCCATGGCGACGGTTGCTAGGCAACTGGTTGCCATGGCGACGGTTGCTAGGCAACTGGTTGCCATGGCGACGGTTGTTAGGCAACTGGTTGCCATGGCGACGGTTGCTAGGCAACTGGTTGCCATGGTGACGGATGCTAGGCAACTGTTTGCCATGGCGATGGTTGCCATGGCGATGGTTGCCATGGCGATGGTTGCTAGGCAACTGGTTGCCATGGCGATGGTTGCTAGGCAACTGGTTGCCATGGCGACGGTTGCTAGGCAACTGGTTGCCATGGCGATGGTTGCCATGGTGACGGTTGCTAGGCAACTGGTTGCCATGGCGATGGTTGCTAGGCAACTGGTTGCCATGGCGAAGGTTGCTAGGCAACTGGTTGCCATGGTGACGGTTGCTAGGCAACTGGTTGCCATGGCGACGGTTGCTAGGCAACTGGTTGCCATGGCGATGGTTGCTAGGCAACTGGTTGCCATGGCGACGGTTGCTAGGCAACTGGTTGCCTTGGCGATGGTTGCCATGGTGACGGTTGCTAGGCAACTGGTTGCCATGGCGACGGTTGCTAGTCAACTGGTTGCCATGGCGATGGTTGCTAGGCAACTGGTTGCCATGGCGAAGGTTGCTAGGCAACTGGTTGCCATGGCGACGGTTGCTAGGCAACTGGTTGCCATGGCGACGGTTGCTAGTCAACTGGTTGCCATGGCGATGGTTGCTAGGCAACTGGTTGCCATGGCGAAGGTTGCTAGGCAACTGGTTGCCATGACGAAGGTTGCTAGGCAACTGGTTGCCAAGGTGACGGTTGCTAGGCAACTGGTTGCCATGGCGACGGTTGCTAGGCAACTGGTTGCCATGGCGACGGTTGCTAGGCAACTGGTTGCCATGGCGACGGTTGCTAGGCAACTGGTTGCCATGGCGACGGTTGCTAGGCAACTGGTTGCCATGGCGACGGTTGCTAGGCAACTGGTTGCCATGGCGACGGTTGCTAGGCAACTGGTTGCCATGGCGACGGTTGCTAGGCAACTGGTTGCCATGGCGATGGTTGCCATGGTGACGGTTGCTAGGCAACTGGTTGCCATGGCGACGGTTGCTAGGCAACTGGTTGCCATGGCGATGGTTGCTAGGCAACTGGTTGCCATGGCGACGGTTGCTAGGCAACTGGTTGCCATGGCGATGGTTGCCATGGTGACGGTTGCTAGGCAACTGGTTGCCATGGCGACGGTTGCTAGTCAACTGGTTGCCATGGCGATGGTTGCTAGGCAACTGGTTGCCATGGCGAAGGTTGCTAGGCAACTGGTTGCCATGGCGACGGTTGCTAGGCAACTGGTTGCCATGGCGACGGTTGCTAGTCAACTGGTTGCCATGGCGATGGTTGCTAGGCAACTGGTTGCCATGGCGAAGGTTGCTAGGCAACTGGTTGCCATGGCGAAGGTTGCTAGGCAACTGGTTGCCATGGCGAAGGTTGCTAGGCAACTGGTTGCCAAGGCGACGGTTGCTAGGCAACTGGTTGCCATGGCGACGGTTGCTAGGCAACTGGTTGCCATGGCAACGGTTGCTAGGCAACTGGTTGCCATGGCGACGGTTGCTAGGCAACTGGTTGCCATGGCGACGGTTGCTAGTCAACTGGTTGCCATGGCGACGGTTGCTAGGCAACTGGTTGCCATGGCGATGGTTGCTAGGCAACTGGTTGCCATGGCGATGGTTGCCATGGTGACGGTTGCTAGGCAACTGGTTGCCATGGCGACGGTTGCTAGTCAACTGGTTGCCATGGCGATGGTTGCTAGGCAACTGGTTGCCATGGCGAAGGTTGCTAGGCAACTGGTTGCCATGGCGACGGTTGCTAGGCAACTGGTTGCCATGGCGACGGTTGCTAGTCAACTGGTTGCCATGGCGATGGTTGCTAGGCAACTGGTTGCCATGGCGACGGTTGCTAGGCAACTGGTTGCCATGGCGACGGTTGCAAGGCAACTGGTTGCCATGGCGACGGTTGCTAGGCAACTGGTTGCCATGGCGATGGTTGCCATGGCGCCGGTTACTAGGCAACTGGTTGCCATGGTGACAGTTGATAGGCAACTGGTTGCCATGGCGACGGTTGCTAGGCAACTGGTTGCCATGGCGACGGTTGCTAGGCAACTGGTTGCCATGGCGACGGTTGCAAGGCAACTGGTTGCCATGGCGACGGTTGCTAGGCAACTGGTTGCCATGGCGACGGTTGCTAGGCAACTGGTTGCCATGGCGACAGTTGCCATGGCGACGGTTGCTAGGCAACTGGTTGCCATGGCGATGGTTGCTAGGCAACTGGTTGCCATGGCGACGGTTGCTAGGCAACTGGTTGCCATGGCGACGGTTGCTAGGCAACTGGTTGCCATGGCGATGGTTGCTAGGCAACTGGTTGCCATGGCGATGGTTGCTAGGCAACTGGTTGCCATGGCGACAGTTGCCATGGCGATGGTTGCTAGGCAACTGGTTGCCATGGCAACGGTTGCTAGGCAACTGGTTGCCATGGTGACGGTTGCTAGGCAACTGGTTGCCATGGCAACGGTTGCTAAGCAACTGGTTGCCATGGCGATGGTTGCTAGGCAACTGGTTGCCATGGCGATGGTTGCCATGGCGACGGTTCCTAGGCAACTGGTTGTCATGGCGATGGTTGCTAGGCAACTGGTCGCCATGGCGATGGTTGCCATGGTGACGGTTGCTAGGCAACTGGTTGCCATGGCGACGGTTGCTAGGCAACTGGTTGCCATGGCGAAGGTTGCTAGGCAACTGGTTGCCATGGCGATGGTTGCTAGGCAACTGGTTGCCATGGCGACGGTTGCTAGGCAACTGGTTGCCATGGCGACGGTTGCTAGGCAACTGGTTGCCATGGCGACGGTTGCTAGGCAACTGGTTGCCATGGTGACGGATGCTAGGCAACTGGTTGCCATGGCGATGGTTGCCATGGCGATGGTTGCCATGGCGATGGTTGCTAGGCAACTGGTTGCCATGGCGACGGTTGCTAGACAACTGGTTGCCATGGCGACGGTTGCTAGTCAACTGGTTGCCATGGCGATGGTTGCTAGGCAACTGGTTGCCATGGCGACGGTTGCTAGGCAACTGGTTGCCATGGCGACGGTTGCAAGGCAACTGGTTGCCATGGCGACGGTTGCTAGGCAACTGGTTGCCATGGCGATGGTTGCCATGGCGCCGGTTACTAGGCAACTGGTTGCCATGGTGACAGTTGATAGGCAACTGGTTGCCATGGCGACGGTTGCTAGGCAACTGGTTGCCATGGCGACGGTTGCAAGGCAACTGGTTGCCATGGCGACGGTTGCTAGGCAACTGGTTGCCATGGCGACGGTTGCTAGGCAACTGGTTGACATGGCGACGGTTGCTAGGCAACTGGTTGCCATGGCGACAGTTGCCATGGCGATGGTTGCTAGGCAACTGGTTGCCATGGCGATGGTTGCTAGGCAACTGGTTGCCATGGCGACGGTTGCTAGGCAACTGGTTGCCATGGCGACGGTTGCTAGGCAACTGGTTGCCATGGCGATGGTTGCTAGGCAACTGGTTGCCATGGCGATGGTTGCTAGGCAACTGGTTGCCATGGCGACAGTTGCCATGGCGAAGGTTGCTAGGCAACTGGTTGCCATGGCGACGGTTGCTAGGCAACTGGTTGCCATGGCGACGGTTGCTAGGCAACTGGTTGCCATGGCGATGGTTGCTAGGCAACTGGTTGCCATGGCAATGGTTGCTAGGCAACTGGTTGCCATGGCGATGGTTGCTAGGCAACTGGTTGCCATGGCGATGGTTGCCATGGTGATAATAGCTAGGCAACTGGTTGCCATGGCAACGGTTGCTAGGCAACTGGTTGCCATGGCGACGGTTGCTAGGCAACTGGTTGCCATGGCGATGGTTGCTAGGCAACTGGTTGCCATGGCAATGGTTGCTAGGCAACTGGTTGCCATGGCAATGGTTGCTAGGCAACTGGTTGCCATGGCGATGGTTGCCATTGCGATGGTTGCTAGGCAACTGGTTGCCATGGCGATGGTTGCTAGGTAATTGGTTGCCATGGCGACGGTTGCTAGACAACTGGTTGCCATGGTGATGGTTGCTAGGCAACTGGTTGCCATGGCGATGGTTGCTAGGCAACTGGTTGCCATGGCGATGGTTGCTAGGCAACTGGTTGCCATGGCAATGGTTGCCATGGTGATGGTTGCTAGGCAACTGGTTGCCATGGTGACGGTTGCAAGGCAACTGGTTGCCATGGCGACGGTTGCTAGGCAACTGGTTGCCATGGCGACGGTTGCTAGGCAACTGGTTGCCATGTCGATGGTTGCTAGGCAACTGGTTGCCATGGCGATGGTTGCCATGGTGATGGTTGCTAGGCAACTGGTTGCCATGGCGATGGTTGCTAGGCAACTGGTTGCCATGGCGATGGTTGCTAGGCAACTGGTTGCCATGGCGATGGTTGCTACGCAACTGGTTGCCATGGCGACAGTTGCTTGGCAACTGGTTGCCATGGCGACGGTTGCTAGGCAACTGGTTGCCATGGCGATGGTTGCCATGGCGATGGTTGCTAGGCAACTGGTTGCCATGGCGATGGTTGCTAGGCAACTGGTTGCCATGGCGATGGTTGCTAGGCAACTGGTTGCCATGGCGACGGTTGCTAGGCAACTGGTTGCCATGGTGACGGTTGCTAGGCAACTGGTTGCCATGGCGATGGATACCATGGTGATAATTGCTAGGCAACTGGTTGCCATGGCGACGGTTGCTAGACAACTGGTTGCCATGGCAACGGTTGCTAGGCAACTGGTTGCCATGGCGACGGTTGCTAGGCAACTGGTTGCCATGGCGATGGCTGCTAGGCAACTGGTTGCCATGGCAATGGTTGCTAGGCAACTGGTTGCCATGGCGACGGTTGCTATGCAACTGGTTGCCATGTCGATGGTTGCCATGGTGACGGTTGCTAGGCAACTGGTTGCCATGGCGACAGTTGCTAGTCAACTGGTTGCCATGGCGATGGTTGCTAGGCAACTGGTTGCCATGGCGAAGGTTGCTAGGCAACTGGTTGCCATGGCGACAGTTGCTAGGCAACTGGTTGCCATGGCGACGGTTGCTAGGCAACTGGTTGCCATGGCGACGGTTGCTAGGCAACTGGTTGCCATGGCGACGGTTGTTTGGCAACTGGTTGCCATGGTGATGGTTGCTAGGCAACTGGTTGCCATGGCGACGGTTGCTTGGCAACTGGTTGCCATGGTGACGGTTGCTAGGCAAGTGGTTGCCATGGCGATGGTTGCCATGGCGATGGTTGCTAGGCAACTGGTTGCCATGGCGATGGTTGCTAGGCAACTGGTTGCCATGGCGATGGTTGCTAGGCAACTGGTTGCCATGGCGACGGTTTCTAGGCAACTGGTTGCCATGGCGACGGTTGCTAGGCAACTGGTTGCCATGGCGATGGTTGCCATGGTGATAATTGCTAGGCAACTGGTTGCCATGGCGACGGTTGCTAGACAACTGGTTGCCATGGCAACGGTTGCTAGGCAACTGGTTGCCATGGCGACGGTTGCTAGGCAACTGGTTGCCATGGCAACGGTTGCTAGGCAACTGGTTGCCATGGCGACGGTTGCTAGGCAACTGGTTGCCATGGCGACGGTTGCTAGGCAACTGGTTGCCATGGCAATGGTTGCTAGGCAACTGGTTGCCATGGCAATGGTTGCTAGGCAACTGGTTGCCATGGTGATGGTTGCCATTGCGATGGTTGCTAGGCAACTGGTTGCCATGGCGACGGTTGCTAGGCAACTGGTTTCCATGGCGACGGTTGCTAGGCAACTGGTTGCCATGGCGACGGTTGCTAGGCAACTGGTTGCCATGGCGATGGTTGCCATGGTGACGGTTGCTAGGCAACTGGTTGCCATGGCAACGGTTGCTAGGCAACTGGTTGCCATGGTGATGGTTGCTAGGCAACTGGTTGCCATGGTGACGGTTGCTAGGCAACTGGTTGCCATGGCGATGGTTGCTAGTCAACTGGTTGCCATGGCGATGGTTGCTAGGCAACTGGTTGCCATGGCGACAGTTGCTAGGCAACTGGTTTCCATGGCGACGGTTGCTAGGCAACTGGTTGCCATGGCGATGGTTGCTAGGCAACTGGTTGCCATGGCGACGGTTGCTAGGCAACTGGTTGCCATGGCGATGGTTGCCATGGTGACGGTTGCTAGTCAACTGGTTGCCATGGCGATGGTTGCTAGGCAACTGGTTGCCATGGCGAAGGTTGCTAGGCAATGGGTTGCCATGGCGACGGTTGCTAGGCAACATGTTGCCATGGCGACGGTTGCTAGGCAACTGGTTGCCATGGTGACGGTTGCTAGGCAACTGGTTGCCATGGCGACGGTTGCTAGGCAACTGGTTGCCATGGTGATGGTTGCTAGGCAACTGGTTGCCATGGCGATGGTTGCTTGGCAACTGGTTGCCATGGCGACGGTTGCTAGGCAACTGGTTGCCATGGCGATGGTTGCTAGGCAACTGGTTGCCATGGCGATGGTTGCTAGGCAACTGGTTGCCATGGCGACGGTTGCTAGGCAACTGGTTGCCATGGCGACGGTTGCTAGGCAACTGGTTGCCATGGCGACGGTTGCTAGGCAACTGGTTGCCATGGCGATGGTTGCCATGGTGATAATTGCTAGGCAACTGGTTGCCATGGCGACGGTTGCTAGACAACTGGTTGCCATGGCAACGGTTGCTAGGCAACTGGTTGCCATGGCGACGGTTGCTAGGCAACTGGTTGCCATGGCAACGGTTGCTAGGCAACTGGTTGCCATGGCGACGGTTGCTAGGCAACTGGTTGCCATGGCGATGGTTGCTAGGCAACTGGTTGCCATGGCAATGGTTGCTAGGCAACTGGTTGCCATGGCAATGGTTGCTAGGCAACTGGTTGCCATGGCGATGGTTGCCATTGCGATGGTTGCTAGGCAACTGGTTGCCATGGCGATGGTTGCTAGGCAACTGGTTGCCATGGCGACGGTTGCTAGGCAACTGGTTGCCATGGCGACGGTTGCTAGGCAACTGGTTGCCATGGCGACGGTTGCTAGGCAACTGGTTGCCATGGCGACGGTTGCTAGGCAACTGGTTGCCATGGCGATGGTTGCTAGGCAACTGGTTGCTATGGCGATGGTTGCTAGGCAACTGGTTGCCATGGCGATGGTTGCCATGGTGATGGTTGCTAGGCAACTGGTTGCCATGGTGACGGTTGCAAGGCAACTGGTTGCCATGGCGACGGTTGCTAGGCAACTGGTTGCCATGGCGACGGTTGCTAGGCAACTGGTTGCCATGGCGACAGTTACTAGGCAACTGGTTGCCATGGCGATGGTTGCTAGGCAACTGGTTGCCATGGCGATGGTTGCCATGGCGACGGTTGCTAGGCAACTGGTTGCCATGGTGATGGTTGCTAGGCAACTTGTTGCCATGGCGACGGTTGCTAGGCAACTGGTTGCCATGGCAACGGTTGCTAGGCAACTGGTTGCCATGGCGATGGTTGCCATGGCGATGGTTGCTAGGCAACTGGTTGCCATGGCGATGGTTGCTAGGCAACTGGTTGCCATGGCGATGGTTGCTAGGCAACTGGTTGCCATGGCGACGGTTGCTAGGCAACTGGTTGCCATGGCGACGGTTGCTAGGCAACTGGTTGCCATGGCGATGGTTGCCATGGTGATAATTGCTAGGCAACTGGTTGCCATGGAGACAGTTGCTAGACAACTGGTTGCCATGGCAATGGTTGCTAGGCAACTGTTTGCCATGGCGACGGTTGCTAGGCAACTGGTTGCTATGGCAACGGTTGCTAGGCAACTGGTTGCCATGGCGACGGTTGCTAGGCAACTGGTTGCCATGGCGATGGTTGCTAGGCAACTGGTTGCCATGGCAATGGTTGCTAGGCAACTGGTTGCCATGGCAATGGTTGCTAGGCAACTGGTTGCCATGGCGATGGTTGCCATTGCGATGGTTGCTAGGCAACTGGTTGCCATGGCGATGGTTGCTAGGCAACTGGTTGCCATGGCGACGGTTGCTAGGCAACTGGTTGCCATGGCGATGGTTGCTAGGCAACTGGTTGCCATGGCGATGGTTGCTAGGCAACTGGTTGCCATGGCGATGGTTGCCATGGTGATGGTTGCCATGGTGATGGTTGCTAGGCAACTGGTTGCCATGGCGACAGTTGCTAGTCAACTGGTTGCCATGGCGATGGTTGCTAGGCAACTGGTTGCCATGGCGAAGGTTGCTAGGCAACTGGTTGCCATGGCGATGGTTGCTAGGCAACTGGTTGCCATGGCGACGGTTGCTAGGCAACTGGTTGCCATGGTGACGGTTGCTAGGCAACTGGTTGCCATGGCGACGGTTGCTAGGCAACTGGTTGCCATGGTGATGGTTGCTAGGCAACTGGTTGCCATGGCGATGGTTGCTTGGCAACTGGTTGCCATAGCGATGGTTGCTAGGCAACTGGTTGCCATGGCGATGGTTGCCATGGCGATGGTTGCTAGGCAACTGGTTGCCATGGCGATGGTTGCTAGGCAACTGGTTGCCATGGTGATGGTTGCTAGGCAACTGGTTGCCATGGCGACGGTTGCTAGGCAACTGGTTGCCATGGCGACGGTTGCTAGGCAACTGGTTGCCATGGCGACAGTTGCCATGGCGACGGTTGCTAGGCAACTGGTTGCCATGGCGATGGTTGCTAGGCAACTGGTTGCCATGGCGACGGTTGCTAGGCAACTGGTTGCCATGGCGACGGTTGCTAGGCAACTGGTTGCCATGGCGATGGTTGCTAGGCAACTGGTTGCCATGGCGATGGTTGCTAGGCAACTGGTTGCCATGGCGACAGTTGCCATGGCGATGGTTGCTAGGCAACTGGTTGCCATGGCGACGGTTGCTAGGCAACTGGTTGCCATGGTGACGGTTGCTAGGCAACTGGTTGCCATGGCAACGGTTGCTAAGCAACTGGTTGCCATGGCGATGGTTGCTAGGCAACTGGTTGCCATGGCGATGGTTGCCATGGCGACGGTTCCTAGGCAACTGGTTGTCATGGCGATGGTTGCTAGGCAACTGGTCGCCATGGCGATGGTTGCCATGGTGACGGTTGCTAGGCAACTGGTTGCCATGGCGACGGTTGCTAGGCAACTGGTTGCCATGGCGAAGGTTGCTAGGCAACTGGTTGCCATGGCGATGGTTGCTAGGCAACTGGTTGCCATGGCGACGGTTGCTAGGCAACTGGTTGCCATGGCGACGGTTGCTAGGCAACTGGTTGCCATGGCGACGGTTGCTAGGCAACTGGTTGCCATGGTGACGGATGCTAGGCAACTGGTTGCCATGGTGACGGATGCTAGGCAACTGGTTGCCATGGCGATGGTTGCCATGGCGATGGTTGCCATGGCGATGGTTGCTAGGCAACTGGTTGCCATGGCGACGGTTGCTAGGCAACTGGTTGCCATGGCGACGGTTGCTAGGCAACTGGTTGCCATGGCGATGGTTGCTAGGCAACTGGTTGCCATGGCGATGGTTGCTAGGCAACTGGTTGCCATGGCGATGGTTGCTAGGCAACTGGTTGCCATGGCAACGGTTGCTAGGCAACTGGTTGCCATGGCGATGGTTGCTAGGCAACTGGTTGCCATGGCGATGGTTGCCATGGCGACGGTTCCTAGGCAACTGGTTGTCATGGCGATGGTTGCTAGGCAACTGGTTGCTAGGCAACTGGTCGCCATGGCGATGGTTGCCATGGTGACGGTTGCTAGGCAACTGGTTGCCATGGCGACGGTTGCTAGGCAACTGGTTGCCATGGCGAAGGTTGCTAGGCAACTGGTTGCCATGGCGATGGTTGCTAGGCAACTGGTTGCCATGGCGACGGTTGCTAGGCAACTGGTTGCCATGGCTACGGTTGCTAGGCAACTGGTTGCCATGGCGATGGTTGCTAGGCAACTGGTTGCCATGGCGACGGTTGCTAGGCAACTGGTTGCCATGGCGACGGTTGCTAGGCAACTGGTTGCCATGGTGACGGATGCTAGGCAACTGGTTGCCATGGCGATGGTTGCCATGGCGATGGTTGCCATGGCGATGGTTGCTAGGCAACTGGTTGCCATGGCTATGGTTGCTAGGCAACTGGTTGCCATGGCGACGGTTGCTAGGCAACTGGTTGCCATGGCGATGGTTGCCATGGTGACGGTTGCTAGGCAACTGGTTGCCATGGCGATGGTTGCTAGGCAACTGGTTGCCATGGCGAAGGTTGCTAGGCAACTGGTTGCCATGGCAACGGTTGCTAGTCAACTGGTTGCCATGGCGATGGTTGCTAGGCAACTGGTTGCCATGGCGACGGTTGCTAGGCAACTGGTTGCCATGGCGACGGTTGCAAGGCAACTGGTTGCCATGGCGACGGTTGCTAGGCAACTGGTTGCCATGGCGATGGTTGCCATGGCGCCGGTTACTAGGCAACTGGTTGCCATGGTGACAGTTGATAGGCAACTGGTTGCCATGGCGATGGTTGCTAGGCAACTGGTTGCCATGGCGACGGTTGCAAGGCAACTGGTTGCCATGGCGACGGTTGCTAGGCAACTGGTTGCCATGGCGACGGTTGCTAGGCAACTGGTTGCCATGGCGACGGTTGCTAGGCAACTGGTTGCCATGGCGACAGTTGCCATGGCGACGGTTGCTAGGCAACTGGTTGCCATGGCGACGGTTGCTAGGCAACTGGTTGCCATGGCGACGGTTGCTAGGCAACTGGTTGCCATGGCGACGGTTGCTAGGCAACTGGTTGCCATGGCGATGGTTGCTAGGCAACTGGTTGCCATGGCAATGGTTGCTAGGCAACTGGTTGCCATGGCAATGGTTGCTAGGCAACTGGTTGCCATGGCGATGGTTGCCATTGCGATGGTTGCTAGGCAACTGGTTGCCATGGCGATGGTTGCTAGGTAATTGGTTGCCATGGCGACGGTTGCTAGACAACTGGTTGCCATGGTGATGGTTGCTAGGCAACTGGTTGCCATGGCGATGGTTGCTAGGCAACTGGTTGCCATGGCGATGGTTGCTAGGCAACTGGTTGCCATGGCAATGGTTGCCATGGTGATGGTTGCTAGGCAACTGGTTGCCATGGTGACGGTTGCAAGGCAACTGGTTGCCATGGCGACGGTTGCTAGGCAACTGGTTGCCATGGCGACGGTTGCTAGGCAACTGGTTGCCATGTCGATGGTTGCTAGGCAACTGGTTGCCATGGCGATGGTTGCCATGGTGATGGTTGCTAGGCAACTGGTTGCCATGGCGATGGTTGCTAGGCAACTGGTTGCCATGGCGATGGTTGCTAGGCAACTGGTTGCCATGGCGATGGTTGCTACGCAACTGGTTGCCATGGCGACAGTTGCTTGGCAACTGGTTGCCATGGCGACGGTTGCTAGGCAACTGGTTGCCATGGCGATGGTTGCCATGGCGATGGTTGCTAGGCAACTGGTTGCCATGGCGATGGTTGCTAGGCAACTGGTTGCCATGGCGATGGTTGCTAGGCAACTGGTTGCCATGGCGACGGTTGCTAGGCAACTGGTTGCCATGGTGATGGTTGCTAGGCAACTGGTTGCCATGGCGATGGATGCCATGGTGATAATTGCTAGGCAACTGGTTGCCATGGCGACGGTTGCTAGACAACTTTTTGCCATGGCAACGGTTGCTAGGCAACTGGTTGCCATGGCGACGGTTGCTAGGCAACTGGTTGCCATGGCGATGGTTGCTAGGCAACTGGTTGCCATGGCAATGGTTGCTAGGCAACTGGTTGCCATGGCGACGGTTGCTATGCAACTGGTTGCCATGTCGATGGTTACCATGGCGACGGTTGCTAGGCAACTGGTTGCCATGGCGATGGTTGCCATGGTGACGATTGCTAGGCAACTGGTTGCCATGGCGACAGTTGCTAGTCAACTGGTTGCCATGGCGATGGTTGCTAGGCAACTGGTTGCCATGGCGAAGGTTGCTAGGCAACTGGTTGCCATGGCGACGGTTGCTAGGCAACTGGTTGCCATGGCGACGGTTGCTAGGCAACTGGTTGCCATGGCGACGGTTGCTAGGCAACTGGTTGCCATGGCGACGGTTGCTTGGCAACTGGTTGCCATGGCGACGGTTGCTAGGCAAGTGGTTGCCATGGCGATGGTTGCCATGGCGATGGTTGCTAGGCAACTGGTTGCCATGGCGATGGTTGCTAGGCAACTGGTTGCCATGGCGACGGTTGCTAGGCAACTGGTTGCCATGGCGACAGTTGCTTGGCAACTGGTTGCCATGGCGATGGTTGCTAGGCAACTGGTTGCCATGGCGACAGTTGCCATGGCAATGGTTGCTAGGCAACTGGTTGCCATGGCGATGGTTGCTAGGCAACTGGTTGCCATGGCGATGGTTGCTAGGCAACTGGTTGCCATGGCGACGGTTGCTAGGCAACTGGTTGCCATGGCGACGGTTGCTAGGCAACTGGTTGCCATGGCGATGGTTGCTAGGCAACTGGTTGCCATGGCGATGGTTGCCATGGCGACAGTTCCTAGGCAACTGGTTGTCATGGCAATGGTTGCTAGGCAACTGGTT
Source organism: Taudactylus pleione (assembly GCA_031769625.1). Taxonomy (NCBI): domain Eukaryota; kingdom Metazoa; phylum Chordata; class Amphibia; order Anura; family Myobatrachidae; genus Taudactylus; species Taudactylus pleione. Next base: position 476,925 of record JAUIMM010000479.1, on the reverse strand, counting down.
GCTAGGCAACTGGTCGCCATGGCGATGGTTTCCATGGCGACGGTTCCTAGGCAACTGGTTGCCATGGCGATGGTTGCTAGGCAACTGGTTGCCATGGCGATGGTTGCTAGGCAACTGGTCGCCATGGCGATGGTTGCCATGGCGACGGTTCCTAGGCAACTGGTTGCCATGGCAATGGTTGCTAGGCAACTGGTTGCCATGGCGATGGTTGCTAGGCAACTGGTTGCCATGGCGATGGTTGCCATGGCGACGGTTGCTAGGCAACTGGTTGCCATGGCGACGGTTGCTAGGCAACTGGTTGCCATGGCGATGGTTGCCATGGTGACGGTTGCTAGGCAACTGGTTGCCATGGCGACGGTTGCTAGGCAACTGGTTGCCATGGCGATGGTTGCTAGGCAACTGGTTGCCATGGCGAAGGTTGCTAGGCAACTGGTTGCCATGGTGACGGTTGCTAGGCAACTGGTTGCCATGGCGACAGTTGCCATGGCGACGGTTGCTAGGCAACTGGTTACCATGGCGACAGTTGCTAGGCAACTGGTTGCCATGGCGACGGTTGCTAGGCAACTGGTTGCCATGGCGACGGTTGCTAGGCAACTGGTTGCCATGGCGATGGTTGCTAGGCAACTGGTTGCCATGGCGATGGTTGCCATGGCGATGGTTGCTAGGCAACTGGTTGCCATGGTGATGGTTGCTAGGCAACTGGTTGCCATGGCGATGGTTGCTAGGCAACTGGTTGCCATGGCGATGGTTGCTAGGCAACTGGTTGCCATGGCGATGGTTGCTAGGCAACTGGTTGCCATGGCAATGGTTGCTAGGCAACTGGTTGCCATGGCGATGGTTGCTAGGCAACTGGTTGCCATGGCGATGGTTGCTAGGCAACTGGTTGCCATGGCGATGGTTGCTAGGCAACTGGTTGCCATGGCGATGGTTGCTAGGCAACTGGTTGTCTTGGCAATGGTTTTCATGGCGATGGTTGCTAGGCAACTTGTTGCCATGGCGACGGTTGCTAGGCAACTGGTTGCCATGGCGACGGTTGCTAGGCAACTGGTTGCCATGGCGACAGTTGCTAGGCAACTGGTTGCCATGGCGACGGTTGCTAGGCAACTGGTTGCCATGGCGATGGTTGCTAGGCAACTGGTTGCCATGGCGATGGTTGCTAGGTAACTGGTTGCCATGGCAATGGTTGCCATGGCGATGGTTGCTAGGCAACTGGTTGCCATGGCGACGGTTGCTAGGCAACTGGTTGCCATGGCGACGGTTGCTAGGCAACTGGTTGCCATGGCGACGGTTGCTAGGCAACTGGTTGCCATGGCGACGGTTGCTAGGCAACTGGTTGCCATGGCGACGGTTGCTAGGCAACTGGTTGTCATGGTGATGGTTGCTAGGCAACTGGTTGCCATGGCGATGGTTGCTAGGCAACTGGTTGCCATGGCGATGGTTGCTAGGCAACTGGTTGCCATGGCGACGGTTGCTAGGCAACTGGTTGCCATGGCGACGGTTGCTAGGCAACTGGTTGCCATGGCGATGGTTGCTAGGCAACTGGTTGCCATGGCAATGGTTGCTAGGCAACTGGTTGCCATGGCGATGGTTGCTAGGCAACTGGTTGCCATGGCGAAGGTTGCTAGGCAACTGGTTGCCATGGCGACGGTTGCTAGGCAACTGGTTGCCATGGCGATGGTTGCCATGGCGATGGTTGCTAGGCAACTGGTTGCCATGGCGATGGTTGCTAGGCAACTGGTTGCCATGGCGATGGTTGCTAGGCAACTGGTTGCCATGGTGATGGTTGCTAGGCAACTGGTTGCCATGGCGATGGTTGCTTGGCAACAGGTTGCCATGGCGATGGTTGCTAGGCAACTGGTTGCCATGGCGATGGTTGCTAGGCAACTGGTTGCCATGGCGATGGTTGCTATGCAACTGGTTGCCATGGCGACAGTTGCTTGGCAACTGGTTGCCATGGCGACGGTTGCTAGGCAACTGGTTGCCATGGTGACGGTTGCCATGGCAATGGTTGCTAGGCAACTGGTTGCCATGGCGATGGTTGCTAGGCAACTGGTTGCCATGGTGATGGTTGCTAGGCAACTGGTTGCCATGGCGATGGTTGCTAGGCAACTGGTTGCCATGGCAATGGTTGCTAGGCAACTGGTTGCCATGGTGATTGTTGCCATGGTGATAATTGCTAGGCAACTGGTTGCCATGGCGATGGTTGCTATGCAACTGGTTGCCATGGCGACGGTTGCTTGGCAACTGGTTGCCATGGCGACGGTTGCTAGGCAACTGGTTGCCATGGCGATGGTTGCCATGGCGATGGTTGCTAGGCAACTGGTTGCCATGGCGATGGTTGCTAGGCAACTGGTTGCCATGGCGATGGTTGCTAGGCAACTGGTTGCCATGGCAATGGTTGCTAGGCAACTGGTTGCCATGGCGATGGTTGCTAGGCAACTGGTTGCCATGGCGATGGTTGCCATGGCGATGGTTGCTAGGCAACTGGTTGCCATGGCGACGGTTGCTAGGCAACTGGTTGCCATGGCGACGGTTGCTAGGCAACTGGTTGCCATGTCGATGGTTACCATGGCGACGGTTGCTAGGCAACTGGTTGCCATGGCGACGGTTGCTAGGCAACTGGTTGCCATGGCGACGGTTGCTAGGCAACTGGTTGCCATGGCGATGGTTGCTAGGAAACTGGTTGCCATGGCGATGGTTGCTAGGTAACTGGTTGCCATGGCGATGGTTGCCATGGCGATGGTTGCTAGGCAACTGGTTGCCATGGCGACGGTTGCTAGGCAACTGGTTGCCATGGCGACGGTTGCTAGGCAACTGGTTGCCATGGCGACGGTTGCTAGGCAACAGGTTGTCATGGCGATGGTTGCTAGGCAACTGGTTGCCATGGCGATGGTTGCTAGGCAACTGGTTGCCATGGCGACGGTTGCTAGGCAACTGGTTGCCATGGCGACGGTTGCTAGGCAACTGGTTGCCATGGCGACGGTTGCTAGGCAACAGGTTGTCATGGCGATGGTTGCTAGGCAACTGGTTGCCATGGCGACGGTTGCTAGGCAACTGGTTGCCATGTCGATGGTTACCATGGCGACGGTTGCTAGGCAACTGGTTGCCATGGCGACGGTTGCTAGGCAACTGGTTGCCATGGTGATTGTTGCCATGGTGATAATTGCTAGGCAACTGGTTGCCATGGCGATGGTTGCTATGCAACTGGTTGCCATGGCGACGGTTGCTAGGCAACTGGTTGCCATGGCGACGGTTGCTAGGCAACTGGTTGTCATGGTGATGGTTGCTAGGCAACTGGTTGCCATGGCGATGGTTGCTAGGCAACTGGTTGCCATGGCGATGGTTGCTAGGCAACTGGTTGCCATGGCGACGGTTGCTAGGCAACTGGTTGCCATGGCGACGGTTGCTAGGCAACTGGTTGCCATGGCGATGGTTGCTAGGCAACTGGTTGCCATGGCGATGGTTGCTAGGCAACTGGTTGCCATGGCGATGGTTGCTAGGCAACTGGTTGCCATGGCGACAGTTGCTTGGCAACTGGTTGCCATGGCGACGGTTGCTAGGCAACTGGTTGCCATGGTGACGGTTGCCATGGCAATGGTTGCTAGGCAACTGGTTGCCATGGCGATGGTTGCTAGGCAACTGGTTGCCATGGTGATGGTTGCTAGGCAACTGGTTGCCATGGCGATGGTTGCTAGGCAACTGGTTGCCATAGCAATGGTTGCTAGGCAACTGGTTGCCATGGTGATTGTTGCCATGGTGATAATTGCTAGGCAACTGGTTGCCATGGCGATGGTTGCTATGCAACTGGTTGCCATGGCGACGGTTGCTTGGCAACTGGTTGCCATGGCGACGGTTGCTAGGCAACTGGTTGCCATGGCGATGGTTGCCATGGCGATGGTTGCTAGGCAACTGGTTGCCATGGCGATGGTTGCTAGGCAACTGGTTGCCATGGCGATGGTTGCTAGGCAACTGGTTGCCATGGCAATGGTTGCTAGGCAACTGGTTGCCATGGCGATGGTTGCTAGGCAACTGGTTGCCATGGCGATGGTTGCCATGGCGATGGTTGCTAGGCAACTGGTTGCCATGGCGACGGTTGCTAGGCAACTGGTTGCCATGGCGACGGTTGCTAGGCAACTGGTTGCCATGTCGATGGTTACCATGGCGACGGTTGCTAGGCAACTGGTTGCCATGGCGACGGTTGCTAGGCAACTGGTTGCCATGGCGACGGTTGCTAGGCAACTGGTTGCCATGGCGACGGTTGCTAGGCAACAGGTTGTCATGGCGATGGTTGCTAGGCAACTGGTTGCCATGGCGATGGTTGCTAGGCAACTGGTTGCCATGGCGACGGTTGCTAGGCAACTGGTTGCCATGGCGACGGTTGCTAGGCAACTGGTTGCCATGGCGACGGTTGCTAGGCAACAGGTTGTCATGGCGATGGTTGCTAGGCAACTGGTTGCCATGGCGATGGTTGCTAGGCAACTGGTTGCCATGGCGACGGTTGCTAGGCAACTGGTTGCCATGGCGACGGTTGCCATGGCGATGGTTGCTAGGCAACTGGTTGCCATGGCAATGGTTGCTAGGCAACTGGTTGCCATGGCGACGGTTGCTAGGCAACTGGTTGCCATGGCGACGGTTGCTAGGCAACTGGTTGCCATGGTGACGGTTGCTAGGCAACTGGTTGCCATGGTGATGGTTGCCATGGTGATAATTGCTAGGCAACTGGTTGCCATGGCGATGGTTGCTATGCAACTGGTTGCCATGGCAACGGTTGCTTGGCAACTGGTTGCCATGGCGACGGTTGCTAGGCAACTGGTTGCCATGGCGATGGTTGCTAGGCAACTGGTTGCCATGGCGATGGTTGCTAGGCAACTGGTTGCCATGGCGATGGTTGCCATGGCGATGGTTGCTAGGCAACTGGTTGCCATGGCGATGGTTGCTAGGCAAATGGTTGCCATGGCGATGGTTGCTAGGCAACTGGTTGCCATGGCGATGGTTGCTAGGCAACTGGTTGCCATGGCGATGGTTGCTAGGCAACTGGTTGCCATGGCGATGGTTGCTAGGCAACTGGTTGCCATGGCGATGGTTGCTAGGCAACTGGTTGCCATGGCGATGGTTGCTAGGCAACTGGTTGCCATGGCGATGGTTGCCATGGCGATGGTTGCTAGGCAACTGGTTGCCATGGCGATGGTTGCTAGGCAACTGGTTGCCATGGTGATGGTTGCTAGGCAACTGGTTGCCATGGCGACGGTTGCTAGGCAACTGGTTGCCATGGCGACGGTTGCTAGGCAACTGGTTGTCATGGCGATGGTTGCTAGGCAACTGGTTGCCATGGCGATGGTTGCTAGGCAACTGGTTGCCATGGCAACGGTTGCTAGGCAACTGGTTGCCATGGTGATGGTTGCTTGGCAACTGGTTGCCATGGCGATGGTTGCTAGGCAACTGGTTGCCATGGCGATGGTTGCCATGGCAATGGTTGCTAGGCAACTGGTTGCCATGGCGATGGTTGCTAGGCAACTGGTTGCCATGGCGATGGTTGCTAGACAACTGGTTGCCATGGTGATGGTTGCTAGGCAACTGGTTGCCATGGCGATGGTTGCTAGGCAACTGGTTGCCATGGCGATGGTTTTCATGGCGATGGTTGCTAGGCAACTGGTTGCCATGGCGATGGTTGCTAGGCAACTGGTTGCCATGGCGATGGTTGCTAGGCAACTGGTTGCCATGGCGACGGTTGCTAGGCAACTGGTTGCCATGGCGATGGTTGCTAGGCAACTGGTTGCCATGGCGAAGGTTGCTAGGCAACTGGTTGCCATGGCGACGGTTGCTAGGCAACTGGTTGCCATGGCGAAGGTTGCTAGGCAACTGGTTGCCATGGCGACGGTTGCTAGGCAACTGGTTGCCATGGCGATGGTTGCCATGGCGACGGTTGCTAGGCAACTGGTTGCCATGGCGATGGTTGCTAGGAAACTGGTTGCCATGGCGATGGTTGCTAGGTAACTGGTTGCCATGGCGATGGTTGCCATGGCGATGGTTGCTAGGCAACTGGTTGCCATGGTGACGGTTGCTAGGCAACTGGTTGCCATGGCGACGGTTGCTAGGCAACTGGTTGCCATGGCGACGGTTGCTAGGCAACTGGTTGCCATGGCGATGGTTGCTAGGCAACTGGTTGCCATGGCGACGGTTGCTAGGCAACTGGTTGTCATGGCGATGGTTGCTAGGCAACTGGTTGCCATGGCGATGGTTGCTAGGCAACTGGTTGCCATGGCGACGGTTGCTAGGCAACTGGTTGCCATGGCGACGGTTGCCATGGCGATGGTTGCTAGGCAACTGGTTGCCATGGCGATGGTTGCTAGGCAACTGGTTGCCATGGTGACGGTTGCTAGGCAACTGGTTGCCATGGTGACGGTTGCTAGGCAACTGGTTGCCATGGCGACGGTTGCTAGGCAACTGGTTGCCATGGTGATGGTTGCTAGGCAACTGGTTGCCATGGCGATGGTTGCTTGGCAACAGGTTGCCATGGCGATGGTTGCTAGGCAACTGGTTGCCATGGCGATGGTTGCTAGGCAACTGGTTGCCATGGCGATGGTTGCTATGCAACTGGTTGCCATGGCGACAGTTGCTTGGCAACTGGTTGCCATGGCGATGGTTGCTAGGCAACTGGTTGCCATGGCGACAGTTGCCATGGCAATGGTTGCTAGGCAACTGGTTGCCATGGCGATGGTTGCTAGGCAACTGGTTGCCATGGCGATGGTTGCTAGGCAACTGGTTGCCATGGCGATGGTTGCTAGGCAACTGGTTGCCATGGCGATGGTTGCTAGGCAACTGGTTGTCTTGGCGATGGTTTTCATGGCGATGGTTGCTAGGCAACTTGTTGCCATGGCGATGGTTGCTAGGCAACTGGTTGCCATGGCGACGGTTGCTAGGCAACTGGTTGCCATGGCGACGGTTGCTAGGCAACTGGTTGCCATGGCGATGGTTGCTAGGCAACTGGTTGCCATGGCGATGGTTGCTAGGTAACTGGTTGCCATGGCAATGGTTGCCATGGCGATGGTTGCTAGGCAACTGGTTGCCATGGCGACGGTTGCTAGGCAACTGGTTGCCATGGCGACGGTTGCTAGGCAACTGGTTGCCATGGCGACGGTTGCTAGGCAACTGGTTGCCATGGCGACGGTTGCTAGGCAACTGGTTGCCATGGCGACGGTTGCTAGGCAACTGGTTGTCATGGTGATGGTTGCTAGGCAACTGGTTGCCATGGCGATGGTTGCTAGGCAACTGGTTGCCATGGCGACGGTTGCTAGGCAACTGGTTGCCATGGCGACGGTTGCTAGGCAACTGGTTGCCATGGCGATGGTTGCTAGGCAACTGGTTGCCATGGCGATGGTTGCTAGGCAACTGGTTGCCATGGCGATGGTTGCTAGGCAACTGGTTGCCATGGCGAAGGTTGCTAGGCAACTGGTTGCCATGGCGACGGTTGCTAGGCAACTGGTTGCCATGGCGATGGTTGCCATGGCGATGGTTGCTAGGCAACTGGTTGCCATGGCGATGGTTGCTAGGCAACTGGTTGCCATGGCGATGGTTGCTAGGCAACTGGTTGCCATGGTGATGGTTGCTAGGCAACTGGTTGCCATGGCGATGGTTGCTTGGCAACAGGTTGCCATGGCGATGGTTGCTAGGCAACTGGTTGCCATGGCGATGGTTGCTAGGCAACTGGTTGCCATGGCGATGGTTGCTATGCAACTGGTTGCCATGGCGACTGTTGCTTGGCAACTGGTTGCCATGGCGACGGTTGCTAGGCAACTGGTTGCCATGGTGACGGTTGCCATGGCAATGGTTGCTAGGCAACTGGTTGCCATGGCGATGGTTGCTAGGCAACTGGTTGCCATGGTGATGGTTGCTAGGCAACTGGTTGCCATGGCGACGGTTGCTAGGCAACTGGTTGCCATGGCAACGGTTGCTAGGCAACTGGTTGCCATGGTGATTGTTGCCATGGTGATAATTGCTAGGCAACTGGTTGCCATGGCGATGGTTGCTATGCAACTGGTTGCCATGGCGACGGTTGCTTGGCAACTGGTTGCCATGGCGACGGTTGCTAGGCAACTGGTTGCCATGGCGATGGTTGCCATGGCAATGGTTGCTAGGCAACTGGTTGCCATGGCGATGGTTGCTAGGCAACTGGTTGCCATGGCGATGGTTGCTAGGCAACTGGTTGCCATGGCAATGGTTGCTAGGCAACTGGTTGCCATGGCGATGGTTGCTAGGCAACTGGTTGCCATGGCGATGGTTGCCATGGCGATGGTTGCTAGGCAACTGGTTGCCATGGCGACGGTTGCTAGGCAACTGGTTGCCATGGCGACGGTTGCTAGGCAACTGGTTGCCATGTCGATGGTTACCATGGCGACGGTTGCTAGGCAACTGGTTGCCATGGCGACGGTTGCTAGGCAACTGGTTGCCATGGCGACGGTTGCTAGGCAACTGGTTGCCATGGCGATGGTTGCTAGGAAACTGGTTGCCATGGCGATGGTTGCTAGGTAACTGGTTGCCATGGCGATGGTTGCCATGGCGATGGTTGCTAGGCAACTGGTTGCCATGGCGACGGTTGCTAGGCAACTGGTTGCCATGGCGACGGTTGCTAGGCAACTGGTTGCCATGGCGACGGTTGCTAGGCAACAGGTTGTCATGGCGATGGTTGCTAGGCAACTGGTTGCCATGGCGATGGTTGCTAGGCAACTGGTTGCCATGGCGACGGTTGCTAGGCAACTGGTTGCCATGGCGACGGTTGCCATGGCGATGGTTGCTAGGCAACTGGTTGCCATGGCGACGGTTGCTAAGCAACTGGTTGCCATGGCGACGGTTGCTAGGCAACTGGTTGCCATGGTGACGGTTGCTAGGCAACTGGTTGCCATGGTGATGGTTGCTAGGCAACTGGTTGCCATGGCGATGGTTGCTTGGCAACAGGTTGCCATGGCGATGGTTGCTAGGCAACTGGTTGCCATGGCGATGGTTGCTAGGCAACTGGTTGCCATGGCGATGGTTGCTATGCAACTGGTTGCCATGGCGACAGTTGCTTGGCAACTGGTTGCCATGGCGACGGTTGCTAGGCAACTGGTTGCCATGGCGACAGTTGCCATGGCAATGGTTGCTAGGCAACTGGTTGCCATGGCGATGGTTGCTAGGCAACTGGTTGCCATGGCGATGGTTGCTAGGCAACTGGTTGCCATGGCGACGGTTGCTAGGCAACTGGTTGCCATGGCAACGGTTGCTAGGCAACTGGTTGCCATGGTGATGGTTGCCATGGTGATAATTGCTAGGCAACTGGTTGCCATGGCGATGGTTGCTATGCAACTGGTTGCCATGGCGACGGTTGCTTGGCAACTGGTTGCCATGGCGACGGTTGCTAGGCAACTGGTTGCCATGGCGATGGTTGCTAGGCAACTGGTTGCCATGGTGATGGTTGCTAGGCAACTGGTTGCCATGGCGATGGTTGCTTGGCAACAGGTTGCCATGGCGATGGTTGCTAGGCAACTGGTTGCCATGGTGATGGTTGCTAGGCAACTGGTTGCCATGGCGATGGTTGCTATGCAACTGGTTGCCATGGCGACAGTTGCTTGGCAACTGGTTGCCATGGCGACGGTTGCTAGGCAACTGGTTGCCATGGCGACAGTTGCGATGGCAATGGTTGCTAGGCAACTGGTTGCCATGGCGATGGTTGCTAGGCAACTGGTTGCCATGGCGATGGTTGCTAGGCAACTGGTTGCCATGGCGACGGTTGCTAGGCAACTGGTTGCCATGGCAACGGTTGCTAGGCAACTGGTTGCCATGGTGATGGTTGCCATGGTGATAATTGCTAGGCAACTGGTTGCCATGGCGATGGTTGCTATGCAACTGGTTGCCATGGCGACGGTTGCTTGGCAACTGGTTGCCATGGCGACGGTTGCTAGGCAACTGGTTGCCATGGCGATGGTTGCTAGGCAACTGGTTGCCATGGCGATGGTTGCTAGGCAACTGGTTGCCATGGCGATGGTTGCCATGGCGATGGTTGCTAGGCAACTGGTTGCCATGGCGATGGTTGCTAGGCAAATGGTTGCCATGGCGATGGTTGCTAGGCAACTGGTTGCCATGGCGATGGTTGCTAGGCAACTGGTTGCCATGGCGATGGTTGCTAGGCAACTGGTTGCCATGGCGATGGTTGCTAGGCAACTGGTTGCCATGGCGATGGTTGCTAGGCAACTGGTTGCCATGGCGATGGTTGCTAGGCAACTGGTTGCCATGGCGATGGTTGCCATGGCGATGGTTGCTAGGCAACTGGTTGCCATGGCGATGGTTGCTAGGCAACTGGTTGCCATGGTGATGGTTGCTAGGCAACTGGTTGCCATGGCGATGGTTGCTTGGCAACAGGTTGCCATGGCGATGGTTGCTAGGCAACTGGTTGCCATGGCGATGGTTGCTAGGCAACTGGTTGCCATGGCGATGGTTGCTATGCAACTGGTTGCCATGGCGACAGTTGCTTGGCAACTGGTTGCCATGGCGACGGTTGCTAGGCAACTGGTTGCCATGGTGACGGTTGCCATGGCAATGGTTGCTAGGCAACTGGTTGCCATGGCGATGGTTGCTAGGCAACTGGTTGCCATGGTGATGGTTGCTAGGCAACTGGTTGCCATGGCGACGGTTGCTAGGCAACTGGTTGCCATGGCAACGGTTGCTAGGCAACTGGTTGCCATGGTGATTGTTGCCATGGTGATAATTGCTAGGCAACTGGTTGCCATGGCGATGGTTGCTATGCAACTGGTTGCCATGGCGACGGTTGCTTGGCAACTGGTTGCCATGGCGACGGTTGCTAGGCAACTGGTTGCCATGGCGATGGTTGCCATGGCAATGGTTGCTAGGCAACTGGTTGCCATGGCGATGGTTGCTAGGCAACTGGTTGCCATGGCGATGGTTGCTAGGCAACTGGTTGCCATGGCAATGGTTGCTAGGCAACTGGTTGCCATGGCGATGGTTGCTAGGCAACTGGTTGCCATGGCGATGGTTGCCATGGCGATGGTTGCTAGGCAACTGGTTGCCATGGCGACGGTTGCTAGGCAACTGGTTGCCATGGCGACGGTTGCTAGGCAACTGGTTGCCATGTCGATGGTTACCATGGCGACGGTTGCTAGGCAACTGGTTGCCATGGCGACGGTTGCTAGGCAACTGGTTGCCATGGCGACGGTTGCTAGGCAACTGGTTGCCATGGCGATGGTTGCTAGGAAACTGGTTGCCATGGCGATGGTTGCTAGGTAACTGGTTGCCATGGCGATGGTTGCCATGGCGATGGTTGCTAGGCAACTGGTTGCCATGGCGATGGTTGCTAGGCAACTGGTTGCCATGGCGACGGTTGCTAGGCAACTGGTTGCCATGGCGACGGTTGCTAGGCAACAGGTTGTCATGGCGATGGTTGCTAGGCAACTGGTTGCCATGGCGATGGTTGCTAGGCAACTGGTTGCCATGGCGACGGTTGCTAGGCAACTGGTTGCCATGGCGACGGTTGCCATGGCGATGGTTGCTAGGCAACTGGTTGCCATGGCGATGGTTGCTAGGCAACTGGTTGCCATGGCGACGGTTGCTAGGCAACTGGTTGCCATGGCGACGGTTGCTAGGCAACTGGTTGCCATGGCGACGGTTGCTAGGCAACTGGTTGCCATGGTGACGGTTGCTAGGCAACTGGTTGCCATGGCGATGGTTGCTAGGCAACTGGTTGCCATGGCGATGGTTGCTTGGCAACAGGTTGCCATGGCGATGGTTGCTAGGCAACTGGTTGCCATGGCGATGGTTGCTAGGCAACTGGTTGCCATGGCGATGGTTGCTATGCAACTGGTTGCCATGGCGACAGTTGCTTGGCAACTGGTTGCCATGGCGACGATTGCTAGGCAACTGGTTGCCATGGCGACAGTTGCCATGGCAATGGTTGCTAGGCAACTGGTTGCCATGGCGATGGTTGCTAGGCAACTGGTTGCCATGGCGATGGTTGCTAGGCAACTGGTTGCCATGGCGACGGTTGCTAGGCAACTGGTTGCCATGGCAACGGTTGCTAGGCAACTGGTTGCCATGGTGATGGTTGCCATGGTGATAATTGCTAGGCAACTGGTTGCCATGGCGATGGTTGCTATGCAACTGGTTGCCATGGCGATGGTTGCTTGGCAACTGGTTGCCATGGCGACGGTTGCTAGGCAACTGGTTGCCATGGCGATGGTTGCTAGGCAACTGGTTGCCATGGTGATGGTTGCTAGGCAACTGGTTGCCATGGCGATGGTTGCTTGGCAACAGGTTGCCATGGCGATGGTTGCTAGGCAACTGGTTGCCATGGCGATGGTTGCTAGGCAACTGGTTGCCATGGCGATGGTTGCTATGCAACTGGTTGCCATGGCGACAGTTGCTTGGCAACTGGTTGCCATGGCGACGGTTGCTAGGCAACTGGTTGCCATGGCGACAGTTGCCATGGCAATGGTTGCTAGGCAACTGGTTGCCATGGCGATGGTTGCTAGGCAACTGGTTGCCATGGCGATGGTTGCTAGGCAACTGGTTGCCATGGCGACGGTTGCTAGGCAACTGGTTGCCATGGCAACGGTTGCTAGGCAACTGGTTGCCATGGTGATGGTTGCCATGGTGATAATTGCTAGGCAACTGGTTGCCATGGCGATGGTTGCTATGCAACTGGTTGCCATGGCGACGGTTGCTTGGCAACTGGTTGCCATGGCGACGGTTGCTAGGCAACTGGTTGCCATGGCGATGGTTATCATAGCGACCATTGTCATGGTGACGGTTGCTATGGCGGACAGTTACCATGGTGATGGTTGTTAGGTAACTATTTGCCATGGTAACTGTTGCATTTCAACTGGTTGTCATGGCGATGGTTGTTATGGCGATGGTTGCCAGGCAACCGGTTGCCATGGCGATGGTCATCATGGCAATGGTTGCTAGGTAACTGGTTGCCATGCTGATGGTTGCTATGCAAGTGGTTGCCATGGCGATGGTTGCTAGGTAACTGGTTGCCATGGCAATGGTTGCTAGGTAACTGGTTGCCATGATGATGGTCATCATGGCAAACATTGTCATGGCGATGGGTTGTCTAGCAACCATCGCCATGACAACCATCACCATGACAACAGTCACCATGGCAGCCAACACGATGACTACGATCGCTATGGCAACCCGTTGCCTAGCAACAATTGCCATAACAACCATCACCATGGCATCCATTTGCCTAGCAACTGTTGCCATGACATCCATCGCCCTGACAACCGTCGCCATGGCAACCCATTACCTAGCATCCATTGCCATGGCAACTAATTGCCTGGAAGCCATGGCAACACACGCCATGACAACAGTCACCATGTCAACCAATTGCCTAGCAACCGTCACCATGGCAACCAGTTGCACAATTAGGGCTTGTTATGCATCCATCTCCCATTGTCCAGCTGCCAGGCATATCTTTTCACTGTGTTTTATATATGTTTATGAAGATAAATTTTCAAGTTTTCCTTCACCACAAGACATATTAGTCAGACTGTTCATTAACATGGTTTCCCAAAATAAAAAGCCCTTGGAGCCTTAGGTAGAGCCTATATAAGGGTCTAACCTGCACACACACTAAGGTGGAATGTGGGGCTAGTTTTAATCGCACACCTAAAGGATTAGGGAGAGTATTTTATTTTTATTTGAAAAGGTAAACTTAGATCAATTTAGAACATAATGCATTGTATGAAAAATAACTTTTATTTTAACCACTCTACATTCACTTTGATCCCAAAAGTGACCAGACAATCCCCTGGAGCTGGGAATGTATTCTTCAGGGCTCTAGAATAAGAGATGGTCTCAGAACATTTAAGGAGTTAGCAACCTATAACAGCCTTACTCAAACCAACATTTAAGTAGGTTTTAAAACAATGTGAAATTACACTGGGGTAGTTTAAGTCAAACACCAGAAGGATTTATTTACAGCCTAAAAATTGGGCAAGGGACTTTCTTTTTTAAAACAAACACTGACTCTTCCCAAAAGGGTATGGCTTAAAGATTTTATATATATATATATATATATATATATATATATATATATATATATTTTATTTTTACCATTCAGATTTTTAAGACTTTGTTATTTTCCTCATTAGGATAAAAATCCTTACTCTTCCAATAAACAAAAATCTTTAAATCATCATTATGATATAAATGTACTTAAGGTGGTTTGAAAAAAAAGCTATTTAAGATAAGAAAGAAAACCCTTTAAATACCCCAAATACTTATTACCTTTATTTATGCACCAACCCACCATAAAGAACAAAATGCACTACACACCCACACTCCTCCCTACCCATCCAAGTATATTTAACGAAATGCTTCCATTTCTTATGCTTCCAAATTCCCTCCGCATCGCTTCCATTCCCAGTCTCTCTATCCCACTGTCGAAGCTGGATAATTGGCTGAGACAAGATCAGTTTAAAATTGAATCGCAGCGATGCCATCTTGTGACTGGCCGCAAGACGCCATTTTGGAAATGAGATCGCAAGACGCCATTTTGCGAATGGCCACCTAAGCGCCATTTTAGATAAACTCACCCTTTAGTACATGTGGCGATATTACTATTAGCACCTTGTGATTGCATCTTTCACCATTTCTCATGCACACATTAATACGCACAATTGCACTGTTAACTAGTCGCATATTAGCGAATGCATAAGACTTTGTATGAAAACACTGTTTTATTAGCTTCATGCGCACGCATCTGCACCAAGTTAACTAGCGTCCTTATATCAAACCCCGCATACTCACACATTACATATCCACATACAAGGTTTAATAAGCTTTAAAGTATAAGATTTAAGTTGGCTCAGTTAGTATAAATGCTGTGAAATAAAGATTATTTGGTAACTAAGGCTTTATACATGCTAAGTAAGCCGTGTTTGGTTTTGTACTGATGCGTACTCTTTCAACAGAATTCCGGTGTGGAGATCGCATCATGCATTCTCAACTTATGGACTGCAGAGATTTCAAGCAACAAAATGTATATTATATGAACAACTGTTAGGATGCAGCATGGGGCGGGAGGGCAGAGACCCCCAGTTGTTAGAGGCTGGGCAGAGTCTATTTGAATCAGCCTGTTAAATGCTCTGTAACAGATGCTTCCCCCTGGGAACCAATGGCATAAGCAGAAAACTTCTCTATTGTTCTGTCTATTCCGGGGGGGTATAAATATGTGTGCTCCAACACTGGGTTTTTAGTCTTCATGCGGAATGCTGAATGACGAAGGGGTTTCTTGCTGATGCCTATCATCTGGTCCGGAAGCGCTGCGTATGTATACTGTACTTGGGTCTGTATAATTCCTTTGCGCCGAATTGTGTCTGGATCAATAGCATGTAACTGACTGTACTTTTTACTTGAATAATACTTTGTGCTTTGGAACCACATGTTCTAAGTCTGGAGTCTCAATTTACTGTATGACTGCGTACGCAAATTAGCATCATCCTTAGAGGTTTATAGGTAGGATTCTAGAAGGTACAGGCAGGGGTATATAGAGGTTCAATTTCAGTATCATTAGTTGGGGGCTCATAGTAGTGAGGTCACTTAGATATTCACATGGCACATATGGTTATCGATATCTCAGCAAAGGGTGGAGTGGCCACATGCAGGGTTTTCCTGCAACCGCTTTGTGCTGAAAAATTGCTATTCATTTTCGTGTGAGCCAAGGAAGCTGACTAGAATCCAGGGACAAGAGAGGAAAAAGTATGTTTTCCTTTGTTGATAGAACCTAGCATTTAAAGGGGTGCCGCAGTATTGAGTACGCGGCTGAGTCGCAGTTTTGCGCACAGTAAAAATGCACTTTTGCGTACGCAGTTAAAAAGTCATTATACGGTTGTGTGGTAGTCGCATTATTGTGTATGCGACTGGTCGCACAATAGCGTATACGTACTTCTGGTTGTGCTGCCACGTGTTTAAACAAAGCCGTTCAATTGTTATCAATATCTGGGTTAACGTTTATTTTTCTGCACAGGAAAAAAGTGTGTAACAGTGAGAATTTGTTGGACAAAGTTAAGGGTATCGTATGATTCTTAAGGGCTAGGTGCAAGGGTTAGTCTAGCCGCTCGGTAAGTAGCTTTACCGTTCTATACGCAGTAGCAGGTGTACATGTTGTCTTTGTTGTAGAGAGGTGCGTGGAAGTGGCCGACCTACACACTTCCATGGGTGTGGAAGTTGCCTTACTAAATCTTATCCGGGTGTGGAAGTTGCCTTTTTCAAATCTTATCCAGGTGTGTGGGCACCACCGACTTAAATCGTCCACAGGTAAGTGAACATATCTTTATTGTCTTTCACCAGTTTAAATCTTTATTGAAAAGCATAGGATTTTATCTCAGAATGGGAGCCGCGCAAACAGTGGAGATGTTAGACAATGATGTGCTGCTAATGGAGGCGCCGGTCGGATCGGCTCGTCGTATTATGCATACTAAGTACGGTACTTATGCAATAAGGTATTGTGATGTATGGTTTAAAATGATGATGAAGAGTGTTAGACTGTTTCCCAGAATTGGTAGTTTTGATAAGGATGTATTAGATAATGTCCGGGATCACATCAGTTTGATGCGCTCCCGAGAGAAAAAGGTCAAATATTGTGAATGTTTAAGATTGTGGCAGCATGAAGGGGATGCGTGGCTTAAAAATGTGCAAACGACGCAAACCAGTGTTGCTAGCGCATTGCCAGAGAATACATCCGCAACGCTAAATTGCAATACGGGTGAGCCACAACATGGCGCGCACGTGCAGCAAGGTAGCATTGTGGAGAGTATTGCCAGCAGTTCACGCTCACCTCCCCCACCTTATGTGGATGGAGGTGCAAGTACAGTTACCAAAAATACCCATAAAAATGTAACAAGCAATTTGTACCCCCTCTTAAGTAACCATCAAGAAAATGTTTATGATGTGGATGATGAGCCTATTGTAATGTCTGCCATTTCCCATGCTGTGCAAATGATAGATGCTGCATCACCACAATCACAAGTGGTGCCGCCATCTCCATCGGTAATAGCAAGGGAAGTGTTAACATCCTCTGCACCTGCAGCGGAATTTGTTCATACCATACGTAGCAGCAGCAGATTAAACCCCCAGCCAGGTAATCAGGTCAGAGGTAGCAACGCTACCGGTCTGCATCCCATTCGGATGATAACTGTTCCAAATGGAAATGCAGATGCGAACGGTGTAGTGCCCACGAGGGAAGTAGTAATGTATTGTCCTTGGACAAGAGCAGAACTAAATTGCATCATAAATGAATTCCCCGATCCCAAAAAGGAACTAGCCAAATGTCAAAGATTTTTGAGAAATTTGGGTAGTTCTCATGAACCAACTAATAAAGAGTGGCGTGTGGTGCTAAGGGTCTGTCTGCCATGCAATACCAACGTGACAAAATTTATCACGGATTGATTATTGGATGGTGACGTTCCCTTAACAGACCAAGTAAACCAAGGTAACATTTCCCGCATTGTAACTCAATTGGGTATATATTTTCCAGTAGTAGTTCACTGGAACAAAATTTTCACAATCTAACAAAAGGATAGTGAAACTGCAGAAGATTTTTGCGACCGGTCTCTGCAGGCTATCACCCAGTACACTGGGATAGAAGATATAAAAGATAGCACTCACCACAGGGGAATGATAGTCACGGTACTCATGGATGGTCTGAAAGAGAATTTAAAGAACCGGGTTCAGACCTCACAACCTGGCTGGAGGGGACTCACAATAGATAACCTCATAGAGTCTGCCATAGAACATGATAAAAATATCTCAAAAAAGAGGGAGACCCAGAGCGAAAAACTAATGGCTGTCAGTATCCAAGCTCTGGAGGGAATGACTGTAACATCACAGTCAACAGACACACTCGCAACTGCACTCACACCTACACCTGCACTCACTAATCCCACACCACAACAAACCCAGCTCCACTACTCATATCCCCCACAATACCCTTACCCTGCCTATCCTTACCCATATCCACCACCTTTACCCTCTGCTCAAACCTCGCAATAACCCATGTTTTCACCTGACCCACGGACATGTTTTAATTGTAAACAGACAGGACATTTAAGTAGAAATTGTACAGTAAAACGAGTAGGAACTCCAAATCAGGGAAGACCTGGATATCCCCATAAGGGATATGCACAGAGACCAGCAAATGTTCAACAGGCTCCAGCTCCAATTGTGGCCGTAAATACTTTATTGGAGAATGGTAGCCAACACTAGGGGTCAGGTCATACCTGTAGTCTACAGATAGTCAGGTTAACGGGAAGTACTAGGGAAGAACTGGTCATGATGGTTGATGTAGCTGGTACTGAATATCCTTTTCTTGTAGACACAGGGGCGACCAGGTCAGTGATGAAATCTCCCGTTAATTTACAGGTGACCAACGAGACGGTACCAGCAATGGGTGTAACAGGTAAAGTGGAACATTATCCTTTAACAAAGTCCACAGAGGTTACTATTGGGTCATTGCATACCAGACATTCTTTTCTTCTGGCTGCTGCAACTCCTACTAACCTGCTTGGAAGAGACTTGTTATGTAAAATGGGATGTGTTATATATTGCACTCCTGATGGTGTATATTTAGATATCCCAGAGAGAATTGCACACGAGGTGCGGGATATGTTGGACACTCTTCAAAGGATAATGTATCACTCTACAAGTTTAAACGAAAATCCATCACAGGTAGATGAAATTTTGTCCCAAATTCCAAATTCACTTTGGACTAAGGATGGACAGGACACTGGATTAATGGCAAACGTAAGCCCTGTATTGGTAAATTTAAAAAGCGGTAGGCAGGCTCCAAAAATTCCCCAGTACCCATTAAAACAGGAGGTAGAATTAGGGGTGTTTCCAATAATTGAGCGATTATTGCAACAGGGAATCTTAGTTCGTACAGCTAGTGTAGCCAACAGCCCCATCTTTCCAGTGAAGAAGAGTGGTGGGAGGGGTTATAGGCTGGTACAAGACCTCAGAGGTGTTAATAAGGTGGTAGAGAGCCAATTTCCCATAGTGCCAAATCCAGCTGTCATCCTGATGCAGATCCCACCAAATGCAACCCATTTCACTGTCATTGACCTCTGTTCTGCTTTCTTCTCTGTGCCTCTCCACCCTGACTGTCAGTATCTATTCGCATTTACATACAGAGGTGTGCAATATACATGGACACGGTTAGCCCAAGGTTTCATAGACAGCCCCAGTATCTTCTCCCAGGCATTGCACAACTGTTTACAATCTTTTCAACCTGCCAATGGATCTGTTCTAATTCAATATGTGGATGATTTATTGCTATGTTCTGACTCGTTTATGTCATGTCTGAATGATACTAAACATTTGTTACTTTATCTCTCGCATACAGGACACAAGGTGGCTAAGGACAAACTACAGCCATGCCAATCCAGAGTAAAATATTTCGGACACTGCCTAACCCAGGGGTTACGACATCTTACAAACGATAGAATCCAGGCTATACAAAACATGACACTGCTGCAGAATCAACAGCAAATTTGTACCTTCTTGGGAATGTGTGGATATTGCAGAATGTGGATCCCAGGTTTTTCTATTTTGGCCTTGCCTTTACAGGAATTAGTCTCTTCCTCAAAGCCCGATCATGTCATACACACAGAGGAATCAGAGCAGGCTTTCCTTAATCTTAAGGATAGCCTGACAAAAGCTCCTGCATTGGGAATACCTGATTATGAAAAACCTTTTGATTTGTATTGTATGGAAGCTGATGGTTGTGCTGCAGGTGTCCTTACACAAAAACATAGTGATGCCAGTAGGCCCGTAGCATACTACAGTGCCCAATTGGACACTGTAGCAAGATCACTCCCCACTTATTTGAGAAGTGTAGCAGCTACCGCTCTATTGGTGAGTAAAAGTGAGGACGTAGTACTGGGCCATGATATGATTGTCTACACTCCCCATGCTGTATTTGCTCTGTTGAACTCCGCTCAAACCAGACACGTCTCTTCAGCTAGGTTTACCAAATGGGAACTAGCTCTAATTGCACCCGCAAATATCACTGTTAAACGTTGCAGCACACTGAATCCAGCAACGTATTTACCATATGTACAACATGATGTACAAAGGGTGGAAGGAGACGAGTTGCTGGCGGGAGGTGAGTTCAGCAGACATAATGATATGCACAATTGTATGACATATCTAAATCAAACCTTTACTGCTAGACCTGACATACATGACACACCTTTAGAGAATGTGGATGTGACTTTTTATATGGATGGGAGTTGTCATAGACAAACAGACACAGGTGAATTAAGTACAAGTTATGCTGTTGTAAATGACACAGACATCATAGAAGCTAAACCTCTTGGTCCTCCTCACTCAGCCCAGGTAGCAGAGTTAGTAGCACTAACTAGAGCGTGTGAACTGGCAGCAGGCAAATCTGCTAACATTTACACTGACTCGAGGTATGCGTTCGGGGTGGTGCATGATTTTGGGGCTCTATGGCATCTGAGAAATTTTATGACAGCAGCAGGCACACCAGTTGCACACTCCCGACACATAAAACATCTTTTAGAAGCAATCCAACTGCCCAAAACAGTGGCAGTAATTAAATGTAAAGCCCATACATGTGAGGATGACCCGGTGTCACTAGGCAACAACAGGGCAGATGAAGCTGCAAAATGGGCAGCAGGGTTGAAAATGTTTTCTCCAACTGAAAAAATTATGTATTTCCAAACAATTGATATGCTGAAATTAATTGAGATGCAAAATTTGTGTTCAATTCAGGAAAAATCCATTTGGAAGCCCAAGGGATGTGGGCAAGAGTCCTCCGGGCTCTGGAGGGATGGCCAAGGTAAACCAGTAGCCCCAAAGGCATATTACCCCAGCCTGGCTGAGGCAGCACATGGTCTGACTCATCTGGGAAAACAAGGTATGTGCAAGTTGGTGAGGGCATACTGGTGTGCACCAGGTTTTTCTTCACAAGCAGAAAAGATAGCAATGTCCTGTCTGACCTGCTTGAGGAAGAACATAGGGAAAGCGATCCCTACAGAACCGTCCCACATTCCACCGACTGATGGACTTTTCCAGGTGATACAAATTGATTTTATCCAATTACCACCCTGCAGGAACCTTAAGTATGTATTAGTGTGCACCGATGTATTTTCTAACTGGGTTGAGGCCTACCCAGCGGCCACTATTACTGCTGCATTTACTGCCAAGAAAATAGTTCAGGAATTTGTATGCAGGTACGGTATCCCTAGAATCATCGAGAGTGACAGGGGTACTCATTTCACAGGTGATGTTTTTCAAAATATGTGCAAGCTGATGGGTATTAATAGCCGCTTCATACCCCCTACCGACCGCAAGCCAGTGCCAAGGTAGAGAGGACAAACGGGACTACTAAAAATAAGTTAAGTAAAATTATGGCAGAAACTGGACTGGGATGGCCAGAAGCGTTACCTTTGGTCCTACATAGCATAAGGACCACTCCGAGACCCCCTCTAAATCTGTTCCCATTTGAAATACTGTTTGGTAGACAACCTCATTTGATTATAAGTCCACAGGAAGAGGTAACTGTAAAGTATCTTATATCAATGAGTAAGCAGCTAAAACAACAGCAGCAGAAACTGAAATTGTTGTCTAATGATATGCCTGAAACTAACTGTCATGATGTTGAACCAGGAGAATATGTTATGATCAGAAATTTCTTGTGTTCAGGTTGTTTGACTGATCGGTGGGAAGGTCCATACCATGTGCTGACAAGTATACTACATCTTTGAAGGTGGCCGAGAGAGATACCTGGGTCCACTCCACTCACTGCAAAAAGGTCAATCAACCGGTGGAGAAACAAGTTGGAGACAAGGCTGATAACATGGACCTGTCGCTCGCGAGCTTGTTCCGGGAGGATTGAGCAGGTTGTAGTGAGATACCTGAACTGAGAGAAATTTTCAGATCTTGTTATGACAATGGACAGGCCTGCTGTGTTCATTTTCATATTCTCTTTTAGAGTGTTCACCATCCTGGTCGGTTCGGGGATATCCAGTGTCTGTGATGGGGGACCGATTGAGGAAATGGGAGCTGATGGCAGTGCTGATGGAGTGGAGTCAGGAGGAATGCAATGCCAATCAGGGGAGTGTCTGACCAATCTTAGTACTGTTATTGTTAAGAGAGCTGTCATTCCGGATACTCGGGGAAGGTGTGGAGGTTTATCGTCTGAAGATTCCTGTATTTGTGAGATTTGTGGGTGCCTAGTTGATGAGAACTGTATCCAACGGTGCCAACCTAAATATAACACGTACTGGGGTGGGTATCATTTAGAGGATTATCATAGCATGGTAGGCAAAGTGTTAAATCAAACTGATTGCTGGGTGTGTTCACACATGCCACAGGGACAGCATAACATAGGATTGGTGCCATTTCCGCTGAATACCATGGAAATTTTAGAATTACAAAAAGGGAAAACCTTGGATGGAAAATTCCTCTCATCCAAACCACCTCATTTCAAACTCTATCAATTCCAAGTAGATAGATCACTTTTGTGTTTAAACATAACCAACCCCAATAAACCCAGGAGTTGGGAAGTGACGGGGAATAATCAGATGATGACCATCTCACAAAGAGCTGATAATGAGTCCATAAACCATGATCTGTTATGCTCAATTAAATCTAGTGGGAAACATTTTAGGTATCGGTATACATTGAGTTCCACCAAAGAAATTATTGGTAAGGTGCCAGATGGTTATTGTGCTAAAATAATAAAGCCAGAGACTTGCATGAACCAGATGAAAGACCCAGAAATAGGATTGTTTGCAAGAGAAATGTGCTTAATGATAATGATGCATACCATCCCTTATGTTCTCCCTGATAATATATATTTTGAATGTGGAAGAAAAGCACATAAATGGCTCTCCCCGAGTTCCAAAGGTTTGTGTTACCTGGGAATAGTGGTTCCAGAAGTTATGACTCTCACACATGTTGAAATGCTTGGTATTCGTAAAAACACACCATCACCATATCTTCACATGCAATATGAACACAGAGGCAAAAGAAACATGATACCTGGTGATGTGCATAAAGCCACTCGGTTAATTAGTGAGACAACTGGCTTTCAAGTGTTGGTAGCACTGGATCCCACCAGGATCGCTCGGGGAACACTAAATTTCAGATATATTCAGGAACTTGCTAAAGTGATAGATAATATCCCCGAGATGTACGATGACACATTCAGGTATACAGGGAGAGAATTGCAAGCGTACAAGAAAGAACTGGTGCAACACATGCTAGTTTTAAATTATTTAACTGCTGTTACTGGAGGGTACTGCATAACTCTGGCCACCCAATTTGGAGTAAAATGTTGCACCTATGTCACCAATGATACCAGCGACCCCAAGGAGGTGATAGACCGGAAGATGGATGAAATTCTGCAGCTAAAATGGGAATTTCGTAAGAACCATAACGCTTCAGTGGTTGAAGTAGGGTAGAAGATAGAAGGATGGGTTTCATGGCTCAACCCAGTGAAATGGTTCTCAGGTCTAGGGGAATGGGTCCAGGAAGTAATCGCCAGCATAGGCAAATTCTTAATCCTTATACTGATTGTCATCATAATAATTGGCATATTTGTCCGGTGTGTTCCTATTGTGTTGAAGTGTGGAAAATGTAAAAATAGAGTAAAACAAAAGAACGAAATTATGATGGTGGTCAGTATGAATACCAAGGTAAATACAGAACTGCATTACAGCCCTGAGCTAGGAAATACCATCATTTAATGTATTATATTTAGCCATGCATAAAAATGTATTATTGAAATGTTATTTTTAAAACACCCCAGATAATGTAAAGTCTCAATTCCCCTTCAAGACTGCTTTTATAAGACTGGTGCATTCCCACACCTTTCACATGATCTTCCAAGATCCGCGGTGTGCGTATAATAGTAGTTTTATGTCCCCACTCAGAGACACATTATTGATGGATTAAGAACCACCTTGTGCCATCCCATAATAACACTAAATAATATGTAAAATGTAAGCCTAAGTCAAAATTCCAACAACAGATTGTGATAGCATGTTGTTTGCTATCAAAGGGTGGACTGTCGAAGCTGGATAATTGGCTGAGACAAGATCAGTTTAAAATTGAATCGCAGAGACGCCATCTTGCGACTGGCCGCAAGACGCCATTTTGGAAATGAGATCACAAGACGCCATTTTGCGAATGGCCGCCTAAGCGCCATTTTAGATAAACTTACCCTTTAGTACATGTGGCAATATTACTATTAGCACCATGCGATTGCATCTTTCACCATTTCTCATACACACATTAATACGCACAATTGCGCTGTTAACTAGTCGCATATTAGCGAATGCATAAGACTTTGTATGAAAACGCTGTTTTATTAGCTTCATGCGCACGCATCTGCACCAAGTTAACTAGCGTCCTTATATCAAACCCCGCATACTCACACATTACATATCCACATACAAGGTTTAATAAGCTTTAAAGTATAAGATTTAAGTTGGCTCAGTTAGTATAAATGCTGTGAAATAAAGATTATTTGGTAACTAAGGCTTTATACATGCTAAGTAAGCCGTGTTTGGTTTTGTACTGATGCATACTCTTTCAACAGAATTCCGGTGTTATCGGTGTGGAGATCGCATCATGCATTCTCAACTTATGGACTGCAGAGATTTCAAGCAACAAAATGTATATTATATGAACAACTGTTAGGATGCAGCATGGGGCGGGAGAGCAGAGACCCCCAGTTGTTAGAGGCTGGGCAGAGTCTATTTGAATCAGCCTGTTAAACGCTCTGTAACAGATGCTTCCCCCTGGGAACCAATGGCATAAGCAGAAAACTTCTCTATTGTTCTGTCTATTCCGGGGGGGTATAAATATGTGTGCTCCAACACTGGGTTTTTAGTCTTCATGCGGAATGCTGAATGACGAAGGGGTTTCTTGCTGATGCCTATCATCTGGTCCGGAAGCGCTGCGTATGTATACTGTACTTGGGTCTGTATAATTCCTTTGCGCCGAATTGTGTCTGGATCAATAGCGTGTAACTGACTGTACTTTTTACTTGAATAATACTTTGTGCTTTGGAACCACATGTTCTAAGTCTGGAGTCTCAATTTACTGTATGACTGTGTACGCAAATTAGCGTCATCCTTAGAGGTTTATAGGTAGGATTCTAGAAGGTACAGGCAGGGGTATATAGAGGTTCAATTTCAGTATCATTAGTTGGGGGCTCATAGTAGTGAGGTCACTTAGATATTCACACGGCACATATGGTTATCGATATCTCAGCAAAGGGTGGAGTGGCCACATGCAGGGTTTTCCTGCAACCGCTTTGTGCTGAAAAATTGCTATTCGTTTTCGTGTGAGCCAAGGAAGCTGACTAGAATCCAGGGACAAGAGAGGAAAAAGTTCTAAGTCTAAGTCTGGAGTCTCAATTTACTGTATGACTGCGTATGTAAATTAGCGTCATCCTTAGAGGTTTATAGGTAGGATTTAGAAGGTACAGGCAGGGGTATATAGAGGTTCAATTTCAGTATCGTTACCACTTATAACAAAAATATAATTTACCTAACATCCTTTATATGCACTCATTCACTTCAATCTCTTCTTTCTTGAATACATACACATTCCTTGCATCCCACAGACATTCCAATACTCACACCATTATCAACCATAAAATCCTCTCAATCTTTTCCCCATATGCTCCCATACCATATAAAGCTGCCTTCCATGTCATCTTCTGCAACCCAGTCAACTCCTTGCATATACCACCCACAGACTTCCATACTTTTTGTGCATACTTACAATTCCATTCCAGATGAGCAATGCTTTCACATCCTCTACATTCACACCTAGGACACTCATCAAACATTACTAAATTACACTTTCTCAGAACCTCTCTTTCTGGCAATATTCCATGCAAACTCATCCATACAATATCCATTTGTTTATTTTTCATACCATCCATAACCACTTTTTCCATAATTCCTCACATTCCTTCGATTTACAAACTCCAATCTCACATAGTATCTATTCCTCTCAACACTCACATAGGTTTTTTCCTTTGCTTAAATTCTTCTTTACTCACCCTCAACAACTCTCATCTTCTCACAAACTTCTCATATATTTTATACCACTTACATACCTCAAAAGCCACTGGCTCATTGAACTTCCTTTCACACCACTTCAAACCACATAACATCCACCCAGCCATATACTTTACCAATGCTACCTTGCTTTCTTTTTCAATCAAAACCAGCATACTCGCTATACCAATCAACATCAGATACACTTTCCAATCCTCCATTCTTCCTTTCTTTCATCACCCATTCTCTCTAAAAGCGCTCCATCCTACATCCCCACAAAAAAAGAACAACATTCTATTAAACTTTCTTAGTAGCACAACATTTGGTGGAAAAACATTCGCAACACACAGCATCATAGGCAACACAATCATTTTTACAATCAGCACTTTCCCAGTCATAGACAAATTGCTCATCTTCCAAAATGCCAACTTTCTTTCAACCATTTTTCCAATTCACTCCAACTTTCTTCCCCTTTCTTATCTTTATCAAACACTACTACTAACACTTTAATACCTTTCTTCTCATATTCACTTCCCCTCTCACTTCCTCCATCCTGCCCAAACAGTTTAATTTTGGATTTCTCCCAGGTTAGTTTAAAAGCCGTTGCTCCACAGAAGATACTTATTAATAATTTAACCCTATTCAAAGCAGCCTAATTTACCCCCACTACCACAACATCATTCATGTATCCAAGCACTTTCACACTCCTTCTATTACTCCCAGGTATCATAACACCTCTCATCACCTTTTCATTCCTTAACATACATAACAAAGGTTCTATCACACATATAAAAACAATTGGCAACAATGGACATCCCTGTCTTACTCCTGATTCAATCCTAATATTCTTTGTGAAACACCTATTCACCAATACCTTACTACTCAAATCTTCATACATACTTCTTATTTTACTCACAAACACACTCGGAAACCCCATTCTTATCAACACCCTCAACATAAACTCATGTGAAACCCTATCAAAAGCCTTCTCAAAATCCAGTGCCATCAGAAACATTCTTTGCCCTCTACTCACACAATCTTCAACCACATCCCTTAACAACACCAAATTATCACTTATTCATCTTTCAGGCACTGCACACACTGGATCCTCTCCAATCATCTGATCAATCACTCCTCTCATTCTATTCGCAATCACTTTCGCATAAATCTTATAGTCCACATTCAACAACGTTATCGGCCTCCAATTTTTCAAACACTTCCTCTCACCTTTCTTATGTATCATAACAACCACACCATCTTTCATAGAAGCACTCATCTTCCCATTCTCAAGCATATACTTAATAATTTCTACAACATCCTTACTCACTATCTCCCACAAACTTCTATAAAATTCCACAGGCATACCAGCATTCCCTGACATCTTATTTTTTTCATGCTATCCACTGCCCCCTTCACCTCTTTCTCAGTCACCTCACCACATAATATACTACAGTCACTCTCATCCACTTTGTCACTAATTGCATTTAATACTTCACTCTCCATACTATCATCACTTGCTTTCTTTCCATATAGACAACTATAAAATTTCTCCACTTCTTCAATCACTTCCACACCTCTTCCTTCCATTCCATCCTCTCATTACCACATCCATATCTTTTCTTCCACCACACACTTTCCTGAAAAAAAAACTAGTACATTTCTCATCCTTTTCCATACATTCTACTTTTGCTCTATAAATTATTTGTCTCCCTTTCTCTTCCATACTTCTTTTAATCTCCTTTCTCTCTTGTATCAATTCTTCAGACACATTAAAACCACATTCTCTCATTCTATATAAATATTCCAGCCTTCTATTCATCCATTCCTCTTTTTCTCTCCTAATTCTCGCCATTCTACCTGTATTCTTTCTAAAAAAAAAAAACATCCAATTTCCTTTTTCACCCAATCCCACCATTTTAACTTACAATCATACTCTTTCATTCTTCCTTTCCATTCTGCATAGCATTCAACAAACTGATCTTTCACATCAGCATTCTAAAACACACTTACATTTAACTTCCATACTCCCCTTCTATAATCCACACCTGTTATACATTCAATCTTACATTAAATACACTCATGATCAGAAAAACCCACTTTGTTCTGTTCATAACTGACACATGTGAACTCTCTTGTAACAAAAAAATAATCTAAACGCGATACAATCATTCCCCTATCTGCCTTATAAGTAGTTCTTGGTTCTCCTATACCACACATTCTCGCAACATCCTTCAGTGAAAAATCCTCATTCTTCTTAACATTCCCCCCGTGACATCAATCTTAGCTTCCTTCAACCCTCTCTTCACACCTCTATCTATCACACAATTCATGTCTCCTGCAATTACTACCGGCATCCTTTCAACCAAAAAAAAACACAATCTTTTCAAACTATTCTATTATTTGTTCTCATCAGCATGTACATATATATTAAATAATTTGCACCTCCACCCACCAAAATTCAACGTAACAACAATACATCTACCTGGTTCAATAATTGTGTAAGATTCTATTTTAATATGTCTACCCTTCACCAAAACACCTATACCATCACACTTCTTTTCCCCAGGCCCACTCCACACTGAATCCCCTTATGCCCACTCATCCTTCTATGGTGCATGTGTTATCCCACATTACTGCAAACAAATAATCTCACTCCCTACTCTACTTACATGGTCTAAAACTGCCGCCATTTTATTCCTGTTTTTACATCCCCTTACATTAAGGGATGCCAGGCATATACTTTTTGCAGCACTAAATGCTTACTTATAAGGAACCTTCCCCTTTTAAACAATTTTTATGTTATTCCATTCCCTGTTCCATAATTGGAGACTTTATGGTGGTTGCCATGGCGACGGTTCCTAGGCAACTGGTTGCCATGGTGATGGTTGCTAGGCAACTGGTTGCCATGGCGACGGTTGCTAGGCAACTGGTTGCCATGGCGACGGTTGCTAGGCAACTGGTTGCTATGGCGACGGTTGCTAGGCAACTGGTTGCCATGGCGATGGTTGCTAGGCAACTGGTTGCCATGGCGATGGATGCCATGGTGACAGTTGCTAGGCAACTGGTTGCCATGGTGACAGTTGCAAGGCAACTGGTTGCCATGGCGAAGGTTGCTAGGCAACTGGTTGCCATGGTGACGGTTGCTAGGCAACTGGTTGCCATGGCGATGGTTGCTAGGCAACTGGTTGCCATGGCGATGGTTGCCATGGCGACGGTTGCTAGGCAACTGGTTGCCATGGTGATGGTTGCTAGGCAACTGGTTGCCATGGCGACGGTTGCTAGGCAACTGGTTGCCATGGTGACGGTTGCAAGGCAACTGGTTGCCATGGTGACGGATGCTAGGCAACTGTTTGCCATGGCGATGGTTGCCATGGCGATGGTTGCCATGGCGATGGTTGCTAGGCAACTGGTTGCTATGGCGATGGTTGCTAGGCAACTGGTTGCCATGGCGACGGTTGCTAGGCAACTGGTTGCCATGGCGATGGTTGCCATGGTGATGGTTGCTAGGCAACTGGTTGCCATGGTGATGGTTGCTAGGCAACTGGTTGCCATGGCGACGGTTGCTAGGCAACTGGTTGCCATGGTGACGGTTGCAAGGCAACTGGTTGCCATGGCGATGGTTGCTATGCAACTGGTTGCCATAGCGACGGTTGCTTGGCAACTGGTTGCCATGGTGACGGTTGCTAGGCAACTGGTTGCCATGGTGATGGTTGCTAGGCAACTGGTTGCCATGGTGACGGTTGCTAGGCAACTGTTTGCCATGGCGATGGTTGCTATGCAACTGGTTGCCATGGCGACGGTTGCTTGGCAACTGGTTGCCATGGCGATGGTTGCTAGGCAACTGGTTGCCATGGTGATGGTTGCTAGGCAAGTGGTTGCCATGGCGACAGTTGCTAGTCAACTGGTTGCCATGGCGATGGTTGCTAGGCAACTGGTTGCCATGGCGACGGTTGCTAGGCAACTGGTTGCCATGGCGATGGTTGCTAGGCAACTGGTTGCCATGGCGATGGTTGTTAGGCAACTGGTTTCCATGGCGATGGTTGCTAGGCAACTGGTTGCCATGGCGACGGTTGCTAGGCAACTGGTTGCCATGGCGACGGTTGCTAGGCAACTGGTTGCCATGGCGATGGTTGCCATGGTGACGGTTGCTAGGCAACTGGTTGCCATGGCGACAGTTGCTAGTCAACTGGTTGCCATGGCGATGGTTGCTAGGCAACTGGTTGCCATGGTGACCGTTGCTAGGCAACTGGTTGCCATGGCGACGGTTGCTAGGCAACTGGTTGCCATGGCGATGGTTGCTAGGCAACTGGTTGCCATGGCGACGGTTGCTAGGCAACTGGTTTCCATGCCGATGGTTGCTAGGCAACTGGTTGCCATGGCGACGGTTGCTAGGCAACTGGTTGCCATGGCGACGGTTGCTAGGCAACTGGTTGCCATGGCGATGGTTGCCATGGTGACGGTTGCTAGGCAACTGGTTGCCATGGCGATGGTTGCTAGTCAACTGGTTGCCATGGCGATGGTTGCTAGGCAACTGGTTGCCATGGCGAAGGTTGCTAGGCAACTGGTTGCCATGGCGACGGTTGCTAGGCAACTGGTTGCCATGGCGACGGTTGCTAGGCAACTGGTTGCCATGGTGATGGTTGCTAGGCAACTGGTTGCCATGGCGACGGTTGCTAGGCAACTGGTTGCCATGGTGATGGTTGCTAGGCAACTGGTTGCCATGGCGATGGTTGCTAGGCAACTGGTTGCCATGGCGATGGTTGCTAGGCAACTGGTTGCCATGGCGATGGTTGCCATGGTGACGGTTGCTAGGCAACTGGTTGTCATGGCGATGGTTGCTAGGCAACTGGTTGCTAGGCAACTGGTCGCCATGGTGATGGTTGCCATGGCGACGGTTCCTAGGCAACTGGTTGCCATGGCGATGGTTGCTAGGCAACTGGTTGCCATGGCGATGGTTGCTAGGCAACTGGTTGCCATGGCGATGGTTGCCATGGCGACGGTTCCTAGGCAACTGGTTGCCATGGTGACGGTTGCTAGGCAACTGGTTGCCATGGTGATGGTTGCTAGGCAACTGGTTGCCATGGCGAAGGTTGCTAGGCAACTGGTTGCCATGGTGACAGTTGCTAGGCAACTGGTTGCCATGGCGACGGTTGCTAGGCAACTGGTTGCCATGGCGACGGTTGCTAGGCAACTGGTTGCCATGGCGACGGTTGTTAGGCAACTGGTTGCCATGGCGACGGTTGCTAGGCAACTGGTTGCCATGGTGACGGATGCTAGGCAACTGTTTGCCATGGCGATGGTTGCCATGGCGATGGTTGCCATGGCGATGGTTGCTAGGCAACTGGTTGCCATGGCGATGGTTGCTAGGCAACTGGTTGCCATGGCGACGGTTGCTAGGCAACTGGTTGCCATGGCGATGGTTGCCATGGTGACGGTTGCTAGGCAACTGGTTGCCATGGCGATGGTTGCTAGGCAACTGGTTGCCATGGCGAAGGTTGCTAGGCAACTGGTTGCCATGGTGACGGTTGCTAGGCAACTGGTTGCCATGGCGACGGTTGCTAGGCAACTGGTTGCCATGGCGATGGTTGCTAGGCAACTGGTTGCCATGGCGACGGTTGCTAGGCAACTGGTTGCCTTGGCGATGGTTGCCATGGTGACGGTTGCTAGGCAACTGGTTGCCATGGCGACGGTTGCTAGTCAACTGGTTGCCATGGCGATGGTTGCTAGGCAACTGGTTGCCATGGCGAAGGTTGCTAGGCAACTGGTTGCCATGGCGACGGTTGCTAGGCAACTGGTTGCCATGGCGACGGTTGCTAGTCAACTGGTTGCCATGGCGATGGTTGCTAGGCAACTGGTTGCCATGGCGAAGGTTGCTAGGCAACTGGTTGCCATGACGAAGGTTGCTAGGCAACTGGTTGCCAAGGTGACGGTTGCTAGGCAACTGGTTGCCATGGCGACGGTTGCTAGGCAACTGGTTGCCATGGCGACGGTTGCTAGGCAACTGGTTGCCATGGCGACGGTTGCTAGGCAACTGGTTGCCATGGCGACGGTTGCTAGGCAACTGGTTGCCATGGCGACGGTTGCTAGGCAACTGGTTGCCATGGCGACAGTTGCTAGGCAACTGGTTGCCATGGCGACGGTTGCTAGGCAACTGGTTGCCATGGCGATGGTTGCCATGGTGACGGTTGCTAGGCAACTGGTTGCCATGGCGACGGTTGCTAGGCAACTGGTTGCCATGGCGATGGTTGCTAGGCAACTGGTTGCCATGGCGACGGTTGCTAGGCAACTGGTTGCCATGGCGATGGTTGCCATGGTGACGGTTGCTAGGCAACTGGTTGCCATGGCGACGGTTGCTAGTCAACTGGTTGCCATGGCGATGGTTGCTAGGCAACTGGTTGCCATGGCGAAGGTTGCTAGGCAACTGGTTGCCATGGCGACGGTTGCTAGGCAACTGGTTGCCATGGCGACGGTTGCTAGTCAACTGGTTGCCATGGCGATGGTTGCTAGGCAACTGGTTGCCATGGCGAAGGTTGCTAGGCAACTGGTTGCCATGGCAAAGGTTGCTAGGCAACTGGTTGCCATGGCGAAGGTTGCTAGGCAACTGGTTGCCAAGGCGACGGTTGCTAGGCAACTGGTTGCCATGGCGACGGTTGCTAGGCAACTGGTTGCCATGGCAACGGTTGCTAGGCAACTGGTTGCCATGGCGACGGTTGCTAGGCAACTGGTTGCCATGGCGACGGTTGCTAGTCAACTGGTTGCCATGGCGACGGTTGCTAGGCAACTGGTTGCCATGGCGATGGTTGCTAGGCAACTGGTTGCCATGGCGATGGTTGCCATGGTGACGGTTGCTAGGCAACTGGTTGCCATGGCGACGGTTGCTAGTCAACTGGTTGCCATGGCGATGGTTGCTAGGCAACTGGTTGCCATGGCGAAGGTTGCTAGGCAACTGGTTGCCATGGCGACGGTTGCTAGGCAACTGGTTGCCATGGCGACGGTTGCTAGTCAACTGGTTGCCATGGCGATGGTTGCTAGGCAACTGGTTGCCATGGCGACGGTTGCTAGGCAACTGGTTGCCATGGCGACGGTTGCAAGGCAACTGGTTGCCATGGCGACGGTTGCTAGGCAACTGGTTGCCATGGCGATGGTTGCCATGGCGCCGGTTACTAGGCAACTGGTTGCCATGGTGACAGTTGATAGGCAACTGGTTGCCATGGCGACGGTTGCTAGGCAACTGGTTGCCATGGCGACGGTTGCTAGGCAACTGGTTGCCATGGCGACGGTTGCAAGGCAACTGGTTGCCATGGCGACGGTTGCTAGGCAACTGGTTGCCATGGCGACGGTTGCTAGGCAACTGGTTGCCATGGCGACAGTTGCCATGGCGACGGTTGCTAGGCAACTGGTTGCCATGGCGATGGTTGCTAGGCAACTGGTTGCCATGGCGACGGTTGCTAGGCAACTGGTTGCCATGGCGACGGTTGCTAGGCAACTGGTTGCCATGGCGATGGTTGCTAGGCAACTGGTTGCCATGGCGATGGTTGCTAGGCAACTGGTTGCCATGGCGACAGTTGCCATGGCGATGGTTGCTAGGCAACTGGTTGCCATGGCAACGGTTGCTAGGCAACTGGTTGCCATGGTGACGGTTGCTAGGCAACTGGTTGCCATGGCAACGGTTGCTAAGCAACTGGTTGCCATGGCGATGGTTGCTAGGCAACTGGTTGCCATGGCGATGGTTGCCATGGCGACGGTTCCTAGGCAACTGGTTGTCATGGCGATGGTTGCTAGGCAACTGGTCGCCATGGCGATGGTTGCCATGGTGACGGTTGCTAGGCAACTGGTTGCCATGGCGACGGTTGCTAGGCAACTGGTTGCCATGGCGACGGTTGCTAGGCAACTGGTTGCCATGGCGACGGTTGCTAGGCAACTGGTTGCCATGGTGACGGATGCTAGGCAACTGGTTGCCATGGCGACGGTTGCTAGGCAACTGGTTGCCATGGTGATGGTTGCTAGGCAACTGGTTGCCATGGCGATGGTTGCTTGGCAACTGGTTGCCATAGCGATGGTTGCTAGGCAACTGGTTGCCATGGCGATGGTTGCCATGGCGATGGTTGCTAGGCAACTGGTTGCCATGGCGATGGTTGCTAGGCAACTGGTTGCCATGGTGATGGTTGCTAGGCAACTGGTTGCCATGGCGACGGTTGCTAGGCAACTGGTTGCCATGGCGACGGTTGCTAGGCAACTGGTTGCCATGGCGATGGTTGCCATGGTGATAATTGCTAGGCAACTGGTTGCCATGGTGACGGTTGCTAGACAACTGGTTGCCATGGCAACGGTTGCTAGGCAACTGGTTGCCATGGCGACGGTTGCTAGGCAACTGGTTGCCATGGCGATGGTTGCTAGGCAACTGGTTGCCATGGCAATGGTTGCTAGGCAACTGGTTGCCATGGCGACGGTTGCTATGCAACTGGTTGCCATGTCGATGGTTACCATGGCGACGGTTGCTAGGCAACTGGTTTGCCATGGCGATGGTTGCTAGGCAACTGGTTGCCATGGTGATGGTTGCCATGGCGATGGTTGCTAGGCAACTGGTTGCCATGGTGATGGTTGCAAGGCAACTGGTTGCCATGGCGATGGTTGCTAGGCAACTGGTTGCCATGGTGATGGTTGCTAGGCAACTGGTTGCCATGGCAATGGTTGCTAGGCAACTGGTTGCCATGGCAATGGTTGCCATGGTGATGGTTGCTAGGCAACTGGTTGCCATGGTGATGGTTGCAAGGCAACTGGTTGCCATGGCGATGGTTGCTATGCAACTAGTTGCCATAGCGACGGTTGCTTGGCAACTGGTTGCCATGGCGACGGTTGCTAGGCAACTGGTTGCCATGGTGATGGTTGCTAGGCAACTGGTTGCCATGGTGACGGTTGCTAGGCAACTGTTTGCCATGGCGATGGTTGCTATGCAACTGGTTGCCATGGCGACGGTTGCTTGGCAACTGGTTGCCATGGCGATGGTTGCTAGGCAACTGGTTGCCATGGTGATGGTTGCTAGGCAACTGGTTGCCATGGCGACAGTTGCTAGTCAACTGGTTGCCATGGCGATGGTTGCTAGGCAACTGGTTGCCATGGCGACGGTTGCTAGGCAACTGGTTGCCATGGCGATGGTTGCTAGGCAACTGGTTGCCATGGCGATGGTTGTTAGGCAACTGGTTTCCATGGCGATGGTTGCTAGGCAACTGGTTGCCATGGCGACGGTTGCTAGGCAACTGGTTGCCATGGCGACGGTTGCTAGGCAACTGGTTGCCATGGCGATGGTTGCCATGGTGACGGTTGCTAGGCAACTGGTTGCCATGGCGACGGTTGCTAGTCAACTGGTTGCCATGGCGATGGTTGCTAGGCAACTGGTTGCCATGGTGAAGGTTGCTAGGCAACTGGTTGCCATGGCGACGGTTGCTAGGCAACTGGTTGCCATGGTGACGGTTGCTAGGCAACTGGTTGCCATGGTGATGGTTGCTAGGCAACTGGTTGCCATGGCGATGGTTGCTAGGCAACTGGTTGCCATGGCGCTGGTTGCTAGGCAACTGGTTGCCATGGCGACGGTTGCTAGGCAACTGGTTGCCATGGCGACGGTTGCTAGGCAACTGGTTGCCATGGCGACGGTTGCTAGGCAACTGGTTGCCATGGCGAAGGTTGCTAGGCAACTGGTTGCCATGGCGACAGTTGCTAGGCAACTGGTTGCCATGGTGATGGTTGCTAGGCAACTGGTTGCCATGGCGACTGTTGCTAGGCAACTGGTTGCCATGGCGACGGTTGCTAGGCAACTGGTTGCCATGGCGATGGTTGCTAGGCAACTGGTTGCCATGGTGACGGTTGCTAGGCAACTGGTTGCCATGGCGACGGTTGCTAGGCAACTGGTTGCCATGGCGATGGTTGCTAGGCAACTGGTTGCCATGGCGACGGTTGCTAGGCAACTGGTTTCCATGCCGATGGTTGCTAGGCAACTGGTTGCCATGGCGACGGTTGCTAGGCAACTGGTTGCCATGGCGACGGTTGCTAGGCAACTGGTTGCCATGGCGATGGTTGCCATGGTGACGGTTGCTAGGCAACTGGTTGCCATGGCGACGGTTGCTAGGCAACTGGTTGCCATGGTGATGGTTGCTAGGCAACTGGTTGCCATGGCGATGGTTGCTAGGCAACTGGTTGCCATGGCGATGGTTGCTAGGCAACTGGTTGCCATGGCGATGGTTGCCATGGTGATGGTTGCTAGGCAACTGGTTGTCATGGCGATGGTTGCTAGGCAACTGGTTGCTAGGCAACTGGTCGCCATGGTGATGGTTGCCATGGCGACGGTTCCTAGGCAACTGGTTGCCATGGCGATGGTTGCTAGGCAACTGGTTGCCATGGCGATGGTTGCTAGGCAACTGGTTGCCATGGCGATGGTTGCCATGGCGACGGTTCCTAGGCAACTGGTTGCCATGGTGACGGTTGCTAGGCAACTGGTTGCCATGGTGACGGTTGCTAGGCAACTGGTTGCCATGGCGAAGGTTGCTAGGCAACTGGTTGCCATGGTGACGGTTGCTAGGCAACAGGTTGCCATGGCGACGGTTGCTAGGCAACTGGTTGCCATGGCGACGGTTGCTAGGCAACTGGTTGCCATGGCGACGGTTGCTAGGCAACTGGTTGCCATGGCGACGGTTGCTAGGCAACTGGTTGCCATGGTGACGGATGCTAGGCAACTGTTTGCCATGGCGATGGTTGCCATGGCGATGGTTGCCATGGCGATGGTTGCTAGGCAACTGGTTGCTATGGCGATGGTTGCTAGGCAACTGGTTGCCATGGCGACGGTTGCTAGGCAACTGGTTGCCATGGCGATGGTTGCCATGGTGATGGTTGCTAGGCAACTGGTTGCCATGGTGATGGTTGCTAGGCAACTGGTTGCCATGGCGACGGTTGCTAGGCAACTGGTTGCCATGGTGACGGTTGCAAGGCAACTGGTTGCCATGGCGATGGTTGCTATGCAACTGGTTGCCATAGCGACGGTTGCTTGGCAACTGGTTGCCATGGTGACGGTTGCTAGGCAACTGGTTGCCATGGTGATGGTTGCTAGGCAACTGGTTGCCATGGTGACGGTTGCTAGGCAACTGTTTGCCATGGCGATGGTTGCTATGCAACTGGTTGCCATGGCGACGGTTGCTTGGCAACTGGTTGC
Source organism: Taudactylus pleione (assembly GCA_031769625.1). NCBI lineage: Eukaryota > Metazoa > Chordata > Amphibia > Anura > Myobatrachidae > Taudactylus > Taudactylus pleione. Next base: position 439,632 of record JAUIMM010000479.1, on the reverse strand, counting down.
CATGGCGATGGTTGCTAGGCAACTGGTTGCCATGGTGATGGTTGCTAGGCAAGTGGTTGCCATGGCGACAGTTGCTAGTCAACTGGTTGCCATGGCGATGGTTGCTAGGCAACTGGTTGCCATGGCGACGGTTGCTAGGCAACTGGTTGCCATGGCGATGGTTGCTAGGCAACTGGTTGCCATGGCGATGGTTGTTAGGCAACTGGTTTCCATGGCGATGGTTGCTAGGCAACTGGTTGCCATGGCGACGGTTGCTAGGCAACTGGTTGCCATGGCGACGGTTGCTAGGCAACTGGTTGCCATGGCGATGGTTGCCATGGTGACGGTTGCTAGGCAACTGGTTGCCATGGCGACAGTTGCTAGTCAACTGGTTGCCATGGCGATGGTTGCTAGGCAACTGGTTGCCATGGTGACGGTTGCTAGGCAACTGGTTGCCATGGCGACGGTTGCTAGGCAACTGGTTGCCATGGCGATGGTTGCTAGGCAACTGGTTGCCATGGCGACGGTTGCTAGGCAACTGGTTTCCATGCCGATGGTTGCTAGGCAACTGGTTGCCATGGCGACGGTTGCTAGGCAACTGGTTGCCATGGCGACGGTTGCTAGGCAACTGGTTGCCATGGCGATGGTTGCCATGGTGACGGTTGCTAGGCAACTGGTTGCCATGGCGATGGTTGCTAGTCAACTGGTTGCCATGGCGATGGTTGCTAGGCAACTGGTTGCCATGGCGAAGGTTGCTAGGCAACTGGTTGCCATGGCGACGGTTGCTAGGCAACTGGTTGCCATGGCGACGGTTGCTAGGCAACTGGTTGCCATGGTGATGGTTGCTAGGCAACTGGTTGCCATGGCGACGGTTGCTAGGCAACTGGTTGCCATGGTGATGGTTGCTAGGCAACTGGTTGCCATGGCGATGGTTGCTAGGCAACTGGTTGCCATGGCGATGGTTGCTAGGCAACTGGTTGCCATGGCGATGGTTGCCATGGTGACGGTTGCTAGGCAACTGGTTGTCATGGCGATGGTTGCTAGGCAACTGGTTGCTAGGCAACTGGTCGCCATGGTGATGGTTGCCATGGCGACGGTTCCTAGGCAACTGGTTGCCATGGCGATGGTTGCTAGGCAACTGGTTGCCATGGCGATGGTTGCTAGGCAACTGGTTGCCATGGCGATGGTTGCCATGGCGACGGTTCCTAGGCAACTGGTTGCCATGGTGACGGTTGCTAGGCAACTGGTTGCCATGGTGATGGTTGCTAGGCAACTGGTTGCCATGGCGAAGGTTGCTAGGCAACTGGTTGCCATGGTGACAGTTGCTAGGCAACTGGTTGCCATGGCGACGGTTGCTAGGCAACTGGTTGCCATGGCGACGGTTGCTAGGCAACTGGTTGCCATGGCGACGGTTGTTAGGCAACTGGTTGCCATGGCGACGGTTGCTAGGCAACTGGTTGCCATGGTGACGGATGCTAGGCAACTGTTTGCCATGGCGATGGTTGCCATGGCGATGGTTGCCATGGCGATGGTTGCTAGGCAACTGGTTGCCATGGCGATGGTTGCTAGGCAACTGGTTGCCATGGCGACGGTTGCTAGGCAACTGGTTGCCATGGCGATGGTTGCCATGGTGACGGTTGCTAGGCAACTGGTTGCCATGGCGATGGTTGCTAGGCAACTGGTTGCCATGGCGAAGGTTGCTAGGCAACTGGTTGCCATGGTGACGGTTGCTAGGCAACTGGTTGCCATGGCGACGGTTGCTAGGCAACTGGTTGCCATGGCGATGGTTGCTAGGCAACTGGTTGCCATGGCGACGGTTGCTAGGCAACTGGTTGCCTTGGCGATGGTTGCCATGGTGACGGTTGCTAGGCAACTGGTTGCCATGGCGACGGTTGCTAGTCAACTGGTTGCCATGGCGATGGTTGCTAGGCAACTGGTTGCCATGGCGAAGGTTGCTAGGCAACTGGTTGCCATGGCGACGGTTGCTAGGCAACTGGTTGCCATGGCGACGGTTGCTAGTCAACTGGTTGCCATGGCGATGGTTGCTAGGCAACTGGTTGCCATGGCGAAGGTTGCTAGGCAACTGGTTGCCATGACGAAGGTTGCTAGGCAACTGGTTGCCAAGGTGACGGTTGCTAGGCAACTGGTTGCCATGGCGACGGTTGCTAGGCAACTGGTTGCCATGGCGACGGTTGCTAGGCAACTGGTTGCCATGGCGACGGTTGCTAGGCAACTGGTTGCCATGGCGACGGTTGCTAGGCAACTGGTTGCCATGGCGACGGTTGCTAGGCAACTGGTTGCCATGGCGACGGTTGCTAGGCAACTGGTTGCCATGGCGACGGTTGCTAGGCAACTGGTTGCCATGGCGATGGTTGCCATGGTGACGGTTGCTAGGCAACTGGTTGCCATGGCGACGGTTGCTAGGCAACTGGTTGCCATGGCGATGGTTGCTAGGCAACTGGTTGCCATGGCGACGGTTGCTAGGCAACTGGTTGCCATGGCGATGGTTGCCATGGTGACGGTTGCTAGGCAACTGGTTGCCATGGCGACGGTTGCTAGTCAACTGGTTGCCATGGCGATGGTTGCTAGGCAACTGGTTGCCATGGCGAAGGTTGCTAGGCAACTGGTTGCCATGGCGACGGTTGCTAGGCAACTGGTTGCCATGGCGACGGTTGCTAGTCAACTGGTTGCCATGGCGATGGTTGCTAGGCAACTGGTTGCCATGGCGAAGGTTGCTAGGCAACTGGTTGCCATGGCGAAGGTTGCTAGGCAACTGGTTGCCATGGCGAAGGTTGCTAGGCAACTGGTTGCCAAGGCGACGGTTGCTAGGCAACTGGTTGCCATGGCGACGGTTGCTAGGCAACTGGTTGCCATGGCAACGGTTGCTAGGCAACTGGTTGCCATGGCGACGGTTGCTAGGCAACTGGTTGCCATGGCGACGGTTGCTAGTCAACTGGTTGCCATGGCGACGGTTGCTAGGCAACTGGTTGCCATGGCGATGGTTGCTAGGCAACTGGTTGCCATGGCGATGGTTGCCATGGTGACGGTTGCTAGGCAACTGGTTGCCATGGCGACGGTTGCTAGTCAACTGGTTGCCATGGCGATGGTTGCTAGGCAACTGGTTGCCATGGCGAAGGTTGCTAGGCAACTGGTTGCCATGGCGACGGTTGCTAGGCAACTGGTTGCCATGGCGACGGTTGCTAGTCAACTGGTTGCCATGGCGATGGTTGCTAGGCAACTGGTTGCCATGGCGATGGTTGCTAGGCAACTGGTTGCCATGGCGACGGTTGCAAGGCAACTGGTTGCCATGGCGACGGTTGCTAGGCAACTGGTTGCCATGGCGATGGTTGCCATGGCGCCGGTTACTAGGCAACTGGTTGCCATGGTGACAGTTGATAGGCAACTGGTTGCCATGGCGACGGTTGCTAGGCAACTGGTTGCCATGGCGACGGTTGCTAGGCAACTGGTTGCCATGGCGACGGTTGCAAGGCAACTGGTTGCCATGGCGACGGTTGCTAGGCAACTGGTTGCCATGGCGACGGTTGCTAGGCAACTGGTTGCCATGGCGACAGTTGCCATGGCGACGGTTGCTAGGCAACTGGTTGCCATGGCGATGGTTGCTAGGCAACTGGTTGCCATGGCGACGGTTGCTAGGCAACTGGTTGCCATGGCGACGGTTGCTAGGCAACTGGTTGCCATGGCGATGGTTGCTAGGCAACTGGTTGCCATGGCGATGGTTGCTAGGCAACTGGTTGCCATGGCGACAGTTGCCATGGCGATGGTTGCTAGGCAACTGGTTGCCATGGCAACGGTTGCTAGGCAACTGGTTGCCATGGTGACGGTTGCTAGGCAACTGGTTGCCATGGCAACGGTTGCTAAGCAACTGGTTGCCATGGCGATGGTTGCTAGGCAACTGGTTGCCATGGCGATGGTTGCCATGGCGACGGTTCCTAGGCAACTGGTTGTCATGGCGATGGTTGCTAGGCAACTGGTCGCCATGGCGATGGTTGCCATGGTGACGGTTGCTAGGCAACTGGTTGCCATGGCGACGGTTGCTAGGCAACTGGTTGCCATGGCGAAGGTTGCTAGGCAACTGGTTGCCATGGCGATGGTTGCTAGGCAACTGGTTGCCATGGCGACGGTTGCTAGGCAACTGGTTGCCATGGCGACGGTTGCTAGGCAACTGGTTGCCATGGCGACGGTTGCTAGGCAACTGGTTGCCATGGTGACGGATGCTAGGCAACTGGTTGCCATGGCGATGGTTGCCATGGCGATGGTTGCCATGGCGATGGTTGCTAGGCAACTGGTTGCCATGGCGACGGTTGCTAGACAACTGGTTGCCATGGCGACGGTTGCTAGTCAACTGGTTGCCATGGCGATGGTTGCTAGGCAACTGGTTGCCATGGCGACGGTTGCTAGGCAACTGGTTGCCATGGCGACGGTTGCAAGGCAACTGGTTGCCATGGCGACGGTTGCTAGGCAACTGGTTGCCATGGCGATGGTTGCCATGGCGCCGGTTACTAGGCAACTGGTTGCCATGGTGACAGTTGATAGGCAACTGGTTGCCATGGCGACGGTTGCTAGGCAACTGGTTGCCATGGCGACGGTTGCAAGGCAACTGGTTGCCATGGCGACGGTTGCTAGGCAACTGGTTGCCATGGCGACGGTTGCTAGGCAACTGGTTGCCATGGCGACGGTTGCTAGGCAACTGGTTGCCATGGCGACAGTTGCCATGGCGATGGTTGCTAGGCAACTGGTTGCCATGGCGATGGTTGCTAGGCAACTGGTTGCCATGGCGACGGTTGCTAGGCAACTGGTTGCCATGGCGACGGTTGCTAGGCAACTGGTTGCCATGGCGATGGTTGCTAGGCAACTGGTTGCCATGGCGATGGTTGCTAGGCAACTGGTTGCCATGGCGACAGTTGCCATGGCGAAGGTTGCTAGGCAACTGGTTGCCATGGCGACGGTTGCTAGGCAACTGGTTGCCATGGCGACGGTTGCTAGGCAACTGGTTGCCATGGCGATGGTTGCTAGGCAACTGGTTGCCATGGCAATGGTTGCTAGGCAACTGGTTGCCATGGCGATGGTTGCTAGGCAACTGGTTGCCATGGCGATGGTTGCCATGGTGATAATAGCTAGGCAACTGGTTGCCATGGCAACGGTTGCTAGGCAACTGGTTGCCATGGCGACGGTTGCTAGGCAACTGGTTGCCATGGCGATGGTTGCTAGGCAACTGGTTGCCATGGCAATGGTTGCTAGGCAACTGGTTGCCATGGCAATGGTTGCTAGGCAACTGGTTGCCATGGCGATGGTTGCCATTGCGATGGTTGCTAGGCAACTGGTTGCCATGGCGATGGTTGCTAGGTAATTGGTTGCCATGGCGACGGTTGCTAGACAACTGGTTGCCATGGTGATGGTTGCTAGGCAACTGGTTGCCATGGCGATGGTTGCTAGGCAACTGGTTGCCATGGCGATGGTTGCTAGGCAACTGGTTGCCATGGCAATGGTTGCCATGGTGATGGTTGCTAGGCAACTGGTTGCCATGGTGACGGTTGCAAGGCAACTGGTTGCCATGGCGACGGTTGCTAGGCAACTGGTTGCCATGGCGACGGTTGCTAGGCAACTGGTTGCCATGTCGATGGTTGCTAGGCAACTGGTTGCCATGGCGATGGTTGCCATGGTGATGGTTGCTAGGCAACTGGTTGCCATGGCGATGGTTGCTAGGCAACTGGTTGCCATGGCGATGGTTGCTAGGCAACTGGTTGCCATGGCGATGGTTGCTACGCAACTGGTTGCCATGGCGACAGTTGCTTGGCAACTGGTTGCCATGGCGATGGTTGCTAGGCAACTGGTTGCCATGGCGATGGTTGCCATGGCGATGGTTGCTAGGCAACTGGTTGCCATGGCGATGGTTGCTAGGCAACTGGTTGCCATGGCGATGGTTGCTAGGCAACTGGTTGCCATGGCGACGGTTGCTAGGCAACTGGTTGCCATGGTGACGGTTGCTAGGCAACTGGTTGCCATGGCGATGGATACCATGGTGATAATTGCTAGGCAACTGGTTGCCATGGCGACGGTTGCTAGACAACTGGTTGCCATGGCAACGGTTGCTAGGCAACTGGTTGCCATGGCGACGGTTGCTAGGCAACTGGTTGCCATGGCGATGGCTGCTAGGCAACTGGTTGCCATGGCAATGGTTGCTAGGCAACTGGTTGCCATGGCGACGGTTGCTATGCAACTGGTTGCCATGTCGATGGTTGCCATGGTGACGGTTGCTAGGCAACTGGTTGCCATGGCGACAGTTGCTAGTCAACTGGTTGCCATGGCGATGGTTGCTAGGCAACTGGTTGCCATGGCGAAGGTTGCTAGGCAACTGGTTGCCATGGCGACAGTTGCTAGGCAACTGGTTGCCATGGCGACGGTTGCTAGGCAACTGGTTGCCATGGCGACGGTTGCTAGGCAACTGGTTGCCATGGCGACGGTTGTTTGGCAACTGGTTGCCATGGTGATGGTTGCTAGGCAACTGGTTGCCATGGCGACGGTTGCTTGGCAACTGGTTGCCATGGTGACGGTTGCTAGGCAAGTGGTTGCCATGGCGATGGTTGCCATGGCGATGGTTGCTAGGCAACTGGTTGCCATGGCGATGGTTGCTAGGCAACTGGTTGCCATGGCGATGGTTGCTAGGCAACTGGTTGCCATGGCGACGGTTTCTAGGCAACTGGTTGCCATGGCGACGGTTGCTAGGCAACTGGTTGCCATGGCGATGGTTGCCATGGTGATAATTGCTAGGCAACTGGTTGCCATGGCGACGGTTGCTAGACAACTGGTTGCCATGGCAACGGTTGCTAGGCAACTGGTTGCCATGGCGACGGTTGCTAGGCAACTGGTTGCCATGGCAACGGTTGCTAGGCAACTGGTTGCCATGGCGACGGTTGCTAGGCAACTGGTTGCCATGGCGACGGTTGCTAGGCAACTGGTTGCCATGGCAATGGTTGCTAGGCAACTGGTTGCCATGGCAATGGTTGCTAGGCAACTGGTTGCCATGGTGATGGTTGCCATTGCGATGGTTGCTAGGCAACTGGTTGCCATGGCGACGGTTGCTAGGCAACTGGTTTCCATGGCGACGGTTGCTAGGCAACTGGTTGCCATGGCGACGGTTGCTAGGCAACTGGTTGCCATGGCGATGGTTGCCATGGTGACGGTTGCTAGGCAACTGGTTGCCATGGCAACGGTTGCTAGGCAACTGGTTGCCATGGTGATGGTTGCTAGGCAACTGGTTGCCATGGTGACGGTTGCTAGGCAACTGGTTGCCATGGCGATGGTTGCTAGTCAACTGGTTGCCATGGCGATGGTTGCTAGGCAACTGGTTGCCATGGCGACAGTTGCTAGGCAACTGGTTTCCATGGCGACGGTTGCTAGGCAACTGGTTGCCATGGCGATGGTTGCTAGGCAACTGGTTGCCATGGCGACGGTTGCTAGGCAACTGGTTGCCATGGCGATGGTTGCCATGGTGACGGTTGCTAGTCAACTGGTTGCCATGGCGATGGTTGCTAGGCAACTGGTTGCCATGGCGAAGGTTGCTAGGCAATGGGTTGCCATGGCGACGGTTGCTAGGCAACATGTTGCCATGGCGACGGTTGCTAGGCAACTGGTTGCCATGGTGACGGTTGCTAGGCAACTGGTTGCCATGGCGACGGTTGCTAGGCAACTGGTTGCCATGGTGATGGTTGCTAGGCAACTGGTTGCCATGGCGATGGTTGCTTGGCAACTGGTTGCCATGGCGACGGTTGCTAGGCAACTGGTTGCCATGGCGATGGTTGCTAGGCAACTGGTTGCCATGGCGATGGTTGCTAGGCAACTGGTTGCCATGGCGATGGTTGCTAGGCAACTGGTTGCCATGGCGACGGTTGCTAGGCAACTGGTTGCCATGGCGACGGTTGCTAGGCAACTGGTTGCCATGGCGATGGTTGCCATGGTGATAATTGCTAGGCAACTGGTTGCCATGGCGACGGTTGCTAGACAACTGGTTGCCATGGCAACGGTTGCTAGGCAACTGGTTGCCATGGCGACGGTTGCTAGGCAACTGGTTGCCATGGCAACGGTTGCTAGGCAACTGGTTGCCATGGCGACGGTTGCTAGGCAACTGGTTGCCATGGCGATGGTTGCTAGGCAACTGGTTGCCATGGCAATGGTTGCTAGGCAACTGGTTGCCATGGCAATGGTTGCTAGGCAACTGGTTGCCATGGCGATGGTTGCCATTGCGATGGTTGCTAGGCAACTGGTTGCCATGGCGATGGTTGCTAGGCAACTGGTTGCCATGGCGACGGTTGCTAGGCAACTGGTTGCCATGGCGACGGTTGCTAGGCAACTGGTTGCCATGGCGACGGTTGCTAGGCAACTGGTTGCCATGGCGACGGTTGCTAGGCAACTGGTTGCCATGGCGATGGTTGCTAGGCAACTGGTTGCTATGGCGATGGTTGCTAGGCAACTGGTTGCCATGGCGATGGTTGCCATGGTGATGGTTGCTAGGCAACTGGTTGCCATGGTGACGGTTGCAAGGCAACTGGTTGCCATGGCGACGGTTGCTAGGCAACTGGTTGCCATGGCGACGGTTGCTAGGCAACTGGTTGCCATGGCGACAGTTACTAGGCAACTGGTTGCCATGGCGATGGTTGCTAGGCAACTGGTTGCCATGGCGATGGTTGCCATGGCGACGGTTGCTAGGCAACTGGTTGCCATGGTGATGGTTGCTAGGCAACTTGTTGCCATGGCGACGGTTGCTAGGCAACTGGTTGCCATGGCAACGGTTGCTAGGCAACTGGTTGCCATGGCGATGGTTGCCATGGCGATGGTTGCTAGGCAACTGGTTGCCATGGCGATGGTTGCTAGGCAACTGGTTGCCATGGCGATGGTTGCTAGGCAACTGGTTGCCATGGCGACGGTTGCTAGGCAACTGGTTGCCATGGCGACGGTTGCTAGGCAACTGGTTGCCATGGCGATGGTTGCCATGGTGATAATTGCTAGGCAACTGGTTGCCATGGAGACAGTTGCTAGACAACTGGTTGCCATGGCAATGGTTGCTAGGCAACTGTTTGCCATGGCGACGGTTGCTAGGCAACTGGTTGCCATGGCAACGGTTGCTAGGCAACTGGTTGCCATGGCGACGGTTGCTAGGCAACTGGTTGCCATGGCGATGGTTGCTAGGCAACTGGTTGCCATGGCAATGGTTGCTAGGCAACTGGTTGCCATGGCAATGGTTGCTAGGCAACTGGTTGCCATGGCGATGGTTGCCATTGCGATGGTTGCTAGGCAACTGGTTGCCATGGCGATGGTTGCTAGGCAACTGGTTGCCATGGCGACGGTTGCTAGGCAACTGGTTGCCATGGCGATGGTTGCTAGGCAACTGGTTGCCATGGCGATGGTTGCTAGGCAACTGGTTGCCATGGCGATGGTTGCCATGGTGATGGTTGCCATGGTGATGGTTGCTAGGCAACTGGTTGCCATGGCGACAGTTGCTAGTCAACTGGTTGCCATGGCGAAGGTTGCTAGGCAACTGGTTGCCATGGCGATGGTTGCTAGGCAACTGGTTGCCATGGCGACGGTTGCTAGGCAACTGGTTGCCATGGTGACGGTTGCTAGGCAACTGGTTGCCATGGCGACGGTTGCTAGGCAACTGGTTGCCATGGTGATGGTTGCTAGGCAACTGGTTGCCATGGCGATGGTTGCTTGGCAACTGGTTGCCATAGCGATGGTTGCTAGGCAACTGGTTGCCATGGCGATGGTTGCCATGGCGATGGTTGCTAGGCAACTGGTTGCCATGGCGATGGTTGCTAGGCAACTGGTTGCCATGGTGATGGTTGCTAGGCAACTGGTTGCCATGGCGACGGTTGCTAGGCAACTGGTTGCCATGGCGATGGTTGCTAGGCAACTGGTTGCCATGGCGACAGTTGCCATGGCGACGGTTGCTAGGCAACTGGTTGCCATGGCGATGGTTGCTAGGCAACTGGTTGCCATGGCGACGGTTGCTAGGCAACTGGTTGCCATGGCGACGGTTGCTAGGCAACTGGTTGCCATGGCGATGGTTGCTAGGCAACTGGTTGCCATGGCGATGGTTGCTAGGCAACTGGTTGCCATGGCGACAGTTGCCATGGCGATGGTTGCTAGGCAACTGGTTGCCATGGCGACGGTTGCTAGGCAACTGGTTGCCATGGTGACGGTTGCTAGGCAACTGGTTGCCATGGCAACGGTTGCTAAGCAACTGGTTGCCATGGCGATGGTTGCTAGGCAACTGGTTGCCATGGCGATGGTTGCCATGGCGACGGTTCCTAGGCAACTGGTTGTCATGGCGATGGTTGCTAGGCAACTGGTCGCCATGGCGATGGTTGCCATGGTGACGGTTGCTAGGCAACTGGTTGCCATGGCGACGGTTGCTAGGCAACTGGTTGCCATGGCGAAGGTTGCTAGGCAACTGGTTGCCATGGCGATGGTTGCTAGGCAACTGGTTGCCATGGCGACGGTTGCTAGGCAACTGGTTGCCATGGCGACGGTTGCTAGGCAACTGGTTGCCATGGCGACGGTTGCTAGGCAACTGGTTGCCATGGTGACGGATGCTAGGCAACTGGTTGCCATGGTGACGGATGCTAGGCAACTGGTTGCCATGGCGATGGTTGCCATGGCGATGGTTGCCATGGCGATGGTTGCTAGGCAACTGGTTGCCATGGCGACGGTTGCTAGGCAACTGGTTGCCATGGCGACGGTTGCTAGGCAACTGGTTGCCATGGCGATGGTTGCTAGGCAACTGGTTGCCATGGCGATGGTTGCTAGGCAACTGGTTGCCATGGCGATGGTTGCTAGGCAACTGGTTGCCATGGCAACGGTTGCTAGGCAACTGGTTGCCATGGCGATGGTTGCTAGGCAACTGGTTGCCATGGCGATGGTTGCCATGGCGACGGTTCCTAGGCAACTGGTTGTCATGGCGATGGTTGCTAGGCAACTGGTTGCTAGGCAACTGGTCGCCATGGCGATGGTTGCCATGGTGACGGTTGCTAGGCAACTGGTTGCCATGGCGACGGTTGCTAGGCAACTGGTTGCCATGGCGAAGGTTGCTAGGCAACTGGTTGCCATGGCGATGGTTGCTAGGCAACTGGTTGCCATGGCGACGGTTGCTAGGCAACTGGTTGCCATGGCTACGGTTGCTAGGCAACTGGTTGCCATGGCGACGGTTGCTAGGCAACTGGTTGCCATGGCGACGGTTGCTAGGCAACTGGTTGCCATGGCGACGGTTGCTAGGCAACTGGTTGCCATGGTGACGGATGCTAGGCAACTGGTTGCCATGGCGATGGTTGCCATGGCGATGGTTGCCATGGCGATGGTTGCTAGGCAACTGGTTGCCATGGCTATGGTTGCTAGGCAACTGGTTGCCATGGCGACGGTTGCTAGGCAACTGGTTGCCATGGCGATGGTTGCCATGGTGACGGTTGCTAGGCAACTGGTTGCCATGGCGATGGTTGCTAGGCAACTGGTTGCCATGGCGAAGGTTGCTAGGCAACTGGTTGCCATGGCAACGGTTGCTAGTCAACTGGTTGCCATGGCGATGGTTGCTAGGCAACTGGTTGCCATGGCGACGGTTGCTAGGCAACTGGTTGCCATGGCGACGGTTGCAAGGCAACTGGTTGCCATGGCGACGGTTGCTAGGCAACTGGTTGCCATGGCGATGGTTGCCATGGCGCCGGTTACTAGGCAACTGGTTGCCATGGTGACAGTTGATAGGCAACTGGTTGCCATGGCGATGGTTGCTAGGCAACTGGTTGCCATGGCGACGGTTGCAAGGCAACTGGTTGCCATGGCGACGGTTGCTAGGCAACTGGTTGCCATGGCGACGGTTGCTAGGCAACTGGTTGCCATGGCGACGGTTGCTAGGCAACTGGTTGCCATGGCGACAGTTGCCATGGCGACGGTTGCTAGGCAACTGGTTGCCATGGCGACGGTTGCTAGGCAACTGGTTGCCATGGCGACGGTTGCTAGGCAACTGGTTGCCATGGCGACGGTTGCTAGGCAACTGGTTGCCATGGCGATGGTTGCTAGGCAACTGGTTGCCATGGCAATGGTTGCTAGGCAACTGGTTGCCATGGCAATGGTTGCTAGGCAACTGGTTGCCATGGCGATGGTTGCCATTGCGATGGTTGCTAGGCAACTGGTTGCCATGGCGATGGTTGCTAGGTAATTGGTTGCCATGGCGACGGTTGCTAGACAACTGGTTGCCATGGTGATGGTTGCTAGGCAACTGGTTGCCATGGCGATGGTTGCTAGGCAACTGGTTGCCATGGCGATGGTTGCTAGGCAACTGGTTGCCATGGCAATGGTTGCCATGGTGATGGTTGCTAGGCAACTGGTTGCCATGGTGACGGTTGCAAGGCAACTGGTTGCCATGGCGACGGTTGCTAGGCAACTGGTTGCCATGGCGACGGTTGCTAGGCAACTGGTTGCCATGTCGATGGTTGCTAGGCAACTGGTTGCCATGGCGATGGTTGCCATGGTGATGGTTGCTAGGCAACTGGTTGCCATGGCGATGGTTGCTAGGCAACTGGTTGCCATGGCGATGGTTGCTAGGCAACTGGTTGCCATGGCGATGGTTGCTACGCAACTGGTTGCCATGGCGACAGTTGCTTGGCAACTGGTTGCCATGGCGACGGTTGCTAGGCAACTGGTTGCCATGGCGATGGTTGCCATGGCGATGGTTGCTAGGCAACTGGTTGCCATGGCGATGGTTGCTAGGCAACTGGTTGCCATGGCGATGGTTGCTAGGCAACTGGTTGCCATGGCGACGGTTGCTAGGCAACTGGTTGCCATGGTGATGGTTGCTAGGCAACTGGTTGCCATGGCGATGGATGCCATGGTGATAATTGCTAGGCAACTGGTTGCCATGGCGACGGTTGCTAGACAACTGGTTGCCATGGCAACGGTTGCTAGGCAACTGGTTGCCATGGCGACGGTTGCTAGGCAACTGGTTGCCATGGCGATGGTTGCTAGGCAACTGGTTGCCATGGCAATGGTTGCTAGGCAACTGGTTGCCATGGCGACGGTTGCTATGCAACTGGTTGCCATGTCGATGGTTACCATGGCGACGGTTGCTAGGCAACTGGTTGCCATGGCGATGGTTGCCATGGTGACGATTGCTAGGCAACTGGTTGCCATGGCGACAGTTGCTAGTCAACTGGTTGCCATGGCGATGGTTGCTAGGCAACTGGTTGCCATGGCGAAGGTTGCTAGGCAACTGGTTGCCATGGCGACGGTTGCTAGGCAACTGGTTGCCATGGCGACGGTTGCTAGGCAACTGGTTGCCATGGCGACGGTTGCTAGGCAACTGGTTGCCATGGCGACGGTTGCTTGGCAACTGGTTGCCATGGCGACGGTTGCTAGGCAAGTGGTTGCCATGGCGATGGTTGCCATGGCGATGGTTGCTAGGCAACTGGTTGCCATGGCGATGGTTGCTAGGCAACTGGTTGCCATGGCGACGGTTGCTAGGCAACTGGTTGCCATGGCGACAGTTGCTTGGCAACTGGTTGCCATGGCGATGGTTGCTAGGCAACTGGTTGCCATGGCGACAGTTGCCATGGCAATGGTTGCTAGGCAACTGGTTGCCATGGCGATGGTTGCTAGGCAACTGGTTGCCATGGCGATGGTTGCTAGGCAACTGGTTGCCATGGCGACAGTTGCTAGGCAACTGGTTGCCATGGCGACGGTTGCTAGGCAACTGGTTGCCATGGCGATGGTTGCTAGGCAACTGGTTGCCATGGCGATGGTTGCCATGGCGACAGTTCCTAGGCAACTGGTTGTCATGGCAATGGTTGCTAGGCAACTGGTTGCTAGGCAACTGGTCGCCATGGCGATGGTTTCCATGGCGACGGTTCCTAGGCAACTGGTTGCCATGGCGATGGTTGCTAGGCAACTGGTTGCCATGGCGATGGTTGCTAGGCAACTGGTCGCCATGGCGATGGTTGCCATGGCGACGGTTCCTAGGCAACTGGTTGCCATGGCAATGGTTGCTAGGCAACTGGTTGCCATGGCGATGGTTGCTAGGCAACTGGTTGCCATGGCGATGGTTGCCATGGCGACGGTTGCTAGGCAACTGGTTGCCATGGCGACGGTTGCTAGGCAACTGGTTGCCATGGCGATGGTTGCCATGGTGACGGTTGCTAGGCAACTGGTTGCCATGGCGACGGTTGCTAGGCAACTGGTTGCCATGGCGATGGTTGCTAGGCAACTGGTTGCCATGGCGAAGGTTGCTAGGCAACTGGTTGCCATGGTGACGGTTGCTAGGCAACTGGTTGCCATGGCGACAGTTGCCATGGCGACGGTTGCTAGGCAACTGGTTACCATGGCGACAGTTGCTAGGCAACTGGTTGCCATGGCGACGGTTGCTAGGCAACTGGTTGCCATGGCGACGGTTGCTAGGCAACTGGTTGCCATGGCGATGGTTGCTAGGCAACTGGTTGCCATGGCGATGGTTGCCATGGCGATGGTTGCTAGGCAACTGGTTGCCATGGTGATGGTTGCTAGGCAACTGGTTGCCATGGCGATGGTTGCTAGGCAACTGGTTGCCATGGCGATGGTTGCTAGGCAACTGGTTGCCATGGCGATGGTTGCTAGGCAACTGGTTGCCATGGCAATGGTTGCTAGGCAACTGGTTGCCATGGCGATGGTTGCTAGGCAACTGGTTGCCATGGCGATGGTTGCTAGGCAACTGGTTGCCATGGCGATGGTTGCTAGGCAACTGGTTGCCATGGCGATGGTTGCTAGGCAACTGGTTGTCTTGGCAATGGTTTTCATGGCGATGGTTGCTAGGCAACTTGTTGCCATGGCGACGGTTGCTAGGCAACTGGTTGCCATGGCGACGGTTGCTAGGCAACTGGTTGCCATGGCGACAGTTGCTAGGCAACTGGTTGCCATGGCGACGGTTGCTAGGCAACTGGTTGCCATGGCGATGGTTGCTAGGCAACTGGTTGCCATGGCGATGGTTGCTAGGTAACTGGTTGCCATGGCAATGGTTGCCATGGCGATGGTTGCTAGGCAACTGGTTGCCATGGCGACGGTTGCTAGGCAACTGGTTGCCATGGCGACGGTTGCTAGGCAACTGGTTGCCATGGCGACGGTTGCTAGGCAACTGGTTGCCATGGCGACAGTTGCTAGGCAACTGGTTGCCATGGCGACGGTTGCTAGGCAACTGGTTGTCATGGTGATGGTTGCTAGGCAACTGGTTGCCATGGCGATGGTTGCTAGGCAACTGGTTGCCATGGCGATGGTTGCTAGGCAACTGGTTGCCATGGCGACGGTTGCTAGGCAACTGGTTGCCATGGCGACGGTTGCTAGGCAACTGGTTGCCATGGCGATGGTTGCTAGGCAACTGGTTGCCATGGCAATGGTTGCTAGGCAACTGGTTGCCATGGCGATGGTTGCTAGGCAACTGGTTGCCATGGCGAAGGTTGCTAGGCAACTGGTTGCCATGGCGACGGTTGCTAGGCAACTGGTTGCCATGGCGATGGTTGCCATGGCGATGGTTGCTAGGCAACTGGTTGCCATGGCGATGGTTGCTAGGCAACTGGTTGCCATGGCGATGGTTGCTAGGCAACTGGTTGCCATGGTGATGGTTGCTAGGCAACTGGTTGCCATGGCGATGGTTGCTTGGCAACAGGTTGCCATGGCGATGGTTGCTAGGCAACTGGTTGCCATGGCGATGGTTGCTAGGCAACTGGTTGCCATGGCGATGGTTGCTATGCAACTGGTTGCCATGGCGACAGTTGCTTGGCAACTGGTTGCCATGGCGACGGTTGCTAGGCAACTGGTTGCCATGGTGACGGTTGCCATGGCAATGGTTGCTAGGCAACTGGTTGCCATGGCGATGGTTGCTAGGCAACTGGTTGCCATGGTGATGGTTGCTAGGCAACTGGTTGCCATGGCGATGGTTGCTAGGCAACTGGTTGCCATGGCAATGGTTGCTAGGCAACTGGTTGCCATGGTGATTGTTGCCATGGTGATAATTGCTAGGCAACTGGTTGCCATGGCGATGGTTGCTATGCAACTGGTTGCCATGGCGACGGTTGCTTGGCAACTGGTTGCCATGGCGACGGTTGCTAGGCAACTGGTTGCCATGGCGATGGTTGCCATGGCGATGGTTGCTAGGCAACTGGTTGCCATGGCGATGGTTGCTAGGCAACTGGTTGCCATGGCGATGGTTGCTAGGCAACTGGTTGCCATGGCAATGGTTGCTAGGCAACTGGTTGCCATGGCGATGGTTGCTAGGCAACTGGTTGCCATGGCGATGGTTGCCATGGCGATGGTTGCTAGGCAACTGGTTGCCATGGCGACGGTTGCTAGGCAACTGGTTGCCATGGCGACGGTTGCTAGGCAACTGGTTGCCATGTCGATGGTTACCATGGCGACGGTTGCTAGGCAACTGGTTGCCATGGCGACGGTTGCTAGGCAACTGGTTGCCATGGCGACGGTTGCTAGGCAACTGGTTGCCATGGCGATGGTTGCTAGGAAACTGGTTGCCATGGCGATGGTTGCTAGGTAACTGGTTGCCATGGCGATGGTTGCCATGGCGATGGTTGCTAGGCAACTGGTTGCCATGGCGACGGTTGCTAGGCAACTGGTTGCCATGGCGACGGTTGCTAGGCAACTGGTTGCCATGGCGACGGTTGCTAGGCAACAGGTTGTCATGGCGATGGTTGCTAGGCAACTGGTTGCCATGGCGATGGTTGCTAGGCAACTGGTTGCCATGGCGACGGTTGCTAGGCAACTGGTTGCCATGGCGACGGTTGCTAGGCAACTGGTTGCCATGGCGACGGTTGCTAGGCAACAGGTTGTCATGGCGATGGTTGCTAGGCAACTGGTTGCCATGGCGACGGTTGCTAGGCAACTGGTTGCCATGTCGATGGTTACCATGGCGACGGTTGCTAGGCAACTGGTTGCCATGGCGACGGTTGCTAGGCAACTGGTTGCCATGGTGATTGTTGCCATGGTGATAATTGCTAGGCAACTGGTTGCCATGGCGATGGTTGCTATGCAACTGGTTGCCATGGCGACGGTTGCTAGGCAACTGGTTGCCATGGCGACGGTTGCTAGGCAACTGGTTGTCATGGTGATGGTTGCTAGGCAACTGGTTGCCATGGCGATGGTTGCTAGGCAACTGGTTGCCATGGCGATGGTTGCTAGGCAACTGGTTGCCATGGCGACGGTTGCTAGGCAACTGGTTGCCATGGCGACGGTTGCTAGGCAACTGGTTGCCATGGCGATGGTTGCTAGGCAACTGGTTGCCATGGCGATGGTTGCTAGGCAACTGGTTGCCATGGCGATGGTTGCTAGGCAACTGGTTGCCATGGCGACAGTTGCTTGGCAACTGGTTGCCATGGCGACGGTTGCTAGGCAACTGGTTGCCATGGTGACGGTTGCCATGGCAATGGTTGCTAGGCAACTGGTTGCCATGGCGATGGTTGCTAGGCAACTGGTTGCCATGGTGATGGTTGCTAGGCAACTGGTTGCCATGGCGATGGTTGCTAGGCAACTGGTTGCCATGGCAATGGTTGCTAGGCAACTGGTTGCCATGGTGATTGTTGCCATGGTGATAATTGCTAGGCAACTGGTTGCCATGGCGATGGTTGCTATGCAACTGGTTGCCATGGCGACGGTTGCTTGGCAACTGGTTGCCATGGCGACGGTTGCTAGGCAACTGGTTGCCATGGCGATGGTTGCCATGGCGATGGTTGCTAGGCAACTGGTTGCCATGGCGATGGTTGCTAGGCAACTGGTTGCCATGGCGATGGTTGCTAGGCAACTGGTTGCCATGGCAATGGTTGCTAGGCAACTGGTTGCCATGGCGATGGTTGCTAGGCAACTGGTTGCCATGGCGATGGTTGCCATGGCGATGGTTGCTAGGCAACTGGTTGCCATGGCGACGGTTGCTAGGCAACTGGTTGCCATGGCGACGGTTGCTAGGCAACTGGTTGCCATGTCGATGGTTACCATGGCGACGGTTGCTAGGCAACTGGTTGCCATGGCGACGGTTGCTAGGCAACTGGTTGCCATGGCGACGGTTGCTAGGCAACTGGTTGCCATGGCGACGGTTGCTAGGCAACTGGTTGCCATGGCGATGGTTGCTAGGAAACTGGTTGCCATGGCGATGGTTGCTAGGTAACTGGTTGCCATGGCGATGGTTGCCATGGCGATGGTTGCTAGGCAACTGGTTGCCATGGTGACGGTTGCTAGGCAACTGGTTGCCATGGCGACGGTTGCTAGGCAACTGGTTGCCATGGCGACGGTTGCTAGGCAACAGGTTGTCATGGCGATGGTTGCTAGGCAACTGGTTGCCATGGCGATGGTTGCTAGGCAACTGGTTGCCATGGCGACGGTTGCTAGGCAACTGGTTGCCATGGCGACGGTTGCTAGGCAACTGGTTGCCATGGCGACGGTTGCTAGGCAACAGGTTGTCATGGCGATGGTTGCTAGGCAACTGGTTGCCATGGCGATGGTTGCTAGGCAACTGGTTGCCATGGCGACGGTTGCTAGGCAACTGGTTGCCATGGCGACGGTTGCCATGGCGATGGTTGCTAGGCAACTGGTTGCCATGGCAATGGTTGCTAGGCAACTGGTTGCCATGGCGACGGTTGCTAGGCAACTGGTTGCCATGGCGACGGTTGCTAGGCAACTGGTTGCCATGGTGACGGTTGCTAGGCAACTGGTTGCCATGGTGATGGTTGCCATGGTGATAATTGCTAGGCAACTGGTTGCCATGGCGATGGTTGCTATGCAACTGGTTGCCATGGCAACGGTTGCTTGGCAACTGGTTGCCATGGCGACGGTTGCTAGGCAACTGGTTGCCATGGCGATGGTTGCTAGGCAACT
Organism: Taudactylus pleione; assembly: GCA_031769625.1. Lineage (NCBI taxonomy): Eukaryota > Metazoa > Chordata > Amphibia > Anura > Myobatrachidae > Taudactylus > Taudactylus pleione. The sequence goes on along the minus strand of JAUIMM010000479.1, from coordinate 420,753 downwards.
GGTTGCCATGGCGATGGTTGCTAGGCAACTGGTTGCCATGGCGATGGTTGCCATGGCGATGGTTGCTAGGCAACTGGTTGCCATGGCGATGGTTGCTAGGCAAATGGTTGCCATGGCGATGGTTGCTAGGCAACTGGTTGCCATGGCGATGGTTGCTAGGCAACTGGTTGCCATGGCGATGGTTGCTAGGCAACTGGTTGCCATGGCGATGGTTGCTAGGCAACTGGTTGCCATGGCGATGGTTGCTAGGCAACTGGTTGCCATGGCGATGGTTGCTAGGCAACTGGTTGCCATGGCGATGGTTGCCATGGCGATGGTTGCTAGGCAACTGGTTGCCATGGCGATGGTTGCTAGGCAACTGGTTGCCATGGTGATGGTTGCTAGGCAACTGGTTGCCATGGCGACGGTTGCTAGGCAACTGGTTGCCATGGCGACGGTTGCTAGGCAACTGGTTGTCATGGCGATGGTTGCTAGGCAACTGGTTGCCATGGCGATGGTTGCTAGGCAACTGGTTGCCATGGCAACGGTTGCTAGGCAACTGGTTGCCATGGTGATGGTTGCTTGGCAACTGGTTGCCATGGCGATGGTTGCTAGGCAACTGGTTGCCATGGCGATGGTTGCCATGGCAATGGTTGCTAGGCAACTGGTTGCCATGGCGATGGTTGCTAGGCAACTGGTTGCCATGGCGATGGTTGCTAGACAACTGGTTGCCATGGTGATGGTTGCTAGGCAACTGGTTGCCATGGCGATGGTTGCTAGGCAACTGGTTGCCATGGCGATGGTTTTCATGGCGATGGTTGCTAGGCAACTGGTTGCCATGGCGATGGTTGCTAGGCAACTGGTTGCCATGGCGATGGTTGCTAGGCAACTGGTTGCCATGGCGACGGTTGCTAGGCAACTGGTTGCCATGGCGATGGTTGCTAGGCAACTGGTTGCCATGGCGAAGGTTGCTAGGCAACTGGTTGCCATGGCGACGGTTGCTAGGCAACTGGTTGCCATGGCGAAGGTTGCTAGGCAACTGGTTGCCATGGCGACGGTTGCTAGGCAACTGGTTGCCATGGCGATGGTTGCCATGGCGACGGTTGCTAGGCAACTGGTTGCCATGGCGATGGTTGCTAGGAAACTGGTTGCCATGGCGATGGTTGCTAGGTAACTGGTTGCCATGGCGATGGTTGCCATGGCGATGGTTGCTAGGCAACTGGTTGCCATGGTGACGGTTGCTAGGCAACTGGTTGCCATGGCGACGGTTGCTAGGCAACTGGTTGCCATGGCGACGGTTGCTAGGCAACTGGTTGCCATGGCGACGGTTGCTAGGCAACTGGTTGCCATGGCGACGGTTGCTAGGCAACTGGTTGTCATGGCGATGGTTGCTAGGCAACTGGTTGCCATGGCGATGGTTGCTAGGCAACTGGTTGCCATGGCGACGGTTGCTAGGCAACTGGTTGCCATGGCGACGGTTGCCATGGCGATGGTTGCTAGGCAACTGGTTGCCATGGCGATGGTTGCTAGGCAACTGGTTGCCATGGTGACGGTTGCTAGGCAACTGGTTGCCATGGTGACGGTTGCTAGGCAACTGGTTGCCATGGCGACGGTTGCTAGGCAACTGGTTGCCATGGTGATGGTTGCTAGGCAACTGGTTGCCATGGCGATGGTTGCTTGGCAACAGGTTGCCATGGCGATGGTTGCTAGGCAACTGGTTGCCATGGCGATGGTTGCTAGGCAACTGGTTGCCATGGCGATGGTTGCTATGCAACTGGTTGCCATGGCGACAGTTGCTTGGCAACTGGTTGCCATGGCGATGGTTGCTAGGCAACTGGTTGCCATGGCGACAGTTGCCATGGCAATGGTTGCTAGGCAACTGGTTGCCATGGCGATGGTTGCTAGGCAACTGGTTGCCATGGCGATGGTTGCTAGGCAACTGGTTGCCATGGCGATGGTTGCTAGGCAACTGGTTGCCATGGCGATGGTTGCTAGGCAACTGGTTGTCTTGGCGATGGTTTTCATGGCGATGGTTGCTAGGCAACTTGTTGCCATGGCGATGGTTGCTAGGCAACTGGTTGCCATGGCGACGGTTGCTAGGCAACTGGTTGCCATGGCGACGGTTGCTAGGCAACTGGTTGCCATGGCGATGGTTGCTAGGCAACTGGTTGCCATGGCGATGGTTGCTAGGTAACTGGTTGCCATGGCAATGGTTGCCATGGCGATGGTTGCTAGGCAACTGGTTGCCATGGCGACGGTTGCTAGGCAACTGGTTGCCATGGCGACGGTTGCTAGGCAACTGGTTGCCATGGCGACGGTTGCTAGGCAACTGGTTGCCATGGCGACGGTTGCTAGGCAACTGGTTGCCATGGCGACGGTTGCTAGGCAACTGGTTGTCATGGTGATGGTTGCTAGGCAACTGGTTGCCATGGCGATGGTTGCTAGGCAACTGGTTGCCATGGCGACGGTTGCTAGGCAACTGGTTGCCATGGCGACGGTTGCTAGGCAACTGGTTGCCATGGCGATGGTTGCTAGGCAACTGGTTGCCATGGCGATGGTTGCTAGGCAACTGGTTGCCATGGCGATGGTTGCTAGGCAACTGGTTGCCATGGCGAAGGTTGCTAGGCAACTGGTTGCCATGGCGACGGTTGCTAGGCAACTGGTTGCCATGGCGATGGTTGCCATGGCGATGGTTGCTAGGCAACTGGTTGCCATGGCGATGGTTGCTAGGCAACTGGTTGCCATGGCGATGGTTGCTAGGCAACTGGTTGCCATGGTGATGGTTGCTAGGCAACTGGTTGCCATGGCGATGGTTGCTTGGCAACAGGTTGCCATGGCGATGGTTGCTAGGCAACTGGTTGCCATGGCGATGGTTGCTAGGCAACTGGTTGCCATGGCGATGGTTGCTATGCAACTGGTTGCCATGGCGACTGTTGCTTGGCAACTGGTTGCCATGGCGACGGTTGCTAGGCAACTGGTTGCCATGGTGACGGTTGCCATGGCAATGGTTGCTAGGCAACTGGTTGCCATGGCGATGGTTGCTAGGCAACTGGTTGCCATGGTGATGGTTGCTAGGCAACTGGTTGCCATGGCGACGGTTGCTAGGCAACTGGTTGCCATGGCAACGGTTGCTAGGCAACTGGTTGCCATGGTGATTGTTGCCATGGTGATAATTGCTAGGCAACTGGTTGCCATGGCGATGGTTGCTATGCAACTGGTTGCCATGGCGACGGTTGCTTGGCAACTGGTTGCCATGGCGACGGTTGCTAGGCAACTGGTTGCCATGGCGATGGTTGCCATGGCAATGGTTGCTAGGCAACTGGTTGCCATGGCGATGGTTGCTAGGCAACTGGTTGCCATGGCGATGGTTGCTAGGCAACTGGTTGCCATGGCAATGGTTGCTAGGCAACTGGTTGCCATGGCGATGGTTGCTAGGCAACTGGTTGCCATGGCGATGGTTGCCATGGCGATGGTTGCTAGGCAACTGGTTGCCATGGCGACGGTTGCTAGGCAACTGGTTGCCATGGCGACGGTTGCTAGGCAACTGGTTGCCATGTCGATGGTTACCATGGCGACGGTTGCTAGGCAACTGGTTGCCATGGCGACGGTTGCTAGGCAACTGGTTGCCATGGCGACGGTTGCTAGGCAACTGGTTGCCATGGCGATGGTTGCTAGGAAACTGGTTGCCATGGTGATGGTTGCTAGGTAACTGGTTGCCATGGCGATGGTTGCCATGGCGATGGTTGCTAGGCAACTGGTTGCCATGGCGACGGTTGCTAGGCAACTGGTTGCCATGGCGACGGTTGCTAGGCAACTGGTTGCCATGGCGACGGTTGCTAGGCAACAGGTTGTCATGGCGATGGTTGCTAGGCAACTGGTTGCCATGGCGATGGTTGCTAGGCAACTGGTTGCCATGGCGACGGTTGCTAGGCAACTGGTTGCCATGGCGACGGTTGCCATGGCGATGGTTGCTAGGCAACTGGTTGCCATGGCGACGGTTGCTAAGCAACTGGTTGCCATGGCGACGGTTGCTAGGCAACTGGTTGCCATGGTGACGGTTGCTAGGCAACTGGTTGCCATGGTGATGGTTGCTAGGCAACTGGTTGCCATGGCGATGGTTGCTTGGCAACAGGTTGCCATGGCGATGGTTGCTAGGCAACTGGTTGCCATGGCGATGGTTGCTAGGCAACTGGTTGCCATGGCGATGGTTGCTATGCAACTGGTTGCCATGGCGACAGTTGCTTGGCAACTGGTTGCCATGGCGACGGTTGCTAGGCAACTGGTTGCCATGGCGACAGTTGCCATGGCAATGGTTGCTAGGCAACTGGTTGCCATGGCGATGGTTGCTAGGCAACTGGTTGCCATGGCGATGGTTGCTAGGCAACTGGTTGCCATGGCGACGGTTGCTAGGCAACTGGTTGCCATGGCAACGGTTGCTAGGCAACTGGTTGCCATGGTGATGGTTGCCATGGTGATAATTGCTAGGCAACTGGTTGCCATGGCGATGGTTGCTATGCAACTGGTTGCCATGGCGACGGTTGCTTGGCAACTGGTTGCCATGGCGACGGTTGCTAGGCAACTGGTTGCCATGGCGATGGTTGCTAGGCAACTGGTTGCCATGGTGATGGTTGCTAGGCAACTGGTTGCCATGGCGATGGTTGCTTGGCAACAGGTTGCCATGGCGATGGTTGCTAGGCAACTGGTTGCCATGGTGATGGTTGCTAGGCAACTGGTTGCCATGGCGATGGTTGCTATGCAACTGGTTGCCATGGCGACAGTTGCTTGGCAACTGGTTGCCATGGCGACGGTTGCTAGGCAACTGGTTGCCATGGCGACAGTTGCGATGGCAATGGTTGCTAGGCAACTGGTTGCCATGGCGATGGTTGCTAGGCAACTGGTTGCCATGGCGATGGTTGCTAGGCAACTGGTTGCCATGGCGACGGTTGCTAGGCAACTGGTTGCCATGGCAACGGTTGCTAGGCAACTGGTTGCCATGGTGATGGTTGCCATGGTGATAATTGCTAGGCAACTGGTTGCCATGGCGATGGTTGCTATGCAACTGGTTGCCATGGCGACGGTTGCTTGGCAACTGGTTGCCATGGCGACGGTTGCTAGGCAACTGGTTGCCATGGCGATGGTTGCTAGGCAACTGGTTGCCATGGCGATGGTTGCTAGGCAACTGGTTGCCATGGCGATGGTTGCCATGGCGATGGTTGCTAGGCAACTGGTTGCCATGGCGATGGTTGCTAGGCAAATGGTTGCCATGGCGATGGTTGCTAGGCAACTGGTTGCCATGGCGATGGTTGCTAGGCAACTGGTTGCCATGGCGATGGTTGCTAGGCAACTGGTTGCCATGGCGATGGTTGCTAGGCAACTGGTTGCCATGGCGATGGTTGCTAGGCAACTGGTTGCCATGGCGATGGTTGCTAGGCAACTGGTTGCCATGGCGATGGTTGCCATGGCGATGGTTGCTAGGCAACTGGTTGCCATGGCGATGGTTGCTAGGCAACTGGTTGCCATGGTGATGGTTGCTAGGCAACTGGTTGCCATGGCGATGGTTGCTTGGCAACAGGTTGCCATGGCGATGGTTGCTAGGCAACTGGTTGCCATGGCGATGGTTGCTAGGCAACTGGTTGCCATGGCGATGGTTGCTATGCAACTGGTTGCCATGGCGACAGTTGCTTGGCAACTGGTTGCCATGGCGACGGTTGCTAGGCAACTGGTTGCCATGGTGACGGTTGCCATGGCAATGGTTGCTAGGCAACTGGTTGCCATGGCGATGGTTGCTAGGCAACTGGTTGCCATGGTGATGGTTGCTAGGCAACTGGTTGCCATGGCGACGGTTGCTAGGCAACTGGTTGCCATGGCAACGGTTGCTAGGCAACTGGTTGCCATGGTGATTGTTGCCATGGTGATAATTGCTAGGCAACTGGTTGCCATGGCGATGGTTGCTATGCAACTGGTTGCCATGGCGACGGTTGCTTGGCAACTGGTTGCCATGGCGACGGTTGCTAGGCAACTGGTTGCCATGGCGATGGTTGCCATGGCAATGGTTGCTAGGCAACTGGTTGCCATGGCGATGGTTGCTAGGCAACTGGTTGCCATGGCGATGGTTGCTAGGCAACTGGTTGCCATGGCAATGGTTGCTAGGCAACTGGTTGCCATGGCGATGGTTGCTAGGCAACTGGTTGCCATGGCGATGGTTGCCATGGCGATGGTTGCTAGGCAACTGGTTGCCATGGCGACGGTTGCTAGGCAACTGGTTGCCATGGCGACGGTTGCTAGGCAACTGGTTGCCATGTCGATGGTTACCATGGCGACGGTTGCTAGGCAACTGGTTGCCATGGCGACGGTTGCTAGGCAACTGGTTGCCATGGCGACGGTTGCTAGGCAACTGGTTGCCATGGCGATGGTTGCTAGGAAACTGGTTGCCATGGCGATGGTTGCTAGGTAACTGGTTGCCATGGCGATGGTTGCCATGGCGATGGTTGCTAGGCAACTGGTTGCCATGGCGATGGTTGCTAGGCAACTGGTTGCCATGGCGACGGTTGCTAGGCAACTGGTTGCCATGGCGACGGTTGCTAGGCAACAGGTTGTCATGGCGATGGTTGCTAGGCAACTGGTTGCCATGGCGATGGTTGCTAGGCAACTGGTTGCCATGGCGACGGTTGCTAGGCAACTGGTTGCCATGGCGACGGTTGCCATGGCGATGGTTGCTAGGCAACTGGTTGCCATGGCGATGGTTGCTAGGCAACTGGTTGCCATGGCGACGGTTGCTAGGCAACTGGTTGCCATGGCGACGGTTGCTAGGCAACTGGTTGCCATGGCGACGGTTGCTAGGCAACTGGTTGCCATGGTGACGGTTGCTAGGCAACTGGTTGCCATGGCGATGGTTGCTAGGCAACTGGTTGCCATGGCGATGGTTGCTTGGCAACAGGTTGCCATGGCGATGGTTGCTAGGCAACTGGTTGCCATGGCGATGGTTGCTAGGCAACTGGTTGCCATGGCGATGGTTGCTATGCAACTGGTTGCCATGGCGACAGTTGCTTGGCAACTGGTTGCCATGGCGACGATTGCTAGGCAACTGGTTGCCATGGCGACAGTTGCCATGGCAATGGTTGCTAGGCAACTGGTTGCCATGGCGATGGTTGCTAGGCAACTGGTTGCCATGGCGATGGTTGCTAGGCAACTGGTTGCCATGGCGACGGTTGCTAGGCAACTGGTTGCCATGGCAACGGTTGCTAGGCAACTGGTTGCCATGGTGATGGTTGCCATGGTGATAATTGCTAGGCAACTGGTTGCCATGGCGATGGTTGCTATGCAACTGGTTGCCATGGCGATGGTTGCTTGGCAACTGGTTGCCATGGCGACGGTTGCTAGGCAACTGGTTGCCATGGCGATGGTTGCTAGGCAACTGGTTGCCATGGTGATGGTTGCTAGGCAACTGGTTGCCATGGCGATGGTTGCTTGGCAACAGGTTGCCATGGCGATGGTTGCTAGGCAACTGGTTGCCATGGCGATGGTTGCTAGGCAACTGGTTGCCATGGCGATGGTTGCTATGCAACTGGTTGCCATGGCGACAGTTGCTTGGCAACTGGTTGCCATGGCGACGGTTGCTAGGCAACTGGTTGCCATGGCGACAGTTGCCATGGCAATGGTTGCTAGGCAACTGGTTGCCATGGCGATGGTTGCTAGGCAACTGGTTGCCATGGCGATGGTTGCTAGGCAACTGGTTGCCATGGCGACGGTTGCTAGGCAACTGGTTGCCATGGCAACGGTTGCTAGGCAACTGGTTGCCATGGTGATGGTTGCCATGGTGATAATTGCTAGGCAACTGGTTGCCATGGCGATGGTTGCTATGCAACTGGTTGCCATGGCGACGGTTGCTTGGCAACTGGTTGCCATGGCGACGGTTGCTAGGCAACTGGTTGCCATGGCGATGGTTATCATAGCGACCATTGTCATGGTGACGGTTGCTATGGCGGACAGTTACCATGGTGATGGTTGTTAGGTAACTATTTGCCATGGTAACTGTTGCATTTCAACTGGTTGTCATGGCGATGGTTGTTATGGCGATGGTTGCCAGGCAACCGGTTGCCATGGCGATGGTCATCATGGCAATGGTTGCTAGGTAACTGGTTGCCATGCTGATGGTTGCTATGCAAGTGGTTGCCATGGCGATGGTTGCTAGGTAACTGGTTGCCATGGCAATGGTTGCTAGGTAACTGGTTGCCATGATGATGGTCATCATGGCAAACATTGTCATGGCGATGGGTTGTCTAGCAACCATCGCCATGACAACCATCACCATGACAACAGTCACCATGGCAGCCAACACGATGACTACGATCGCTATGGCAACCCGTTGCCTAGCAACAATTGCCATAACAACCATCACCATGGCATCCATTTGCCTAGCAACTGTTGCCATGACATCCATCGCCCTGACAACCGTCGCCATGGCAACCCATTACCTAGCATCCATTGCCATGGCAACTAATTGCCTGGAAGCCATGGCAACACACGCCATGACAACAGTCACCATGTCAACCAATTGCCTAGCAACCGTCACCATGGCAACCAGTTGCACAATTAGGGCTTGTTATGCATCCATCTCCCATTGTCCAGCTGCCAGGCATATCTTTTCACTGTGTTTTATATATGTTTATGAAGATAAATTTTCAAGTTTTCCTTCACCACAAGACATATTAGTCAGACTGTTCATTAACATGGTTTCCCAAAATAAAAAGCCCTTGGAGCCTTAGGTAGAGCCTATATAAGGGTCTAACCTGCACACACACTAAGGTGGAATGTGGGGCTAGTTTTAATCGCACACCTAAAGGATTAGGGAGAGTATTTTATTTTTATTTGAAAAGGTAAACTTAGATCAATTTAGAACATAATGCATTGTATGAAAAATAACTTTTATTTTAACCACTCTACATTCACTTTGATCCCAAAAGTGACCAGACAATCCCCTGGAGCTGGGAATGTATTCTTCAGGGCTCTAGAATAAGAGATGGTCTCAGAACATTTAAGGAGTTAGCAACCTATAACAGCCTTACTCAAACCAACATTTAAGTAGGTTTTAAAACAATGTGAAATTACACTGGGGTAGTTTAAGTCAAACACCAGAAGGATTTATTTACAGCCTAAAAATTGGGCAAGGGACTTTCTTTTTTAAAACAAACACTGACTCTTCCCAAAAGGGTATGGCTTAAAGATTTTATATATATATATATATATATATATATATATATATTTTATTTTTACCATTCAGATTTTTAAGACTTTGTTATTTTCCTCATTAGGATAAAAATCCTTACTCTTCCAATAAACAAAAATCTTTAAATCATCATTATGATATAAATGTACTTAAGGTGGTTTGAAAAAAAAGCTATTTAAGATAAGAAAGAAAACCCTTTAAATACCCCAAATACTTATTACCTTTATTTATGCACCAACCCACCATAAAGAACAAAATGCACTACACACCCACACTCCTCCCTACCCATCCAAGTATATTTAACGAAATGCTTCCATTTCTTATGCTTCCAAATTCCCTCCGCATCGCTTCCATTCCCAGTCTCTCTATCCCACTGTCGAAGCTGGATAATTGGCTGAGACAAGATCAGTTTAAAATTGAATCGCAGCGATGCCATCTTGTGACTGGCCGCAAGACGCCATTTTGGAAATGAGATCGCAAGACGCCATTTTGCGAATGGCCACCTAAGCGCCATTTTAGATAAACTCACCCTTTAGTACATGTGGCGATATTACTATTAGCACCTTGTGATTGCATCTTTCACCATTTCTCATGCACACATTAATACGCACAATTGCACTGTTAACTAGTCGCATATTAGCGAATGCATAAGACTTTGTATGAAAACACTGTTTTATTAGCTTCATGCGCACGCATCTGCACCAAGTTAACTAGCGTCCTTATATCAAACCCCGCATACTCACACATTACATATCCACATACAAGGTTTAATAAGCTTTAAAGTATAAGATTTAAGTTGGCTCAGTTAGTATAAATGCTGTGAAATAAAGATTATTTGGTAACTAAGGCTTTATACATGCTAAGTAAGCCGTGTTTGGTTTTGTACTGATGCGTACTCTTTCAACAGAATTCCGGTGTGGAGATCGCATCATGCATTCTCAACTTATGGACTGCAGAGATTTCAAGCAACAAAATGTATATTATATGAACAACTGTTAGGATGCAGCATGGGGCGGGAGGGCAGAGACCCCCAGTTGTTAGAGGCTGGGCAGAGTCTATTTGAATCAGCCTGTTAAATGCTCTGTAACAGATGCTTCCCCCTGGGAACCAATGGCATAAGCAGAAAACTTCTCTATTGTTCTGTCTATTCCGGGGGGGTATAAATATGTGTGCTCCAACACTGGGTTTTTAGTCTTCATGCGGAATGCTGAATGACGAAGGGGTTTCTTGCTGATGCCTATCATCTGGTCCGGAAGCGCTGCGTATGTATACTGTACTTGGGTCTGTATAATTCCTTTGCGCCGAATTGTGTCTGGATCAATAGCATGTAACTGACTGTACTTTTTACTTGAATAATACTTTGTGCTTTGGAACCACATGTTCTAAGTCTGGAGTCTCAATTTACTGTATGACTGTGTACGCAAATTAGCGTCATCCTTAGAGGTTTATAGGTAGGATTCTAGAAGGTACAGGCAGGGGTATATAGAGGTTCAATTTCAGTATCATTAGTTGGGGGCTCATAGTAGTGAGGTCACTTAGATATTCACACGGCACATATGGTTATCGATATCTCAGCAAAGGGTGGAGTGGCCACATGCAGGGTTTTCCTGCAACCGCTTTGTGCTGAAAAATTGCTATTCGTTTTCGTGTGAGCCAAGGAAGCTGACTAGAATCCAGGGACAAGAGAGGAAAAAGTTCTAAGTCTAAGTCTGGAGTCTCAATTTACTGTATGACTGCGTATGTAAATTAGCGTCATCCTTAGAGGTTTATAGGTAGGATTTAGAAGGTACAGGCAGGGGTATATAGAGGTTCAATTTCAGTATCGTTACCACTTATAACAAAAATATAATTTACCTAACATCCTTTATATGCACTCATTCACTTCAATCTCTTCTTTCTTGAATACATACACATTCCTTGCATCCCACAGACATTCCAATACTCACACCATTATCAACCATAAAATCCTCTCAATCTTTTCCCCATATGCTCCCATACCATATAAAGCTGCCTTCCATGTCATCTTCTGCAACCCAGTCAACTCCTTGCATATACCACCCACAGACTTCCATACTTTTTGTGCATACTTACAATTCCATTCCAGATGAGCAATGCTTTCACATCCTCTACATTCACACCTAGGACACTCATCAAACATTACTAAATTACACTTTCTCAGAACCTCTCTTTCTGGCAATATTCCATGCAAACTCATCCATACAATATCCATTTGTTTATTTTTCATACCATCCATAACCACTTTTTCCATAATTCCTCACATTCCTTCGATTTACAAACTCCAATCTCACATAGTATCTATTCCTCTCAACACTCACATAGGTTTTTTCCTTTGCTTAAATTCTTCTTTACTCACCCTCAACAACTCTCATCTTCTCACAAACTTCTCATATATTTTATACCACTTACATACCTCAAAAGCCACTGGCTCATTGAACTTCCTTTCACACCACTTCAAACCACATAACATCCACCCAGCCATATACTTTACCAATGCTACCTTGCTTTCTTTTTCAATCAAAACCAGCATACTCGCTATACCAATCAACATCAGATACACTTTCCAATCCTCCATTCTTCCTTTCTTTCATCACCCATTCTCTCTAAAAGCGCTCCATCCTACATCCCCACAAAAAAAGAACAACATTCTATTAAACTTTCTTAGTAGCACAACATTTGGTGGAAAAACATTCGCAACACACAGCATCATAGGCAACACAATCATTTTTACAATCAGCACTTTCCCAGTCATAGACAAATTGCTCATCTTCCAAAATGCCAACTTTCTTTCAACCATTTTTCCAATTCACTCCAACTTTCTTCCCCTTTCTTATCTTTATCAAACACTACTACTAACACTTTAATACCTTTCTTCTCATATTCACTTCCCCTCTCACTTCCTCCATCCTGCCCAAACAGTTTAATTTTGGATTTCTCCCAGGTTAGTTTAAAAGCCGTTGCTCCACAGAAGATACTTATTAATAATTTAACCCTATTCAAAGCAGCCTAATTTACCCCCACTACCACAACATCATTCATGTATCCAAGCACTTTCACACTCCTTCTATTACTCCCAGGTATCATAACACCTCTCATCACCTTTTCATTCCTTAACATACATAACAAAGGTTCTATCACACATATAAAAACAATTGGCAACAATGGACATCCCTGTCTTACTCCTGATTCAATCCTAATATTCTTTGTGAAACACCTATTCACCAATACCTTACTACTCAAATCTTCATACATACTTCTTATTTTACTCACAAACACACTCGGAAACCCCATTCTTATCAACACCCTCAACATAAACTCATGTGAAACCCTATCAAAAGCCTTCTCAAAATCCAGTGCCATCAGAAACATTCTTTGCCCTCTACTCACACAATCTTCAACCACATCCCTTAACAACACCAAATTATCACTTATTCATCTTTCAGGCACTGCACACACTGGATCCTCTCCAATCATCTGATCAATCACTCCTCTCATTCTATTCGCAATCACTTTCGCATAAATCTTATAGTCCACATTCAACAACGTTATCGGCCTCCAATTTTTCAAACACTTCCTCTCACCTTTCTTATGTATCATAACAACCACACCATCTTTCATAGAAGCACTCATCTTCCCATTCTCAAGCATATACTTAATAATTTCTACAACATCCTTACTCACTATCTCCCACAAACTTCTATAAAATTCCACAGGCATACCAGCATTCCCTGACATCTTATTTTTTTCATGCTATCCACTGCCCCCTTCACCTCTTTCTCAGTCACCTCACCACATAATATACTACAGTCACTCTCATCCACTTTGTCACTAATTGCATTTAATACTTCACTCTCCATACTATCATCACTTGCTTTCTTTCCATATAGACAACTATAAAATTTCTCCACTTCTTCAATCACTTCCACACCTCTTCCTTCCATTCCATCCTCTCATTACCACATCCATATCTTTTCTTCCACCACACACTTTCCTGAAAAAAAAACTAGTACATTTCTCATCCTTTTCCATACATTCTACTTTTGCTCTATAAATTATTTGTCTCCCTTTCTCTTCCATACTTCTTTTAATCTCCTTTCTCTCTTGTATCAATTCTTCAGACACATTAAAACCACATTCTCTCATTCTATATAAATATTCCAGCCTTCTATTCATCCATTCCTCTTTTTCTCTCCTAATTCTCGCCATTCTACCTGTATTCTTTCTAAAAAAAAAAAACATCCAATTTCCTTTTTCACCCAATCCCACCATTTTAACTTACAATCATACTCTTTCATTCTTCCTTTCCATTCTGCATAGCATTCAACAAACTGATCTTTCACATCAGCATTCTAAAACACACTTACATTTAACTTCCATACTCCCCTTCTATAATCCACACCTGTTATACATTCAATCTTACATTAAATACACTCATGATCAGAAAAACCCACTTTGTTCTGTTCATAACTGACACATGTGAACTCTCTTGTAACAAAAAAATAATCTAAACGCGATACAATCATTCCCCTATCTGCCTTATAAGTAGTTCTTGGTTCTCCTATACCACACATTCTCGCAACATCCTTCAGTGAAAAATCCTCATTCTTCTTAACATTCCCCCCGTGACATCAATCTTAGCTTCCTTCAACCCTCTCTTCACACCTCTATCTATCACACAATTCATGTCTCCTGCAATTACTACCGGCATCCTTTCAACCAAAAAAAAACACAATCTTTTCAAACTATTCTATTATTTGTTCTCATCAGCATGTACATATATATTAAATAATTTGCACCTCCACCCACCAAAATTCAACGTAACAACAATACATCTACCTGGTTCAATAATTGTGTAAGATTCTATTTTAATATGTCTACCCTTCACCAAAACACCTATACCATCACACTTCTTTTCCCCAGGCCCACTCCACACTGAATCCCCTTATGCCCACTCATCCTTCTATGGTGCATGTGTTATCCCACATTACTGCAAACAAATAATCTCACTCCCTACTCTACTTACATGGTCTAAAACTGCCGCCATTTTATTCCTGTTTTTACATCCCCTTACATTAAGGGATGCCAGGCATATACTTTTTGCAGCACTAAATGCTTACTTATAAGGAACCTTCCCCTTTTAAACAATTTTTATGTTATTCCATTCCCTGTTCCATAATTGGAGACTTTATGGTGGTTGCCATGGCGACGGTTCCTAGGCAACTGGTTGCCATGGTGATGGTTGCTAGGCAACTGGTTGCCATGGCGACGGTTGCTAGGCAACTGGTTGCCATGGCGACGGTTGCTAGGCAACTGGTTGCTATGGCGACGGTTGCTAGGCAACTGGTTGCCATGGCGATGGTTGCTAGGCAACTGGTTGCCATGGCGATGGATGCCATGGTGACAGTTGCTAGGCAACTGGTTGCCATGGTGACAGTTGCAAGGCAACTGGTTGCCATGGCGAAGGTTGCTAGGCAACTGGTTGCCATGGTGACGGTTGCTAGGCAACTGGTTGCCATGGCGATGGTTGCTAGGCAACTGGTTGCCATGGCGATGGTTGCCATGGCGACGGTTGCTAGGCAACTGGTTGCCATGGTGATGGTTGCTAGGCAACTGGTTGCCATGGCGACGGTTGCTAGGCAACTGGTTGCCATGGTGACGGTTGCAAGGCAACTGGTTGCCATGGTGACGGATGCTAGGCAACTGTTTGCCATGGCGATGGTTGCCATGGCGATGGTTGCCATGGCGATGGTTGCTAGGCAACTGGTTGCTATGGCGATGGTTGCTAGGCAACTGGTTGCCATGGCGACGGTTGCTAGGCAACTGGTTGCCATGGCGATGGTTGCCATGGTGATGGTTGCTAGGCAACTGGTTGCCATGGTGATGGTTGCTAGGCAACTGGTTGCCATGGCGACGGTTGCTAGGCAACTGGTTGCCATGGTGACGGTTGCAAGGCAACTGGTTGCCATGGCGATGGTTGCTATGCAACTGGTTGCCATAGCGACGGTTGCTTGGCAACTGGTTGCCATGGTGACGGTTGCTAGGCAACTGGTTGCCATGGTGATGGTTGCTAGGCAACTGGTTGCCATGGTGACGGTTGCTAGGCAACTGTTTGCCATGGCGATGGTTGCTATGCAACTGGTTGCCATGGCGACGGTTGCTTGGCAACTGGTTGCCATGGCGATGGTTGCTAGGCAACTGGTTGCCATGGTGATGGTTGCTAGGCAAGTGGTTGCCATGGCGACAGTTGCTAGTCAACTGGTTGCCATGGCGATGGTTGCTAGGCAACTGGTTGCCATGGCGACGGTTGCTAGGCAACTGGTTGCCATGGCGATGGTTGCTAGGCAACTGGTTGCCATGGCGATGGTTGTTAGGCAACTGGTTTCCATGGCGATGGTTGCTAGGCAACTGGTTGCCATGGCGACGGTTGCTAGGCAACTGGTTGCCATGGCGACGGTTGCTAGGCAACTGGTTGCCATGGCGATGGTTGCCATGGTGACGGTTGCTAGGCAACTGGTTGCCATGGCGACAGTTGCTAGTCAACTGGTTGCCATGGCGATGGTTGCTAGGCAACTGGTTGCCATGGTGACGGTTGCTAGGCAACTGGTTGCCATGGCGACGGTTGCTAGGCAACTGGTTGCCATGGCGATGGTTGCTAGGCAACTGGTTGCCATGGCGACGGTTGCTAGGCAACTGGTTTCCATGCCGATGGTTGCTAGGCAACTGGTTGCCATGGCGACGGTTGCTAGGCAACTGGTTGCCATGGCGACGGTTGCTAGGCAACTGGTTGCCATGGCGATGGTTGCCATGGTGACGGTTGCTAGGCAACTGGTTGCCATGGCGATGGTTGCTAGTCAACTGGTTGCCATGGCGATGGTTGCTAGGCAACTGGTTGCCATGGCGAAGGTTGCTAGGCAACTGGTTGCCATGGCGACGGTTGCTAGGCAACTGGTTGCCATGGCGACGGTTGCTAGGCAACTGGTTGCCATGGTGATGGTTGCTAGGCAACTGGTTGCCATGGCGACGGTTGCTAGGCAACTGGTTGCCATGGTGATGGTTGCTAGGCAACTGGTTGCCATGGCGATGGTTGCTAGGCAACTGGTTGCCATGGCGATGGTTGCTAGGCAACTGGTTGCCATGGCGATGGTTGCCATGGTGACGGTTGCTAGGCAACTGGTTGTCATGGCGATGGTTGCTAGGCAACTGGTTGCTAGGCAACTGGTCGCCATGGTGATGGTTGCCATGGCGACGGTTCCTAGGCAACTGGTTGCCATGGCGATGGTTGCTAGGCAACTGGTTGCCATGGCGATGGTTGCTAGGCAACTGGTTGCCATGGCGATGGTTGCCATGGCGACGGTTCCTAGGCAACTGGTTGCCATGGTGACGGTTGCTAGGCAACTGGTTGCCATGGTGATGGTTGCTAGGCAACTGGTTGCCATGGCGAAGGTTGCTAGGCAACTGGTTGCCATGGTGACAGTTGCTAGGCAACTGGTTGCCATGGCGACGGTTGCTAGGCAACTGGTTGCCATGGCGACGGTTGCTAGGCAACTGGTTGCCATGGCGACGGTTGTTAGGCAACTGGTTGCCATGGCGACGGTTGCTAGGCAACTGGTTGCCATGGTGACGGATGCTAGGCAACTGTTTGCCATGGCGATGGTTGCCATGGCGATGGTTGCCATGGCGATGGTTGCTAGGCAACTGGTTGCCATGGCGATGGTTGCTAGGCAACTGGTTGCCATGGCGACGGTTGCTAGGCAACTGGTTGCCATGGCGATGGTTGCCATGGTGACGGTTGCTAGGCAACTGGTTGCCATGGCGATGGTTGCTAGGCAACTGGTTGCCATGGCGAAGGTTGCTAGGCAACTGGTTGCCATGGTGACGGTTGCTAGGCAACTGGTTGCCATGGCGACGGTTGCTAGGCAACTGGTTGCCATGGCGATGGTTGCTAGGCAACTGGTTGCCATGGCGACGGTTGCTAGGCAACTGGTTGCCTTGGCGATGGTTGCCATGGTGACGGTTGCTAGGCAACTGGTTGCCATGGCGACGGTTGCTAGTCAACTGGTTGCCATGGCGATGGTTGCTAGGCAACTGGTTGCCATGGCGAAGGTTGCTAGGCAACTGGTTGCCATGGCGACGGTTGCTAGGCAACTGGTTGCCATGGCGACGGTTGCTAGTCAACTGGTTGCCATGGCGATGGTTGCTAGGCAACTGGTTGCCATGGCGAAGGTTGCTAGGCAACTGGTTGCCATGACGAAGGTTGCTAGGCAACTGGTTGCCAAGGTGACGGTTGCTAGGCAACTGGTTGCCATGGCGACGGTTGCTAGGCAACTGGTTGCCATGGCGACGGTTGCTAGGCAACTGGTTGCCATGGCGACGGTTGCTAGGCAACTGGTTGCCATGGCGACGGTTGCTAGGCAACTGGTTGCCATGGCGACGGTTGCTAGGCAACTGGTTGCCATGGCGACAGTTGCTAGGCAACTGGTTGCCATGGCGACGGTTGCTAGGCAACTGGTTGCCATGGCGATGGTTGCCATGGTGACGGTTGCTAGGCAACTGGTTGCCATGGCGACGGTTGCTAGGCAACTGGTTGCCATGGCGATGGTTGCTAGGCAACTGGTTGCCATGGCGACGGTTGCTAGGCAACTGGTTGCCATGGCGATGGTTGCCATGGTGACGGTTGCTAGGCAACTGGTTGCCATGGCGACGGTTGCTAGTCAACTGGTTGCCATGGCGATGGTTGCTAGGCAACTGGTTGCCATGGCGAAGGTTGCTAGGCAACTGGTTGCCATGGCGACGGTTGCTAGGCAACTGGTTGCCATGGCGACGGTTGCTAGTCAACTGGTTGCCATGGCGATGGTTGCTAGGCAACTGGTTGCCATGGCGAAGGTTGCTAGGCAACTGGTTGCCATGGCAAAGGTTGCTAGGCAACTGGTTGCCATGGCGAAGGTTGCTAGGCAACTGGTTGCCAAGGCGACGGTTGCTAGGCAACTGGTTGCCATGGCGACGGTTGCTAGGCAACTGGTTGCCATGGCAACGGTTGCTAGGCAACTGGTTGCCATGGCGACGGTTGCTAGGCAACTGGTTGCCATGGCGACGGTTGCTAGTCAACTGGTTGCCATGGCGACGGTTGCTAGGCAACTGGTTGCCATGGCGATGGTTGCTAGGCAACTGGTTGCCATGGCGATGGTTGCCATGGTGACGGTTGCTAGGCAACTGGTTGCCATGGCGACGGTTGCTAGTCAACTGGTTGCCATGGCGATGGTTGCTAGGCAACTGGTTGCCATGGCGAAGGTTGCTAGGCAACTGGTTGCCATGGCGACGGTTGCTAGGCAACTGGTTGCCATGGCGACGGTTGCTAGTCAACTGGTTGCCATGGCGATGGTTGCTAGGCAACTGGTTGCCATGGCGACGGTTGCTAGGCAACTGGTTGCCATGGCGACGGTTGCAAGGCAACTGGTTGCCATGGCGACGGTTGCTAGGCAACTGGTTGCCATGGCGATGGTTGCCATGGCGCCGGTTACTAGGCAACTGGTTGCCATGGTGACAGTTGATAGGCAACTGGTTGCCATGGCGACGGTTGCTAGGCAACTGGTTGCCATGGCGACGGTTGCTAGGCAACTGGTTGCCATGGCGACGGTTGCAAGGCAACTGGTTGCCATGGCGACGGTTGCTAGGCAACTGGTTGCCATGGCGACGGTTGCTAGGCAACTGGTTGCCATGGCGACAGTTGCCATGGCGACGGTTGCTAGGCAACTGGTTGCCATGGCGATGGTTGCTAGGCAACTGGTTGCCATGGCGACGGTTGCTAGGCAACTGGTTGCCATGGCGACGGTTGCTAGGCAACTGGTTGCCATGGCGATGGTTGCTAGGCAACTGGTTGCCATGGCGATGGTTGCTAGGCAACTGGTTGCCATGGCGACAGTTGCCATGGCGATGGTTGCTAGGCAACTGGTTGCCATGGCAACGGTTGCTAGGCAACTGGTTGCCATGGTGACGGTTGCTAGGCAACTGGTTGCCATGGCAACGGTTGCTAAGCAACTGGTTGCCATGGCGATGGTTGCTAGGCAACTGGTTGCCATGGCGATGGTTGCCATGGCGACGGTTCCTAGGCAACTGGTTGTCATGGCGATGGTTGCTAGGCAACTGGTCGCCATGGCGATGGTTGCCATGGTGACGGTTGCTAGGCAACTGGTTGCCATGGCGACGGTTGCTAGGCAACTGGTTGCCATGGCGACGGTTGCTAGGCAACTGGTTGCCATGGCGACGGTTGCTAGGCAACTGGTTGCCATGGTGACGGATGCTAGGCAACTGGTTGCCATGGCGACGGTTGCTAGGCAACTGGTTGCCATGGTGATGGTTGCTAGGCAACTGGTTGCCATGGCGATGGTTGCTTGGCAACTGGTTGCCATAGCGATGGTTGCTAGGCAACTGGTTGCCATGGCGATGGTTGCCATGGCGATGGTTGCTAGGCAACTGGTTGCCATGGCGATGGTTGCTAGGCAACTGGTTGCCATGGTGATGGTTGCTAGGCAACTGGTTGCCATGGCGACGGTTGCTAGGCAACTGGTTGCCATGGCGACGGTTGCTAGGCAACTGGTTGCCATGGCGATGGTTGCCATGGTGATAATTGCTAGGCAACTGGTTGCCATGGTGACGGTTGCTAGACAACTGGTTGCCATGGCAACGGTTGCTAGGCAACTGGTTGCCATGGCGACGGTTGCTAGGCAACTGGTTGCCATGGCGATGGTTGCTAGGCAACTGGTTGCCATGGCAATGGTTGCTAGGCAACTGGTTGCCATGGCGACGGTTGCTATGCAACTGGTTGCCATGTCGATGGTTACCATGGCGACGGTTGCTAGGCAACTGGTTTGCCATGGCGATGGTTGCTAGGCAACTGGTTGCCATGGTGATGGTTGCCATGGCGATGGTTGCTAGGCAACTGGTTGCCATGGTGATGGTTGCAAGGCAACTGGTTGCCATGGCGATGGTTGCTAGGCAACTGGTTGCCATGGTGATGGTTGCTAGGCAACTGGTTGCCATGGCAATGGTTGCTAGGCAACTGGTTGCCATGGCAATGGTTGCCATGGTGATGGTTGCTAGGCAACTGGTTGCCATGGTGATGGTTGCAAGGCAACTGGTTGCCATGGCGATGGTTGCTATGCAACTAGTTGCCATAGCGACGGTTGCTTGGCAACTGGTTGCCATGGCGACGGTTGCTAGGCAACTGGTTGCCATGGTGATGGTTGCTAGGCAACTGGTTGCCATGGTGACGGTTGCTAGGCAACTGTTTGCCATGGCGATGGTTGCTATGCAACTGGTTGCCATGGCGACGGTTGCTTGGCAACTGGTTGCCATGGCGATGGTTGCTAGGCAACTGGTTGCCATGGTGATGGTTGCTAGGCAACTGGTTGCCATGGCGACAGTTGCTAGTCAACTGGTTGCCATGGCGATGGTTGCTAGGCAACTGGTTGCCATGGCGACGGTTGCTAGGCAACTGGTTGCCATGGCGATGGTTGCTAGGCAACTGGTTGCCATGGCGATGGTTGTTAGGCAACTGGTTTCCATGGCGATGGTTGCTAGGCAACTGGTTGCCATGGCGACGGTTGCTAGGCAACTGGTTGCCATGGCGACGGTTGCTAGGCAACTGGTTGCCATGGCGATGGTTGCCATGGTGACGGTTGCTAGGCAACTGGTTGCCATGGCGACGGTTGCTAGTCAACTGGTTGCCATGGCGATGGTTGCTAGGCAACTGGTTGCCATGGTGAAGGTTGCTAGGCAACTGGTTGCCATGGCGACGGTTGCTAGGCAACTGGTTGCCATGGTGACGGTTGCTAGGCAACTGGTTGCCATGGTGATGGTTGCTAGGCAACTGGTTGCCATGGCGATGGTTGCTAGGCAACTGGTTGCCATGGCGCTGGTTGCTAGGCAACTGGTTGCCATGGCGACGGTTGCTAGGCAACTGGTTGCCATGGCGACGGTTGCTAGGCAACTGGTTGCCATGGCGACGGTTGCTAGGCAACTGGTTGCCATGGCGAAGGTTGCTAGGCAACTGGTTGCCATGGCGACAGTTGCTAGGCAACTGGTTGCCATGGTGATGGTTGCTAGGCAACTGGTTGCCATGGCGACTGTTGCTAGGCAACTGGTTGCCATGGCGACGGTTGCTAGGCAACTGGTTGCCATGGCGATGGTTGCTAGGCAACTGGTTGCCATGGTGACGGTTGCTAGGCAACTGGTTGCCATGGCGACGGTTGCTAGGCAACTGGTTGCCATGGCGATGGTTGCTAGGCAACTGGTTGCCATGGCGACGGTTGCTAGGCAACTGGTTTCCATGCCGATGGTTGCTAGGCAACTGGTTGCCATGGCGACGGTTGCTAGGCAACTGGTTGCCATGGCGACGGTTGCTAGGCAACTGGTTGCCATGGCGATGGTTGCCATGGTGACGGTTGCTAGGCAACTGGTTGCCATGGCGACGGTTGCTAGGCAACTGGTTGCCATGGTGATGGTTGCTAGGCAACTGGTTGCCATGGCGATGGTTGCTAGGCAACTGGTTGCCATGGCGATGGTTGCTAGGCAACTGGTTGCCATGGCGATGGTTGCCATGGTGATGGTTGCTAGGCAACTGGTTGTCATGGCGATGGTTGCTAGGCAACTGGTTGCTAGGCAACTGGTCGCCATGGTGATGGTTGCCATGGCGACGGTTCCTAGGCAACTGGTTGCCATGGCGATGGTTGCTAGGCAACTGGTTGCCATGGCGATGGTTGCTAGGCAACTGGTTGCCATGGCGATGGTTGCCATGGCGACGGTTCCTAGGCAACTGGTTGCCATGGTGACGGTTGCTAGGCAACTGGTTGCCATGGTGACGGTTGCTAGGCAACTGGTTGCCATGGCGAAGGTTGCTAGGCAACTGGTTGCCATGGTGACGGTTGCTAGGCAACAGGTTGCCATGGCGACGGTTGCTAGGCAACTGGTTGCCATGGCGACGGTTGCTAGGCAACTGGTTGCCATGGCGACGGTTGCTAGGCAACTGGTTGCCATGGCGACGGTTGCTAGGCAACTGGTTGCCATGGTGACGGATGCTAGGCAACTGTTTGCCATGGCGATGGTTGCCATGGCGATGGTTGCCATGGCGATGGTTGCTAGGCAACTGGTTGCTATGGCGATGGTTGCTAGGCAACTGGTTGCCATGGCGACGGTTGCTAGGCAACTGGTTGCCATGGCGATGGTTGCCATGGTGATGGTTGCTAGGCAACTGGTTGCCATGGTGATGGTTGCTAGGCAACTGGTTGCCATGGCGACGGTTGCTAGGCAACTGGTTGCCATGGTGACGGTTGCAAGGCAACTGGTTGCCATGGCGATGGTTGCTATGCAACTGGTTGCCATAGCGACGGTTGCTTGGCAACTGGTTGCCATGGTGACGGTTGCTAGGCAACTGGTTGCCATGGTGATGGTTGCTAGGCAACTGGTTGCCATGGTGACGGTTGCTAGGCAACTGTTTGCCATGGCGATGGTTGCTATGCAACTGGTTGCCATGGCGACGGTTGCTTGGCAACTGGTTGCCATGGCGATGGTTGCTAGGCAACTGGTTGCCATGGTGATGGTTGCTAGGCAAGTGGTTGCCATGGCGACAGTTGCTAGTCAACTGGTTGCCATGGCGATGGTTGCTAGGCAACTGGTTGCCATGGCGACGGTTGCTAGGCAACTGGTTGCCATGGCGATGGTTGCTAGGCAACTGGTTGCCATGGCGATGGTTGTTAGGCAACTGGTTTCCATGGCGATGGTTGCTAGGCAACTGGTTGCCATGGCGACGGTTGCTAGGCAACTGGTTGCCATGGCGACGGTTGCTAGGCAACTGGTTGCCATGGCGATGGTTGCCATGGTGACGGTTGCTAGGCAACTGGTTGCCATGGCGACAGTTGCTAGTCAACTGGTTGCCATGGCGATGGTTGCTAGGCAACTGGTTGCCATGGTGACGGTTGCTAGGCAACTGGTTGCCATGGCGACGGTTGCTAGGCAACTGGTTGCCATGGCGATGGTTGCTAGGCAACTGGTTGCCATGGCGACGGTTGCTAGGCAACTGGTTTCCATGCCGATGGTTGCTAGGCAACTGGTTGCCATGGCGACGGTTGCTAGGCAACTGGTTGCCATGGCGACGGTTGCTAGGCAACTGGTTGCCATGGCGATGGTTGCCATGGTGACGGTTGCTAGGCAACTGGTTGCCATGGCGATGGTTGCTAGTCAACTGGTTGCCATGGCGATGGTTGCTAGGCAACTGGTTGCCATGGCGAAGGTTGCTAGGCAACTGGTTGCCATGGCGACGGTTGCTAGGCAACTGGTTGCCATGGCGACGGTTGCTAGGCAACTGGTTGCCATGGTGATGGTTGCTAGGCAACTGGTTGCCATGGCGACGGTTGCTAGGCAACTGGTTGCCATGGTGATGGTTGCTAGGCAACTGGTTGCCATGGCGATGGTTGCTAGGCAACTGGTTGCCATGGCGATGGTTGCTAGGCAACTGGTTGCCATGGCGATGGTTGCCATGGTGACGGTTGCTAGGCAACTGGTTGTCATGGCGATGGTTGCTAGGCAACTGGTTGCTAGGCAACTGGTCGCCATGGTGATGGTTGCCATGGCGACGGTTCCTAGGCAACTGGTTGCCATGGCGATGGTTGCTAGGCAACTGGTTGCCATGGCGATGGTTGCTAGGCAACTGGTTGCCATGGCGATGGTTGCCATGGCGACGGTTCCTAGGCAACTGGTTGCCATGGTGACGGTTGCTAGGCAACTGGTTGCCATGGTGATGGTTGCTAGGCAACTGGTTGCCATGGCGAAGGTTGCTAGGCAACTGGTTGCCATGGTGACAGTTGCTAGGCAACTGGTTGCCATGGCGACGGTTGCTAGGCAACTGGTTGCCATGGCGACGGTTGCTAGGCAACTGGTTGCCATGGCGACGGTTGTTAGGCAACTGGTTGCCATGGCGACGGTTGCTAGGCAACTGGTTGCCATGGTGACGGATGCTAGGCAACTGTTTGCCATGGCGATGGTTGCCATGGCGATGGTTGCCATGGCGATGGTTGCTAGGCAACTGGTTGCCATGGCGATGGTTGCTAGGCAACTGGTTGCCATGGCGACGGTTGCTAGGCAACTGGTTGCCATGGCGATGGTTGCCATGGTGACGGTTGCTAGGCAACTGGTTGCCATGGCGATGGTTGCTAGGCAACTGGTTGCCATGGCGAAGGTTGCTAGGCAACTGGTTGCCATGGTGACGGTTGCTAGGCAACTGGTTGCCATGGCGACGGTTGCTAGGCAACTGGTTGCCATGGCGATGGTTGCTAGGCAACTGGTTGCCATGGCGACGGTTGCTAGGCAACTGGTTGCCTTGGCGATGGTTGCCATGGTGACGGTTGCTAGGCAACTGGTTGCCATGGCGACGGTTGCTAGTCAACTGGTTGCCATGGCGATGGTTGCTAGGCAACTGGTTGCCATGGCGAAGGTTGCTAGGCAACTGGTTGCCATGGCGACGGTTGCTAGGCAACTGGTTGCCATGGCGACGGTTGCTAGTCAACTGGTTGCCATGGCGATGGTTGCTAGGCAACTGGTTGCCATGGCGAAGGTTGCTAGGCAACTGGTTGCCATGACGAAGGTTGCTAGGCAACTGGTTGCCAAGGTGACGGTTGCTAGGCAACTGGTTGCCATGGCGACGGTTGCTAGGCAACTGGTTGCCATGGCGACGGTTGCTAGGCAACTGGTTGCCATGGCGACGGTTGCTAGGCAACTGGTTGCCATGGCGACGGTTGCTAGGCAACTGGTTGCCATGGCGACGGTTGCTAGGCAACTGGTTGCCATGGCGACGGTTGCTAGGCAACTGGTTGCCATGGCGACGGTTGCTAGGCAACTGGTTGCCATGGCGATGGTTGCCATGGTGACGGTTGCTAGGCAACTGGTTGCCATGGCGACGGTTGCTAGGCAACTGGTTGCCATGGCGATGGTTGCTAGGCAACTGGTTGCCATGGCGACGGTTGCTAGGCAACTGGTTGCCATGGCGATGGTTGCCATGGTGACGGTTGCTAGGCAACTGGTTGCCATGGCGACGGTTGCTAGTCAACTGGTTGCCATGGCGATGGTTGCTAGGCAACTGGTTGCCATGGCGAAGGTTGCTAGGCAACTGGTTGCCATGGCGACGGTTGCTAGGCAACTGGTTGCCATGGCGACGGTTGCTAGTCAACTGGTTGCCATGGCGATGGTTGCTAGGCAACTGGTTGCCATGGCGAAGGTTGCTAGGCAACTGGTTGCCATGGCGAAGGTTGCTAGGCAACTGGTTGCCATGGCGAAGGTTGCTAGGCAACTGGTTGCCAAGGCGACGGTTGCTAGGCAACTGGTTGCCATGGCGACGGTTGCTAGGCAACTGGTTGCCATGGCAACGGTTGCTAGGCAACTGGTTGCCATGGCGACGGTTGCTAGGCAACTGGTTGCCATGGCGACGGTTGCTAGTCAACTGGTTGCCATGGCGACGGTTGCTAGGCAACTGGTTGCCATGGCGATGGTTGCTAGGCAACTGGTTGCCATGGCGATGGTTGCCATGGTGACGGTTGCTAGGCAACTGGTTGCCATGGCGACGGTTGCTAGTCAACTGGTTGCCATGGCGATGGTTGCTAGGCAACTGGTTGCCATGGCGAAGGTTGCTAGGCAACTGGTTGCCATGGCGACGGTTGCTAGGCAACTGGTTGCCATGGCGACGGTTGCTAGTCAACTGGTTGCCATGGCGATGGTTGCTAGGCAACTGGTTGCCATGGCGATGGTTGCTAGGCAACTGGTTGCCATGGCGACGGTTGCAAGGCAACTGGTTGCCATGGCGACGGTTGCTAGGCAACTGGTTGCCATGGCGATGGTTGCCATGGCGCCGGTTACTAGGCAACTGGTTGCCATGGTGACAGTTGATAGGCAACTGGTTGCCATGGCGACGGTTGCTAGGCAACTGGTTGCCATGGCGACGGTTGCTAGGCAACTGGTTGCCATGGCGACGGTTGCAAGGCAACTGGTTGCCATGGCGACGGTTGCTAGGCAACTGGTTGCCATGGCGACGGTTGCTAGGCAACTGGTTGCCATGGCGACAGTTGCCATGGCGACGGTTGCTAGGCAACTGGTTGCCATGGCGATGGTTGCTAGGCAACTGGTTGCCATGGCGACGGTTGCTAGGCAACTGGTTGCCATGGCGACGGTTGCTAGGCAACTGGTTGCCATGGCGATGGTTGCTAGGCAACTGGTTGCCATGGCGATGGTTGCTAGGCAACTGGTTGCCATGGCGACAGTTGCCATGGCGATGGTTGCTAGGCAACTGGTTGCCATGGCAACGGTTGCTAGGCAACTGGTTGCCATGGTGACGGTTGCTAGGCAACTGGTTGCCATGGCAACGGTTGCTAAGCAACTGGTTGCCATGGCGATGGTTGCTAGGCAACTGGTTGCCATGGCGATGGTTGCCATGGCGACGGTTCCTAGGCAACTGGTTGTCATGGCGATGGTTGCTAGGCAACTGGTCGCCATGGCGATGGTTGCCATGGTGACGGTTGCTAGGCAACTGGTTGCCATGGCGACGGTTGCTAGGCAACTGGTTGCCATGGCGAAGGTTGCTAGGCAACTGGTTGCCATGGCGATGGTTGCTAGGCAACTGGTTGCCATGGCGACGGTTGCTAGGCAACTGGTTGCCATGGCGACGGTTGCTAGGCAACTGGTTGCCATGGCGACGGTTGCTAGGCAACTGGTTGCCATGGTGACGGATGCTAGGCAACTGGTTGCCATGGCGATGGTTGCCATGGCGATGGTTGCCATGGCGATGGTTGCTAGGCAACTGGTTGCCATGGCGACGGTTGCTAGACAACTGGTTGCCATGGCGACGGTTGCTAGTCAACTGGTTGCCATGGCGATGGTTGCTAGGCAACTGGTTGCCATGGCGACGGTTGCTAGGCAACTGGTTGCCATGGCGACGGTTGCAAGGCAACTGGTTGCCATGGCGACGGTTGCTAGGCAACTGGTTGCCATGGCGATGGTTGCCATGGCGCCGGTTACTAGGCAACTGGTTGCCATGGTGACAGTTGATAGGCAACTGGTTGCCATGGCGACGGTTGCTAGGCAACTGGTTGCCATGGCGACGGTTGCAAGGCAACTGGTTGCCATGGCGACGGTTGCTAGGCAACTGGTTGCCATGGCGACGGTTGCTAGGCAACTGGTTGCCATGGCGACGGTTGCTAGGCAACTGGTTGCCATGGCGACAGTTGCCATGGCGATGGTTGCTAGGCAACTGGTTGCCATGGCGATGGTTGCTAGGCAACTGGTTGCCATGGCGACGGTTGCTAGGCAACTGGTTGCCATGGCGACGGTTGCTAGGCAACTGGTTGCCATGGCGATGGTTGCTAGGCAACTGGTTGCCATGGCGATGGTTGCTAGGCAACTGGTTGCCATGGCGACAGTTGCCATGGCGAAGGTTGCTAGGCAACTGGTTGCCATGGCGACGGTTGCTAGGCAACTGGTTGCCATGGCGACGGTTGCTAGGCAACTGGTTGCCATGGCGATGGTTGCTAGGCAACTGGTTGCCATGGCAATGGTTGCTAGGCAACTGGTTGCCATGGCGATGGTTGCTAGGCAACTGGTTGCCATGGCGATGGTTGCCATGGTGATAATAGCTAGGCAACTGGTTGCCATGGCAACGGTTGCTAGGCAACTGGTTGCCATGGCGACGGTTGCTAGGCAACTGGTTGCCATGGCGATGGTTGCTAGGCAACTGGTTGCCATGGCAATGGTTGCTAGGCAACTGGTTGCCATGGCAATGGTTGCTAGGCAACTGGTTGCCATGGCGATGGTTGCCATTGCGATGGTTGCTAGGCAACTGGTTGCCATGGCGATGGTTGCTAGGTAATTGGTTGCCATGGCGACGGTTGCTAGACAACTGGTTGCCATGGTGATGGTTGCTAGGCAACTGGTTGCCATGGCGATGGTTGCTAGGCAACTGGTTGCCATGGCGATGGTTGCTAGGCAACTGGTTGCCATGGCAATGGTTGCCATGGTGATGGTTGCTAGGCAACTGGTTGCCATGGTGACGGTTGCAAGGCAACTGGTTGCCATGGCGACGGTTGCTAGGCAACTGGTTGCCATGGCGACGGTTGCTAGGCAACTGGTTGCCATGTCGATGGTTGCTAGGCAACTGGTTGCCATGGCGATGGTTGCCATGGTGATGGTTGCTAGGCAACTGGTTGCCATGGCGATGGTTGCTAGGCAACTGGTTGCCATGGCGATGGTTGCTAGGCAACTGGTTGCCATGGCGATGGTTGCTACGCAACTGGTTGCCATGGCGACAGTTGCTTGGCAACTGGTTGCCATGGCGATGGTTGCTAGGCAACTGGTTGCCATGGCGATGGTTGCCATGGCGATGGTTGCTAGGCAACTGGTTGCCATGGCGATGGTTGCTAGGCAACTGGTTGCCATGGCGATGGTTGCTAGGCAACTGGTTGCCATGGCGACGGTTGCTAGGCAACTGGTTGCCATGGTGACGGTTGCTAGGCAACTGGTTGCCATGGCGATGGATACCATGGTGATAATTGCTAGGCAACTGGTTGCCATGGCGACGGTTGCTAGACAACTGGTTGCCATGGCAACGGTTGCTAGGCAACTGGTTGCCATGGCGACGGTTGCTAGGCAACTGGTTGCCATGGCGATGGCTGCTAGGCAACTGGTTGCCATGGCAATGGTTGCTAGGCAACTGGTTGCCATGGCGACGGTTGCTATGCAACTGGTTGCCATGTCGATGGTTGCCATGGTGACGGTTGCTAGGCAACTGGTTGCCATGGCGACAGTTGCTAGTCAACTGGTTGCCATGGCGATGGTTGCTAGGCAACTGGTTGCCATGGCGAAGGTTGCTAGGCAACTGGTTGCCATGGCGACAGTTGCTAGGCAACTGGTTGCCATGGCGACGGTTGCTAGGCAACTGGTTGCCATGGCGACGGTTGCTAGGCAACTGGTTGCCATGGCGACGGTTGTTTGGCAACTGGTTGCCATGGTGATGGTTGCTAGGCAACTGGTTGCCATGGCGACGGTTGCTTGGCAACTGGTTGCCATGGTGACGGTTGCTAGGCAAGTGGTTGCCATGGCGATGGTTGCCATGGCGATGGTTGCTAGGCAACTGGTTGCCATGGCGATGGTTGCTAGGCAACTGGTTGCCATGGCGATGGTTGCTAGGCAACTGGTTGCCATGGCGACGGTTTCTAGGCAACTGGTTGCCATGGCGACGGTTGCTAGGCAACTGGTTGCCATGGCGATGGTTGCCATGGTGATAATTGCTAGGCAACTGGTTGCCATGGCGACGGTTGCTAGACAACTGGTTGCCATGGCAACGGTTGCTAGGCAACTGGTTGCCATGGCGACGGTTGCTAGGCAACTGGTTGCCATGGCAACGGTTGCTAGGCAACTGGTTGCCATGGCGACGGTTGCTAGGCAACTGGTTGCCATGGCGACGGTTGCTAGGCAACTGGTTGCCATGGCAATGGTTGCTAGGCAACTGGTTGCCATGGCAATGGTTGCTAGGCAACTGGTTGCCATGGTGATGGTTGCCATTGCGATGGTTGCTAGGCAACTGGTTGCCATGGCGACGGTTGCTAGGCAACTGGTTTCCATGGCGACGGTTGCTAGGCAACTGGTTGCCATGGCGACGGTTGCTAGGCAACTGGTTGCCATGGCGATGGTTGCCATGGTGACGGTTGCTAGGCAACTGGTTGCCATGGCAACGGTTGCTAGGCAACTGGTTGCCATGGTGATGGTTGCTAGGCAACTGGTTGCCATGGTGACGGTTGCTAGGCAACTGGTTGCCATGGCGATGGTTGCTAGTCAACTGGTTGCCATGGCGATGGTTGCTAGGCAACTGGTTGCCATGGCGACAGTTGCTAGGCAACTGGTTTCCATGGCGACGGTTGCTAGGCAACTGGTTGCCATGGCGATGGTTGCTAGGCAACTGGTTGCCATGGCGACGGTTGCTAGGCAACTGGTTGCCATGGCGATGGTTGCCATGGTGACGGTTGCTAGTCAACTGGTTGCCATGGCGATGGTTGCTAGGCAACTGGTTGCCATGGCGAAGGTTGCTAGGCAATGGGTTGCCATGGCGACGGTTGCTAGGCAACATGTTGCCATGGCGACGGTTGCTAGGCAACTGGTTGCCATGGTGACGGTTGCTAGGCAACTGGTTGCCATGGCGACGGTTGCTAGGCAACTGGTTGCCATGGTGATGGTTGCTAGGCAACTGGTTGCCATGGCGATGGTTGCTTGGCAACTGGTTGCCATGGCGACGGTTGCTAGGCAACTGGTTGCCATGGCGATGGTTGCTAGGCAACTGGTTGCCATGGCGATGGTTGCTAGGCAACTGGTTGCCATGGCGATGGTTGCTAGGCAACTGGTTGCCATGGCGACGGTTGCTAGGCAACTGGTTGCCATGGCGACGGTTGCTAGGCAACTGGTTGCCATGGCGATGGTTGCCATGGTGATAATTGCTAGGCAACTGGTTGCCATGGCGACGGTTGCTAGACAACTGGTTGCCATGGCAACGGTTGCTAGGCAACTGGTTGCCATGGCGACGGTTGCTAGGCAACTGGTTGCCATGGCAACGGTTGCTAGGCAACTGGTTGCCATGGCGACGGTTGCTAGGCAACTGGTTGCCATGGCGATGGTTGCTAGGCAACTGGTTGCCATGGCAATGGTTGCTAGGCAACTGGTTGCCATGGCAATGGTTGCTAGGCAACTGGTTGCCATGGCGATGGTTGCCATTGCGATGGTTGCTAGGCAACTGGTTGCCATGGCGATGGTTGCTAGGCAACTGGTTGCCATGGCGACGGTTGCTAGGCAACTGGTTGCCATGGCGACGGTTGCTAGGCAACTGGTTGCCATGGCGACGGTTGCTAGGCAACTGGTTGCCATGGCGACGGTTGCTAGGCAACTGGTTGCCATGGCGATGGTTGCTAGGCAACTGGTTGCTATGGCGATGGTTGCTAGGCAACTGGTTGCCATGGCGATGGTTGCCATGGTGATGGTTGCTAGGCAACTGGTTGCCATGGTGACGGTTGCAAGGCAACTGGTTGCCATGGCGACGGTTGCTAGGCAACTGGTTGCCATGGCGACGGTTGCTAGGCAACTGGTTGCCATGGCGACAGTTACTAGGCAACTGGTTGCCATGGCGATGGTTGCTAGGCAACTGGTTGCCATGGCGATGGTTGCCATGGCGACGGTTGCTAGGCAACTGGTTGCCATGGTGATGGTTGCTAGGCAACTTGTTGCCATGGCGACGGTTGCTAGGCAACTGGTTGCCATGGCAACGGTTGCTAGGCAACTGGTTGCCATGGCGATGGTTGCCATGGCGATGGTTGCTAGGCAACTGGTTGCCATGGCGATGGTTGCTAGGCAACTGGTTGCCATGGCGATGGTTGCTAGGCAACTGGTTGCCATGGCGACGGTTGCTAGGCAACTGGTTGCCATGGCGACGGTTGCTAGGCAACTGGTTGCCATGGCGATGGTTGCCATGGTGATAATTGCTAGGCAACTGGTTGCCATGGAGACAGTTGCTAGACAACTGGTTGCCATGGCAATGGTTGCTAGGCAACTGTTTGCCATGGCGACGGTTGCTAGGCAACTGGTTGCCATGGCAACGGTTGCTAGGCAACTGGTTGCCATGGCGACGGTTGCTAGGCAACTGGTTGCCATGGCGATGGTTGCTAGGCAACTGGTTGCCATGGCAATGGTTGCTAGGCAACTGGTTGCCATGGCAATGGTTGCTAGGCAACTGGTTGCCATGGCGATGGTTGCCATTGCGATGGTTGCTAGGCAACTGGTTGCCATGGCGATGGTTGCTAGGCAACTGGTTGCCATGGCGACGGTTGCTAGGCAACTGGTTGCCATGGCGATGGTTGCTAGGCAACTGGTTGCCATGGCGATGGTTGCTAGGCAACTGGTTGCCATGGCGATGGTTGCCATGGTGATGGTTGCCATGGTGATGGTTGCTAGGCAACTGGTTGCCATGGCGACAGTTGCTAGTCAACTGGTTGCCATGGCGAAGGTTGCTAGGCAACTGGTTGCCATGGCGATGGTTGCTAGGCAACTGGTTGCCATGGCGACGGTTGCTAGGCAACTGGTTGCCATGGTGACGGTTGCTAGGCAACTGGTTGCCATGGCGACGGTTGCTAGGCAACTGGTTGCCATGGTGATGGTTGCTAGGCAACTGGTTGCCATGGCGATGGTTGCTTGGCAACTGGTTGCCATAGCGATGGTTGCTAGGCAACTGGTTGCCATGGCGATGGTTGCCATGGCGATGGTTGCTAGGCAACTGGTTGCCATGGCGATGGTTGCTAGGCAACTGGTTGCCATGGTGATGGTTGCTAGGCAACTGGTTGCCATGGCGACGGTTGCTAGGCAACTGGTTGCCATGGCGACGGTTGCTAGGCAACTGGTTGCCATGGCGACAGTTGCCATGGCGACGGTTGCTAGGCAACTGGTTGCCATGGCGATGGTTGCTAGGCAACTGGTTGCCATGGCGACGGTTGCTAGGCAACTGGTTGCCATGGCGACGGTTGCTAGGCAACTGGTTGCCATGGCGATGGTTGCTAGGCAACTGGTTGCCATGGCGATGGTTGCTAGGCAACTGGTTGCCATGGCGACAGTTGCCATGGCGATGGTTGCTAGGCAACTGGTTGCCATGGCGACGGTTGCTAGGCAACTGGTTGCCATGGTGACGGTTGCTAGGCAACTGGTTGCCATGGCAACGGTTGCTAAGCAACTGGTTGCCATGGCGATGGTTGCTAGGCAACTGGTTGCCATGGCGATGGTTGCCATGGCGACGGTTCCTAGGCAACTGGTTGTCATGGCGATGGTTGCTAGGCAACTGGTCGCCATGGCGATGGTTGCCATGGTGACGGTTGCTAGGCAACTGGTTGCCATGGCGACGGTTGCTAGGCAACTGGTTGCCATGGCGAAGGTTGCTAGGCAACTGGTTGCCATGGCGATGGTTGCTAGGCAACTGGTTGCCATGGCGACGGTTGCTAGGCAACTGGTTGCCATGGCGACGGTTGCTAGGCAACTGGTTGCCATGGCGACGGTTGCTAGGCAACTGGTTGCCATGGTGACGGATGCTAGGCAACTGGTTGCCATGGTGACGGATGCTAGGCAACTGGTTGCCATGGCGATGGTTGCCATGGCGATGGTTGCCATGGCGATGGTTGCTAGGCAACTGGTTGCCATGGCGACGGTTGCTAGGCAACTGGTTGCCATGGCGACGGTTGCTAGGCAACTGGTTGCCATGGCGATGGTTGCTAGGCAACTGGTTGCCATGGCGATGGTTGCTAGGCAACTGGTTGCCATGGCGATGGTTGCTAGGCAACTGGTTGCCATGGCAACGGTTGCTAGGCAACTGGTTGCCATGGCGATGGTTGCTAGGCAACTGGTTGCCATGGCGATGGTTGCCATGGCGACGGTTCCTAGGCAACTGGTTGTCATGGCGATGGTTGCTAGGCAACTGGTTGCTAGGCAACTGGTCGCCATGGCGATGGTTGCCATGGTGACGGTTGCTAGGCAACTGGTTGCCATGGCGACGGTTGCTAGGCAACTGGTTGCCATGGCGAAGGTTGCTAGGCAACTGGTTGCCATGGCGATGGTTGCTAGGCAACTGGTTGCCATGGCGACGGTTGCTAGGCAACTGGTTGCCATGGCTACGGTTGCTAGGCAACTGGTTGCCATGGCGACGGTTGCTAGGCAACTGGTTGCCATGGCGACGGTTGCTAGGCAACTGGTTGCCATGGCGACGGTTGCTAGGCAACTGGTTGCCATGGTGACGGATGCTAGGCAACTGGTTGCCATGGCGATGGTTGCCATGGCGATGGTTGCCATGGCGATGGTTGCTAGGCAACTGGTTGCCATGGCTATGGTTGCTAGGCAACTGGTTGCCATGGCGACGGTTGCTAGGCAACTGGTTGCCATGGCGATGGTTGCCATGGTGACGGTTGCTAGGCAACTGGTTGCCATGGCGATGGTTGCTAGGCAACTGGTTGCCATGGCGAAGGTTGCTAGGCAACTGGTTGCCATGGCAACGGTTGCTAGTCAACTGGTTGCCATGGCGATGGTTGCTAGGCAACTGGTTGCCATGGCGACGGTTGCTAGGCAACTGGTTGCCATGGCGACGGTTGCAAGGCAACTGGTTGCCATGGCGACGGTTGCTAGGCAACTGGTTGCCATGGCGATGGTTGCCATGGCGCCGGTTACTAGGCAACTGGTTGCCATGGTGACAGTTGATAGGCAACTGGTTGCCATGGCGATGGTTGCTAGGCAACTGGTTGCCATGGCGACGGTTGCAAGGCAACTGGTTGCCATGGCGACGGTTGCTAGGCAACTGGTTGCCATGGCGACGGTTGCTAGGCAACTGGTTGCCATGGCGACGGTTGCTAGGCAACTGGTTGCCATGGCGACAGTTGCCATGGCGACGGTTGCTAGGCAACTGGTTGCCATGGCGACGGTTGCTAGGCAACTGGTTGCCATGGCGACGGTTGCTAGGCAACTGGTTGCCATGGCGACGGTTGCTAGGCAACTGGTTGCCATGGCGATGGTTGCTAGGCAACTGGTTGCCATGGCAATGGTTGCTAGGCAACTGGTTGCCATGGCAATGGTTGCTAGGCAACTGGTTGCCATGGCGATGGTTGCCATTGCGATGGTTGCTAGGCAACTGGTTGCCATGGCGATGGTTGCTAGGTAATTGGTTGCCATGGCGACGGTTGCTAGACAACTGGTTGCCATGGTGATGGTTGCTAGGCAACTGGTTGCCATGGCGATGGTTGCTAGGCAACTGGTTGCCATGGCGATGGTTGCTAGGCAACTGGTTGCCATGGCAATGGTTGCCATGGTGATGGTTGCTAGGCAACTGGTTGCCATGGTGACGGTTGCAAGGCAACTGGTTGCCATGGCGACGGTTGCTAGGCAACTGGTTGCCATGGCGACGGTTGCTAGGCAACTGGTTGCCATGTCGATGGTTGCTAGGCAACTGGTTGCCATGGCGATGGTTGCCATGGTGATGGTTGCTAGGCAACTGGTTGCCATGGCGATGGTTGCTAGGCAACTGGTTGCCATGGCGATGGTTGCTAGGCAACTGGTTGCCATGGCGATGGTTGCTACGCAACTGGTTGCCATGGCGACAGTTGCTTGGCAACTGGTTGCCATGGCGACGGTTGCTAGGCAACTGGTTGCCATGGCGATGGTTGCCATGGCGATGGTTGCTAGGCAACTGGTTGCCATGGCGATGGTTGCTAGGCAACTGGTTGCCATGGCGATGGTTGCTAGGCAACTGGTTGCCATGGCGACGGTTGCTAGGCAACTGGTTGCCATGGTGATGGTTGCTAGGCAACTGGTTGCCATGGCGATGGATGCCATGGTGATAATTGCTAGGCAACTGGTTGCCATGGCGACGGTTGCTAGACAACTGGTTGCCATGGCAACGGTTGCTAGGCAACTGGTTGCCATGGCGACGGTTGCTAGGCAACTGGTTGCCATGGCGATGGTTGCTAGGCAACTGGTTGCCATGGCAATGGTTGCTAGGCAACTGGTTGCCATGGCGACGGTTGCTATGCAACTGGTTGCCATGTCGATGGTTACCATGGCGACGGTTGCTAGGCAACTGGTTGCCATGGCGATGGTTGCCATGGTGACGATTGCTAGGCAACTGGTTGCCATGGCGACAGTTGCTAGTCAACTGGTTGCCATGGCGATGGTTGCTAGGCAACTGGTTGCCATGGCGAAGGTTGCTAGGCAACTGGTTGCCATGGCGACGGTTGCTAGGCAACTGGTTGCCATGGCGACGGTTGCTAGGCAACTGGTTGCCATGGCGACGGTTGCTAGGCAACTGGTTGCCATGGCGACGGTTGCTTGGCAACTGGTTGCCATGGCGACGGTTGCTAGGCAAGTGGTTGCCATGGCGATGGTTGCCATGGCGATGGTTGCTAGGCAACTGGTTGCCATGGCGATGGTTGCTAGGCAACTGGTTGCCATGGCGACGGTTGCTAGGCAACTGGTTGCCATGGCGACAGTTGCTTGGCAACTGGTTGCCATGGCGATGGTTGCTAGGCAACTGGTTGCCATGGCGACAGTTGCCATGGCAATGGTTGCTAGGCAACTGGTTGCCATGGCGATGGTTGCTAGGCAACTGGTTGCCATGGCGATGGTTGCTAGGCAACTGGTTGCCATGGCGACGGTTGCTAGGCAACTGGTTGCCATGGCGACGGTTGCTAGGCAACTGGTTGCCATGGCGATGGTTGCTAGGCAACTGGTTGCCATGGCGATGGTTGCCATGGCGACAGTTCCTAGGCAACTGGTTGTCATGGCAATGGTTGCTAGGCAACTGGTTGCTAGGCAACTGGTCGCCATGGCGATGGTTTCCATGGCGACGGTTCCTAGGCAACTGGTTGCCATGGCGATGGTTGCTAGGCAACTGGTTGCCATGGCGATGGTTGCTAGGCAACTGGTCGCCATGGCGATGGTTGCCATGGCGACGGTTCCTAGGCAACTGGTTGCCATGGCAATGGTTGCTAGGCAACTGGTTGCCATGGCGATGGTTGCTAGGCAACTGGTTGCCATGGCGATGGTTGCCATGGCGACGGTTGCTAGGCAACTGGTTGCCATGGCGACGGTTGCTAGGCAACTGGTTGCCATGGCGATGGTTGCCATGGTGACGGTTGCTAGGCAACTGGTTGCCATGGCGACGGTTGCTAGGCAACTGGTTGCCATGGCGATGGTTGCTAGGCAACTGGTTGCCATGGCGAAGGTTGCTAGGCAACTGGTTGCCATGGTGACGGTTGCTAGGCAACTGGTTGCCATGGCGACAGTTGCCATGGCGACGGTTGCTAGGCAACTGGTTACCATGGCGACAGTTGCTAGGCAACTGGTTGCCATGGCGACG
This sequence comes from Taudactylus pleione, assembly GCA_031769625.1. Lineage (NCBI taxonomy): Eukaryota > Metazoa > Chordata > Amphibia > Anura > Myobatrachidae > Taudactylus > Taudactylus pleione. The sequence continues at coordinate 383,581 of JAUIMM010000479.1, read as the reverse complement.
GTTGCTAGGCAACTGGTTGCCATGGCGACGGTTGCTAGGCAACTGGTTGCCATGGCGATGGTTGCTAGGCAACTGGTTGCCATGGCGATGGTTGCCATGGCGATGGTTGCTAGGCAACTGGTTGCCATGGTGATGGTTGCTAGGCAACTGGTTGCCATGGCGATGGTTGCTAGGCAACTGGTTGCCATGGCGATGGTTGCTAGGCAACTGGTTGCCATGGCGATGGTTGCTAGGCAACTGGTTGCCATGGCAATGGTTGCTAGGCAACTGGTTGCCATGGCGATGGTTGCTAGGCAACTGGTTGCCATGGCGATGGTTGCTAGGCAACTGGTTGCCATGGCGATGGTTGCTAGGCAACTGGTTGCCATGGCGATGGTTGCTAGGCAACTGGTTGTCTTGGCAATGGTTTTCATGGCGATGGTTGCTAGGCAACTTGTTGCCATGGCGACGGTTGCTAGGCAACTGGTTGCCATGGCGACGGTTGCTAGGCAACTGGTTGCCATGGCGACAGTTGCTAGGCAACTGGTTGCCATGGCGACGGTTGCTAGGCAACTGGTTGCCATGGCGATGGTTGCTAGGCAACTGGTTGCCATGGCGATGGTTGCTAGGTAACTGGTTGCCATGGCAATGGTTGCCATGGCGATGGTTGCTAGGCAACTGGTTGCCATGGCGACGGTTGCTAGGCAACTGGTTGCCATGGCGACGGTTGCTAGGCAACTGGTTGCCATGGCGACGGTTGCTAGGCAACTGGTTGCCATGGCGACGGTTGCTAGGCAACTGGTTGCCATGGCGACGGTTGCTAGGCAACTGGTTGTCATGGTGATGGTTGCTAGGCAACTGGTTGCCATGGCGATGGTTGCTAGGCAACTGGTTGCCATGGCGATGGTTGCTAGGCAACTGGTTGCCATGGCGACGGTTGCTAGGCAACTGGTTGCCATGGCGACGGTTGCTAGGCAACTGGTTGCCATGGCGATGGTTGCTAGGCAACTGGTTGCCATGGCAATGGTTGCTAGGCAACTGGTTGCCATGGCGATGGTTGCTAGGCAACTGGTTGCCATGGCGAAGGTTGCTAGGCAACTGGTTGCCATGGCGACGGTTGCTAGGCAACTGGTTGCCATGGCGATGGTTGCCATGGCGATGGTTGCTAGGCAACTGGTTGCCATGGCGATGGTTGCTAGGCAACTGGTTGCCATGGCGATGGTTGCTAGGCAACTGGTTGCCATGGTGATGGTTGCTAGGCAACTGGTTGCCATGGCGATGGTTGCTTGGCAACAGGTTGCCATGGCGATGGTTGCTAGGCAACTGGTTGCCATGGCGATGGTTGCTAGGCAACTGGTTGCCATGGCGATGGTTGCTATGCAACTGGTTGCCATGGCGACAGTTGCTTGGCAACTGGTTGCCATGGCGACGGTTGCTAGGCAACTGGTTGCCATGGTGACGGTTGCCATGGCAATGGTTGCTAGGCAACTGGTTGCCATGGCGATGGTTGCTAGGCAACTGGTTGCCATGGTGATGGTTGCTAGGCAACTGGTTGCCATGGCGATGGTTGCTAGGCAACTGGTTGCCATGGCAATGGTTGCTAGGCAACTGGTTGCCATGGTGATTGTTGCCATGGTGATAATTGCTAGGCAACTGGTTGCCATGGCGATGGTTGCTATGCAACTGGTTGCCATGGCGACGGTTGCTTGGCAACTGGTTGCCATGGCGACGGTTGCTAGGCAACTGGTTGCCATGGCGATGGTTGCCATGGCGATGGTTGCTAGGCAACTGGTTGCCATGGCGATGGTTGCTAGGCAACTGGTTGCCATGGCGATGGTTGCTAGGCAACTGGTTGCCATGGCAATGGTTGCTAGGCAACTGGTTGCCATGGCGATGGTTGCTAGGCAACTGGTTGCCATGGCGATGGTTGCCATGGCGATGGTTGCTAGGCAACTGGTTGCCATGGCGACGGTTGCTAGGCAACTGGTTGCCATGGCGACGGTTGCTAGGCAACTGGTTGCCATGTCGATGGTTACCATGGCGACGGTTGCTAGGCAACTGGTTGCCATGGCGACGGTTGCTAGGCAACTGGTTGCCATGGCGACGGTTGCTAGGCAACTGGTTGCCATGGCGATGGTTGCTAGGAAACTGGTTGCCATGGCGATGGTTGCTAGGTAACTGGTTGCCATGGCGATGGTTGCCATGGCGATGGTTGCTAGGCAACTGGTTGCCATGGCGACGGTTGCTAGGCAACTGGTTGCCATGGCGACGGTTGCTAGGCAACTGGTTGCCATGGCGACGGTTGCTAGGCAACAGGTTGTCATGGCGATGGTTGCTAGGCAACTGGTTGCCATGGCGATGGTTGCTAGGCAACTGGTTGCCATGGCGACGGTTGCTAGGCAACTGGTTGCCATGGCGACGGTTGCTAGGCAACTGGTTGCCATGGCGACGGTTGCTAGGCAACAGGTTGTCATGGCGATGGTTGCTAGGCAACTGGTTGCCATGGCGACGGTTGCTAGGCAACTGGTTGCCATGTCGATGGTTACCATGGCGACGGTTGCTAGGCAACTGGTTGCCATGGCGACGGTTGCTAGGCAACTGGTTGCCATGGTGATTGTTGCCATGGTGATAATTGCTAGGCAACTGGTTGCCATGGCGATGGTTGCTATGCAACTGGTTGCCATGGCGACGGTTGCTAGGCAACTGGTTGCCATGGCGACGGTTGCTAGGCAACTGGTTGTCATGGTGATGGTTGCTAGGCAACTGGTTGCCATGGCGATGGTTGCTAGGCAACTGGTTGCCATGGCGATGGTTGCTAGGCAACTGGTTGCCATGGCGACGGTTGCTAGGCAACTGGTTGCCATGGCGACGGTTGCTAGGCAACTGGTTGCCATGGCGATGGTTGCTAGGCAACTGGTTGCCATGGCGATGGTTGCTAGGCAACTGGTTGCCATGGCGATGGTTGCTAGGCAACTGGTTGCCATGGCGACAGTTGCTTGGCAACTGGTTGCCATGGCGACGGTTGCTAGGCAACTGGTTGCCATGGTGACGGTTGCCATGGCAATGGTTGCTAGGCAACTGGTTGCCATGGCGATGGTTGCTAGGCAACTGGTTGCCATGGTGATGGTTGCTAGGCAACTGGTTGCCATGGCGATGGTTGCTAGGCAACTGGTTGCCATGGCAATGGTTGCTAGGCAACTGGTTGCCATGGTGATTGTTGCCATGGTGATAATTGCTAGGCAACTGGTTGCCATGGCGATGGTTGCTATGCAACTGGTTGCCATGGCGACGGTTGCTTGGCAACTGGTTGCCATGGCGACGGTTGCTAGGCAACTGGTTGCCATGGCGATGGTTGCCATGGCGATGGTTGCTAGGCAACTGGTTGCCATGGCGATGGTTGCTAGGCAACTGGTTGCCATGGCGATGGTTGCTAGGCAACTGGTTGCCATGGCAATGGTTGCTAGGCAACTGGTTGCCATGGCGATGGTTGCTAGGCAACTGGTTGCCATGGCGATGGTTGCCATGGCGATGGTTGCTAGGCAACTGGTTGCCATGGCGACGGTTGCTAGGCAACTGGTTGCCATGGCGACGGTTGCTAGGCAACTGGTTGCCATGTCGATGGTTACCATGGCGACGGTTGCTAGGCAACTGGTTGCCATGGCGACGGTTGCTAGGCAACTGGTTGCCATGGCGACGGTTGCTAGGCAACTGGTTGCCATGGCGACGGTTGCTAGGCAACTGGTTGCCATGGCGATGGTTGCTAGGAAACTGGTTGCCATGGCGATGGTTGCTAGGTAACTGGTTGCCATGGCGATGGTTGCCATGGCGATGGTTGCTAGGCAACTGGTTGCCATGGTGACGGTTGCTAGGCAACTGGTTGCCATGGCGACGGTTGCTAGGCAACTGGTTGCCATGGCGACGGTTGCTAGGCAACAGGTTGTCATGGCGATGGTTGCTAGGCAACTGGTTGCCATGGCGATGGTTGCTAGGCAACTGGTTGCCATGGCGACGGTTGCTAGGCAACTGGTTGCCATGGCGACGGTTGCTAGGCAACTGGTTGCCATGGCGACGGTTGCTAGGCAACAGGTTGTCATGGCGATGGTTGCTAGGCAACTGGTTGCCATGGCGATGGTTGCTAGGCAACTGGTTGCCATGGCGACGGTTGCTAGGCAACTGGTTGCCATGGCGACGGTTGCCATGGCGATGGTTGCTAGGCAACTGGTTGCCATGGCAATGGTTGCTAGGCAACTGGTTGCCATGGTGACGGTTGCTAGGCAACTGGTTGCCATGGCGACGGTTGCTAGGCAACTGGTTGCCATGGTGACGGTTGCTAGGCAACTGGTTGCCATGGTGATGGTTGCCATGGTGATAATTGCTAGGCAACTGGTTGCCATGGCGATGGTTGCTATGCAACTGGTTGCCATGGCAACGGTTGCTTGGCAACTGGTTGCCATGGCGACGGTTGCTAGGCAACTGGTTGCCATGGCGATGGTTGCTAGGCAACTGGTTGCCATGGCGATGGTTGCTAGGCAACTGGTTGCCATGGCGATGGTTGCCATGGCGATGGTTGCTAGGCAACTGGTTGCCATGGCGATGGTTGCTAGGCAAATGGTTGCCATGGCGATGGTTGCTAGGCAACTGGTTGCCATGGCGATGGTTGCTAGGCAACTGGTTGCCATGGCGATGGTTGCTAGGCAACTGGTTGCCATGGCGATGGTTGCTAGGCAACTGGTTGCCATGGCGATGGTTGCTAGGCAACTGGTTGCCATGGCGATGGTTGCTAGGCAACTGGTTGCCATGGCGATGGTTGCCATGGCGATGGTTGCTAGGCAACTGGTTGCCATGGCGATGGTTGCTAGGCAACTGGTTGCCATGGTGATGGTTGCTAGGCAACTGGTTGCCATGGCGACGGTTGCTAGGCAACTGGTTGCCATGGCGACGGTTGCTAGGCAACTGGTTGTCATGGCGATGGTTGCTAGGCAACTGGTTGCCATGGCGATGGTTGCTAGGCAACTGGTTGCCATGGCAACGGTTGCTAGGCAACTGGTTGCCATGGTGATGGTTGCTTGGCAACTGGTTGCCATGGCGATGGTTGCTAGGCAACTGGTTGCCATGGCGATGGTTGCCATGGCAATGGTTGCTAGGCAACTGGTTGCCATGGCGATGGTTGCTAGGCAACTGGTTGCCATGGCGATGGTTGCTAGACAACTGGTTGCCATGGTGATGGTTGCTAGGCAACTGGTTGCCATGGCGATGGTTGCTAGGCAACTGGTTGCCATGGCGATGGTTTTCATGGCGATGGTTGCTAGGCAACTGGTTGCCATGGCGATGGTTGCTAGGCAACTGGTTGCCATGGCGATGGTTGCTAGGCAACTGGTTGCCATGGCGACGGTTGCTAGGCAACTGGTTGCCATGGCGATGGTTGCTAGGCAACTGGTTGCCATGGCGAAGGTTGCTAGGCAACTGGTTGCCATGGCGACGGTTGCTAGGCAACTGGTTGCCATGGCGAAGGTTGCTAGGCAACTGGTTGCCATGGCGACGGTTGCTAGGCAACTGGTTGCCATGGCGATGGTTGCCATGGCGACGGTTGCTAGGCAACTGGTTGCCATGGCGATGGTTGCTAGGAAACTGGTTGCCATGGCGATGGTTGCTAGGTAACTGGTTGCCATGGCGATGGTTGCCATGGCGATGGTTGCTAGGCAACTGGTTGCCATGGTGACGGTTGCTAGGCAACTGGTTGCCATGGCGACGGTTGCTAGGCAACTGGTTGCCATGGCGACGGTTGCTAGGCAACTGGTTGCCATGGCGACGGTTGCTAGGCAACTGGTTGCCATGGCGACGGTTGCTAGGCAACTGGTTGTCATGGCGATGGTTGCTAGGCAACTGGTTGCCATGGCGATGGTTGCTAGGCAACTGGTTGCCATGGCGACGGTTGCTAGGCAACTGGTTGCCATGGCGACGGTTGCCATGGCGATGGTTGCTAGGCAACTGGTTGCCATGGCGATGGTTGCTAGGCAACTGGTTGCCATGGTGACGGTTGCTAGGCAACTGGTTGCCATGGTGACGGTTGCTAGGCAACTGGTTGCCATGGCGACGGTTGCTAGGCAACTGGTTGCCATGGTGATGGTTGCTAGGCAACTGGTTGCCATGGCGATGGTTGCTTGGCAACAGGTTGCCATGGCGATGGTTGCTAGGCAACTGGTTGCCATGGCGATGGTTGCTAGGCAACTGGTTGCCATGGCGATGGTTGCTATGCAACTGGTTGCCATGGCGACAGTTGCTTGGCAACTGGTTGCCATGGCGATGGTTGCTAGGCAACTGGTTGCCATGGCGACAGTTGCCATGGCAATGGTTGCTAGGCAACTGGTTGCCATGGCGATGGTTGCTAGGCAACTGGTTGCCATGGCGATGGTTGCTAGGCAACTGGTTGCCATGGCGATGGTTGCTAGGCAACTGGTTGCCATGGCGATGGTTGCTAGGCAACTGGTTGTCTTGGCGATGGTTTTCATGGCGATGGTTGCTAGGCAACTTGTTGCCATGGCGATGGTTGCTAGGCAACTGGTTGCCATGGCGACGGTTGCTAGGCAACTGGTTGCCATGGCGACGGTTGCTAGGCAACTGGTTGCCATGGCGATGGTTGCTAGGCAACTGGTTGCCATGGCGATGGTTGCTAGGTAACTGGTTGCCATGGCAATGGTTGCCATGGCGATGGTTGCTAGGCAACTGGTTGCCATGGCGACGGTTGCTAGGCAACTGGTTGCCATGGCGACGGTTGCTAGGCAACTGGTTGCCATGGCGACGGTTGCTAGGCAACTGGTTGCCATGGCGACGGTTGCTAGGCAACTGGTTGCCATGGCGACGGTTGCTAGGCAACTGGTTGTCATGGTGATGGTTGCTAGGCAACTGGTTGCCATGGCGATGGTTGCTAGGCAACTGGTTGCCATGGCGACGGTTGCTAGGCAACTGGTTGCCATGGCGACGGTTGCTAGGCAACTGGTTGCCATGGCGATGGTTGCTAGGCAACTGGTTGCCATGGCGATGGTTGCTAGGCAACTGGTTGCCATGGCGATGGTTGCTAGGCAACTGGTTGCCATGGCGAAGGTTGCTAGGCAACTGGTTGCCATGGCGACGGTTGCTAGGCAACTGGTTGCCATGGCGATGGTTGCCATGGCGATGGTTGCTAGGCAACTGGTTGCCATGGCGATGGTTGCTAGGCAACTGGTTGCCATGGCGATGGTTGCTAGGCAACTGGTTGCCATGGTGATGGTTGCTAGGCAACTGGTTGCCATGGCGATGGTTGCTTGGCAACAGGTTGCCATGGCGATGGTTGCTAGGCAACTGGTTGCCATGGCGATGGTTGCTAGGCAACTGGTTGCCATGGCGATGGTTGCTATGCAACTGGTTGCCATGGCGACTGTTGCTTGGCAACTGGTTGCCATGGCGACGGTTGCTAGGCAACTGGTTGCCATGGTGACGGTTGCCATGGCAATGGTTGCTAGGCAACTGGTTGCCATGGCGATGGTTGCTAGGCAACTGGTTGCCATGGTGATGGTTGCTAGGCAACTGGTTGCCATGGCGACGGTTGCTAGGCAACTGGTTGCCATGGCAACGGTTGCTAGGCAACTGGTTGCCATGGTGATTGTTGCCATGGTGATAATTGCTAGGCAACTGGTTGCCATGGCGATGGTTGCTATGCAACTGGTTGCCATGGCGACGGTTGCTTGGCAACTGGTTGCCATGGCGACGGTTGCTAGGCAACTGGTTGCCATGGCGATGGTTGCCATGGCAATGGTTGCTAGGCAACTGGTTGCCATGGCGATGGTTGCTAGGCAACTGGTTGCCATGGCGATGGTTGCTAGGCAACTGGTTGCCATGGCAATGGTTGCTAGGCAACTGGTTGCCATGGCGATGGTTGCTAGGCAACTGGTTGCCATGGCGATGGTTGCCATGGCGATGGTTGCTAGGCAACTGGTTGCCATGGCGACGGTTGCTAGGCAACTGGTTGCCATGGCGACGGTTGCTAGGCAACTGGTTGCCATGTCGATGGTTACCATGGCGACGGTTGCTAGGCAACTGGTTGCCATGGCGACGGTTGCTAGGCAACTGGTTGCCATGGCGACGGTTGCTAGGCAACTGGTTGCCATGGCGATGGTTGCTAGGAAACTGGTTGCCATGGTGATGGTTGCTAGGTAACTGGTTGCCATGGCGATGGTTGCCATGGCGATGGTTGCTAGGCAACTGGTTGCCATGGCGACGGTTGCTAGGCAACTGGTTGCCATGGCGACGGTTGCTAGGCAACTGGTTGCCATGGCGACGGTTGCTAGGCAACAGGTTGTCATGGCGATGGTTGCTAGGCAACTGGTTGCCATGGCGATGGTTGCTAGGCAACTGGTTGCCATGGCGACGGTTGCTAGGCAACTGGTTGCCATGGCGACGGTTGCCATGGCGATGGTTGCTAGGCAACTGGTTGCCATGGCGACGGTTGCTAAGCAACTGGTTGCCATGGCGACGGTTGCTAGGCAACTGGTTGCCATGGTGACGGTTGCTAGGCAACTGGTTGCCATGGTGATGGTTGCTAGGCAACTGGTTGCCATGGCGATGGTTGCTTGGCAACAGGTTGCCATGGCGATGGTTGCTAGGCAACTGGTTGCCATGGCGATGGTTGCTAGGCAACTGGTTGCCATGGCGATGGTTGCTATGCAACTGGTTGCCATGGCGACAGTTGCTTGGCAACTGGTTGCCATGGCGACGGTTGCTAGGCAACTGGTTGCCATGGCGACAGTTGCCATGGCAATGGTTGCTAGGCAACTGGTTGCCATGGCGATGGTTGCTAGGCAACTGGTTGCCATGGCGATGGTTGCTAGGCAACTGGTTGCCATGGCGACGGTTGCTAGGCAACTGGTTGCCATGGCAACGGTTGCTAGGCAACTGGTTGCCATGGTGATGGTTGCCATGGTGATAATTGCTAGGCAACTGGTTGCCATGGCGATGGTTGCTATGCAACTGGTTGCCATGGCGACGGTTGCTTGGCAACTGGTTGCCATGGCGACGGTTGCTAGGCAACTGGTTGCCATGGCGATGGTTGCTAGGCAACTGGTTGCCATGGTGATGGTTGCTAGGCAACTGGTTGCCATGGCGATGGTTGCTTGGCAACAGGTTGCCATGGCGATGGTTGCTAGGCAACTGGTTGCCATGGTGATGGTTGCTAGGCAACTGGTTGCCATGGCGATGGTTGCTATGCAACTGGTTGCCATGGCGACAGTTGCTTGGCAACTGGTTGCCATGGCGACGGTTGCTAGGCAACTGGTTGCCATGGCGACAGTTGCGATGGCAATGGTTGCTAGGCAACTGGTTGCCATGGCGATGGTTGCTAGGCAACTGGTTGCCATGGCGATGGTTGCTAGGCAACTGGTTGCCATGGCGACGGTTGCTAGGCAACTGGTTGCCATGGCAACGGTTGCTAGGCAACTGGTTGCCATGGTGATGGTTGCCATGGTGATAATTGCTAGGCAACTGGTTGCCATGGCGATGGTTGCTATGCAACTGGTTGCCATGGCGACGGTTGCTTGGCAACTGGTTGCCATGGCGACGGTTGCTAGGCAACTGGTTGCCATGGCGATGGTTGCTAGGCAACTGGTTGCCATGGCGATGGTTGCTAGGCAACTGGTTGCCATGGCGATGGTTGCCATGGCGATGGTTGCTAGGCAACTGGTTGCCATGGCGATGGTTGCTAGGCAAATGGTTGCCATGGCGATGGTTGCTAGGCAACTGGTTGCCATGGCGATGGTTGCTAGGCAACTGGTTGCCATGGCGATGGTTGCTAGGCAACTGGTTGCCATGGCGATGGTTGCTAGGCAACTGGTTGCCATGGCGATGGTTGCTAGGCAACTGGTTGCCATGGCGATGGTTGCTAGGCAACTGGTTGCCATGGCGATGGTTGCCATGGCGATGGTTGCTAGGCAACTGGTTGCCATGGCGATGGTTGCTAGGCAACTGGTTGCCATGGTGATGGTTGCTAGGCAACTGGTTGCCATGGCGATGGTTGCTTGGCAACAGGTTGCCATGGCGATGGTTGCTAGGCAACTGGTTGCCATGGCGATGGTTGCTAGGCAACTGGTTGCCATGGCGATGGTTGCTATGCAACTGGTTGCCATGGCGACAGTTGCTTGGCAACTGGTTGCCATGGCGACGGTTGCTAGGCAACTGGTTGCCATGGTGACGGTTGCCATGGCAATGGTTGCTAGGCAACTGGTTGCCATGGCGATGGTTGCTAGGCAACTGGTTGCCATGGTGATGGTTGCTAGGCAACTGGTTGCCATGGCGACGGTTGCTAGGCAACTGGTTGCCATGGCAACGGTTGCTAGGCAACTGGTTGCCATGGTGATTGTTGCCATGGTGATAATTGCTAGGCAACTGGTTGCCATGGCGATGGTTGCTATGCAACTGGTTGCCATGGCGACGGTTGCTTGGCAACTGGTTGCCATGGCGACGGTTGCTAGGCAACTGGTTGCCATGGCGATGGTTGCCATGGCAATGGTTGCTAGGCAACTGGTTGCCATGGCGATGGTTGCTAGGCAACTGGTTGCCATGGCGATGGTTGCTAGGCAACTGGTTGCCATGGCAATGGTTGCTAGGCAACTGGTTGCCATGGCGATGGTTGCTAGGCAACTGGTTGCCATGGCGATGGTTGCCATGGCGATGGTTGCTAGGCAACTGGTTGCCATGGCGACGGTTGCTAGGCAACTGGTTGCCATGGCGACGGTTGCTAGGCAACTGGTTGCCATGTCGATGGTTACCATGGCGACGGTTGCTAGGCAACTGGTTGCCATGGCGACGGTTGCTAGGCAACTGGTTGCCATGGCGACGGTTGCTAGGCAACTGGTTGCCATGGCGATGGTTGCTAGGAAACTGGTTGCCATGGCGATGGTTGCTAGGTAACTGGTTGCCATGGCGATGGTTGCCATGGCGATGGTTGCTAGGCAACTGGTTGCCATGGCGATGGTTGCTAGGCAACTGGTTGCCATGGCGACGGTTGCTAGGCAACTGGTTGCCATGGCGACGGTTGCTAGGCAACAGGTTGTCATGGCGATGGTTGCTAGGCAACTGGTTGCCATGGCGATGGTTGCTAGGCAACTGGTTGCCATGGCGACGGTTGCTAGGCAACTGGTTGCCATGGCGACGGTTGCCATGGCGATGGTTGCTAGGCAACTGGTTGCCATGGCGATGGTTGCTAGGCAACTGGTTGCCATGGCGACGGTTGCTAGGCAACTGGTTGCCATGGCGACGGTTGCTAGGCAACTGGTTGCCATGGCGACGGTTGCTAGGCAACTGGTTGCCATGGTGACGGTTGCTAGGCAACTGGTTGCCATGGCGATGGTTGCTAGGCAACTGGTTGCCATGGCGATGGTTGCTTGGCAACAGGTTGCCATGGCGATGGTTGCTAGGCAACTGGTTGCCATGGCGATGGTTGCTAGGCAACTGGTTGCCATGGCGATGGTTGCTATGCAACTGGTTGCCATGGCGACAGTTGCTTGGCAACTGGTTGCCATGGCGACGATTGCTAGGCAACTGGTTGCCATGGCGACAGTTGCCATGGCAATGGTTGCTAGGCAACTGGTTGCCATGGCGATGGTTGCTAGGCAACTGGTTGCCATGGCGATGGTTGCTAGGCAACTGGTTGCCATGGCGACGGTTGCTAGGCAACTGGTTGCCATGGCAACGGTTGCTAGGCAACTGGTTGCCATGGTGATGGTTGCCATGGTGATAATTGCTAGGCAACTGGTTGCCATGGCGATGGTTGCTATGCAACTGGTTGCCATGGCGATGGTTGCTTGGCAACTGGTTGCCATGGCGACGGTTGCTAGGCAACTGGTTGCCATGGCGATGGTTGCTAGGCAACTGGTTGCCATGGTGATGGTTGCTAGGCAACTGGTTGCCATGGCGATGGTTGCTTGGCAACAGGTTGCCATGGCGATGGTTGCTAGGCAACTGGTTGCCATGGCGATGGTTGCTAGGCAACTGGTTGCCATGGCGATGGTTGCTATGCAACTGGTTGCCATGGCGACAGTTGCTTGGCAACTGGTTGCCATGGCGACGGTTGCTAGGCAACTGGTTGCCATGGCGACAGTTGCCATGGCAATGGTTGCTAGGCAACTGGTTGCCATGGCGATGGTTGCTAGGCAACTGGTTGCCATGGCGATGGTTGCTAGGCAACTGGTTGCCATGGCGACGGTTGCTAGGCAACTGGTTGCCATGGCAACGGTTGCTAGGCAACTGGTTGCCATGGTGATGGTTGCCATGGTGATAATTGCTAGGCAACTGGTTGCCATGGCGATGGTTGCTATGCAACTGGTTGCCATGGCGACGGTTGCTTGGCAACTGGTTGCCATGGCGACGGTTGCTAGGCAACTGGTTGCCATGGCGATGGTTATCATAGCGACCATTGTCATGGTGACGGTTGCTATGGCGGACAGTTACCATGGTGATGGTTGTTAGGTAACTATTTGCCATGGTAACTGTTGCATTTCAACTGGTTGTCATGGCGATGGTTGTTATGGCGATGGTTGCCAGGCAACCGGTTGCCATGGCGATGGTCATCATGGCAATGGTTGCTAGGTAACTGGTTGCCATGCTGATGGTTGCTATGCAAGTGGTTGCCATGGCGATGGTTGCTAGGTAACTGGTTGCCATGGCAATGGTTGCTAGGTAACTGGTTGCCATGATGATGGTCATCATGGCAAACATTGTCATGGCGATGGGTTGTCTAGCAACCATCGCCATGACAACCATCACCATGACAACAGTCACCATGGCAGCCAACACGATGACTACGATCGCTATGGCAACCCGTTGCCTAGCAACAATTGCCATAACAACCATCACCATGGCATCCATTTGCCTAGCAACTGTTGCCATGACATCCATCGCCCTGACAACCGTCGCCATGGCAACCCATTACCTAGCATCCATTGCCATGGCAACTAATTGCCTGGAAGCCATGGCAACACACGCCATGACAACAGTCACCATGTCAACCAATTGCCTAGCAACCGTCACCATGGCAACCAGTTGCACAATTAGGGCTTGTTATGCATCCATCTCCCATTGTCCAGCTGCCAGGCATATCTTTTCACTGTGTTTTATATATGTTTATGAAGATAAATTTTCAAGTTTTCCTTCACCACAAGACATATTAGTCAGACTGTTCATTAACATGGTTTCCCAAAATAAAAAGCCCTTGGAGCCTTAGGTAGAGCCTATATAAGGGTCTAACCTGCACACACACTAAGGTGGAATGTGGGGCTAGTTTTAATCGCACACCTAAAGGATTAGGGAGAGTATTTTATTTTTATTTGAAAAGGTAAACTTAGATCAATTTAGAACATAATGCATTGTATGAAAAATAACTTTTATTTTAACCACTCTACATTCACTTTGATCCCAAAAGTGACCAGACAATCCCCTGGAGCTGGGAATGTATTCTTCAGGGCTCTAGAATAAGAGATGGTCTCAGAACATTTAAGGAGTTAGCAACCTATAACAGCCTTACTCAAACCAACATTTAAGTAGGTTTTAAAACAATGTGAAATTACACTGGGGTAGTTTAAGTCAAACACCAGAAGGATTTATTTACAGCCTAAAAATTGGGCAAGGGACTTTCTTTTTTAAAACAAACACTGACTCTTCCCAAAAGGGTATGGCTTAAAGATTTTATATATATATATATATATATATATATATATATATATATTTTATTTTTACCATTCAGATTTTTAAGACTTTGTTATTTTCCTCATTAGGATAAAAATCCTTACTCTTCCAATAAACAAAAATCTTTAAATCATCATTATGATATAAATGTACTTAAGGTGGTTTGAAAAAAAAGCTATTTAAGATAAGAAAGAAAACCCTTTAAATACCCCAAATACTTATTACCTTTATTTATGCACCAACCCACCATAAAGAACAAAATGCACTACACACCCACACTCCTCCCTACCCATCCAAGTATATTTAACGAAATGCTTCCATTTCTTATGCTTCCAAATTCCCTCCGCATCGCTTCCATTCCCAGTCTCTCTATCCCACTGTCGAAGCTGGATAATTGGCTGAGACAAGATCAGTTTAAAATTGAATCGCAGCGATGCCATCTTGTGACTGGCCGCAAGACGCCATTTTGGAAATGAGATCGCAAGACGCCATTTTGCGAATGGCCACCTAAGCGCCATTTTAGATAAACTCACCCTTTAGTACATGTGGCGATATTACTATTAGCACCTTGTGATTGCATCTTTCACCATTTCTCATGCACACATTAATACGCACAATTGCACTGTTAACTAGTCGCATATTAGCGAATGCATAAGACTTTGTATGAAAACACTGTTTTATTAGCTTCATGCGCACGCATCTGCACCAAGTTAACTAGCGTCCTTATATCAAACCCCGCATACTCACACATTACATATCCACATACAAGGTTTAATAAGCTTTAAAGTATAAGATTTAAGTTGGCTCAGTTAGTATAAATGCTGTGAAATAAAGATTATTTGGTAACTAAGGCTTTATACATGCTAAGTAAGCCGTGTTTGGTTTTGTACTGATGCGTACTCTTTCAACAGAATTCCGGTGTGGAGATCGCATCATGCATTCTCAACTTATGGACTGCAGAGATTTCAAGCAACAAAATGTATATTATATGAACAACTGTTAGGATGCAGCATGGGGCGGGAGGGCAGAGACCCCCAGTTGTTAGAGGCTGGGCAGAGTCTATTTGAATCAGCCTGTTAAATGCTCTGTAACAGATGCTTCCCCCTGGGAACCAATGGCATAAGCAGAAAACTTCTCTATTGTTCTGTCTATTCCGGGGGGGTATAAATATGTGTGCTCCAACACTGGGTTTTTAGTCTTCATGCGGAATGCTGAATGACGAAGGGGTTTCTTGCTGATGCCTATCATCTGGTCCGGAAGCGCTGCGTATGTATACTGTACTTGGGTCTGTATAATTCCTTTGCGCCGAATTGTGTCTGGATCAATAGCATGTAACTGACTGTACTTTTTACTTGAATAATACTTTGTGCTTTGGAACCACATGTTCTAAGTCTGGAGTCTCAATTTACTGTATGACTGCGTACGCAAATTAGCATCATCCTTAGAGGTTTATAGGTAGGATTCTAGAAGGTACAGGCAGGGGTATATAGAGGTTCAATTTCAGTATCATTAGTTGGGGGCTCATAGTAGTGAGGTCACTTAGATATTCACATGGCACATATGGTTATCGATATCTCAGCAAAGGGTGGAGTGGCCACATGCAGGGTTTTCCTGCAACCGCTTTGTGCTGAAAAATTGCTATTCATTTTCGTGTGAGCCAAGGAAGCTGACTAGAATCCAGGGACAAGAGAGGAAAAAGTATGTTTTCCTTTGTTGATAGAACCTAGCATTTAAAGGGGTGCCGCAGTATTGAGTACGCGGCTGAGTCGCAGTTTTGCGCACAGTAAAAATGCACTTTTGCGTACGCAGTTAAAAAGTCATTATACGGTTGTGTGGTAGTCGCATTATTGTGTATGCGACTGGTCGCACAATAGCGTATACGTACTTCTGGTTGTGCTGCCACGTGTTTAAACAAAGCCGTTCAATTGTTATCAATATCTGGGTTAACGTTTATTTTTCTGCACAGGAAAAAAGTGTGTAACAGTGAGAATTTGTTGGACAAAGTTAAGGGTATCGTATGATTCTTAAGGGCTAGGTGCAAGGGTTAGTCTAGCCGCTCGGTAAGTAGCTTTACCGTTCTATACGCAGTAGCAGGTGTACATGTTGTCTTTGTTGTAGAGAGGTGCGTGGAAGTGGCCGACCTACACACTTCCATGGGTGTGGAAGTTGCCTTACTAAATCTTATCCGGGTGTGGAAGTTGCCTTTTTCAAATCTTATCCAGGTGTGTGGGCACCACCGACTTAAATCGTCCACAGGTAAGTGAACATATCTTTATTGTCTTTCACCAGTTTAAATCTTTATTGAAAAGCATAGGATTTTATCTCAGAATGGGAGCCGCGCAAACAGTGGAGATGTTAGACAATGATGTGCTGCTAATGGAGGCGCCGGTCGGATCGGCTCGTCGTATTATGCATACTAAGTACGGTACTTATGCAATAAGGTATTGTGATGTATGGTTTAAAATGATGATGAAGAGTGTTAGACTGTTTCCCAGAATTGGTAGTTTTGATAAGGATGTATTAGATAATGTCCGGGATCACATCAGTTTGATGCGCTCCCGAGAGAAAAAGGTCAAATATTGTGAATGTTTAAGATTGTGGCAGCATGAAGGGGATGCGTGGCTTAAAAATGTGCAAACGACGCAAACCAGTGTTGCTAGCGCATTGCCAGAGAATACATCCGCAACGCTAAATTGCAATACGGGTGAGCCACAACATGGCGCGCACGTGCAGCAAGGTAGCATTGTGGAGAGTATTGCCAGCAGTTCACGCTCACCTCCCCCACCTTATGTGGATGGAGGTGCAAGTACAGTTACCAAAAATACCCATAAAAATGTAACAAGCAATTTGTACCCCCTCTTAAGTAACCATCAAGAAAATGTTTATGATGTGGATGATGAGCCTATTGTAATGTCTGCCATTTCCCATGCTGTGCAAATGATAGATGCTGCATCACCACAATCACAAGTGGTGCCGCCATCTCCATCGGTAATAGCAAGGGAAGTGTTAACATCCTCTGCACCTGCAGCGGAATTTGTTCATACCATACGTAGCAGCAGCAGATTAAACCCCCAGCCAGGTAATCAGGTCAGAGGTAGCAACGCTACCGGTCTGCATCCCATTCGGATGATAACTGTTCCAAATGGAAATGCAGATGCGAACGGTGTAGTGCCCACGAGGGAAGTAGTAATGTATTGTCCTTGGACAAG
This sequence comes from Taudactylus pleione, assembly GCA_031769625.1. Taxonomy (NCBI): domain Eukaryota; kingdom Metazoa; phylum Chordata; class Amphibia; order Anura; family Myobatrachidae; genus Taudactylus; species Taudactylus pleione. Next base: position 366,683 of record JAUIMM010000479.1, on the reverse strand, counting down.
AGCAGAACTAAATTGCATCATAAATGAATTCCCCGATCCCAAAAAGGAACTAGCCAAATGTCAAAGATTTTTGAGAAATTTGGGTAGTTCTCATGAACCAACTAATAAAGAGTGGCGTGTGGTGCTAAGGGTCTGTCTGCCATGCAATACCAACGTGACAAAATTTATCACGGATTGATTATTGGATGGTGACGTTCCCTTAACAGACCAAGTAAACCAAGGTAACATTTCCCGCATTGTAACTCAATTGGGTATATATTTTCCAGTAGTAGTTCACTGGAACAAAATTTTCACAATCTAACAAAAGGATAGTGAAACTGCAGAAGATTTTTGCGACCGGTCTCTGCAGGCTATCACCCAGTACACTGGGATAGAAGATATAAAAGATAGCACTCACCACAGGGGAATGATAGTCACGGTACTCATGGATGGTCTGAAAGAGAATTTAAAGAACCGGGTTCAGACCTCACAACCTGGCTGGAGGGGACTCACAATAGATAACCTCATAGAGTCTGCCATAGAACATGATAAAAATATCTCAAAAAAGAGGGAGACCCAGAGCGAAAAACTAATGGCTGTCAGTATCCAAGCTCTGGAGGGAATGACTGTAACATCACAGTCAACAGACACACTCGCAACTGCACTCACACCTACACCTGCACTCACTAATCCCACACCACAACAAACCCAGCTCCACTACTCATATCCCCCACAATACCCTTACCCTGCCTATCCTTACCCATATCCACCACCTTTACCCTCTGCTCAAACCTCGCAATAACCCATGTTTTCACCTGACCCACGGACATGTTTTAATTGTAAACAGACAGGACATTTAAGTAGAAATTGTACAGTAAAACGAGTAGGAACTCCAAATCAGGGAAGACCTGGATATCCCCATAAGGGATATGCACAGAGACCAGCAAATGTTCAACAGGCTCCAGCTCCAATTGTGGCCGTAAATACTTTATTGGAGAATGGTAGCCAACACTAGGGGTCAGGTCATACCTGTAGTCTACAGATAGTCAGGTTAACGGGAAGTACTAGGGAAGAACTGGTCATGATGGTTGATGTAGCTGGTACTGAATATCCTTTTCTTGTAGACACAGGGGCGACCAGGTCAGTGATGAAATCTCCCGTTAATTTACAGGTGACCAACGAGACGGTACCAGCAATGGGTGTAACAGGTAAAGTGGAACATTATCCTTTAACAAAGTCCACAGAGGTTACTATTGGGTCATTGCATACCAGACATTCTTTTCTTCTGGCTGCTGCAACTCCTACTAACCTGCTTGGAAGAGACTTGTTATGTAAAATGGGATGTGTTATATATTGCACTCCTGATGGTGTATATTTAGATATCCCAGAGAGAATTGCACACGAGGTGCGGGATATGTTGGACACTCTTCAAAGGATAATGTATCACTCTACAAGTTTAAACGAAAATCCATCACAGGTAGATGAAATTTTGTCCCAAATTCCAAATTCACTTTGGACTAAGGATGGACAGGACACTGGATTAATGGCAAACGTAAGCCCTGTATTGGTAAATTTAAAAAGCGGTAGGCAGGCTCCAAAAATTCCCCAGTACCCATTAAAACAGGAGGTAGAATTAGGGGTGTTTCCAATAATTGAGCGATTATTGCAACAGGGAATCTTAGTTCGTACAGCTAGTGTAGCCAACAGCCCCATCTTTCCAGTGAAGAAGAGTGGTGGGAGGGGTTATAGGCTGGTACAAGACCTCAGAGGTGTTAATAAGGTGGTAGAGAGCCAATTTCCCATAGTGCCAAATCCAGCTGTCATCCTGATGCAGATCCCACCAAATGCAACCCATTTCACTGTCATTGACCTCTGTTCTGCTTTCTTCTCTGTGCCTCTCCACCCTGACTGTCAGTATCTATTCGCATTTACATACAGAGGTGTGCAATATACATGGACACGGTTAGCCCAAGGTTTCATAGACAGCCCCAGTATCTTCTCCCAGGCATTGCACAACTGTTTACAATCTTTTCAACCTGCCAATGGATCTGTTCTAATTCAATATGTGGATGATTTATTGCTATGTTCTGACTCGTTTATGTCATGTCTGAATGATACTAAACATTTGTTACTTTATCTCTCGCATACAGGACACAAGGTGGCTAAGGACAAACTACAGCCATGCCAATCCAGAGTAAAATATTTCGGACACTGCCTAACCCAGGGGTTACGACATCTTACAAACGATAGAATCCAGGCTATACAAAACATGACACTGCTGCAGAATCAACAGCAAATTTGTACCTTCTTGGGAATGTGTGGATATTGCAGAATGTGGATCCCAGGTTTTTCTATTTTGGCCTTGCCTTTACAGGAATTAGTCTCTTCCTCAAAGCCCGATCATGTCATACACACAGAGGAATCAGAGCAGGCTTTCCTTAATCTTAAGGATAGCCTGACAAAAGCTCCTGCATTGGGAATACCTGATTATGAAAAACCTTTTGATTTGTATTGTATGGAAGCTGATGGTTGTGCTGCAGGTGTCCTTACACAAAAACATAGTGATGCCAGTAGGCCCGTAGCATACTACAGTGCCCAATTGGACACTGTAGCAAGATCACTCCCCACTTATTTGAGAAGTGTAGCAGCTACCGCTCTATTGGTGAGTAAAAGTGAGGACGTAGTACTGGGCCATGATATGATTGTCTACACTCCCCATGCTGTATTTGCTCTGTTGAACTCCGCTCAAACCAGACACGTCTCTTCAGCTAGGTTTACCAAATGGGAACTAGCTCTAATTGCACCCGCAAATATCACTGTTAAACGTTGCAGCACACTGAATCCAGCAACGTATTTACCATATGTACAACATGATGTACAAAGGGTGGAAGGAGACGAGTTGCTGGCGGGAGGTGAGTTCAGCAGACATAATGATATGCACAATTGTATGACATATCTAAATCAAACCTTTACTGCTAGACCTGACATACATGACACACCTTTAGAGAATGTGGATGTGACTTTTTATATGGATGGGAGTTGTCATAGACAAACAGACACAGGTGAATTAAGTACAAGTTATGCTGTTGTAAATGACACAGACATCATAGAAGCTAAACCTCTTGGTCCTCCTCACTCAGCCCAGGTAGCAGAGTTAGTAGCACTAACTAGAGCGTGTGAACTGGCAGCAGGCAAATCTGCTAACATTTACACTGACTCGAGGTATGCGTTCGGGGTGGTGCATGATTTTGGGGCTCTATGGCATCTGAGAAATTTTATGACAGCAGCAGGCACACCAGTTGCACACTCCCGACACATAAAACATCTTTTAGAAGCAATCCAACTGCCCAAAACAGTGGCAGTAATTAAATGTAAAGCCCATACATGTGAGGATGACCCGGTGTCACTAGGCAACAACAGGGCAGATGAAGCTGCAAAATGGGCAGCAGGGTTGAAAATGTTTTCTCCAACTGAAAAAATTATGTATTTCCAAACAATTGATATGCTGAAATTAATTGAGATGCAAAATTTGTGTTCAATTCAGGAAAAATCCATTTGGAAGCCCAAGGGATGTGGGCAAGAGTCCTCCGGGCTCTGGAGGGATGGCCAAGGTAAACCAGTAGCCCCAAAGGCATATTACCCCAGCCTGGCTGAGGCAGCACATGGTCTGACTCATCTGGGAAAACAAGGTATGTGCAAGTTGGTGAGGGCATACTGGTGTGCACCAGGTTTTTCTTCACAAGCAGAAAAGATAGCAATGTCCTGTCTGACCTGCTTGAGGAAGAACATAGGGAAAGCGATCCCTACAGAACCGTCCCACATTCCACCGACTGATGGACTTTTCCAGGTGATACAAATTGATTTTATCCAATTACCACCCTGCAGGAACCTTAAGTATGTATTAGTGTGCACCGATGTATTTTCTAACTGGGTTGAGGCCTACCCAGCGGCCACTATTACTGCTGCATTTACTGCCAAGAAAATAGTTCAGGAATTTGTATGCAGGTACGGTATCCCTAGAATCATCGAGAGTGACAGGGGTACTCATTTCACAGGTGATGTTTTTCAAAATATGTGCAAGCTGATGGGTATTAATAGCCGCTTCATACCCCCTACCGACCGCAAGCCAGTGCCAAGGTAGAGAGGACAAACGGGACTACTAAAAATAAGTTAAGTAAAATTATGGCAGAAACTGGACTGGGATGGCCAGAAGCGTTACCTTTGGTCCTACATAGCATAAGGACCACTCCGAGACCCCCTCTAAATCTGTTCCCATTTGAAATACTGTTTGGTAGACAACCTCATTTGATTATAAGTCCACAGGAAGAGGTAACTGTAAAGTATCTTATATCAATGAGTAAGCAGCTAAAACAACAGCAGCAGAAACTGAAATTGTTGTCTAATGATATGCCTGAAACTAACTGTCATGATGTTGAACCAGGAGAATATGTTATGATCAGAAATTTCTTGTGTTCAGGTTGTTTGACTGATCGGTGGGAAGGTCCATACCATGTGCTGACAAGTATACTACATCTTTGAAGGTGGCCGAGAGAGATACCTGGGTCCACTCCACTCACTGCAAAAAGGTCAATCAACCGGTGGAGAAACAAGTTGGAGACAAGGCTGATAACATGGACCTGTCGCTCGCGAGCTTGTTCCGGGAGGATTGAGCAGGTTGTAGTGAGATACCTGAACTGAGAGAAATTTTCAGATCTTGTTATGACAATGGACAGGCCTGCTGTGTTCATTTTCATATTCTCTTTTAGAGTGTTCACCATCCTGGTCGGTTCGGGGATATCCAGTGTCTGTGATGGGGGACCGATTGAGGAAATGGGAGCTGATGGCAGTGCTGATGGAGTGGAGTCAGGAGGAATGCAATGCCAATCAGGGGAGTGTCTGACCAATCTTAGTACTGTTATTGTTAAGAGAGCTGTCATTCCGGATACTCGGGGAAGGTGTGGAGGTTTATCGTCTGAAGATTCCTGTATTTGTGAGATTTGTGGGTGCCTAGTTGATGAGAACTGTATCCAACGGTGCCAACCTAAATATAACACGTACTGGGGTGGGTATCATTTAGAGGATTATCATAGCATGGTAGGCAAAGTGTTAAATCAAACTGATTGCTGGGTGTGTTCACACATGCCACAGGGACAGCATAACATAGGATTGGTGCCATTTCCGCTGAATACCACGGAAATTTTAGAATTACAAAAAGGGAAAACCTTGGATGGAAAATTCCTCTCATCCAAACCACCTCATTTCAAACTCTATCAATTCCAAGTAGATAGATCACTTTTGTGTTTAAACATAACCAACCCCAATAAACCCAGGAGTTGGGAAGTGACGGGGAATAATCAGATGATGACCATCTCACAAAGAGCTGATAATGAGTCCATAAACCATGATCTGTTATGCTCAATTAAATCTAGTGGGAAACATTTTAGGTATCGGTATACATTGAGTTCCACCAAAGAAATTATTGGTAAGGTGCCAGATGGTTATTGTGCTAAAATAATAAAGCCAGAGACTTGCATGAACCAGATGAAAGACCCAGAAATAGGATTGTTTGCAAGAGAAATGTGCTTAATGATAATGATGCATACCATCCCTTATGTTCTCCCTGATAATATATATTTTGAATGTGGAAGAAAAGCACATAAATGGCTCTCCCCGAGTTCCAAAGGTTTGTGTTACCTGGGAATAGTGGTTCCAGAAGTTATGACTCTCACACATGTTGAAATGCTTGGTATTCGTAAAAACACACCATCACCATATCTTCACATGCAATATGAACACAGAGGCAAAAGAAACATGATACCTGGTGATGTGCATAAAGCCACTCGGTTAATTAGTGAGACAACTGGCTTTCAAGTGTTGGTAGCACTGGATCCCACCAGGATCGCTCGGGGAACACTAAATTTCAGATATATTCAGGAACTTGCTAAAGTGATAGATAATATCCCCGAGATGTACGATGACACATTCAGGTATACAGGGAGAGAATTGCAAGCGTACAAGAAAGAACTGGTGCAACACATGCTAGTTTTAAATTATTTAACTGCTGTTACTGGAGGGTACTGCATAACTCTGGCCACCCAATTTGGAGTAAAATGTTGCACCTATGTCACCAATGATACCAGCGACCCCAAGGAGGTGATAGACCGGAAGATGGATGAAATTCTGCAGCTAAAATGGGAATTTCGTAAGAACCATAACGCTTCAGTGGTTGAAGTAGGGTAGAAGATAGAAGGATGGGTTTCATGGCTCAACCCAGTGAAATGGTTCTCAGGTCTAGGGGAATGGGTCCAGGAAGTAATCGCCAGCATAGGCAAATTCTTAATCCTTATACTGATTGTCATCATAATAATTGGCATATTTGTCCGGTGTGTTCCTATTGTGTTGAAGTGTGGAAAATGTAAAAATAGAGTAAAACAAAAGAACGAAATTATGATGGTGGTCAGTATGAATACCAAGGTAAATACAGAACTGCATTACAGCCCTGAGCTAGGAAATACCATCATTTAATGTATTATATTTAGCCATGCATAAAAATGTATTATTGAAATGTTATTTTTAAAACACCCCAGATAATGTAAAGTCTCAATTCCCCTTCAAGACTGCTTTTATAAGACTGGTGCATTCCCACACCTTTCACATGATCTTCCAAGATCCGCGGTGTGCGTATAATAGTAGTTTTATGTCCCCACTCAGAGACACATTATTGATGGATTAAGAACCACCTTGTGCCATCCCATAATAACACTAAATAATATGTAAAATGTAAGCCTAAGTCAAAATTCCAACAACAGATTGTGATAGCATGTTGTTTGCTATCAAAGGGTGGACTGTCGAAGCTGGATAATTGGCTGAGACAAGATCAGTTTAAAATTGAATCGCAGAGACGCCATCTTGCGACTGGCCGCAAGACGCCATTTTGGAAATGAGATCACAAGACGCCATTTTGCGAATGGCCGCCTAAGCGCCATTTTAGATAAACTTACCCTTTAGTACATGTGGCAATATTACTATTAGCACCATGCGATTGCATCTTTCACCATTTCTCATACACACATTAATACGCACAATTGCGCTGTTAACTAGTCGCATATTAGCGAATGCATAAGACTTTGTATGAAAACGCTGTTTTATTAGCTTCATGCGCACGCATCTGCACCAAGTTAACTAGCGTCCTTATATCAAACCCCGCATACTCACACATTACATATCCACATACAAGGTTTAATAAGCTTTAAAGTATAAGATTTAAGTTGGCTCAGTTAGTATAAATGCTGTGAAATAAAGATTATTTGGTAACTAAGGCTTTATACATGCTAAGTAAGCCGTGTTTGGTTTTGTACTGATGCATACTCTTTCAACAGAATTCCGGTGTTATCGGTGTGGAGATCGCATCATGCATTCTCAACTTATGGACTGCAGAGATTTCAAGCAACAAAATGTATATTATATGAACAACTGTTAGGATGCAGCATGGGGCGGGAGAGCAGAGACCCCCAGTTGTTAGAGGCTGGGCAGAGTCTATTTGAATCAGCCTGTTAAACGCTCTGTAACAGATGCTTCCCCCTGGGAACCAATGGCATAAGCAGAAAACTTCTCTATTGTTCTGTCTATTCCGGGGGGGTATAAATATGTGTGCTCCAACACTGGGTTTTTAGTCTTCATGCGGAATGCTGAATGACGAAGGGGTTTCTTGCTGATGCCTATCATCTGGTCCGGAAGCGCTGCGTATGTATACTGTACTTGGGTCTGTATAATTCCTTTGCGCCGAATTGTGTCTGGATCAATAGCGTGTAACTGACTGTACTTTTTACTTGAATAATACTTTGTGCTTTGGAACCACATGTTCTAAGTCTGGAGTCTCAATTTACTGTATGACTGTGTACGCAAATTAGCGTCATCCTTAGAGGTTTATAGGTAGGATTCTAGAAGGTACAGGCAGGGGTATATAGAGGTTCAATTTCAGTATCATTAGTTGGGGGCTCATAGTAGTGAGGTCACTTAGATATTCACACGGCACATATGGTTATCGATATCTCAGCAAAGGGTGGAGTGGCCACATGCAGGGTTTTCCTGCAACCGCTTTGTGCTGAAAAATTGCTATTCGTTTTCGTGTGAGCCAAGGAAGCTGACTAGAATCCAGGGACAAGAGAGGAAAAAGTTCTAAGTCTAAGTCTGGAGTCTCAATTTACTGTATGACTGCGTATGTAAATTAGCGTCATCCTTAGAGGTTTATAGGTAGGATTTAGAAGGTACAGGCAGGGGTATATAGAGGTTCAATTTCAGTATCGTTACCACTTATAACAAAAATATAATTTACCTAACATCCTTTATATGCACTCATTCACTTCAATCTCTTCTTTCTTGAATACATACACATTCCTTGCATCCCACAGACATTCCAATACTCACACCATTATCAACCATAAAATCCTCTCAATCTTTTCCCCATATGCTCCCATACCATATAAAGCTGCCTTCCATGTCATCTTCTGCAACCCAGTCAACTCCTTGCATATACCACCCACAGACTTCCATACTTTTTGTGCATACTTACAATTCCATTCCAGATGAGCAATGCTTTCACATCCTCTACATTCACACCTAGGACACTCATCAAACATTACTAAATTACACTTTCTCAGAACCTCTCTTTCTGGCAATATTCCATGCAAACTCATCCATACAATATCCATTTGTTTATTTTTCATACCATCCATAACCACTTTTTCCATAATTCCTCACATTCCTTCGATTTACAAACTCCAATCTCACATAGTATCTATTCCTCTCAACACTCACATAGGTTTTTTCCTTTGCTTAAATTCTTCTTTACTCACCCTCAACAACTCTCATCTTCTCACAAACTTCTCATATATTTTATACCACTTACATACCTCAAAAGCCACTGGCTCATTGAACTTCCTTTCACACCACTTCAAACCACATAACATCCACCCAGCCATATACTTTACCAATGCTACCTTGCTTTCTTTTTCAATCAAAACCAGCATACTCGCTATACCAATCAACATCAGATACACTTTCCAATCCTCCATTCTTCCTTTCTTTCATCACCCATTCTCTCTAAAAGCGCTCCATCCTACATCCCCACAAAAAAAGAACAACATTCTATTAAACTTTCTTAGTAGCACAACATTTGGTGGAAAAACATTCGCAACACACAGCATCATAGGCAACACAATCATTTTTACAATCAGCACTTTCCCAGTCATAGACAAATTGCTCATCTTCCAAAATGCCAACTTTCTTTCAACCATTTTTCCAATTCACTCCAACTTTCTTCCCCTTTCTTATCTTTATCAAACACTACTACTAACACTTTAATACCTTTCTTCTCATATTCACTTCCCCTCTCACTTCCTCCATCCTGCCCAAACAGTTTAATTTTGGATTTCTCCCAGGTTAGTTTAAAAGCCGTTGCTCCACAGAAGATACTTATTAATAATTTAACCCTATTCAAAGCAGCCTAATTTACCCCCACTACCACAACATCATTCATGTATCCAAGCACTTTCACACTCCTTCTATTACTCCCAGGTATCATAACACCTCTCATCACCTTTTCATTCCTTAACATACATAACAAAGGTTCTATCACACATATAAAAACAATTGGCAACAATGGACATCCCTGTCTTACTCCTGATTCAATCCTAATATTCTTTGTGAAACACCTATTCACCAATACCTTACTACTCAAATCTTCATACATACTTCTTATTTTACTCACAAACACACTCGGAAACCCCATTCTTATCAACACCCTCAACATAAACTCATGTGAAACCCTATCAAAAGCCTTCTCAAAATCCAGTGCCATCAGAAACATTCTTTGCCCTCTACTCACACAATCTTCAACCACATCCCTTAACAACACCAAATTATCACTTATTCATCTTTCAGGCACTGCACACACTGGATCCTCTCCAATCATCTGATCAATCACTCCTCTCATTCTATTCGCAATCACTTTCGCATAAATCTTATAGTCCACATTCAACAACGTTATCGGCCTCCAATTTTTCAAACACTTCCTCTCACCTTTCTTATGTATCATAACAACCACACCATCTTTCATAGAAGCACTCATCTTCCCATTCTCAAGCATATACTTAATAATTTCTACAACATCCTTACTCACTATCTCCCACAAACTTCTATAAAATTCCACAGGCATACCAGCATTCCCTGACATCTTATTTTTTTCATGCTATCCACTGCCCCCTTCACCTCTTTCTCAGTCACCTCACCACATAATATACTACAGTCACTCTCATCCACTTTGTCACTAATTGCATTTAATACTTCACTCTCCATACTATCATCACTTGCTTTCTTTCCATATAGACAACTATAAAATTTCTCCACTTCTTCAATCACTTCCACACCTCTTCCTTCCATTCCATCCTCTCATTACCACATCCATATCTTTTCTTCCACCACACACTTTCCTGAAAAAAAAACTAGTACATTTCTCATCCTTTTCCATACATTCTACTTTTGCTCTATAAATTATTTGTCTCCCTTTCTCTTCCATACTTCTTTTAATCTCCTTTCTCTCTTGTATCAATTCTTCAGACACATTAAAACCACATTCTCTCATTCTATATAAATATTCCAGCCTTCTATTCATCCATTCCTCTTTTTCTCTCCTAATTCTCGCCATTCTACCTGTATTCTTTCTAAAAAAAAAAAACATCCAATTTCCTTTTTCACCCAATCCCACCATTTTAACTTACAATCATACTCTTTCATTCTTCCTTTCCATTCTGCATAGCATTCAACAAACTGATCTTTCACATCAGCATTCTAAAACACACTTACATTTAACTTCCATACTCCCCTTCTATAATCCACACCTGTTATACATTCAATCTTACATTAAATACACTCATGATCAGAAAAACCCACTTTGTTCTGTTCATAACTGACACATGTGAACTCTCTTGTAACAAAAAAATAATCTAAACGCGATACAATCATTCCCCTATCTGCCTTATAAGTAGTTCTTGGTTCTCCTATACCACACATTCTCGCAACATCCTTCAGTGAAAAATCCTCATTCTTCTTAACATTCCCCCCGTGACATCAATCTTAGCTTCCTTCAACCCTCTCTTCACACCTCTATCTATCACACAATTCATGTCTCCTGCAATTACTACCGGCATCCTTTCAACCAAAAAAAAACACAATCTTTTCAAACTATTCTATTATTTGTTCTCATCAGCATGTACATATATATTAAATAATTTGCACCTCCACCCACCAAAATTCAACGTAACAACAATACATCTACCTGGTTCAATAATTGTGTAAGATTCTATTTTAATATGTCTACCCTTCACCAAAACACCTATACCATCACACTTCTTTTCCCCAGGCCCACTCCACACTGAATCCCCTTATGCCCACTCATCCTTCTATGGTGCATGTGTTATCCCACATTACTGCAAACAAATAATCTCACTCCCTACTCTACTTACATGGTCTAAAACTGCCGCCATTTTATTCCTGTTTTTACATCCCCTTACATTAAGGGATGCCAGGCATATACTTTTTGCAGCACTAAATGCTTACTTATAAGGAACCTTCCCCTTTTAAACAATTTTTATGTTATTCCATTCCCTGTTCCATAATTGGAGACTTTATGGTGGTTGCCATGGCGACGGTTCCTAGGCAACTGGTTGCCATGGTGATGGTTGCTAGGCAACTGGTTGCCATGGCGACGGTTGCTAGGCAACTGGTTGCCATGGCGACGGTTGCTAGGCAACTGGTTGCTATGGCGACGGTTGCTAGGCAACTGGTTGCCATGGCGATGGTTGCTAGGCAACTGGTTGCCATGGCGATGGATGCCATGGTGACAGTTGCTAGGCAACTGGTTGCCATGGTGACAGTTGCAAGGCAACTGGTTGCCATGGCGAAGGTTGCTAGGCAACTGGTTGCCATGGTGACGGTTGCTAGGCAACTGGTTGCCATGGCGATGGTTGCTAGGCAACTGGTTGCCATGGCGATGGTTGCCATGGCGACGGTTGCTAGGCAACTGGTTGCCATGGTGACGGTTGCTAGGCAACTGGTTGCCATGGCGATGGTTGCTAGGCAACTGGTTGCCATGGTGACGGTTGCTAGGCAACTGGTTGCCATGGCGACGGTTGCTAGGCAACTGGTTGCCATGGCGACGGTTGCTAGGCAACTGGTTGCCATGGCGATGGTTGCTAGACAACTGGTTGCCATGGCAACGGTTGCTAGGCAACTGGTTGCCATGGCGACGGTTGCTAGGCAACTGGTTGCCATGGCAATGGTTGCTAGGCAACTGGTTGCCATGGCGATGGTTGCCATTGCGATGGTTGCTAGGCAACTGGTTGCCATGGCGATGGTTGCTAGGTAATTGGTTGCCATGGCGACGGTTGCTAGGCAACTGGTTGCCATGGTGATGGTTGCTAGGCAACTGGTTGCCATGGCGATGGTTGCTAGGCAACTGGTTGCCATGGCGATGGTTGCTAGGCAACTGGTTGCCATGGCGATGGTTGCTAGGCAACTGGTTGCCATGGCGATGGTTGCCATGGTGATGGTTGCTAGGCAACTGGTTGCCATGGTGACGGTTGCAAGGCAACTGGTTGCCATGGCGACGGTTGCTAGGCAACTGGTTGCCATGGCGACGGTTGCTAGGCAACTGGTTGCCATGGCGATGGTTGCTAGGCAACTGGTTGCCATGGCGATGGTTGCCATGGTGATGGTTGCTAGGCAACTGGTTGCCATGGCGATGGTTGCTAGGCAACTGGTTGCCATGGCGATGGTTGCTAGGCAACTGGTTGCCATGGCGATGGTTGCTACGCAACTGGTTGCCATGGCGACAGTTGCTTGGCAACTGGTTGCCATGGCGACGGTTGCTAGGCAACTGGTTGCCATGGCGATGGTTGCCATGGCGATGGTTGCTAGGCAACTGGTTGCCATGGCGATGGTTGCTAGGCAACTGGTTGCCATGGCAATGGTTGCTAGGCAACTGGTTGCCATGGCGACAGTTGCTAGGCAACTGGTTGCCATGGCGACGGTTGCTAGGCAACTGGTTGCCATGGCGACGGTTGCTAGGCAACTGGTTGCCATGGCGATGGTTGCTAGGCAACTGGTTGCCATGGCAATGGTTGCTAGGCAACTGGTTGCCATGGCGATGGTTGCTAGGCAACTGGTTGCCATGGCGATGGTTGCCATGGTGATAATAGCTAGGCAACTGGTTGCCATGGCAACGGTTGCTAGGCAACTGGTTGCCATGGCGACGGTTGCTAGGCAACTGGTTGCCATGGCGACGGTTGCTAGGCAACTGGTTGCCATGGCGATGGTTGCTAGGCAACTGGTTGCCATGGCAATGGTTGCTAGGCAACTGGTTGCCATGGCGATGGTTGCTAGGCAACTGGTTGCCATGGCGATGGTTGCCATGGTGATAATAGCTAGGCAACTGGTTGCCATGGCAACGGTTGCTAGGCAACTGGTTGCCATGGCGACGGTTGCTAGGCAACTGGTTGCCATGGCGATGGTTGCTAGGCAACTGGTTGCCATGGCAATGGTTGCTAGGCAACTGGTTGCCATGGCAATGGTTGCTAGGCAACTGGTTGCCATGGCGATGGTTGCCATTGCGATGGTTGCTAGGCAACTGGTTGCCATGGCGATGGTTGCTAGGTAATTGGTTGCCATGGCGACAGTTGCTAGACAACTGGTTGCCATGGTGATGGTTGCTAGGCAACTGGTTGCCATGGCAATGGTTGCTAGGCAACTGGTTGCCATGGCGATGGTTGCTAGGCAACTGGTTGCCATGGCAATGGTTGCCATGGTGATGGTTGCTAGGCAACTGGTTGCCATGGTGACGGTTGCAAGGCAACTGGTTGCCATGGCGACGGTTGCTAGGCAACTGGTTGCCATGGCGACGGTTGCTAGGCAACTGGTTGCCATGTCGATGGTTGCTAGGCAACTGGTTGCCATGGCGATGGTTGCCATGGTGATGGTTGCTAGGCAACTGGTTGCCATGGCGATGGTTGCTAGGCAACTGGTTGCCATGGCGATGGTTGCTAGGCAACTGGTTGCCATGGCGATGGTTGCTACGCAACTGGTTGCCATGGCGACAGTTGCTTGGCAACTGGTTGCCATGGCGACGGTTGCTAGGCAACTGGTTGCCATGGCGATGGTTGCCATGGCGATGGTTGCTAGGCAACTGGTTGCCATGGCGATGGTTGCTAGGCAACTGGTTGCCATGGCGATGGTTGCTAGGCAACTGGTTGCCATGGCAACGGTTGCTAGGCAACTGGTTGCCATGGTGACGGTTGCTAGGCAACTGGTTGCCATGGCGATGGATGCCATGGTGATAATTGCTAGGCAACTGGTTGCCATGGCGACGGTTGCTAGACAACTGGTTGCCATGGCAACGGTTGCTAGGCAACTGGTTGCCATGGCGACGGTTGCTAGGCAACTGGTTGCCATGGCGATGGTTGCTAGGCAACTGGTTGCCATGGCAATGGTTGCTAGGCAACTGGTTGCCATGGCGACGGTTGCTATGCAACTGGTTGCCATGTCGATGGTTACCATGGCGACGGTTGCTAGGCAACTGGTTGCCATGGCGATGGTTGCCATGGTGACGGTTGCTAGGCAACTGGTTGCCATGGCGACAGTTGCTAGTCAACTGGTTGCCATGGCGATGGTTGCTAGGCAACTGGTTGCCATGGCGAAGGTTGCTAGGCAACTGGTTGCCATGGCGACGGTTGCTAGGCAACTGGTTGCCATGGCGACGGTTGCTAGGCAACTGGTTGCCATGGCGACGGTTGCTAGGCAACTGGTTGCCATGGCGACGGTTGTTTGGCAACTGGTTGCCATGGTGATGGTTGCTAGGCAACTGGTTGCCATGGCGACGGTTGCTTGGCAACTGGTTGCCATGGCGACGGTTGCTAGGCAAGTGGTTGCCATGGCGATGGTTGCCATGGCGATGGTTGCTAGGCAACTGGTTGCCATGGCGATGGTTGCTAGGCAACTGGTTGCCATGGCGATGGTTGCTAGGCAACTGGTTGCCATGGCGACGGTTTCTAGGCAACTGGTTGCCATGGCGACGGTTGCTAGGCAACTGGTTGCCATGGCGATGGTTGCCATGGTGATAATTGCTAGGCAACTGGTTGCCATGGCGACGGTTGCTAGACAACTGGTTGCCATGGCAACGGTTGCTAGGCAACTGGTTGCCATGGCGACGGTTGCTAGGCAACTGGTTGCCATGGCAACGGTTGCTAGGCAACTGGTTGCCATGGCGACGGTTGCTAGGCAACTGGTTGCCATGGCGATGGTTGCTAGGCAACTGGTTGCCATGGCAATGGTTGCTAGGCAACTGGTTGCCATGGCAATGGTTGCTAGGCAACTGGTTGCCATGGTGATGGTTGCCATTGCGATGGTTGCTAGGCAACTGGTTGCCATGGCGACGGTTGCTAGGCAACTGGTTTCCATGGCGACGGTTGCTAGGCAACTGGTTGCCATGGCGACGGTTGCTAGGCAACTGGTTGCCATGGCGATGGTTGCCATGGTGACGGTTGCTAGGCAACTGGTTGCCATGGCGACGGTTGCTAGGCAACTGGTTGCCATGGCGATGGTTGCTAGGCAACTGGTTGCCATGGTGACGGTTGCTAGGCAACTGGTTGCCATGGCGATGGTTGCTAGTCAACTGGTTGCCATGGCGATGGTTGCTAGGCAACTGGTTGCCATGGCGACAGTTGCTAGGCAACTGGTTTCCATGGCGACGGTTGCTAGGCAACTGGTTGCCATGGCGATGGTTGCTAGGCAACTGGTTGCCATGGCGACGGTTGCTAGGCAACTGGTTGCCATGGCGATGGTTGCCATGGTGATGGTTGCTAGTCAACTGGTTGCCATGGCGATGGTTGCTAGGCAACTGGTTGCCATGGCGAAGGTTGCTAGGCAACGGGTTGCCATGGCGACGGTTGCTAGGCAACTGGTTGCCATGGCGATGGTTGCTAGGCAACTGGTTGCCATGGTGACGGTTGCTAGGCAACTGGTTGCCATGGCGACGGTTGCTAGGCAACTGGTTGCCATGGTGATGGTTGCTAGGCAACTGGTTGCCATGGCGATGGTTGCTTGGCAACTGGTTGCCATGGCGACGGTTGCTAGGCAACTGGTTGCCATGGCGATGGTTGCTAGGCAACTGGTTGCCATGGCGATGGTTGCTAGGCAACTGGTTGCCATGGCGATGGTTGCTAGGCAACTGGTTGCCATGGCGATGGTTGCTAGGCAACTGGTTGCCATGGCGACGGTTGCTAGGCAACTGGTTGCCATGGCGATGGTTGCCATGGTGATAATTGCTAGGCAACTGGTTGCCATGGCGACGGTTGCTAGACAACTGGTTGCCATGGCAACGGTTGCTAGGCAACTGGTTGCCATGGCGACGGTTGCTAGGCAACTGGTTGCCATGGCAACGGTTGCTAGGCAACTGGTTGCCATGGCGACGGTTGCTAGGCAATTGGTTGCCATGGCGATGGTTGCTAGGCAACTGGTTGCCATGGCAATGGTTGCTAGGCAACTGGTTGCCATGGCAATGGTTGCTAGGCAACTGGTTGCCATGGCGATGGTTGCCATTGCGATGGTTGCTAGGCAACTGGTTGCCATGGCGATGGTTGCTAGGCAACTGGTTGCCATGGCGACGGTTGCTAGGCAACTGGTTGCCATGGCGACGGTTGCTAGGCAACTGGTTGCCATGGCGACGGTTGCTAGGCAACTGGTTGCCATGGCGACGGTTGCTAGGCAACTGGTTGCCATGGCGATGGTTGCTAGGCAACTGGTTGCCATGGTGATGGTTGCTAGGCAACTGGTTGCCATGGCGATGGTTGCCATGGTGATGGTTGCTAGGCAACTGGTTGCCATGGTGACGGTTGCAAGGCAACTGGTTGCCATGGCGACGGTTGCTAGGCAACTGGTTGCCATGGCGACGGTTGCTAGGCAACTGGTTGCCATGGCGACAGTTACTAGGCAACTGGTTGCCATGGCGATGGTTGCTAGGCAACTGGTTGCCATGGCGATGGTTGCCATGGCGACAGTTGCTAGGCAACTGGATGCCATGGTGATGGTTGCTAGGCAACTTGTTGCCATGGCGACGGTTGCTAGGCAACTGGTTGCCATGGCAACGGTTGCTAGGCAACTGGTTGCCATGGCGATGGTTGCCATGGCGATGGTTGCTAGGCAACTGGTTGCCATGGCGATGGTTGCTAGGCAACTGGTTGCCATGGCGATGGTTGCTAGGCAACTGGTTGCCATGGCGACGGTTGCTAGGCAACTGGTTGCCATGGCGACGGTTGCTAGGCAACTGGTTGCCATGGCGATGGTTGCCATGGTGATAATTGCTAGGCAACTGGTTGCCATGGAGACAGTTGCTAGACAACTGGTTGCCATGGCAATGGTTGCTAGGCAACTGTTTGCCATGGCGACGGTTGCTAGGCAACTGGTTGCCATGGCAACGGTTGCTAGGCAACTGGTTGCCATGGCGACGGTTGCTAGGCAACTGGTTGCCATGGCGATGGTTGCTAGGCAACTGGTTGCCATGGCAATGGTTGCTAGGCAACTGGTTGCCATGGCAATGGTTGCTAGGCAACTGGTTGCCATGGCGATGGTTGCCATTGCGATGGTTGCTAGGCAACTGGTTGCCATGGCGATGGTTGCTAGGCAACTGGTTGCCATGGCGACGGTTGCTAGGCAACTGGTTGCCATGGCGATGGTTGCTAGGCAACTGGTTGCCATGGCGATGGTTGCTAGGCAACTGGTTGCCATGGCGATGGTTGCCATGGTGATGGTTGCCATGGTGATGGTTGCTAGGCAACTGGTTGCCATGGCGACAGTTGCTAGTCAACTGGTTGCCATGGCGATGGTTGCTAGGCAACTGGTTGCCATGGCGAAGGTTGCTAGGCAACTGGTTGCCATGGCGATGGTTGCTAGGCAACTGGTTGCCATGGCGACGGTTGCTAGGCAACTGGTTGCCATGGTGACGGTTGCTAGGCAACTGGTTGCCATGGCGACGGTTGCTAGGCAACTGGTTGCCATGGTGATGGTTGCTAGGCAACTGGTTGCCATGGCGATGGTTGCTTGGCAACTGGTTGCCATAGCGATGGTTGCTAGGCAACTGGTTGCCATGGCGATGGTTGCCATGGCGATGGTTGCTAGGCAACTGGTTGCCATGGCGATGGTTGCTAGGCAACTGGTTGCCATGGTGATGGTTGCTAGGCAACTGGTTGCCATGGCGACGGTTGCTAGGCAACTGGTTGCCATGGCGACGGTTGCTAGGCAACTGGTTGCCATGGCGATGGTTGCCATGGTGATAATTGCTAGGCAACTGGTTGCCATGGTGACGGTTGCTAGACAACTGGTTGCCATGGCAACGGTTGCTAGGCAACTGGTTGCCATGGCGACGGTTGCTAGGCAACTGGTTGCCATGGCGATGGTTGCTAGGCAACTGGTTGCCATGGCAATGGTTGCTAGGCAACTGGTTGCCATGGCGACGGTTGCTATGCAACTGGTTGCCATGTCGATGGTTACCATGGCGACGGTTGCTAGGCAACTGGTTTGCCATGGCGATGGTTGCTAGGCAACTGGTTGCCATGGTGATGGTTGCCATGGCGATGGTTGCTAGGCAACTGGTTGCCATGGTGATGGTTGCAAGGCAACTGGTTGCCATGGCGATGGTTGCTAGGCAACTGGTTGCCATGGTGATGGTTGCTAGGCAACTGGTTGCCATGGCGATGGTTGCTAGGCAACTGGTTGCCATGGCAATGGTTGCCATGGTGATGGTTGCTAGGCAACTGGTTGCCATGGTGACGGTTGCAAGGCAACTGGTTGCCATGGCGATGGTTGCTATGCAACTGGTTGCCATAGCGACGGTTGCTTGGCAACTGGTTGCCATGGCGACGGTTGCTAGGCAACTGGTTGCCATGGTGATGGTTGCTAGGCAACTGGTTGCCATGGTGACGGTTGCTAGGCAACTGGTTGCCATGGTGACGGTTGCTAGGCAACTGTTTGCCATGGCAATGGTTGCTATGCAACTGGTTGCCATGGCGACGGTTGCTTGGCAACTGGTTGCCATGGCGATGGTTGCTAGGCAACTGGTTGCCATGGTGATGGTTGCTAGGCAACTGGTTGCCATGGCGACAGTTGCTAGTCAACTGGTTGCCATGGCGATGGTTGCTAGGCAACTGGTTGCCATGGCGACGGTTGCTAGGCAACTGGTTGCCATGGCGATGGTTGCTAGGCAACTGGTTGCCATGGCGATGGTTGTTAGGCAACTGGTTTCCATGGCGATGGTTGCTAGGCAACTGGTTGCCATGGCGACGGTTGCTAGGCAACTGGTTGCCATGGCGACGGTTGCTAGGCAACTGGTTGCCATGGCGATGGTTGCCATGGTGACGGTTGCTAGGCAACTGGTTGCCATGGCGACGGTTGCTAGTCAACTGGTTGCCATGGCGATGGTTGCTAGGCAACTGGTTGCCATGGTGAAGGTTGCTAGGCAACTGGTTGCCATGGTGATGGTTGCTAGGCAACTGGTTGCCATGGCGACGGTTGCTAGGCAACTGGTTGCCATGGTGATGGTTGCTAGGCAACTGGTTGCCATGGCGATGGTTGCTAGGCAACTGGTTGCCATGGCGATGGTTGCTAGGCAACTGGTTGCCATGGCGACGGTTGCTAGGCAACTGGTTGCCATGGCGACGGTTGCTAGGCAACTGGTTGCCATGGTGACGGTTGCTAGGCAACTGGTTGCCATGGTGAAGGTTGCTAGGCAACTGGTTGCCATGGCGACAGTTGCTAGGCAACTGGTTGCCATGGTGATGGTTGCTAGGCAACTGGTTGCCATGGCGACTGTTGCTAGGCAACTGGTTGCCATGGCGACGGTTGCTAGGCAACTGGTTGCCATGGCGATGGTTGCTAGGCAACTGGTTGCCATGGTGACGGTTGCTAGGCAACTGGTTGCCATGGCGACGTTTGCTAGGCAACTGGTTGCCATGGCGATGGTTGCTAGGCAACTGGTTGCCATGGCGACGGTTGCTAGGCAACTGGTTGCCATGGCGACGGTTGCTAGGCAACTGGTTGCCATGGCGACGGTTGCTAGGCAACTGGTTGCCATGGCGACGGTTGCTAGGCAACTGGTTGCCATGGCGATGGTTGCCATGGTGACGGTTGCTAGGCAACTGGTTGCCATGGCGACGGTTGCTAGTCAACTGGTTGCCATGGCGATGGTTGCTAGGCAACTGGTTGCCATGGCGAAGGTTGCTAGGCAACTGGTTGCCATGGCGACGGTTGCTAGGCAACTGGTTGCCATGGCGACGGTTGCTAGGCAACTGGTTGCCATGGTGATGGTTGCTAGGCAACTGGTTGCCATGGTGACGGTTGCTAGGCAACTGGTTGCCATGGTGATGGTTGCTAGGCAACTGGTTGCCATGGCGATGGTTGCTAGGCAACTGGTTGCCATGGCGATGGTTGCTAGGCAACTGGTTGCCATGGCGATGGTTGCCATGGTGACGGTTGCTAGGCAACTGGTTGCTAGGCAACTGGTTGCTAGGCAACTGGTCGCCATGGTGATGGTTGCCATGGCGACGGTTCCTAGGCAACTGGTTGCCATGGCGATGGTTGCTAGGCAACTGGTTGCCATGGCGATGGTTGCTAGGCAACTGGTTGCCATGGCGATGGTTGCCATGGCGACGGTTCCTAGGCAACTGGTTGCCATGGTGACGGTTGCTAGGCAACTGGTTGCCATGGTGACGGTTGCTAGGCAACTGGTTGCCATGGCGAAGGTTGCTAGGCAACTGGTTGCCATGGTGACGGTTGCTAGGCAACAGGTTGCCATGGCGACGGTTGCTAGGCAACTGGTTGCCATGGCGACGGTTGCTAGGCAACTGGTTGCCATGGCGACGGTTGCTAGGCAACTGGTTGCCATGGCGACGGTTGCTAGGCAACTGGTTGCCATGGCGACGGTTGCTAGGCAACTGGTTGCCATGGTGACGGATGCTAGGCAACTGTTTGCCATGGCGATGGTTGCCATGGCGATGGTTGCCATGGCGATGGTTGCTAGGCAACTGGTTGCCATGGCGATGGTTGCTAGGCAACTGGTTGCCATGGCGACGGTTGCTAGGCAACTGGTTGCCATGGCGATGGTTGCCATGGTGACGGTTGCTAGGCAACTGGTTGCCATGGTGACGGTTGCTAGGCAACTGGTTGCCATGGCGACGGTTGCTAGGCAACTGGTTGCCATGGTGATGGTTGCAAGGCAACTGGTTGCCATGGCGATGGTTGCTATGCAACTGGTTGCCATAGCGACGGTTGCTTGGCAACTGGTTGCCATGGCGACGGTTGCTAGGCAACTGGTTGCCATGGTGATGGTTGCTAGGCAACTGGTTGCCATGGTGACGGTTGCTAGGCAACTGTTTGCCATGGCGATGGTTGCTATGCAACTGGTTGCCATGGCGACGGTTGCTTGGCAACTGGTTGCCATGGCGATGGTTGCTAGGCAACTGGTTGCCATGGTGATGGTTGCTAGGCAAGTGGTTGCCATGGCGACAGTTGCTAGTCAACTGGTTGCCATGGCGATGGTTGCTAGGCAACTGGTTGCCATGGCGACGGTTGCTAGGCAACTGGTTGCCATGGCGATGGTTGCTAGGCAACTGGTTGCCATGGCGATGGTTGTTAGGCAACTGGTTTCCATGGCGATGGTTGCTAGGCAACTGGTTGCCATGGCGACGGTTGCTAGGCAACTGGTTGCCATGGCGACGGTTGCTAGGCAACTGGTTGCCATGGCGATGGTTGCCATGGTGACGGTTGCTAGGCAACTGGTTGCCATGGCGACGGTTGCTAGTCAACTGGTTGCCATGGCGATGGTTGCTAGGCAACTGGTTGCCATGGCGAAGGTTGCTAGGCAACTGGTTGCCATGGCGACGGTTGCTAGGCAACTGGTTGCCATGGCGACGGTTGCTAGGCAACTGGTTGCCATGGTGATGGTTGCTAGGCAACTGGTTGCCATGGCGATGGTTGCTAGGCAACTGGTTGCCATGGCGATGGTTGCTAGGCAACTGGTTGCCATGGCGACGGTTGCTAGGCAACTGGTTGCCATGGCGACGGTTGCTAGGCAACTGGTTGCCATGGCGACGGTTGCTAGGCAACTGGTTGCCATGGCGATGGTTGCTAGGCAACTGGTTGCCATGGCGACAGTTGCTAGGCAACTGGTTGCCATGGTGATGGTTGCTAGGCAACTGGTTGCCATGGCGACGGTTGCTAGGCAACTGGTTGCCATGGCGACGGTTGCTAGGCAACTGGTTGCCATGGCGATGGTTGCTAGGCAACTGGTTGCCATGGTGACGGTTGCTAGGCAACTGGTTGCCATGGCGACGGTTG
The DNA here is from genome assembly GCA_031769625.1 of Taudactylus pleione. Lineage (NCBI taxonomy): Eukaryota > Metazoa > Chordata > Amphibia > Anura > Myobatrachidae > Taudactylus > Taudactylus pleione. The sequence goes on along the minus strand of JAUIMM010000479.1, from coordinate 344,267 downwards.
CTAGGCAACTGGTTGCCATGGCGATGGTTGCTAGGCAACTGGTTGCCATGGCGACGTTTGCTAGGCAACTGGTTTCCATGCCGATGGTTGCTAGGCAACTGGTTGCCATGGCGACGGTTGCTAGGCAACTGGTTGCCATGGCGACGGTTGCTAGGCAACTGGTTGCCATGGCGATGGTTGCCATGGTGACGGTTGCTAGGCAACTGGTTGCCATGGCGACGGTTGCTAGTCAACTGGTTGCCATGGCGATGGTTGCTAGGCAACTGGTTGCCATGGCGAAGGTTGCTAGGCAACTGGTTGCCATGGCGACGGTTGCTAGGCAACTGGTTGCCATGGCGACGGTTGCTAGGCAACTGGTTGCCATGGTGATGGTTGCTAGGCAACTGGTTGCCATGGCGACGGTTGCTAGGCAACTGGTTGCCATGGTGATGGTTGCTAGGCAACTGGTTGCCATGGCGATGGTTGCTAGGCAACTGGTTGCCATGGCGATGGTTGCTAGGCAACTGGTTGCCATGGCGATGGTTGCCATGGTGACGGTTGCTAGGCAACTGGTTGTCATGGCGATGGTTGCTAGGCAACTGGTTGCTAGGCAACTGGTCGCCATGGTGATGGTTGCCATGGCGACGGTTCCTAGGCAACTGGTTGCCATGGCGATGGTTGCTAGGCAACTGGTTGCCATGGCGATGGTTGCTAGGCAACTGGTTGCCATGGCGATGGTTGCCATGGCGACGGTTCCTAGGCAACTGGTTGCCATGGTGACGGTTGCTAGGCAACTGGTTGCCATGGTGATGGTTGCTAGGCAACTGGTTGCCATGGCGAAGGTTGCTAGGCAACTGGTTGCCATGGTGACGGTTGCTAGGCAACTGGTTGCCATGGCGACGGTTGCTAGGCAACTGGTTGCCATGGCGACGGTTGCTAGGCAACTGGTTGCCATGGCGACGGTTGCTAGGCAACTGGTTGCCATGGCGACGGTTGCTAGGCAACTGGTTGCCATGGTGACGGATGCTAGGCAACTGTTTGCCATGGCGATGGTTGCCATGGCGATGGTTGCCATGGCGATGGTTGCTAGGCAACTGGTTGCCATGGCGATGGTTGCTAGGCAACTGGTTGCCATGGCGACGGTTGCTAGGCAACTGGTTGCCATGGCGATGGTTGCCATGGTGACGGTTGCTAGGCAACTGGTTGCCATGGCGATGGTTGCTAGGCAACTGGTTGCCATGGCGAAGGTTGCTAGGCAACTGGTTGCCATGGTGACGGTTGCTAGGCAACTGGTTGCCATGGCGACGGTTGCTAGGCAACTGGTTGCCATGGCGATGGTTGCTAGGCAACTGGTTGCCATGGCGACGGTTGCTAGGCAACTGGTTGCCTTGGCGATGGTTGCCATGGTGACGGTTGCTAGGCAACTGGTTGCCATGGCGATGGTTGCTAGGCAACTGGTTGCCATGGCGAAGGTTGCTAGGCAACTGGTTGCCATGGCGACGGTTGCTAGGCAACTGGTTGCCATGGCGACGGTTGCTAGTCAACTGGTTGCCATGGCGATGGTTGCTAGGCAACTGGTTGCCATGGTGAAGGTTGCTAGGCAACTGGTTGCCATGACGAAGGTTGCTAGGCAACTGGTTGCCAAGGTGACGGTTGCTAGGCAACTGGTTGCCATGGCGACGGTTGCTAGGCAACTGGTTGCCATGGCGACGGTTGCTAGGCAACTGGTTGCCATGGCGACGGTTGCTAGGCAACTGGTTGCCATGGCGACGGTTGCTAGGCAACTGGTTGCCATGGCGATGGTTGCTAGGCAACTGGTTGCCATGGCGACGGTTGCTAGGCAACTGGTTGCCATGGCGACGGTTGCTAGGCAACTGGTTGCCATGGCGACGGTTGCTAGGCAACTGGTTGCCATGGCGATGGTTGCCATGGTGACGGTTGCTAGGCAACTGGTTGCCATGGCGACGGTTGCTAGGCAACTGGTTGCCATGGCGATGGTTGCTAGGCAACTGGTTGCCATGGCGACGGTTGCTAGGCAACTGGTTGCCATGGCGATGGTTGCCATGGTGACGGTTGCTAGGCAACTGGTTGCCATGGCGACGGTTGCTAGTCAACTGGTTGCCATGGCGATGGTTGCTAGGCAACTGGTTGCCATGGCGAAGGTTGCTAGGCAACTGGTTGCCATGGCGACGGTTGCTAGGCAACTGGTTGCCATGGCGACGGTTGCTAGTCAACTGGTTGCCATGGCGATGGTTGCTAGGCAACTGGTTGCCATGGCGAAGGTTGCTAGGCAACTGGTTGCCATGGCGAAGGTTGCTAGGCAACTGGTTGCCATGGCGAAGGTTGCTAGGCAACTGGTTGCCAAGGCGACGGTTGCTAGGCAACTGGTTGCCATGGTGACGGTTGCTAGGCAACTGGTTGCCATGGCGACGGTTGCTAGGCAACTGGTTGCCATGGCGACGGTTGCTAGGCAACTGGTTGCCATGGCGACGGTTGCTAGTCAACTGGTTGCCATGGCGACGGTTGCTAGGCAACTGGTTGCCATGGCGATGGTTGCTAGGCAACTGGTTGCCATGGCGATGGTTGCCATGGTGACGGTTGCTAGGCAACTGGTTGCCATGGCGACGGTTGCTAGTCAACTGGTTGCCATGGCGATGGTTGCTAGGCAACTGGTTGCCATGGCGAAGGTTGCTAGGCAACTGGTTGCCATGGCGACGGTTGCTAGGCAACTGGTTGCCATGGCGACGGTTGCTAGTCAACTGGTTGCCATGGCGATGGTTGCTAGGCAACTGGTTGCCATGGCGACGGTTGCTAGGCAACTGGTTGCCATGGCGACGGTTGCAAGGCAACTGGTTGCCATGGCGACGGTTGCTAGGCAACTGGTTGCCATGGCGATGGTTGCCATGGCGCCGGTTACTAGGCAACTGGTTGCCATGGTGACAGTTGATAGGCAACTGGTTGCCATGGCGACGGTTGCTAGGCAACTGGTTGCCATGGCGATGGTTGCTAGGCAACTGGTTGCCATGGCGACGGTTGCAAGGCAACTGGTTGCCATGGCGACAGTTGCTAGGCAACTGGTTGCCATGGCGACGGTTGCTAGGCAACTGGTTGCCATGGCGACAGTTGCCATGGCGACGGTTGCTAGGCAACTGGTTGCCATGGCGATGGTTGCTAGGCAACTGGTTGCCATGGCGACGGTTGCTAGGCAACTGGTTGCCATGGCGACGGTTGCTAGGCAACTGGTTGCCATGGCGATGGTTGCTAGGCAACTGGTTGCCATGGCGATGGTTGCTAGGCAACTGGTTGCCATGGCGACAGTTGCCATGGCGATGGTTGCTAGGCAACTGGTTGCCATGGCGATGGTTGCTAGGCAACTGGTTGCCATGGTGACGGTTGCTAGGCAACTGGTTGCCATGGCAACGGTTGCTAAGCAACTGGTTGCCATGGCGATGGTTGCTAGGCAACTGGTTGCCATGGCGATGGTTGCCATGGCGACGGTTCCTAGGCAACTGGTTGTCATGGCGATGGTTGCTAGGCAACTGGTCGCCATGGCGATGGTTGCCATGGTGACGGTTGCTAGGCAACTGGTTGCCATGGCGACGGTTGCTAGGCAACTGGTTGCCATGGCGAAGGTTGCTAGGCAACTGGTTGCCATGGCGATGGTTGCTAGGCAACTGGTTGCCATGGCGACGGTTGCTAGGCAACTGGTTGCCATGGCGACGGTTGCTAGGCAACTGGTTGCCATGGCGACGGTTGCTAGGCAACTGGTTGCCATGGTGACGGATGCTAGGCAACTGGTTGCCATGGCGATGGTTGCCATGGCGATGGTTGCCATGGCGATGGTTGCTAGGCAACTGGTTGCCATGGCGACGGTTGCTAGACAACTGGTTGCCATGGCGACGGTTGCTAGTCAACTGGTTGCCATGGCGATGGTTGCTAGGCAACTGGTTGCCATGGCGACGGTTGCTAGGCAACTGGTTGCCATGGCGACGGTTGCAAGGCAACTGGTTGCCATGGCGACGGTTGCTAGGCAACTGGTTGCCATGGCGATGGTTGCCATGGCGCCGGTTACTAGGCAACTGGTTGGCAAGGTTGACAGTTGATAGGCAACTGGTTGCCATGGCGATGGTTGCTAGGCAACTGGTTGCCATGGCGACGGTTGCAAGGCAACTGGTTGCCATGGCGACGGTTGCTAGGCAACTGGTTGCCATGGCGACGGTTGCTAGGCAACTGGTTGCCATGGCGACGGTTGCTAGGCAACTGGTTGCCATGGCGACAGTTGCCATGGCGACGGTTGCTAGGCAACTGGTTGCCATGGCGATGGTTGCTAGGCAACTGGTTGCCATGGCGACGGTTGCTAGGCAACTGGTTGCCATGGCGACGGTTGCTAGGCAACTGGTTGCCATGGCGATGGTTGCTAGGCAACTGGTTGCCATGGCGATGGTTGCTAGGCAACTGGTTGCCATGGCGACAGTTGCCATGGCGATGGTTGCTAGGCAACTGGTTGCCATGGCGACGGTTGCTAGGCAACTGGTTGCCATGGCGATGGTTGCTAGGCAACTGGTTGCCATGGCGATGGTTGCCATGGTGATAATAGCTAGGCAACTGGTTGCCATGGCAACGGTTGCTAGGCAACTGGTTGCCATGGCGACGGTTGCTAGGCAACTGGTTGCCATGGCGATGGTTGCTAGGCAACTGGTTGCCATGGCAATGGTTGCTAGGCAACTGGTTGCCATGGCAATGGTTGCTAGGCAACTGGTTGCCATGGCGATGGTTGCCATTGCGATGGTTGCTAGGCAACTGGTTGCCATGGCGATGGTTGCTAGGTAATTGGTTGCCATGGCGACGGTTGCTAGACAACTGGTTGCCATGGTGATGGTTGCTAGGCAACTGGTTGCCATGGCGATGGTTGCTAGGCAACTGGTTGCCATGGCGATGGTTGCTAGGCAACTGGTTGCCATGGCAATGGTTGCCATGGTGATGGTTGCTAGGCAACTGGTTGCCATGGTGACGGTTGCAAGGCAACTGGTTGCCATGGCGACGGTTGCTAGGCAACTGGTTGCCATGGCGACGGTTGCTAGGCAACTGGTTGCCATGTCGATGGTTGCTAGGCAACTGGTTGCCATGGCGATGGTTGCCATGGTGATGGTTGCTAGGCAACTGGTTGCCATGGCGATGGTTGCTAGGCAACTGGTTGCCATGGCGATGGTTGCTAGGCAACTGGTTGCCATGGCGATGGTTGCTACGCAACTGGTTGCCATGGCGACAGTTGCTTGGCAACTGGTTGCCATGGCGACGGTTGCTAGGCAACTGGTTGCCATGGCGATGGTTGCCATGGCGATGGTTGCTAGGCAACTGGTTGCCATGGCGATGGTTGCTAGGCAACTGGTTGCCATGGCGATGGTTGCTAGGCAACTGGTTGCCATGGCGACGGTTGCTAGGCAACTGGTTGCCATGGTGACGGTTGCTAGGCAACTGGTTGCCATGGCGATGGATGCCATGGTGATAATTGCTAGGCAACTGGTTGCCATGGCGACGGTTGCTAGACAACTGGTTGCCATGGCAACGGTTGCTAGGCAACTGGTTGCCATGGCGACGGTTGCTAGGCAACTGGTTGCCATGGCGATGGTTGCTAGGCAACTGGTTGCCATGGCAATGGTTGCTAGGCAACTGGTTGCCATGGCGACGGTTGCTATGCAACTGGTTGCCATGTCGATGGTTACCATGGCGACGGTTGCTAGGCAACTGGTTGCCATGGCGATGGTTGCCATGGTGACGGTTGCTAGGCAACTGGTTGCCATGGCGACAGTTGCTAGTCAACTGGTTGCCATGGCGATGGTTGCTAGGCAACTGGTTGCCATGGCGAAGGTTGCTAGGCAACTGGTTGCCATGGCGACGGTTGCTAGGCAACTGGTTGCCATGGCGACGGTTGCTAGGCAACTGGTTGCCATGGTAACGGTTGCTAGGCAACTGGTTGCCATGGCGACGGTTGTTTGGCAACTGGTTGCCATGGTGATGGTTGCTAGGCAACTGGTTGCCATGGCGACGGTTGCTTGGCAACTGGTTGCCATGGCGACGGTTGCTAGGCAAGTGGTTGCCATGGCGATGGTTGCTAGGCAACTGGTTGCCATGGCGATGGTTGCTAGGCAACTGGTTGCCATGGCGATGGTTGCTAGGCAACTGGTTGCCATGGCGACGGTTTCTAGGCAACTGGTTGCCATGGCGACGGTTGCTAGGCAACTGGTTGCCATGGCGATGGTTGCCATGGTGATAATTGCTAGGCAACTGGTTGCCATGGCGACGGTTGCTAGACAACTGGTTGCCATGGCAACGGTTGCTAGGCAACTGGTTGCCATGGCGACGGTTGCTAGGCAACTGGTTGCCATGGCAACGGTTGCTAGGCAACTGGTTGCCATGGCGACGGTTGCTAGGCAACTGGTTGCCATGGCGATGGTTGCTAGGCAACTGGTTGCCATGGCAATGGTTGCTAGGCAACTGGTTGCCATGGCAATGGTTGCTAGGCAACTGGTTGCCATGGTGATGGTTGCCATTGCGATGGTTGCTAGGCAACTGGTTGCCATGGCGACGGTTGCTAGGCAACTGGTTTCCATGGCGACGGTTGCTAGGCAACTGGTTGCCATGGCGACGGTTGCTAGGCAACTGGTTGCCATGGCGATGGTTGCCATGGTGATGGTTGCTAGGCAACTGGTTGCCATGGCGACGGTTGCTAGGCAACTGGTTGCCATGGCGAAGGTTGCTAGGCAACTGGTTGCCATGGTGACGGTTGCTAGGCAACTGGTTGCCATGGCGATGGTTGCTAGTCAACTGGTTGCCATGGCGATGGTTGCTAGGCAACTGGTTGCCATGGCGACAGTTGCTAGGCAACTGGTTTCCATGGCGACGGTTGCTAGGCAACTGGTTTCCATGGCGACGGTTGCTAGGCAACTGGTTGCCATGGCGATGGTTGCTAGGCAACTGGTTGCCATGGCGAAGGTTGCTAGGCAACAGGTTGCCATGGCGACGGTTGCTAGGCAACTGGTTGCCATGGCGATGGTTGCTAGGCAACTGGTTGCCATGGTGACGGTTGCTAGGCACTGGTTGCCATGGCGACGGTTGCTAGGCAACTGGTTGCCATGGTGATGGTTGCTAGGCAACTGGTTGCCATGGCGATGGTTGCTTGGCAACTGGTTGCCATGGCGACGGTTGCTAGGCAACTGGTTGCCATGGCGATGGTTGCTAGGCAACTGGTTGCCATGGCGACGGTTGCTAGGCAACTGGTTGCCATGGCGATGGTTGCTAGGCAACTGGTTGCCATGGCGACGGTTGCTAGGCAACTGGTTGCCATGGCGACGGTTGCTAGGCAACTGGTTGCCATGGCGATGGTTGCCATGGTGATAATTGCTAGGCAACTGGTTGCCATGGCGACGGTTGCTAGACAACTGGTTGCCATGGCAACGGTTGCTAGGCAACTGGTTGCCATGGCGACGGTTGCTAGGCAACTGGTTGCCATGGCAACGGTTGCTAGGCAACTGGTTGCCATGGCGACGGTTGCTAGGCAACTGGTTGCCATGGCGATGGTTGCTAGGCAACTGGTTGCCATGGCAATGGTTGCTAGGCAACTGGTTGCCATGGCAATGGTTGCTAGGCAACTGGTTGCCATGGCGATGGTTGCCATTGCGATGGTTGCTAGGCAACTGGTTGCCATGGCGATGGTTGCTAGGCAACTGGTTGCCATGGCGACGGTTGCTAGGCAACTGGTTGCCATGGCGACGGTTGCTAGGCAACTGGTTGCCATGGCGACGGTTGCTAGGCAACTGGTTGCCATGGCGACGGTTGCTAGGCAACTGGTTGCCATGGCGATGGTTGCTAGGCAACTGGTTGCCATGGCGATGGTTGCTAGGCAACTGGTTGCCATGGCGATGGTTGCCATGGTGATGGTTGCTAGGCAACTGGTTGCCATGGTGACGGTTGCAAGGCAACTGGTTGCCATGGCGACGGTTGCTAGGCAACTGGTTGCCATGGCGACGGTTGCTAGGCAACTGGTTGCCATGGCGACAGTTACTAGGCAACTGGTTGCCATGGCGATGGTTGCTAGGCAACTGGTTGCCATGGCGATGGTTGCCATGGCGACGGTTGCTAGGCAACTGGTTGCCATGGTGATGGTTGCTAGGCAACTTGTTGCCATGGCGACGGTTGCTAGGCAACTGGTTGCCATGGCAACGGTTGCTAGGCAACTGGTTGCCATGGCGATGGTTGCCATGGCGATGGTTGCTAGGCAACTGGTTGCCATGGCGATGGTTGCTAGGCAACTGGTTGCCATGGCGATGGTTGCTAGGCAACTGGTTGCCATGGCGACGGTTGCTAGGCAACTGGTTGCCATGGCGACGGTTGCTAGGCAACTGGTTGCCATGGCGATGGTTGCCATGGTGATAATTGCTAGGCAACTGGTTGCCATGGAGACAGTTGCTAGACAACTGGTTGCCATGGCAATGGTTGCTAGGCAACTGTTTGCCATGGCGACGGTTGCTAGGCAACTGGTTGCCATGGCAACGGTTGCTAGGCAACTGGTTGCCATGGCGACGGTTGCTAGGCAACTGGTTGCCATGGCGATGGTTGCTAGGCAACTGGTTGCCATGGCAATGGTTGCTAGGCAACTGGTTGCCATGGCAATGGTTGCTAGGCAACTGGTTGCCATGGCGATGGTTGCCATTGCGATGGTTGCTAGGCAACTGGTTGCCATGGCGATGGTTGCTAGGCAACTGGTTGCCATGGCGACGGTTGCTAGGCAACTGGTTGCCATGGCGATGGTTGCTAGGCAACTGGTTGCCATGGCGATGGTTGCTAGGCAACTGGTTGCCATGGCGATGGTTGCCATGGTGATGGTTGCCATGGTGATGGTTGCTAGGCAACTGGTTGCCATGGCGACAGTTGCTAGTCAACTGGTTGCCATGGCGATGGTTGCTAGGCAACTGGTTGCCATGGCGAAGGTTGCTAGGCAACTGGTTGCCATGGCGATGGTTGCTAGGCAACTGGTTGCCATGGCGACGGTTGCTAGGCAACTGGTTGCCATGGTGACGGTTGCTAGGCAACTGGTTGCCATGGCGACGGTTGCTAGGCAACTGGTTGCCATGGTGATGGTTGCTAGGCAACTGGTTGCCATGGCGATGGTTGCTTGGCAACTGGTTGCCATAGCGATGGTTGCTAGGCAACTGGTTGCCATGGCGATGGTTGCCATGGTGACGGTTGCAAGGCAACTGGTTGCCATGGCGACGGTTGCTAGGCAACTGGTTGCCATGGCGACGGTTGCTAGGCAACTGGTTGCCATGGCGACAGTTACTAGGCAACTGGTTGCCATGGCGATGGTTGCTAGGCAACTGGTTGCCATGGCGATGGTTGCCATGGCGACGGTTGCTAGGCAACTGGTTGCCATGGTGATGGTTGCTAGGCAACTTGTTGCCATGGCGACGGTTGCTAGGCAACTGGTTGCCATGGCAATGGTTGCTAGGCAACTGGTTGCCATGGTGATGGTTGCCATGGCGATGGTTGCTAGGCAACTGGTTGCCATGGCGATGGTTGCTAGGCAACTGGTTGCCATGGCGATGGTTGCTAGGCAACTGGTTGCCATGGCGACGGTTGCTAGGCAACTGGTTGCCATGGCGACGGTTGCTAGGCAACTGGTTGCCATGGCGATGGTTGCCATGGTGATAATTGCTAGGCAACTGGTTGCCATGGAGACAGTTGCTAGACAACTGGTTGCCATGGCAATGGTTGCTAGGCAACTGTTTGCCATGGCGACGGTTGCTAGGCAACTGGTTGCCATGGCAACGGTTGCTAGGCAACTGGTTGCCATGGCGACGGTTGCTAGGCAACTGGTTGCCATGGCGATGGTTGCTAGGCAACTGGTTGCCATGGCAATGGTTGCTAGGCAACTGGTTGCCATGGCAATGGTTGCTAGGCAACTGGTTGCCATGGCGATGGTTGCCATTGCGATGGTTGCTAGGCAACTGGTTGCCATGGCGATGGTTGCTAGGCAACTGGTTGCCATGGCGACGGTTGCTAGGCAACTGGTTGCCATGGCGATGGTTGCTAGGCAACTGGTTGCCATGGCGATGGTTGCTAGGCAACTGGTTGCCATGGCGATGGTTGCCATGGTGATGGTTGCCATGGTGATGGTTGCTAGGCAACTGGTTGCCATGGCGACAGTTGCTAGTCAACTGGTTGCCATGGCGATGGTTGCTAGGCAACTGGTTGCCATGGCGAAGGTTGCTAGGCAACTGGTTGCCATGGCGATGGTTGCTAGGCAACTGGTTGCCATGGCGACGGTTGCTAGGCAACTGGTTGCCATGGTGACGGTTGCTAGGCAACTGGTTGCCATGGCGACGGTTGCTAGGCAACTGGTTGCCATGGTGATGGTTGCTAGGCAACTGGTTGCCATGGCGATGGTTGCTTGGCAACTGGTTGCCATAGCGATGGTTGCTAGGCAACTGGTTGCCATGGCGATGGTTGCCATGGCGATGGTTGCTAGGCAACTGGTTGCCATGGCGATGGTTGCTAGGCAACTGGTTGCCATGGTGATGGTTGCTAGGCAACTGGTTGCCATGGCGACGGTTGCTAGGCAACTGGTTGCCATGGCGACGGTTGCTAGGCAACTGGTTGCCATGGCGACAGTTGCCATGGCGACGGTTGCTAGGCAACTGGTTGCCATGGCGATGGTTGCTAGGCAACTGGTTGCCATGGCGATGGTTGCTAGGCAACTGGTTGCCATGGCGATGGTTGCTAGGCAACTGGTTGCCATGGCGATGGTTGCCATGGTGATAATAGCTAGGCAACTGGTTGCCATGGCAACGGTTGCTAGGCAACTGGTTGCCATGGCGACGGTTGCTAGGCAACTGGTTGCCATGGCGATGGTTGCTAGGCAACTGGTTGCCATGGCAATGGTTGCTAGGCAACTGGTTGCCATGGCAATGGTTGCTAGGCAACTGGTTGCCATGGCGATGGTTGCCATTGCGATGGTTGCTAGGCAACTGGTTGCCATGGCGATGGTTGCTAGGTAATTGGTTGCCATGGCGACGGTTGCTAGACAACTGGTTGCCATGGTGATGGTTGCTAGGCAACTGGTTGCCATGGCGATGGTTGCTAGGCAACTGGTTGCCATGGCGATGGTTGCTAGGCAACTGGTTGCCATGGCAATGGTTGCCATGGTGATGGTTGCTAGGCAACTGGTTGCCATGGTGACGGTTGCAAGGCAACTGGTTGCCATGGCGACGGTTGCTAGGCAACTGGTTGCCATGGCGACGGTTGCTAGGCAACTGGTTGCCATGTCGATGGTTGCTAGGCAACTGGTTGCCATGGCGATGGTTGCCATGGTGATGGTTGCTAGGCAACTGGTTGCCATGGCGATGGTTGCTAGGCAACTGGTTGCCATGGCGATGGTTGCTAGGCAACTGGTTGCCATGGCGATGGTTGCTACGCAACTGGTTGCCATGGCGACAGTTGCTTGGCAACTGGTTGCCATGGCGACGGTTGCTAGGCAACTGGTTGCCATGGCGATGGTTGCCATGGCGATGGTTGCTAGGCAACTGGTTGCCATGGCGATGGTTGCTAGGCAACTGGTTGCCATGGCGATGGTTGCTAGGCAACTGGTTGCCATGGCGACGGTTGCTAGGCAACTGGTTGCCATGGTGACGGTTGCTAGGCAACTGGTTGCCATGGCGATGGATGCCATGGTGATAATTGCTAGGCAACTGGTTGCCATGGCGACGGTTGCTAGACAACTGGTTGCCATGGCAACGGTTGCTAGGCAACTGGTTGCCATGGCGACGGTTGCTAGGCAACTGGTTGCCATGGCGATGGTTGCTAGGCAACTGGTTGCCATGGCGACGGTTGCTAGGCAACTGGTTGCCATGGCGACGGTTGCTAGGCAACTGGTTGCCATGGCGATGGTTGCTAGGCAACTGGTTGCCATGGCGATGGTTGCTAGGCAACTGGTTGCCATGGCGACAGTTGCCATGGCGATGGTTGCTAGGCAACTGGTTGCCATGGCGACGGTTGCTAGGCAACTGGTTGCCATGGTGACGGTTGCTAGGCAACTGGTTGCCATGGCAACGGTTGCTAAGCAACTGGTTGCCATGGCGATGGTTGCTAGGCAACTGGTTGCCATGGCGATGGTTGCCATGGCGACGGTTCCTAGGCAACTGGTTGTCATGGCGATGGTTGCTAGGCAACTGGTCGCCATGGCGATGGTTGCCATGGTGACGGTTGCTAGGCAACTGGTTGCCATGGCGACGGTTGCTAGGCAACTGGTTGCCATGGCGAAGGTTGCTAGGCAACTGGTTGCCATGGCGATGGTTGCTAGGCAACTGGTTGCCATGGCGACGGTTGCTAGGCAACTGGTTGCCATGGCGACGGTTGCTAGGCAACTGGTTGCCATGGCGACGGTTGCTAGGCAACTGGTTGCCATGGTGACGGATGCTAGGCAACTGGTTGCCATGGCGATGGTTGCCATGGCGATGGTTGCCATGGCGATGGTTGCTAGGCAACTGGTTGCCATGGCGACGGTTGCTAGACAACTGGTTGCCATGGCGACGGTTGCTAGTCAACTGGTTGCCATGGCGATGGTTGCTAGGCAACTGGTTGCCATGGCGACGGTTGCTAGGCAACTGGTTGCCATGGCGACGGTTGCAAGGCAACTGGTTGCCATGGCGACGGTTGCTAGGCAACTGGTTGCCATGGCGATGGTTGCCATGGCGCCGGTTACTAGGCAACTGGTTGCCATGGTGACAGTTGATAGGCAACTGGTTGCCATGGCGATGGTTGCTAGGCAACTGGTTGCCATGGCGACGGTTGCAAGGCAACTGGTTGCCATGGCGACGGTTGCTAGGCAACTGGTTGCCATGGCGACGGTTGCTAGGCAACTGGTTGCCATGGCGACGGTTGCTAGGCAACTGGTTGCCATGGCGACAGTTGCCATGGCGACGGTTGCTAGGCAACTGGTTGCCATGGCGATGGTTGCTAGGCAACTGGTTGCCATGGCGACGGTTGCTAGGCAACTGGTTGCCATGGCGACGGTTGCTAGGCAACTGGTTGCCATGGCGATGGTTGCTAGGCAACTGGTTGCCATGGCAATGGTTGCTAGGCAACTGGTTGCCATGGCGATGGTTGCTAGGCAACTGGTTGCCATGGCGATGGTTGCCATGGTGATAATAGCTAGGCAACTGGTTGCCATGGCAACGGTTGCTAGGCAACTGGTTGCCATGGCGACGGTTGCTAGGCAACTGGTTGCCATGGCGATGGTTGCTAGGCAACTGGTTGCCATGGCAATGGTTGCTAGGCAACTGGTTGCCATGGCAATGGTTGCTAGGCAACTGGTTGCCATGGCGATGGTTGCCATTGCGATGGTTGCTAGGCAACTGGTTGCCATGGCGATGGTTGCTAGGTAATTGGTTGCCATGGCGACGGTTGCTAGACAACTGGTTGCCATGGTGATGGTTGCTAGGCAACTGGTTGCCATGGCGATGGTTGCTAGGCAACTGGTTGCCATGGCAATGGTTGCCATGGTGATGGTTGCTAGGCAACTGGTTGCCATGGTGACGGTTGCAAGGCAACTGGTTGCCATGGCGACGGTTGCTAGGCAACTGGTTGCCATGGCGACGGTTGCTAGGCAACTGGTTGCCATGTCGATGGTTGCTAGGCAACTGGTTGCCATGGCGATGGTTGCCATGGTGATGGTTGCTAGGCAACTGGTTGCCATGGCGATGGTTGCTAGGCAACTGGTTGCCATGGCGATGGTTGCTAGGCAACTGGTTGCCATGGCGATGGTTGCTACGCAACTGGTTGCCATGGCGACAGTTGCTTGGCAACTGGTTGCCATGGCGACGGTTGCTAGGCAACTGGTTGCCATGGCGATGGTTGCCATGGCGATGGTTGCTAGGCAACTGGTTGCCATGGCGATGGTTGCTAGGCAACTGGTTGCCATGGCGATGGTTGCTAGGCAACTGGTTGCCATGGCGACGGTTGCTAGGCAACTGGTTGCCATGGTGACGGTTGCTAGGCAACTGGTTGCCATGGCGATGGATGCCATGGTGATAATTGCTAGGCAACTGGTTGCCATGGCGACGGTTGCTAGACAACTGGTTGCCATGGCAACGGTTGCTAGGCAACTGGTTGCCATGGCGACGGTTGCTAGGCAACTGGTTGCCATGGCGATGGTTGCTAGGCAACTGGTTGCCATGGCAATGGTTGCTAGGCAACTGGTTGCCATGGCGACGGTTGCTATGCAACTGGTTGCCATGTCGATGGTTACCATGGCGACGGTTGCTAGGCAACTGGTTGCCATGGCGATGGTTGCCATGGTGACGGTTGCTAGGCAACTGGTTGCCATGGCGACAGTTGCTAGTCAACTGGTTGCCATGGCGATGGTTGCTAGGCAACTGGTTGCCATGGCGAAGGTTGCTAGGCAACTGGTTGCCATGGCGACGGTTGCTGAGCAACTGGTTGCCATGGCGACGGTTGCTAGGCAACTGGTTGCCATGGCGACGGTTGCTAGGCAACTGGTTGCCATGGCGACGGTTGTTTGGCAACTGGTTGCCATGGTGATGGTTGCTAGGCAACTGGTTGCCATGGCGACGGTTGCTTGGCAACTGGTTGCCATGGCGACGGTTGCTAGGCAAGTGGTTGCCATGGCGATGGTTGCCATGGCGATGGTTGCTAGGCAACTGGTTGCCATGGCGATGGTTGCTAGGCAACTGGTTGCCATGGCGATGGTTGCTAGGCAACTGGTTGCCATGGCGACGGTTTCTAGGCAACTGGTTGCCATGGCGACGGTTGCTAGGCAACTGGTTGCCATGGCGATGGTTGCCATGGTGATAATTGCTAGGCAACTGGTTGCCATGGCGACGGTTGCTAGACAACTGGTTGCCATGGCAACGGTTGCTAGGCAACTGGTTGCCATGGCGACGGTTGCTAGGCAACTGGTTGCCATGGCAACGGTTGCTAGGCAACTGGTTGCCATGGCGACGGTTGCTAGGCAACTGGTTGCCATGGCGATGGTTGCTAGGCAACTGGTTGCCATGGCAATGGTTGCTAGGCAACTGGTTGCCATGGCAATGGTTGCTAGGCAACTGGTTGCCATGGTGATGGTTGCCATTGCGATGGTTGCTAGGCAACTGGTTGCCATGGCGACGGTTGCTAGGCAACTGGTTTCCATGGCGACGGTTGCTAGGCAACTGGTTGCCATGGCGACGGTTGCTAGGCAACTGGTTGCCATGGCGATGGTTGCCATGGTGACGGTTGCTAGGCAACTGGTTGCCATGGTGACGGTTGCTAGGCAACTGGTTGCCATGGCGATGGTTGCTAGGCAACTGGTTGCCATGGTGACGGTTGCTAGGCAACTGGTTGCCATGGCGATGGTTGCTAGTCAACTGGTTGCCATGGCGATGGTTGCTAGGCAACTGGTTGCCATGGCGACAGTTGCTAGGCAACTGGTTTCCATGGCGACGGTTGCTAGGCAACTGGTTGCCATGGCGATGGTTGCTAGGCAACTGGTTGCCATGGCGACGGTTGCTAGGCAACTGGTTGCCATGGCGATGGTTGCCATGGTGACGGTTGCTAGTCAACTGGTTGCCATGGCGATGGTTGCTAGGCAACTGGTTGCCATGGCGAAGGTTGCTAGGCAACGGGTTGCCATGGCGACGGTTGCTAGGCAACTGGTTGCCATGGCGATGGTTGCTAGGCAACTGGTTGCCATGGTGACGGTTGCTAGGCAACTGGTTGCCATGGCGACGGTTGCTAGGCAACTGGTTGCCATGGTGATGGTTGCTAGGCAACTGGTTGCCATGGCGATGGTTGCTTGGCAACTGGTTGCCATGGCGACGGTTGCTAGGCAACTGGTTGCCATGGCGATGGTTGCTAGGCAACTGGTTGCCATGGCGATGGTTGCTAGGCAACTGGTTGCCATGGCGATGGTTGCTAGGCAACTGGTTGCCATGGCGACGGTTGCTAGGCAACTGGTTGCCATGGCGACGGTTGCTAGGCAACTGGTTGCCATGGCGATGGTTGCCATGGTGATAATTGCTAGGCAACTGGTTGCCATGGCGACGGTTGCTAGACAACTGGTTGCCATGGCAACGGTTGCTAGGCAACTGGTTGCCATGGCGATGGTTGCTAGGCAACTGGTTGCCATGGCAATGGTTGCTAGGCAACTGGTTGCCATGGCAATGGTTGCTAGGCAACTGGTTGCCATGGCGATGGTTGCCATTGCGATGGTTGCTAGGCAACTGGTTGCCATGGCGATGGTTGCTAGGCAACTGGTTGCCATGGCGACGGTTGCTAGGCAACTGGTTGCCATGGCGACGGTTGCTAGGCAACTGGTTGCCATGGCGACGGTTGCTAGGCAACTGGTTGCCATGGCGATGGTTGCTAGGCAACTGGTTGCCATGGCGATGGTTGCTAGGCAACTGGTTGCCATGGCGATGGTTGCCATGGTGATGGTTGCTAGGCAACTGGTTGCCATGGTGACGGTTGCAAGGCAACTGGTTGCCATGGCGACGGTTGCTAGGCAACTGGTTGCCATGGCGACGGTTGCTAGGCAACTGGTTGCCATGGCGACAGTTACTAGGCAACTGGTTGCCATGGCGATGGTTGCTAGGCAACTGGTTTCCATGGCGATGGTTGCCATGGCGACGGTTGCTAGGCAACTGGTTGCCATGGTGATGGTTGCTAGGCAACTTGTTGCCATGGCGACGGTTGCTAGGCAACTGGTTGCCATGGCAACGGTTGCTAGGCAACTGGTTGCCATGGCGATGGTTGCCATGGCGATGGTTGCTAGGCAACTGGTTGCCATGGCGATGGTTGCTAGGCAACTGGTTGCCATGGCGATGGTTGCTAGGCAACTGGTTGCCATGGCGACGGTTGCTAGGCAACTGGTTGCCATGGCGACGGTTGCTAGGCAACTGGTTGCCATGGCGATGGTTGCCATGGTGATAATTGCTAGGCAACTGGTTGCCATGGAGACAGTTGCTAGACAACTGGTTGCCATGGCAATGGTTGCTAGGCAACTGTTTGCCATGGCGACGGTTGCTAGGCAACTGGTTGCCATGGCAACGGTTGCTAGGCAACTGGTTGCCATGGCGACGGTTGCTAGGCAACTGGTTGCCATGGCGATGGTTGCTAGGCAACTGGTTGCCATGGCAATGGTTGCTAGGCAACTGGTTGCCATGGTGATGGTTGCCATTGCGATGGTTGCTAGGCAACTGGTTGCCATGGCGATGGTTGCTAGGCAACTGGTTGCCATGGCGACAGTTACTAGGCAACTGGTTGCCATGGCGACAGTTACTAGGCAACTGGTTGCCATGGCGACGGTTGCTAGGCAACTGGTTGCCATGGCGACGGTTGCTAGGCAACTGGTTGCCATGGCGACGGTTGCTAGGCAACTGGTTGCCATGGCGATGGTTGCTAGGCAACTGGTTGCCATGGCGATGGTTGCTAGGCAACTGGTTGCCATGGCGATGGTTGCCATGGTGATGGTTGCTAGGCAACTGGTTGCCATGGTGACGGTTGCAAGGCAACTGGTTGCCATGGCGACGGTTGCTAGGCAACTGGTTGCCATGGCGATGGTTGCTAGGCAACTGGTTGCCATGGCGACAGTTACTAGGCAACTGGTTGCCATGGCGATGGTTGCTAGATAACTGGTTGCCATGGCGATGGTTGCCATGGCGACGGTTGCTAGGCAACTGGTTGCCATGGTGATGGTTGCTAGGCAACTTGTTGCCATGGCGACGGTTGCTAGGCAACTGGTTGCCATGGCAACGGTTGCTAGGCAACTGGTTGCCATGGCGATGGTTGCCATGGCGATGGTTGCTAGGCAACTGGTTGCCATGGCGATGGTTGCTAGGCAACTGGTTGCCATGGCGATGGTTGCTAGGCAACTGGTTGCCATGGCGACGGTTGCTAGGCAACTGGTTGCCATGGCGACGGTTGCTAGGCAACTGGTTGCCATGGCGATGGTTGCCATGGTGATAATTGCTAGGCAACTGGTTGCCATGGAGACAGTTGCTAGACAACTGGTTGCCATGGCAATGGTTGCTAGGCAACTGTTTGCCATGGCGACGGTTGCTAGGCAACTGGTTGCCATGGCAACGGTTGCTAGGCAACTGGTTGCCATGGCGACGGTTGCTAGGCAACTGGTTGCCATGGCGATGGTTGCTAGGCAACTGGTTGCCATGGCAATGGTTGCTAGGCAACTGGTTGCCATGGCAATGGTTGCTAGGCAACTGGTTGCCATGGCGATGGTTGCCATTGCGATGGTTGCTAGGCAACTGGTTGCCATGGCGATGGTTGCTAGGCAACTGGTTGCCATGGCGACGGTTGCTAGGCAACTGGTTGCCATGGCGATGGTTGCTAGGCAACTGGTTGCCATGGCGATGGTTGCTAGGCAACTGGTTGCCATGGCGATGGTTGCCATGGTGATGGTTGCCATGGTGATGGTTGCTAGGCAACTGGTTGCCATGGCGACAGTTGCTAGTCAACTGGTTGCCATGGCGATGGTTGCTAGGCAACTGGTTGCCATGGCGAAGGTTGCTAGGCAACTGGTTGCCATGGCGATGGTTGCTAGGCAACTGGTTGCCATGGCGACGGTTGCTAGGCAACTGGTTGCCATGGTGACGGTTGCTAGGCAACTGGTTGCCATGGCGACGGTTGCTAGGCAACTGGTTGCCATGGTGATGGTTGCTAGGCAACTGGTTGCCATGGCGATGGTTGCTTGGCAACTGGTTGCCATAGCGATGGTTGCTAGGCAACTGGTTGCCATGGCGATGGTTGCCATGGCGATGGTTGCTAGGCAACTGGTTGCCATGGCGATGGTTGCTAGGCAACTGGTTGCCATGGTGATGGTTGCTAGGCAACTGGTTGCCATGGCGACGGTTGCTAGGCAACTGGTTGCCATGGCGACGGTTGCTAGGCAACTGGTTGCCATGGCGATGGTTGCCATGGTGATAATTGCTAGGCAACTGGTTGCCATGGTGACGGTTGCTAGACAACTGGTTGCCATGGCAACGGTTGCTAGGCAACTGGTTGCCATGGCGACGGTTGCTAGGCAACTGGTTGCCATGGCGATGGTTGCTAGGCAACTGGTTGCCATGGCAATGGTTGCTAGGCAACTGGTTGCCATGGCGACGGTTGCTATGCAACTGGTTGCCATGTCGATGGTTACCATGGCGACGGTTGCTAGGCAACTGGTTTGCCATGGCGATGGTTGCTAGGCAACTGGTTGCCATGGTGATGGTTGCCATGGCGATGGTTGCTAGGCAACTGGTTGCCATGGTGATGGTTGCAAGGCAACTGGTTGCCATGGCGATGGTTGCTAGGCAACTGGTTGCCATGGTGATGGTTGCTAGGCAACTGGTTGCCATGGCAATGGTTGCTAGGCAACTGGTTGCCATGGCAATGGTTGCCATGGTGATGGTTGCTAGGCAACTGGTTGCCATGGTGACGGTTGCAAGGCAACTGGTTGCCATGGCGATGGTTGCTATGCAACTAGTTGCCATAGCGACGGTTGCTTGGCAACTGGTTGCCATGGCGACGGTTGCTAGGCAACTGGTTGCCATGGTGATGGTTGCTAGGCAACTGGTTGCCATGGTGACGGTTGCTAGGCAACTGTTTGCCATGGCGATGGTTGCTATGCAACTGGTTGCCATGGCGACGGTTGCTTGGCAACTGGTTGCCATGGCGATGGTTGCTAGGCAACTGGTTGCCATGGTGATGGTTGCTAGGCAACTGGTTGCCATGGCGACAGTTGCTAGTCAACTGGTTGCCATGGCGATGGTTGCTAGGCAACTGGTTGCCATGGCGACGGTTGCTAGGCAACTGGTTGCCATGGCGAAGGTTGCTAGGCAACTGGTTGCCATGGCGACAGTTGCTAGGCAACTGGTTGCCATGGTGATGGTTGCTAGGCAACTGGTTGCCATGGCGACTGTTGCTAGGCAACTGGTTGCCATGGCGACGGTTGCTAGGCAACTGGTTGCCATGGCGATGGTTGCTAGGCAACTGGTTGCCATGGTGACGGTTGCTAGGCAACTGGTTGCCATGGCGACGGTTGCTAGGCAACTGGTTGCCATGGCGATGGTTGCTAGGCAACTGGTTGCCATGGCGACGGTTGCTAGGCAACTGGTTTCCATGCCGATGGTTGCTAGGCAACTGGTTGCCATGGCGACGGTTGCTAGGCAACTGGTTGCCATGGCGACGGTTGCTAGGCAACTGGTTGCCATGGCGATGGTTGCCATGGTGACGGTTGCTAGGCAACTGGTTGCCATGGCGACGGTTGCTAGGCAACTGGTTGCCATGGTGATGGTTGCTAGGCAACTGGTTGCCATGGCGATGGTTGCTAGGCAACTGGTTGCCATGGCGATGGTTGCTAGGCAACTGGTTGCCATGGCGATGGTTGCTAGGCAACTGGTTGTCATGGCGATGGTTGCTAGGCAACTGGTTGCTAGGCAACTGGTCGCCATGGTGATGGTTGCCATGGCGACGGTTCCTAGGCAACTGGTTGCCATGGCGATGGTTGCTAGGCAACTGGTTGCCATGGCGATGGTTGCTAGGCAACTGGTTGCCATGGCGATGGTTGCCATGGCGACGGTTCCTAGGCAACTGGTTGCCATGGTGACGGTTGCTAGGCAACTGGTTGCCATGGTGACGGTTGCTAGGCAACTGGTTGCCATGGCGAAGGTTGCTAGGCAACTGGTTGCCATGGTGACGGTTGCTAGGCAACAGGTTGCCATGGCGACGGTTGCTAGGCAACTGGTTGCCATGGCGACGGTTGCTAGGCAACTGGTTGCCATGGCGACGGTTGCTAGGCAACTGGTTGCCATGGCGACGGTTGCTAGGCAACTGGTTGCCATGGTGACGGATGCTAGGCAACTGTTTGCCATGGCGATGGTTGCCATGGCGATGGTTGCCATGGCGATGGTTGCTAGGCAACTGGTTGCTATGGCGATGGTTGCTAGGCAACTGGTTGCCATGGCGACGGTTGCTAGGCAACTGGTTGCCATGGCGATGGTTGCCATGGTGACGGTTGCTAGGCAACTGGTTGCCATGGTGATGGTTGCTAGGCAACTGGTTGCCATGGCGACGGTTGCTTGGCAACTGGTTGCCATGGTGACGGTTGCTAGGCAACTGGTTGCCATGGTGATGGTTGCTAGGCAACTGGTTGCCATGGTGACAGTTGCTAGGCAACTGTTTGCCATGGCGATGGTTGCTATGCAACTGGTTGCCATAGCGACGGTTGCTTGGCAACTGGTTGCCATGGTGACGGTTGCTAGGCAACTGGTTGCCATGGTGATGGTTGCTAGGCAACTGGTTGCCATGGTGACAGTTGCTAGGCAACTGTTTGCCATGGCGATGGTTGCTATGCAACTGGTTGCCATGGCGACGGTTGCTTGGCAACTGGTTGCCATGGCGATGGTTGCTAGGCAACTGGTTGCCATGGTGATGGTTGCTAGGCAAGTGGTTGCCATGGCGACAGTTGCTAGTCAACTGGTTGCCATGGCGATGGTTGCTAGGCAACTGGTTGCCATGGCGACGGTTGCTAGGCAACTGGTTGCCATGGCGATGGTTGCTAGGCAACTGGTTGCCATGGCGATGGTTGTTAGGCAACTGGTTTCCATGGCGATGGTTGCTAGGCAACTGGTTGCCATGGCGACGGTTGCTAGGCAACTGGTTGCCATGGCGACGGTTGCTAGGCAACTGGTTGCCATGGCGATGGTTGCCATGGTGACGGTTGCTAGGCAACTGGTTGCCATGGCGACAGTTGCTAGTCAACTGGTTGCCATGGCGATGGTTGCTAGGCAACTGGTTGCCATGGTGACGGTTGCTAGGCAACTGGTTGCCATGGCGACGGTTGCTAGGCAACTGGTTGCCATGGCGATGGTTGCTAGGCAACTGGTTGCCATGGCGACGGTTGCTAGGCAACTGGTTTCCATGCCGATGGTTGCTAGGCAACTGGTTGCCATGGCGACGGTTGCTAGGCAACTGGTTGCCATGGCGACGGTTGCTAGGCAACTGGTTGCCATGGCGATGGTTGCCATGGTGACGGTTGCTAGGCAACTGGTTGCCATGGCGATGGTTGCTAGTCAACTGGTTGCCATGGCGATGGTTGCTAGGCAACTGGTTGCCATGGCGAAGGTTGCTAGGCAACTGGTTGCCATGGCGACGGTTGCTAGGCAACTGGTTGCCATGGCGACGGTTGCTAGGCAACTGGTTGCCATGGTGATGGTTGCTAGGCAACTGGTTGCCATGGCGACGGTTGCTAGGCAACTGGTTGCCATGGTGATGGTTGCTAGGCAACTGGTTGCCATGGCGATGGTTGCTAGGCAACTGGTTGCCATGGCGATGGTTGCTAGGCAACTGGTTGCCATGGCGATGGTTGCCATGGTGACGGTTGCTAGGCAACTGGTTGTCATGGCGATGGTTGCTAGGCAACTGGTTGCTAGGCAACTGGTCGCCATGGTGATGGTTGCCATGGCGACGGTTCCTAGGCAACTGGTTGCCATGGCGATGGTTGCTAGGCAACTGGTTGCCATGGCGATGGTTGCTAGGCAACTGGTTGCCATGGCGATGGTTGCCATGGCGACGGTTCCTAGGCAACTGGTTGCCATGGTGACGGTTGCTAGGCAACTGGTTGCCATGGTGACGGTTGCTAGGCAACTGGTTGCCATGGCGAAGGTTGCTAGGCAACTGGTTGCCATGGTGACAGTTGCTAGGCAACTGGTTGCCATGGCGACGGTTGCTAGGCAACTGGTTGCCATGGCGACGGTTGCTAGGCAACTGGTTGCCATGGCGACGGTTGTTAGGCAACTGGTTGCCATGGCGACGGTTGCTAGGCAACTGGTTGCCATGGTGACGGATGCTAGGCAACTGTTTGCCATGGCGATGGTTGCCATGGCGATGGTTGCCATGGCGATGGTTGCTAGGCAACTGGTTGCCATGGCGATGGTTGCTAGGCAACTGGTTGCCATGGCGACGGTTGCTAGGCAACTGGTTGCCATGGCGATGGTTGCCATGGTGACGGTTGCTAGGCAACTGGTTGCCATGGCGATGGTTGCTAGGCAACTGGTTGCCATGGCGAAGGTTGCTAGGCAACTGGTTGCCATGGTGACGGTTGCTAGGCAACTGGTTGCCATGGCGACGGTTGCTAGGCAACTGGTTGCCATGGCGATGGTTGCTAGGCAACTGGTTGCCATGGCGACGGTTGCTAGGCAACTGGTTGCCTTGGCGATGGTTGCCATGGTGACGGTTGCTAGGCAACTGGTTGCCATGGCGATGGTTGCTAGTCAACTGGTTGCCATGGCGATGGTTGCTAGGCAACTGGTTGCCATGGCGAAGGTTGCTAGGCAACTGGTTGCCATGGCGACGGTTGCTAGGCAACTGGTTGCCATGGCGACGGTTGCTAGTCAACTGGTTGCCATGGCGATGGTTGCTAGGCAACTGGTTGCCATGGCGAAGGTTGCTAGGCAACTGGTTGCCATGACGAAGGTTGCTAGGCAACTGGTTGCCAAGGTGACGGTTGCTAGGCAACTGGTTGCCATGGCGACGGTTGCTAGGCAACTGGTTGCCATGGCGACGGTTGCTAGGCAACTGGTTGCCATGGCGACGGTTGCTAGGCAACTGGTTGCCATGGCGACGGTTGCTAGGCAACTGGTTGCCATGGCGATGGTTGCTAGGCAACTGGTTGCCATGGCGACGGTTGCTAGGCAACTGGTTGCCATGGCGACGGTTGCTAGGCAACTGGTTGCCATGGCGACGGTTGCTAGGCAACTGGTTGCCATGGCGATGGTTGCCATGGTGACGGTTGCTAGGCAACTGGTTGCCATGGCGACGGTTGCTAGGCAACTGGTTGCCATGGCGATGGTTGCTAGGCAATTGGTTGCCATGGCGACGGTTGCTAGGCAACTGGTTGCCATGGCGATGGTTGCCATGGTGACGGTTGCTAGGCAACTGGTTGCCATGGCGACGGTTGCTAGTCAACTGGTTGCCATGGCGATGGTTGCTAGGCAACTGGTTGCCATGGCGAAGGTTGCTAGGCAACTGGTTGCCATGGCGACGGTTGCTAGGCAACTGGTTGCCATGGCGACGGTTGCTAGTCAACTGGTTGCCATGGCGATGGTTGCTAGGCAACTGGTTGCCATGGCGAAGGTTGCTAGGCAACTGGTTGCCATGGCGAAGGTTGCTAGGCAACTGGTTGACATGGCGAAGGTTGCTAGGCAACTGGTTGCCAAGGCGACTGTTGCTAGGCAACTGGTTGCCATGGCGACGGTTGCTAGGCAACTGGTTGCCATGGCAACGGTTGCTAGGCAACTGGTTGCCATGGCGACGGTTGCTAGGCAACTGGTTGCCATGGCGACGGTTGCTAGTCAACTGGTTGCCATGGCGACGGTTGCTAGGCAACTGGTTGCCATGGCGATGGTTGCTAGGCAACTGGTTGCCATGGCGATGGTTGCCATGGTGACGGTTGCTAGGCAACTGGTTGCCATGGCGACGGTTGCTAGTCAACTGGTTGCCATGGCGATGGTTGCTAGGCAACTGGTTGCCATGGCGAAGGTTGCTAGGCAACTGGTTGCCATGGCGACGGTTGCTAGGCAACTGGTTGCCATGGCGACGGTTGCTAGTCAACTGGTTGCCATGGCGATGGTTGCTAGGCAACTGGTTGCCATGGCGACGGTTGCTAGGCAACTGGTTGCCATGGCGACGGTTGCAAGGCAACTGGTTGCCATGGCGACGGTTGCTAGGCAACTGGTTGCCATGGCGATGGTTGCCATGGCGCCGGTTACTAGGCAACTGGTTGCCATGGTGACAGTTGATAGGCAACTGGTTGCCATGGCGACGGTTGCTAGGCAACTGGTTGCCATGGCGACGGTTGCTAGGCAACTGGTTGCCATGGCGACGGTTGCAAGGCAACTGGTTGCCATGGCGACGGTTGCTAGGCAACTGGTTGCCATGGCGACGGTTGCTAGGCAACTGGTTGCCATGGCGACAGTTGCCATGGCGACGGTTGCTAGGCAACTGGTTGCCATGGCGATGGTTGCTAGGCAACTGGTTGCCATGGCGACGGTTGCTAGGCAACTGGTTGCCATGGCGACGGTTGCTAGGCAACTGGTTGCCATGGCGATGGTTGCTAGGCAACTGGTTGCCATGGCGATGGTTGCTAGGCAACTGGTTGCCATGGCGACAGTTGCCATGGCGATGGTTGCTAGGCAACTGGTTGCCATGGCGACGGTTGCTAGGCAACTGGTTGCCATGGTGACGGTTGCTAGGCAACTGGTTGCCATGGCAATGGTTGCTAAGCAACTGGTTGCCATGGCGATGGTTGCTAGGCAACTGGTTGCCATGGCGATGGTTGCCATGGCGACGGTTCCTAGGCAACTGGTTGTCATGGCGATGGTTGCTAGGCAACTGGTCGCCATGGCGATGGTTGCCATGGTGACGGTTGCTAGGCAACTGGTTGCCATGGCGACGGTTGCTAGGCAACTGGTTGCCATGGCGAAGGTTGCTAGGCAACTGGTTGCCATGGCGATGGTTGCTAGGCAACTGGTTGCCATGGCGACGGTTGCTAGGCAACTGGTTGCCATGGCGACGGTTGCTAGGCAACTGGTTGCCATGGCGATGGTTGCTAGGCAACTGGTTGCCATGGTGACGGATGCTAGGCAACTGGTTGCCATGGCGATGGTTGCCATGGCGATGGTTGCCATGGCGATGGTTGCTAGGCAACTGGTTGCCATGGCGACGGTTGCTAGACAACTGGTTGCCATGGCGACGGTTGCTAGTCAACTGGTTGCCATGGCGATGGTTGCTAGGCAACTGGTTGCCATGGCGACGGTTGCTAGGCAACTGGTTGCCATGGCGATGGTTGCTAGGCAACTGGTTGCCATGGCGACGGTTGCTAGGCAACTGGTTGCCATGGCGATGGTTGCCATGGTGACGGTTGCTAGTCAACTGGTTGCCATGGCGATGGTTGCTAGGCAACTGGTTGCCATGGCGAAGGTTGCTAGGCAACGGGTTGCCATGGCGACGGTTGCTAGGCAACTGGTTGCCATGGCGATGGTTGCTAGGCAACTGGTTGCCATGGTGACGGTTGCTAGGCAACTGGTTGCCATGGCGACGGTTGCTAGGCAACTGGTTGCCATGGTGATGGTTGCTAGGCAACTGGTTGCCATGGCGATGGTTGCTTGGCAACTGGTTGCCATGGCGACGGTTGCTAGGCAACTGGTTGCCATGGCGATGGTTGCTAGGCAACTGGTTGCCATGGCGATGGTTGCTAGGCAACTGGTTGCCATGGCGATGGTTGCTAGGCAACTGGTTGCCATGGCGACGGTTGCTAGGCAACTGGTTGCCATGGCGACGGTTGCTAGGCAACTGGTTGCCATGGCGATGGTTGCCATGGTGATAATTGCTAGGCAACTGGTTGCCATGGCGACGGTTGCTAGACAACTGGTTGCCATGGCAACGGTTGCTAGGCAACTGGTTGCCATGGCGATGGTTGCTAGGCAACTGGTTGCCATGGCAATGGTTGCTAGGCAACTGGTTGCCATGGCAATGGTTGCTAGGCAACTGGTTGCCATGGCGATGGTTGCCATTGCGATGGTTGCTAGGCAACTGGTTGCCATGGCGATGGTTGCTAGGCAACTGGTTGCCATGGCGACGGTTGCTAGGCAACTGGTTGCCATGGCGACGGTTGCTAGGCAACTGGTTGCCATGGCGACGGTTGCTAGGCAACTGGTTGCCATGGCGACGGTGGCTAGGCAACTGGTTGCCATGGCGATGGTTGCTAGGCAACTGGTTGCCATGGCGATGGTTGCTAGGCAACTGGTTGCCATGGCGATGGTTGCCATGGTGATGGTTGCTAGGCAACTGGTTGCCATGGTGACGGTTGCAAGGCAACTGGTTGCCATGGCGACGGTTGCTAGGCAACTGGTTGCCATGGCGACGGTTGCTAGGCAACTGGTTGCCATGGCGACAGTTACTAGGCAACTGGTTGCCATGGCGATGGTTGCTAGGCAACTGGTTGCCATGGCGATGGTTGCCATGGCGACGGTTGCTAGGCAACTGGTTGCCATGGTGATGGTTGCTAGGCAACTTGTTGCCATGGCGACGGTTGCTAGGCAACTGGTTGCCATGGCAACGGTTGCTAGGCAACTGGTTGCCATGGCGATGGTTGCCATGGCGATGGTTGCTAGGCAACTGGTTGCCATGGCGATGGTTGCTAGGCAACTGGTTGCCATGGAGACAGTTGCTAGACAACTGGTTGCCATGGCAATGGTTGCTAGGCAACTGTTTGCCATGGCGACGGTTGCTAGGCAACTGGTTGCCATGGCAACGGTTGCTAGGCAACTGGTTGCCATGGCGACGGTTGCTAGGCAACTGGTTGCCATGGCGATGGTTGCTAGGCAACTGGTTGCCATGGCAATGGTTGCTAGGCAACTGGTTGCCATGGCAATGGTTGCTAGGCAACTGGTTGCCATGGCGATGGTTGCCATTGCGATGGTTGCTAGGCAACTGGTTGCCATGGCGATGGTTGCTAGGCAACTGGTTGCCATGGCGACGGTTGCTAGGCAACTGGTTGCCATGGCGATGGTTGCTAGGCAACTGGTTGCCATGGCAATGGTTGCTAGGCAACTGGTTGCCATGGCGATGGTTGCCATGGTGATGGTTGCCATGGTGATGGTTGCTAGGCAACTGGTTGCCATGGCGACAGTTGCTAGTCAACTGGTTGCCATGGCGATGGTTGCTAGGCAACTGGTTGCCATGGCGAAGGTTGCTAGGCAACTGGTTGCCATGGCGATGGTTGCTAGGCAACTGGTTGCCATGGCGACGGTTGCTAGGCAACTGGTTGCCATGGTGACGGTTGCTAGGCAACTGGTTGCCATGGCGACGGTTGCTAGGCAACTGGTTGCCATGGTGATGGTTGCTAGGCAACTGGTTGCCATGGCGATGGTTGCTTGGCAACTGGTTGCCATAGCGATGGTTGCTAGGCAACTGGTTGCCATGGCGATGGTTGCCATGGCGATGGTTGCTAGGCAACTGGTTGCCATGGCGATGGTTGCTAGGCAACTGGTTGCCATGGTGATGGTTGCTAGGCAACTGGTTGCCATGGCGACGGTTGCTAGGCAACTGGTTGCCATGGCGACGGTTGCTAGGCAACTGGTTGCCATGGCGATGGTTGCCATGGTGATAATTGCTAGGCAACTGGTTGCCATGGTGACGGTTGCTAGACAACTGGTTGCCATGGCAACGGTTGCTAGGCAACTGGTTGCCATGGCGACGGTTGCTAGGCAACTGGTTGCCATGGCGATGGTTGCTAGGCAACTGGTTGCCATGGCAATGGTTGCTAGGCAACTGGTTGCCATGGCGACGGTTGCTATGCAACTGGTTGCCATGTCGATGGTTACCATGGCGACGGTTGCTAGGCAACTGGTTTGCCATGGCGATGGTTGCTAGGCAACTGGTTGCCATGGTGATGGTTGCCATGGCGATGGTTGCTAGGCAACTGGTTGCCATGGTGATGGTTGCAAGGCAACTGGTTGCCATGGCGATGGTTGCTAGGCAACTGGTTGCCATGGTGATGGTTGCTAGGCAACTGGTTGCCATGGCAATGGTTGCTAGGCAACTGGTTGCCATGGCAATGGTTGCCATGGTGATGGTTGCTAGGCAACTGGTTGCCATGGTGATGGTTGCAAGGCAACTGGTTGCCATGGCGATGGTTGCTATGCAACTAGTTGCCATAGCGACGGTTGCTTGGCAACTGGTTGCCATGGCGACGGTTGCTAGGCAACTGGTTGCCATGGTGATGGTTGCTAGGCAACTGGTTGCCATGGTGACGGTTGCTAGGCAACTGTTTGCCATGGCGATGGTTGCTATGCAACTGGTTGCCATGGCGACGGTTGCTTGGCAACTGGTTGCCATGGCGATGGTTGCTAGGCAACTGGTTGCCATGGTGATGGTTGCTAGGCAACTGGTTGCCATGGCGACAGTTGCTAGTCAACTGGTTGCCATGGCGATGGTTGCTAGGCAACTGGTTGCCATGGCGACGGTTGCTAGGCAACTGGTTGCCATGGCGATGGTTGCTAGGCAACTGGTTGCCATGGCGATGGTTGTTAGGCAACTGGTTTCCATGGCGATGGTTGCTAGGCAACTGGTTGCCATGGCGACGGTTGCTAGGCAACTGGTTGCCATGGCGACGGTTGCTAGGCAACTGGTTGCCATGGCGATGGTTGCCATGGTGACGGTTGCTAGGCAACTGGTTGCCATGGCGACGGTTGCTAGTCAACTGGTTGCCATGGCGATGGTTGCTAGGCAACTGGTTGCCATGGTGAAGGTTGCTAGGCAACTGGTTGCCATGGCGACGGTTGCTAGGCAACTGGTTGCCATGGTGACGGTTGCTAGGCAACTGGTTGCCATGGTGATGGTTGCTAGGCAACTGGTTGCCATGGCGATGGTTGCTAGGCAACTGGTTGCCATGGCGCTGGTTGCTAGGCAACTGGTTGCCATGGCGACGGTTGCTAGGCAACTGGTTGCCATGGCGACGGTTGCTAGGCAACTGGTTGCCATGGCGACGGTTGCTAGGCAACTGGTTGCCATGGCGAAGGTTGCTAGGCAACTGGTTGCCATGGCGACAGTTGCTAGGCAACTGGTTGCCATGGTGATGGTTGCTAGGCAACTGGTTGCCATGGCGACTGTTGCTAGGCAACTGGTTGCCATGGCGACGGTTGCTAGGCAACTGGTTGCCATGGCGATGGTTGCTAGGCAACTGGTTGCCATGGTGACGGTTGCTAGGCAACTGGTTGCCATGGCGACGGTTGCTAGGCAACTGGTTGCCATGGCGATGGTTGCTAGGCAACTGGTTGCCATGGCGACGGTTGCTAGGCAACTGGTTTCCATGCCGATGGTTGCTAGGCAACTGGTTGCCATGGCGACGGTTGCTAGGCAACTGGTTGCCATGGCGACGGTTGCTAGGCAACTGGTTGCCATGGCGATGGTTGCCATGGTGACGGTTGCTAGGCAACTGGTTGCCATGGCGACGGTTGCTAGGCAACTGGTTGCCATGGTGATGGTTGCTAGGCAACTGGTTGCCATGGCGATGGTTGCTAGGCAACTGGTTGCCATGGCGATGGTTGCTAGGCAACTGGTTGCCATGGCGATGGTTGCCATGGTGATGGTTGCTAGGCAACTGGTTGTCATGGCGATGGTTGCTAGGCAACTGGTTGCTAGGCAACTGGTCGCCATGGTGATGGTTGCCATGGCGACGGTTCCTAGGCAACTGGTTGCCATGGCGATGGTTGCTAGGCAACTGGTTGCCATGGCGATGGTTGCTAGGCAACTGGTTGCCATGGCGATGGTTGCCATGGCGACGGTTCCTAGGCAACTGGTTGCCATGGTGACGGTTGCTAGGCAACTGGTTGCCATGGTGACGGTTGCTAGGCAACTGGTTGCCATGGCGAAGGTTGCTAGGCAACTGGTTGCCATGGTGACGGTTGCTAGGCAACAGGTTGCCATGGCGACGGTTGCTAGGCAACTGGTTGCCATGGCGACGGTTGCTAGGCAACTGGTTGCCATGGCGACGGTTGCTAGGCAACTGGTTGCCATGGCGACGGTTGCTAGGCAACTGGTTGCCATGGTGACGGATGCTAGGCAACTGTTTGCCATGGCGATGGTTGCCATGGCGATGGTTGCCATGGCGATGGTTGCTAGGCAACTGGTTGCTATGGCGATGGTTGCTAGGCAACTGGTTGCCATGGCGACGGTTGCTAGGCAACTGGTTGCCATGGCGATGGTTGCCATGGTGATGGTTGCTAGGCAACTGGTTGCCATGGTGATGGTTGCTAGGCAACTGGTTGCCATGGCGACGGTTGCTAGGCAACTGGTTGCCATGGTGACGGTTGCAAGGCAACTGGTTGCCATGGCGATGGTTGCTATGCAACTGGTTGCCATAGCGACGGTTGCTTGGCAACTGGTTGCCATGGTGACGGTTGCTAGGCAACTGGTTGCCATGGTGATGGTTGCTAGGCAACTGGTTGCCATGGTGACGGTTGCTAGGCAACTGTTTGCCATGGCGATGGTTGCTATGCAACTGGTTGCCATGGCGACGGTTGCTTGGCAACTGGTTGCCATGGCGATGGTTGCTAGGCAACTGGTTGCCATGGTGATGGTTGCTAGGCAAGTGGTTGCCATGGCGACAGTTGCTAGTCAACTGGTTGCCATGGCGATGGTTGCTAGGCAACTGGTTGCCATGGCGACGGTTGCTAGGCAACTGGTTGCCATGGCGATGGTTGCTAGGCAACTGGTTGCCATGGCGATGGTTGTTAGGCAACTGGTTTCCATGGCGATGGTTGCTAGGCAACTGGTTGCCATGGCGACGGTTGCTAGGCAACTGGTTGCCATGGCGACGGTTGCTAGGCAACTGGTTGCCATGGCGATGGTTGCCATGGTGACGGTTGCTAGGCAACTGGTTGCCATGGCGACAGTTGCTAGTCAACTGGTTGCCATGGCGATGGTTGCTAGGCAACTGGTTGCCATGGTGACGGTTGCTAGGCAACTGGTTGCCATGGCGACGGTTGCTAGGCAACTGGTTGCCATGGCGATGGTTGCTAGGCAACTGGTTGCCATGGCGACGGTTGCTAGGCAACTGGTTTCCATGCCGATGGTTGCTAGGCAACTGGTTGCCATGGCGACGGTTGCTAGGCAACTGGTTGCCATGGCGACGGTTGCTAGGCAACTGGTTGCCATGGCGATGGTTGCCATGGTGACGGTTGCTAGGCAACTGGTTGCCATGGCGATGGTTGCTAGTCAACTGGTTGCCATGGCGATGGTTGCTAGGCAACTGGTTGCCATGGCGAAGGTTGCTAGGCAACTGGTTGCCATGGCGACGGTTGCTAGGCAACTGGTTGCCATGGCGACGGTTGCTAGGCAACTGGTTGCCATGGTGATGGTTGCTAGGCAACTGGTTGCCATGGCGACGGTTGCTAGGCAACTGGTTGCCATGGTGATGGTTGCTAGGCAACTGGTTGCCATGGCGATGGTTGCTAGGCAACTGGTTGCCATGGCGATGGTTGCTAGGCAACTGGTTGCCATGGCGATGGTTGCCATGGTGACGGTTGCTAGGCAACTGGTTGTCATGGCGATGGTTGCTAGGCAACTGGTTGCTAGGCAACTGGTCGCCATGGTGATGGTTGCCATGGCGACGGTTCCTAGGCAACTGGTTGCCATGGCGATGGTTGCTAGGCAACTGGTTGCCATGGCGATGGTTGCTAGGCAACTGGTTGCCATGGCGATGGTTGCCATGGCGACGGTTCCTAGGCAACTGGTTGCCATGGTGACGGTTGCTAGGCAACTGGTTGCCATGGTGATGGTTGCTAGGCAACTGGTTGCCATGGCGAAGGTTGCTAGGCAACTGGTTGCCATGGTGACAGTTGCTAGGCAACTGGTTGCCATGGCGACGGTTGCTAGGCAACTGGTTGCCATGGCGACGGTTGCTAGGCAACTGGTTGCCATGGCGACGGTTGTTAGGCAACTGGTTGC
The DNA here is from genome assembly GCA_031769625.1 of Taudactylus pleione. NCBI lineage: Eukaryota > Metazoa > Chordata > Amphibia > Anura > Myobatrachidae > Taudactylus > Taudactylus pleione. Next base: position 311,729 of record JAUIMM010000479.1, on the reverse strand, counting down.
CATGGCAACGGTTGCTAGGCAACTGGTTGCCATGGTGACGGATGCTAGGCAACTGTTTGCCATGGCGATGGTTGCCATGGCGATGGTTGCCATGGCGATGGTTGCTAGGCAACTGGTTGCCATGGCGATGGTTGCTAGGCAACTGGTTGCCATGGCGACGGTTGCTAGGCAACTGGTTGCCATGGCGATGGTTGCCATGGTGACGGTTGCTAGGCAACTGGTTGCCATGGCGATGGTTGCTAGGCAACTGGTTGCCATGGCGAAGGTTGCTAGGCAACTGGTTGCCATGGTGACGGTTGCTAGGCAACTGGTTGCCATGGCGACGGTTGCTAGGCAACTGGTTGCCATGGCGATGGTTGCTAGGCAACTGGTTGCCATGGCGACGGTTGCTAGGCAACTGGTTGCCTTGGCGATGGTTGCCATGGTGACGGTTGCTAGGCAACTGGTTGCCATGGCGACGGTTGCTAGTCAACTGGTTGCCATGGCGATGGTTGCTAGGCAACTGGTTGCCATGGCGAAGGTTGCTAGGCAACTGGTTGCCATGGCGACGGTTGCTAGGCAACTGGTTGCCATGGCGACGGTTGCTAGTCAACTGGTTGCCATGGCGATGGTTGCTAGGCAACTGGTTGCCATGACGAAGGTTGCTAGGCAACTGGTTGCCAAGGTGACGGTTGCTAGGCAACTGGTTGCCAAGGTGACGGTTGCTAGGCAACTGGTTGCCATGGCGACGGTTGCTAGGCAACTGGTTGCCATGGCGACGGTTGCTAGGCAACTGGTTGCCATGGCGACGGTTGCTAGGCAACTGGTTGCCATGGCGACGGTTGCTAGGCAACTGGTTGCCATGGCGACGGTTGCTAGGCAACTGGTTGCCATGGCGACGGTTGCTAGGCAACTGGTTGCCATGGCGATGGTTGCCATGGTGACGGTTGCTAGGCAACTGGTTGCCATGGCGACGGTTGCTAGGCAACTGGTTGCCATGGCGATGGTTGCTAGGCAACTGGTTGCCATGGCGACGGTTGCTAGGCAACTGGTTGCCATGGCGATGGTTGCCATGGTGACGGTTGCTAGGCAACTGGTTGCCATGGCGACGGTTGCTAGTCAACTGGTTGCCATGGCGATGGTTGCTAGGCAACTGGTTGCCATGGCGAAGGTTGCTAGGCAACTGGTTGCCATGGCGACGGTTGCTAGGCAACTGGTTGCCATGGCGACGGTTGCTAGTCAACTGGTTGCCATGGCGATGGTTGCTAGGCAACTGGTTGCCATGGCGAAGGTTGCTAGGCAACTGGTTGCCATGGCGAAGGTTGCTAGGCAACTGGTTGCCATGGCGAAGGTTGCTAGGCAACTGGTTGCCAAGGCGACGGTTGCTAGGCAACTGGTTGCCATGGCGACGGTTGCTAGGCAACTGGTTGCCATGGCAACGGTTGCTAGGCAACTGGTTGCCATGGCAACGGTTGCTAGGCAACTGGTTGCCATGGCGACGGTTGCTAGGCAACTGGTTGCCATGGCGATGGTTGCTAGGCAACTGGTTGCCATGGCAATGGTTGCTAGGCAACTGGTTGCCATGGCGACGGTTGCTATGCAACTGGTTGCCATGTCGATGGTTACCATGGCGACGGTTGCTAGGCAACTGGTTTGCCATGGCGATGGTTGCTAGGCAACTGGTTGCCATGGTGATGGTTGCCATGGCGATGGTTGCTAGGCAACTGGTTGCCATGGTGATGGTTGCAAGGCAACTGGTTGCCATGGCGATGGTTGCTAGGCAACTGGTTGCCATGGTGATGGTTGCTAGGCAACTGGTTGCCATGGCAATGGTTGCTAGGCAACTGGTTGCCATGGCAATGGTTGCCATGGTGATGGTTGCTAGGCAACTGGTTGCCATGGTGATGGTTGCAAGGCAACTGGTTGCCATGGCGATGGTTGCTATGCAACTAGTTGCCATAGCGACGGTTGCTTGGCAACTGGTTGCCATGGCGACGGTTGCTAGGCAACTGGTTGCCATGGTGATGGTTGCTATGCAACTGGTTGCCATGGTGACGGTTGCTAGGCAACTGTTTGCCATGGCGATGGTTGCTATGCAACTGGTTGCCATGGCGACGGTTGCTTGGCAACTGGTTGCCATGGCGATGGTTGCTAGGCAACTGGTTGCCATGGTGATGGTTGCTAGGCAACTGGTTGCCATGGCGACAGTTGCTAGTCAACTGGTTGCCATGGCGATGGTTGCTAGGCAACTGGTTGCCATGGCGACGGTTGCTAGGCAACTGGTTGCCATGGCGATGGTTGCTAGGCAACTGGTTGCCATGGCGATGGTTGTTAGGCAACTGGTTTCCATGGCGATGGTTGCTAGGCAACTGGTTGCCATGGCGACGGTTGCTAGGCAACTGGTTGCCATGGCGACGGTTGCTAGGCAACTGGTTGCCATGGCGATGGTTGCCATGGTGACGGTTGCTAGGCAACTGGTTGCCATGGCGACGGTTGCTAGTCAACTGGTTGCCATGGCGATGGTTGCTAGGCAACTGGTTGCCATGGTGAAGGTTGCTAGGCAACTGGTTGCCATGGCGACGGTTGCTAGGCAACTGGTTGCCATGGTGACGGTTGCTAGGCAACTGGTTGCCATGGTGATGGTTGCTAGGCAACTGGTTGCCATGGCGATGGTTGCTAGGCAACTGGTTGCCATGGCGCTGGTTGCTAGGCAACTGGTTGCCATGGCGACGGTTGCTAGGCAACTGGTTGCCATGGCGACGGTTGCTAGGCAACTGGTTGCCATGGCGACGGTTGCTAGGCAACTGGTTGCCATGGCGAAGGTTGCTAGGCAACTGGTTGCCATGGCGACAGTTGCTAGGCAACTGGTTGCCATGGTGATGGTTGCTAGGCAACTGGTTGCCATGGCGACTGTTGCTAGGCAACTGGTTGCCATGGCGACGGTTGCTAGGCAACTGGTTGCCATGGCGATGGTTGCTAGGCAACTGGTTGCCATGGTGACGGTTGCTAGGCAACTGGTTGCCATGGCGACGGTTGCTAGGCAACTGGTTGCCATGGCGATGGTTGCTAGGCAACTGGTTGCCATGGCGACGGTTGCTAGGCAACTGGTTTCCATGCCGATGGTTGCTAGGCAACTGGTTGCCATGGCGACGGTTGCTAGGCAACTGGTTGCCATGGCGACGGTTGCTAGGCAACTGGTTGCCATGGCGATGGTTGCCATGGTGACGGTTGCTAGGCAACTGGTTGCCATGGCGACGGTTGCTAGGCAACTGGTTGCCATGGTGATGGTTGCTAGGCAACTGGTTGCCATGGCGATGGTTGCTAGGCAACTGGTTGCCATGGCGATGGTTGCTAGGCAACTGGTTGCCATGGCGATGGTTGCCATGGTGATGGTTGCTAGGCAACTGGTTGTCATGGCGATGGTTGCTAGGCAACTGGTTGCTAGGCAACTGGTCGCCATGGTGATGGTTGCCATGGCGACGGTTCCTAGGCAACTGGTTGCCATGGCGATGGTTGCTAGGCAACTGGTTGCCATGGCGATGGTTGCTAGGCAACTGGTTGCCATGGCGATGGTTGCCATGGCGACGGTTCCTAGGCAACTGGTTGCCATGGTGACGGTTGCTAGGCAACTGGTTGCCATGGTGACGGTTGCTAGGCAACTGGTTGCCATGGCGAAGGTTGCTAGGCAACTGGTTGCCATGGTGACGGTTGCTAGGCAACAGGTTGCCATGGCGACGGTTGCTAGGCAACTGGTTGCCATGGCGACGGTTGCTAGGCAACTGGTTGCCATGGCGACGGTTGCTAGGCAACTGGTTGCCATGGCGACGGTTGCTAGGCAACTGGTTGCCATGGTGACGGATGCTAGGCAACTGTTTGCCATGGCGATGGTTGCCATGGCGATGGTTGCCATGGCGATGGTTGCTAGGCAACTGGTTGCTATGGCGATGGTTGCTAGGCAACTGGTTGCCATGGCGACGGTTGCTAGGCAACTGGTTGCCATGGCGATGGTTGCCATGGTGATGGTTGCTAGGCAACTGGTTGCCATGGTGATGGTTGCTAGGCAACTGGTTGCCATGGCGACGGTTGCTAGGCAACTGGTTGCCATGGTGACGGTTGCAAGGCAACTGGTTGCCATGGCGATGGTTGCTATGCAACTGGTTGCCATAGCGACGGTTGCTTGGCAACTGGTTGCCATGGTGACGGTTGCTAGGCAACTGGTTGCCATGGTGATGGTTGCTAGGCAACTGGTTGCCATGGTGACGGTTGCTAGGCAACTGTTTGCCATGGCGATGGTTGCTATGCAACTGGTTGCCATGGCGACGGTTGCTTGGCAACTGGTTGCCATGGCGATGGTTGCTAGGCAACTGGTTGCCATGGTGATGGTTGCTAGGCAAGTGGTTGCCATGGCGACAGTTGCTAGTCAACTGGTTGCCATGGCGATGGTTGCTAGGCAACTGGTTGCCATGGCGACGGTTGCTAGGCAACTGGTTGCCATGGCGATGGTTGCTAGGCAACTGGTTGCCATGGCGATGGTTGTTAGGCAACTGGTTTCCATGGCGATGGTTGCTAGGCAACTGGTTGCCATGGCGACGGTTGCTAGGCAACTGGTTGCCATGGCGACGGTTGCTAGGCAACTGGTTGCCATGGCGATGGTTGCCATGGTGACGGTTGCTAGGCAACTGGTTGCCATGGCGACAGTTGCTAGTCAACTGGTTGCCATGGCGATGGTTGCTAGGCAACTGGTTGCCATGGTGACGGTTGCTAGGCAACTGGTTGCCATGGCGACGGTTGCTAGGCAACTGGTTGCCATGGCGATGGTTGCTAGGCAACTGGTTGCCATGGCGACGGTTGCTAGGCAACTGGTTTCCATGCCGATGGTTGCTAGGCAACTGGTTGCCATGGCGACGGTTGCTAGGCAACTGGTTGCCATGGCGACGGTTGCTAGGCAACTGGTTGCCATGGCGATGGTTGCCATGGTGACGGTTGCTAGGCAACTGGTTGCCATGGCGATGGTTGCTAGTCAACTGGTTGCCATGGCGATGGTTGCTAGGCAACTGGTTGCCATGGCGAAGGTTGCTAGGCAACTGGTTGCCATGGCGACGGTTGCTAGGCAACTGGTTGCCATGGCGACGGTTGCTAGGCAACTGGTTGCCATGGTGATGGTTGCTAGGCAACTGGTTGCCATGGCGACGGTTGCTAGGCAACTGGTTGCCATGGTGATGGTTGCTAGGCAACTGGTTGCCATGGCGATGGTTGCTAGGCAACTGGTTGCCATGGCGATGGTTGCTAGGCAACTGGTTGCCATGGCGATGGTTGCCATGGTGACGGTTGCTAGGCAACTGGTTGTCATGGCGATGGTTGCTAGGCAACTGGTTGCTAGGCAACTGGTCGCCATGGTGATGGTTGCCATGGCGACGGTTCCTAGGCAACTGGTTGCCATGGCGATGGTTGCTAGGCAACTGGTTGCCATGGCGATGGTTGCTAGGCAACTGGTTGCCATGGCGATGGTTGCCATGGCGACGGTTCCTAGGCAACTGGTTGCCATGGTGACGGTTGCTAGGCAACTGGTTGCCATGGTGATGGTTGCTAGGCAACTGGTTGCCATGGCGAAGGTTGCTAGGCAACTGGTTGCCATGGTGACAGTTGCTAGGCAACTGGTTGCCATGGCGACGGTTGCTAGGCAACTGGTTGCCATGGCGACGGTTGCTAGGCAACTGGTTGCCATGGCGACGGTTGTTAGGCAACTGGTTGCCATGGCAACGGTTGCTAGGCAACTGGTTGCCATGGTGACGGATGCTAGGCAACTGTTTGCCATGGCGATGGTTGCCATGGCGATGGTTGCCATGGCGATGGTTGCTAGGCAACTGGTTGCCATGGCGATGGTTGCTAGGCAACTGGTTGCCATGGCGACGGTTGCTAGGCAACTGGTTGCCATGGCGATGGTTGCTTGGCAACTGGTTGCCATGGCGACGGTTGCTAGGCAACTGGTTGCCATGGCGATGGTTATCATAGCGACCATTGTCATGGTGACGGTTGCTATGGCGGACAGTTACCATGGTGATGGTTGTTAGGTAACTATTTGCCATGGTAACTGTTGCATTTCAACTGGTTGTCATGGCGATGGTTGTTATGGCGATGGTTGCCAGGCAACCGGTTGCCATGGCGATGGTCATCATGGCAATGGTTGCTAGGTAACTGGTTGCCATGCTGATGGTTGCTATGCAAGTGGTTGCCATGGCGATGGTTGCTAGGTAACTGGTTGCCATGGCAATGGTTGCTAGGTAACTGGTTGCCATGATGATGGTCATCATGGCAAACATTGTCATGGCGATGGGTTGTCTAGCAACCATCGCCATGACAACCATCACCATGACAACAGTCACCATGGCAGCCAACACGATGACTACGATCGCTATGGCAACCCGTTGCCTAGCAACAATTGCCATAACAACCATCACCATGGCATCCATTTGCCTAGCAACTGTTGCCATGACATCCATCGCCCTGACAACCGTCGCCATGGCAACCCATTACCTAGCATCCATTGCCATGGCAACTAATTGCCTGGAAGCCATGGCAACACACGCCATGACAACAGTCACCATGTCAACCAATTGCCTAGCAACCGTCACCATGGCAACCAGTTGCACAATTAGGGCTTGTTATGCATCCATCTCCCATTGTCCAGCTGCCAGGCATATCTTTTCACTGTGTTTTATATATGTTTATGAAGATAAATTTTCAAGTTTTCCTTCACCACAAGACATATTAGTCAGACTGTTCATTAACATGGTTTCCCAAAATAAAAAGCCCTTGGAGCCTTAGGTAGAGCCTATATAAGGGTCTAACCTGCACACACACTAAGGTGGAATGTGGGGCTAGTTTTAATCGCACACCTAAAGGATTAGGGAGAGTATTTTATTTTTATTTGAAAAGGTAAACTTAGATCAATTTAGAACATAATGCATTGTATGAAAAATAACTTTTATTTTAACCACTCTACATTCACTTTGATCCCAAAAGTGACCAGACAATCCCCTGGAGCTGGGAATGTATTCTTCAGGGCTCTAGAATAAGAGATGGTCTCAGAACATTTAAGGAGTTAGCAACCTATAACAGCCTTACTCAAACCAACATTTAAGTAGGTTTTAAAACAATGTGAAATTACACTGGGGTAGTTTAAGTCAAACACCAGAAGGATTTATTTACAGCCTAAAAATTGGGCAAGGGACTTTCTTTTTTAAAACAAACACTGACTCTTCCCAAAAGGGTATGGCTTAAAGATTTTATATATATATATATATATATATATATATATATATATTTTATTTTTACCATTCAGATTTTTAAGACTTTGTTATTTTCCTCATTAGGATAAAAATCCTTACTCTTCCAATAAACAAAAATCTTTAAATCATCATTATGATATAAATGTACTTAAGGTGGTTTGAAAAAAAAGCTATTTAAGATAAGAAAGAAAACCCTTTAAATACCCCAAATACTTATTACCTTTATTTATGCACCAACCCACCATAAAGAACAAAATGCACTACACACCCACACTCCTCCCTACCCATCCAAGTATATTTAACGAAATGCTTCCATTTCTTATGCTTCCAAATTCCCTCCGCATCGCTTCCATTCCCAGTCTCTCTATCCCACTGTCGAAGCTGGATAATTGGCTGAGACAAGATCAGTTTAAAATTGAATCGCAGCGATGCCATCTTGTGACTGGCCGCAAGACGCCATTTTGGAAATGAGATCGCAAGACGCCATTTTGCGAATGGCCACCTAAGCGCCATTTTAGATAAACTCACCCTTTAGTACATGTGGCGATATTACTATTAGCACCTTGTGATTGCATCTTTCACCATTTCTCATGCACACATTAATACGCACAATTGCACTGTTAACTAGTCGCATATTAGCGAATGCATAAGACTTTGTATGAAAACACTGTTTTATTAGCTTCATGCGCACGCATCTGCACCAAGTTAACTAGCGTCCTTATATCAAACCCCGCATACTCACACATTACATATCCACATACAAGGTTTAATAAGCTTTAAAGTATAAGATTTAAGTTGGCTCAGTTAGTATAAATGCTGTGAAATAAAGATTATTTGGTAACTAAGGCTTTATACATGCTAAGTAAGCCGTGTTTGGTTTTGTACTGATGCGTACTCTTTCAACAGAATTCCGGTGTGGAGATCGCATCATGCATTCTCAACTTATGGACTGCAGAGATTTCAAGCAACAAAATGTATATTATATGAACAACTGTTAGGATGCAGCATGGGGCGGGAGGGCAGAGACCCCCAGTTGTTAGAGGCTGGGCAGAGTCTATTTGAATCAGCCTGTTAAATGCTCTGTAACAGATGCTTCCCCCTGGGAACCAATGGCATAAGCAGAAAACTTCTCTATTGTTCTGTCTATTCCGGGGGGGTATAAATATGTGTGCTCCAACACTGGGTTTTTAGTCTTCATGCGGAATGCTGAATGACGAAGGGGTTTCTTGCTGATGCCTATCATCTGGTCCGGAAGCGCTGCGTATGTATACTGTACTTGGGTCTGTATAATTCCTTTGCGCCGAATTGTGTCTGGATCAATAGCATGTAACTGACTGTACTTTTTACTTGAATAATACTTTGTGCTTTGGAACCACATGTTCTAAGTCTGGAGTCTCAATTTACTGTATGACTGCGTACGCAAATTAGCATCATCCTTAGAGGTTTATAGGTAGGATTCTAGAAGGTACAGGCAGGGGTATATAGAGGTTCAATTTCAGTATCATTAGTTGGGGGCTCATAGTAGTGAGGTCACTTAGATATTCACATGGCACATATGGTTATCGATATCTCAGCAAAGGGTGGAGTGGCCACATGCAGGGTTTTCCTGCAACCGCTTTGTGCTGAAAAATTGCTATTCATTTTCGTGTGAGCCAAGGAAGCTGACTAGAATCCAGGGACAAGAGAGGAAAAAGTATGTTTTCCTTTGTTGATAGAACCTAGCATTTAAAGGGGTGCCGCAGTATTGAGTACGCGGCTGAGTCGCAGTTTTGCGCACAGTAAAAATGCACTTTTGCGTACGCAGTTAAAAAGTCATTATACGGTTGTGTGGTAGTCGCATTATTGTGTATGCGACTGGTCGCACAATAGCGTATACGTACTTCTGGTTGTGCTGCCACGTGTTTAAACAAAGCCGTTCAATTGTTATCAATATCTGGGTTAACGTTTATTTTTCTGCACAGGAAAAAAGTGTGTAACAGTGAGAATTTGTTGGACAAAGTTAAGGGTATCGTATGATTCTTAAGGGCTAGGTGCAAGGGTTAGTCTAGCCGCTCGGTAAGTAGCTTTACCGTTCTATACGCAGTAGCAGGTGTACATGTTGTCTTTGTTGTAGAGAGGTGCGTGGAAGTGGCCGACCTACACACTTCCATGGGTGTGGAAGTTGCCTTACTAAATCTTATCCGGGTGTGGAAGTTGCCTTTTTCAAATCTTATCCAGGTGTGTGGGCACCACCGACTTAAATCGTCCACAGGTAAGTGAACATATCTTTATTGTCTTTCACCAGTTTAAATCTTTATTGAAAAGCATAGGATTTTATCTCAGAATGGGAGCCGCGCAAACAGTGGAGATGTTAGACAATGATGTGCTGCTAATGGAGGCGCCGGTCGGATCGGCTCGTCGTATTATGCATACTAAGTACGGTACTTATGCAATAAGGTATTGTGATGTATGGTTTAAAATGATGATGAAGAGTGTTAGACTGTTTCCCAGAATTGGTAGTTTTGATAAGGATGTATTAGATAATGTCCGGGATCACATCAGTTTGATGCGCTCCCGAGAGAAAAAGGTCAAATATTGTGAATGTTTAAGATTGTGGCAGCATGAAGGGGATGCGTGGCTTAAAAATGTGCAAACGACGCAAACCAGTGTTGCTAGCGCATTGCCAGAGAATACATCCGCAACGCTAAATTGCAATACGGGTGAGCCACAACATGGCGCGCACGTGCAGCAAGGTAGCATTGTGGAGAGTATTGCCAGCAGTTCACGCTCACCTCCCCCACCTTATGTGGATGGAGGTGCAAGTACAGTTACCAAAAATACCCATAAAAATGTAACAAGCAATTTGTACCCCCTCTTAAGTAACCATCAAGAAAATGTTTATGATGTGGATGATGAGCCTATTGTAATGTCTGCCATTTCCCATGCTGTGCAAATGATAGATGCTGCATCACCACAATCACAAGTGGTGCCGCCATCTCCATCGGTAATAGCAAGGGAAGTGTTAACATCCTCTGCACCTGCAGCGGAATTTGTTCATACCATACGTAGCAGCAGCAGATTAAACCACCAGCCAGGTAATCAGGTCAGAGGTAGCAACGCTACCGGTCTGCATCCCATTCGGATGATAACTGTTCCAAATGGAAATGCAGATGCGAACGGTGTAGTGCCCACGAGGGAAGTAGTAATGTATTGTCCTTGGACAAGAGCAGAACTAAATTGCATCATAAATGAATTCCCCGATCCCAAAAAGGAACTAGCCAAATGTCAAAGATTTTTGAGAAATTTGGGTAGTTCTCATGAACCAACTAATAAAGAGTGGCGTGTGGTGCTAAGGGTCTGTCTGCCATGCAATACCAACGTGACAAAATTTATCACGGATTGATTATTGGATGGTGACGTTCCCTTAACAGACCAAGTAAACCAAGGTAACATTTCCCGCATTGTAACTCAATTGGGTATATATTTTCCAGTAGTAGTTCACTGGAACAAAATTTTCACAATCTAACAAAAGGATAGTGAAACTGCAGAAGATTTTTGCGACCGGTCTCTGCAGGCTATCACCCAGTACACTGGGATAGAAGATATAAAAGATAGCACTCACCACAGGGGAATGATAGTCACGGTACTCATGGATGGTCTGAAAGAGAATTTAAAGAACCGGGTTCAGACCTCACAACCTGGCTGGAGGGGACTCACAATAGATAACCTCATAGAGTCTGCCATAGAACATGATAAAAATATCTCAAAAAAGAGGGAGACCCAGAGCGAAAAACTAATGGCTGTCAGTATCCAAGCTCTGGAGGGAATGACTGTAACATCACAGTCAACAGACACACTCGCAACTGCACTCACACCTACACCTGCACTCACTAATCCCACACCACAACAAACCCAGCTCCACTACTCATATCCCCCACAATACCCTTACCCTGCCTATCCTTACCCATATCCACCACCTTTACCCTCTGCTCAAACCTCGCAATAACCCATGTTTTCACCTGACCCACGGACATGTTTTAATTGTAAACAGACAGGACATTTAAGTAGAAATTGTACAGTAAAACGAGTAGGAACTCCAAATCAGGGAAGACCTGGATATCCCCATAAGGGATATGCACAGAGACCAGCAAATGTTCAACAGGCTCCAGCTCCAATTGTGGCCGTAAATACTTTATTGGAGAATGGTAGCCAACACTAGGGGTCAGGTCATACCTGTAGTCTACAGATAGTCAGGTTAACGGGAAGTACTAGGGAAGAACTGGTCATGATGGTTGATGTAGCTGGTACTGAATATCCTTTTCTTGTAGACACAGGGGCGACCAGGTCAGTGATGAAATCTCCCGTTAATTTACAGGTGACCAACGAGACGGTACCAGCAATGGGTGTAACAGGTAAAGTGGAACATTATCCTTTAACAAAGTCCACAGAGGTTACTATTGGGTCATTGCATACCAGACATTCTTTTCTTCTGGCTGCTGCAACTCCTACTAACCTGCTTGGAAGAGACTTGTTATGTAAAATGGGATGTGTTATATATTGCACTCCTGATGGTGTATATTTAGATATCCCAGAGAGAATTGCACACGAGGTGCGGGATATGTTGGACACTCTTCAAAGGATAATGTATCACTCTACAAGTTTAAACGAAAATCCATCACAGGTAGATGAAATTTTGTCCCAAATTCCAAATTCACTTTGGACTAAGGATGGACAGGACACTGGATTAATGGCAAACGTAAGCCCTGTATTGGTAAATTTAAAAAGCGGTAGGCAGGCTCCAAAAATTCCCCAGTACCCATTAAAACAGGAGGTAGAATTAGGGGTGTTTCCAATAATTGAGCGATTATTGCAACAGGGAATCTTAGTTCGTACAGCTAGTGTAGCCAACAGCCCCATCTTTCCAGTGAAGAAGAGTGGTGGGAGGGGTTATAGGCTGGTACAAGACCTCAGAGGTGTTAATAAGGTGGTAGAGAGCCAATTTCCCATAGTGCCAAATCCAGCTGTCATCCTGATGCAGATCCCACCAAATGCAACCCATTTCACTGTCATTGACCTCTGTTCTGCTTTCTTCTCTGTGCCTCTCCACCCTGACTGTCAGTATCTATTCGCATTTACATACAGAGGTGTGCAATATACATGGACACGGTTAGCCCAAGGTTTCATAGACAGCCCCAGTATCTTCTCCCAGGCATTGCACAACTGTTTACAATCTTTTCAACCTGCCAATGGATCTGTTCTAATTCAATATGTGGATGATTTATTGCTATGTTCTGACTCGTTTATGTCATGTCTGAATGATACTAAACATTTGTTACTTTATCTCTCGCATACAGGACACAAGGTGGCTAAGGACAAACTACAGCCATGCCAATCCAGAGTAAAATATTTCGGACACTGCCTAACCCAGGGGTTACGACATCTTACAAACGATAGAATCCAGGCTATACAAAACATGACACTGCTGCAGAATCAACAGCAAATTTGTACCTTCTTGGGAATGTGTGGATATTGCAGAATGTGGATCCCAGGTTTTTCTATTTTGGCCTTGCCTTTACAGGAATTAGTCTCTTCCTCAAAGCCCGATCATGTCATACACACAGAGGAATCAGAGCAGGCTTTCCTTAATCTTAAGGATAGCCTGACAAAAGCTCCTGCATTGGGAATACCTGATTATGAAAAACCTTTTGATTTGTATTGTATGGAAGCTGATGGTTGTGCTGCAGGTGTCCTTACACAAAAACATAGTGATGCCAGTAGGCCCGTAGCATACTACAGTGCCCAATTGGACACTGTAGCAAGATCACTCCCCACTTATTTGAGAAGTGTAGCAGCTACCGCTCTATTGGTGAGTAAAAGTGAGGACGTAGTACTGGGCCATGATATGATTGTCTACACTCCCCATGCTGTATTTGCTCTGTTGAACTCCGCTCAAACCAGACACGTCTCTTCAGCTAGGTTTACCAAATGGGAACTAGCTCTAATTGCACCCGCAAATATCACTGTTAAACGTTGCAGCACACTGAATCCAGCAACGTATTTACCATATGTACAACATGATGTACAAAGGGTGGAAGGAGACGAGTTGCTGGCGGGAGGTGAGTTCAGCAGACATAATGATATGCACAATTGTATGACATATCTAAATCAAACCTTTACTGCTAGACCTGACATACATGACACACCTTTAGAGAATGTGGATGTGACTTTTTATATGGATGGGAGTTGTCATAGACAAACAGACACAGGTGAATTAAGTACAAGTTATGCTGTTGTAAATGACACAGACATCATAGAAGCTAAACCTCTTGGTCCTCCTCACTCAGCCCAGGTAGCAGAGTTAGTAGCACTAACTAGAGCGTGTGAACTGGCAGCAGGCAAATCTGCTAACATTTACACTGACTCGAGGTATGCGTTCGGGGTGGTGCATGATTTTGGGGCTCTATGGCATCTGAGAAATTTTATGACAGCAGCAGGCACACCAGTTGCACACTCCCGACACATAAAACATCTTTTAGAAGCAATCCAACTGCCCAAAACAGTGGCAGTAATTAAATGTAAAGCCCATACATGTGAGGATGACCCGGTGTCACTAGGCAACAACAGGGCAGATGAAGCTGCAAAATGGGCAGCAGGGTTGAAAATGTTTTCTCCAACTGAAAAAATTATGTATTTCCAAACAATTGATATGCTGAAATTAATTGAGATGCAAAATTTGTGTTCAATTCAGGAAAAATCCATTTGGAAGCCCAAGGGATGTGGGCAAGAGTCCTCCGGGCTCTGGAGGGATGGCCAAGGTAAACCAGTAGCCCCAAAGGCATATTACCCCAGCCTGGCTGAGGCAGCACATGGTCTGACTCATCTGGGAAAACAAGGTATGTGCAAGTTGGTGAGGGCATACTGGTGTGCACCAGGTTTTTCTTCACAAGCAGAAAAGATAGCAATGTCCTGTCTGACCTGCTTGAGGAAGAACATAGGGAAAGCGATCCCTACAGAACCGTCCCACATTCCACCGACTGATGGACTTTTCCAGGTGATACAAATTGATTTTATCCAATTACCACCCTGCAGGAACCTTAAGTATGTATTAGTGTGCACCGATGTATTTTCTAACTGGGTTGAGGCCTACCCAGCGGCCACTATTACTGCTGCATTTACTGCCAAGAAAATAGTTCAGGAATTTGTATGCAGGTACGGTATCCCTAGAATCATCGAGAGTGACAGGGGTACTCATTTCACAGGTGATGTTTTTCAAAATATGTGCAAGCTGATGGGTATTAATAGCCGCTTCATACCCCCTACCGACCGCAAGCCAGTGCCAAGGTAGAGAGGACAAACGGGACTACTAAAAATAAGTTAAGTAAAATTATGGCAGAAACTGGACTGGGATGGCCAGAAGCGTTACCTTTGGTCCTACATAGCATAAGGACCACTCCGAGACCCCCTCTAAATCTGTTCCCATTTGAAATACTGTTTGGTAGACAACCTCATTTGATTATAAGTCCACAGGAAGAGGTAACTGTAAAGTATCTTATATCAATGAGTAAGCAGCTAAAACAACAGCAGCAGAAACTGAAATTGTTGTCTAATGATATGCCTGAAACTAACTGTCATGATGTTGAACCAGGAGAATATGTTATGATCAGAAATTTCTTGTGTTCAGGTTGTTTGACTGATCGGTGGGAAGGTCCATACCATGTGCTGACAAGTATACTACATCTTTGAAGGTGGCCGAGAGAGATACCTGGGTCCACTCCACTCACTGCAAAAAGGTCAATCAACCGGTGGAGAAACAAGTTGGAGACAAGGCTGATAACATGGACCTGTCGCTCGCGAGCTTGTTCCGGGAGGATTGAGCAGGTTGTAGTGAGATACCTGAACTGAGAGAAATTTTCAGATCTTGTTATGACAATGGACAGGCCTGCTGTGTTCATTTTCATATTCTCTTTTAGAGTGTTCACCATCCTGGTCGGTTCGGGGATATCCAGTGTCTGTGATGGGGGACCGATTGAGGAAATGGGAGCTGATGGCAGTGCTGATGGAGTGGAGTCAGGAGGAATGCAATGCCAATCAGGGGAGTGTCTGACCAATCTTAGTACTGTTATTGTTAAGAGAGCTGTCATTCCGGATACTCGGGGAAGGTGTGGAGGTTTATCGTCTGAAGATTCCTGTATTTGTGAGATTTGTGGGTGCCTAGTTGATGAGAACTGTATCCAACGGTGCCAACCTAAATATAACACGTACTGGGGTGGGTATCATTTAGAGGATTATCATAGCATGGTAGGCAAAGTGTTAAATCAAACTGATTGCTGGGTGTGTTCACACATGCCACAGGGACAGCATAACATAGGATTGGTGCCATTTCCGCTGAATACCACGGAAATTTTAGAATTACAAAAAGGGAAAACCTTGGATGGAAAATTCCTCTCATCCAAACCACCTCATTTCAAACTCTATCAATTCCAAGTAGATAGATCACTTTTGTGTTTAAACATAACCAACCCCAATAAACCCAGGAGTTGGGAAGTGACGGGGAATAATCAGATGATGACCATCTCACAAAGAGCTGATAATGAGTCCATAAACCATGATCTGTTATGCTCAATTAAATCTAGTGGGAAACATTTTAGGTATCGGTATACATTGAGTTCCACCAAAGAAATTATTGGTAAGGTGCCAGATGGTTATTGTGCTAAAATAATAAAGCCAGAGACTTGCATGAACCAGATGAAAGACCCAGAAATAGGATTGTTTGCAAGAGAAATGTGCTTAATGATAATGATGCATACCATCCCTTATGTTCTCCCTGATAATATATATTTTGAATGTGGAAGAAAAGCACATAAATGGCTCTCCCCGAGTTCCAAAGGTTTGTGTTACCTGGGAATAGTGGTTCCAGAAGTTATGACTCTCACACATGTTGAAATGCTTGGTATTCGTAAAAACACACCATCACCATATCTTCACATGCAATATGAACACAGAGGCAAAAGAAACATGATACCTGGTGATGTGCATAAAGCCACTCGGTTAATTAGTGAGACAACTGGCTTTCAAGTGTTGGTAGCACTGGATCCCACCAGGATCGCTCGGGGAACACTAAATTTCAGATATATTCAGGAACTTGCTAAAGTGATAGATAATATCCCCGAGATGTACGATGACACATTCAGGTATACAGGGAGAGAATTGCAAGCGTACAAGAAAGAACTGGTGCAACACATGCTAGTTTTAAATTATTTAACTGCTGTTACTGGAGGGTACTGCATAACTCTGGCCACCCAATTTGGAGTAAAATGTTGCACCTATGTCACCAATGATACCAGCGACC
Organism: Taudactylus pleione; assembly: GCA_031769625.1. Classification (NCBI taxonomy): domain Eukaryota; kingdom Metazoa; phylum Chordata; class Amphibia; order Anura; family Myobatrachidae; genus Taudactylus; species Taudactylus pleione. The sequence goes on along the minus strand of JAUIMM010000479.1, from coordinate 295,133 downwards.
CCAAGGAGGTGATAGACCGGAAGATGGATGAAATTCTGCAGCTAAAATGGGAATTTCGTAAGAACCATAACGCTTCAGTGGTTGAAGTAGGGTAGAAGATAGAAGGATGGGTTTCATGGCTCAACCCAGTGAAATGGTTCTCAGGTCTAGGGGAATGGGTCCAGGAAGTAATCGCCAGCATAGGCAAATTCTTAATCCTTATACTGATTGTCATCATAATAATTGGCATATTTGTCCGGTGTGTTCCTATTGTGTTGAAGTGTGGAAAATGTAAAAATAGAGTAAAACAAAAGAACGAAATTATGATGGTGGTCAGTATGAATACCAAGGTAAATACAGAACTGCATTACAGCCCTGAGCTAGGAAATACCATCATTTAATGTATTATATTTAGCCATGCATAAAAATGTATTATTGAAATGTTATTTTTAAAACACCCCAGATAATGTAAAGTCTCAATTCCCCTTCAAGACTGCTTTTATAAGACTGGTGCATTCCCACACCTTTCACATGATCTTCCAAGATCCGCGGTGTGCGTATAATAGTAGTTTTATGTCCCCACTCAGAGACACATTATTGATGGATTAAGAACCACCTTGTGCCATCCCATAATAACACTAAATAATATGTAAAATGTAAGCCTAAGTCAAAATTCCAACAACAGATTGTGATAGCATGTTGTTTGCTATCAAAGGGTGGACTGTCGAAGCTGGATAATTGGCTGAGACAAGATCAGTTTAAAATTGAATCGCAGAGACGCCATCTTGCGACTGGCCGCAAGACGCCATTTTGGAAATGAGATCACAAGACGCCATTTTGCGAATGGCCGCCTAAGCGCCATTTTAGATAAACTTACCCTTTAGTACATGTGGCAATATTACTATTAGCACCATGCGATTGCATCTTTCACCATTTCTCATACACACATTAATACGCACAATTGCGCTGTTAACTAGTCGCATATTAGCGAATGCATAAGACTTTGTATGAAAACGCTGTTTTATTAGCTTCATGCGCACGCATCTGCACCAAGTTAACTAGCGTCCTTATATCAAACCCCGCATACTCACACATTACATATCCACATACAAGGTTTAATAAGCTTTAAAGTATAAGATTTAAGTTGGCTCAGTTAGTATAAATGCTGTGAAATAAAGATTATTTGGTAACTAAGGCTTTATACATGCTAAGTAAGCCGTGTTTGGTTTTGTACTGATGCATACTCTTTCAACAGAATTCCGGTGTTATCGGTGTGGAGATCGCATCATGCATTCTCAACTTATGGACTGCAGAGATTTCAAGCAACAAAATGTATATTATATGAACAACTGTTAGGATGCAGCATGGGGCGGGAGAGCAGAGACCCCCAGTTGTTAGAGGCTGGGCAGAGTCTATTTGAATCAGCCTGTTAAACGCTCTGTAACAGATGCTTCCCCCTGGGAACCAATGGCATAAGCAGAAAACTTCTCTATTGTTCTGTCTATTCCGGGGGGGTATAAATATGTGTGCTCCAACACTGGGTTTTTAGTCTTCATGCGGAATGCTGAATGACGAAGGGGTTTCTTGCTGATGCCTATCATCTGGTCCGGAAGCGCTGCGTATGTATACTGTACTTGGGTCTGTATAATTCCTTTGCGCCGAATTGTGTCTGGATCAATAGCGTGTAACTGACTGTACTTTTTACTTGAATAATACTTTGTGCTTTGGAACCACATGTTCTAAGTCTGGAGTCTCAATTTACTGTATGACTGTGTACGCAAATTAGCGTCATCCTTAGAGGTTTATAGGTAGGATTCTAGAAGGTACAGGCAGGGGTATATAGAGGTTCAATTTCAGTATCATTAGTTGGGGGCTCATAGTAGTGAGGTCACTTAGATATTCACACGGCACATATGGTTATCGATATCTCAGCAAAGGGTGGAGTGGCCACATGCAGGGTTTTCCTGCAACCGCTTTGTGCTGAAAAATTGCTATTCGTTTTCGTGTGAGCCAAGGAAGCTGACTAGAATCCAGGGACAAGAGAGGAAAAAGTTCTAAGTCTAAGTCTGGAGTCTCAATTTACTGTATGACTGCGTATGTAAATTAGCGTCATCCTTAGAGGTTTATAGGTAGGATTTAGAAGGTACAGGCAGGGGTATATAGAGGTTCAATTTCAGTATCGTTACCACTTATAACAAAAATATAATTTACCTAACATCCTTTATATGCACTCATTCACTTCAATCTCTTCTTTCTTGAATACATACACATTCCTTGCATCCCACAGACATTCCAATACTCACACCATTATCAACCATAAAATCCTCTCAATCTTTTCCCCATATGCTCCCATACCATATAAAGCTGCCTTCCATGTCATCTTCTGCAACCCAGTCAACTCCTTGCATATACCACCCACAGACTTCCATACTTTTTGTGCATACTTACAATTCCATTCCAGATGAGCAATGCTTTCACATCCTCTACATTCACACCTAGGACACTCATCAAACATTACTAAATTACACTTTCTCAGAACCTCTCTTTCTGGCAATATTCCATGCAAACTCATCCATACAATATCCATTTGTTTATTTTTCATACCATCCATAACCACTTTTTCCATAATTCCTCACATTCCTTCGATTTACAAACTCCAATCTCACATAGTATCTATTCCTCTCAACACTCACATAGGTTTTTTCCTTTGCTTAAATTCTTCTTTACTCACCCTCAACAACTCTCATCTTCTCACAAACTTCTCATATATTTTATACCACTTACATACCTCAAAAGCCACTGGCTCATTGAACTTCCTTTCACACCACTTCAAACCACATAACATCCACCCAGCCATATACTTTACCAATGCTACCTTGCTTTCTTTTTCAATCAAAACCAGCATACTCGCTATACCAATCAACATCAGATACACTTTCCAATCCTCCATTCTTCCTTTCTTTCATCACCCATTCTCTCTAAAAGCGCTCCATCCTACATCCCCACAAAAAAAGAACAACATTCTATTAAACTTTCTTAGTAGCACAACATTTGGTGGAAAAACATTCGCAACACACAGCATCATAGGCAACACAATCATTTTTACAATCAGCACTTTCCCAGTCATAGACAAATTGCTCATCTTCCAAAATGCCAACTTTCTTTCAACCATTTTTCCAATTCACTCCAACTTTCTTCCCCTTTCTTATCTTTATCAAACACTACTACTAACACTTTAATACCTTTCTTCTCATATTCACTTCCCCTCTCACTTCCTCCATCCTGCCCAAACAGTTTAATTTTGGATTTCTCCCAGGTTAGTTTAAAAGCCGTTGCTCCACAGAAGATACTTATTAATAATTTAACCCTATTCAAAGCAGCCTAATTTACCCCCACTACCACAACATCATTCATGTATCCAAGCACTTTCACACTCCTTCTATTACTCCCAGGTATCATAACACCTCTCATCACCTTTTCATTCCTTAACATACATAACAAAGGTTCTATCACACATATAAAAACAATTGGCAACAATGGACATCCCTGTCTTACTCCTGATTCAATCCTAATATTCTTTGTGAAACACCTATTCACCAATACCTTACTACTCAAATCTTCATACATACTTCTTATTTTACTCACAAACACACTCGGAAACCCCATTCTTATCAACACCCTCAACATAAACTCATGTGAAACCCTATCAAAAGCCTTCTCAAAATCCAGTGCCATCAGAAACATTCTTTGCCCTCTACTCACACAATCTTCAACCACATCCCTTAACAACACCAAATTATCACTTATTCATCTTTCAGGCACTGCACACACTGGATCCTCTCCAATCATCTGATCAATCACTCCTCTCATTCTATTCGCAATCACTTTCGCATAAATCTTATAGTCCACATTCAACAACGTTATCGGCCTCCAATTTTTCAAACACTTCCTCTCACCTTTCTTATGTATCATAACAACCACACCATCTTTCATAGAAGCACTCATCTTCCCATTCTCAAGCATATACTTAATAATTTCTACAACATCCTTACTCACTATCTCCCACAAACTTCTATAAAATTCCACAGGCATACCAGCATTCCCTGACATCTTATTTTTTTCATGCTATCCACTGCCCCCTTCACCTCTTTCTCAGTCACCTCACCACATAATATACTACAGTCACTCTCATCCACTTTGTCACTAATTGCATTTAATACTTCACTCTCCATACTATCATCACTTGCTTTCTTTCCATATAGACAACTATAAAATTTCTCCACTTCTTCAATCACTTCCACACCTCTTCCTTCCATTCCATCCTCTCATTACCACATCCATATCTTTTCTTCCACCACACACTTTCCTGAAAAAAAAACTAGTACATTTCTCATCCTTTTCCATACATTCTACTTTTGCTCTATAAATTATTTGTCTCCCTTTCTCTTCCATACTTCTTTTAATCTCCTTTCTCTCTTGTATCAATTCTTCAGACACATTAAAACCACATTCTCTCATTCTATATAAATATTCCAGCCTTCTATTCATCCATTCCTCTTTTTCTCTCCTAATTCTCGCCATTCTACCTGTATTCTTTCTAAAAAAAAAAAACATCCAATTTCCTTTTTCACCCAATCCCACCATTTTAACTTACAATCATACTCTTTCATTCTTCCTTTCCATTCTGCATAGCATTCAACAAACTGATCTTTCACATCAGCATTCTAAAACACACTTACATTTAACTTCCATACTCCCCTTCTATAATCCACACCTGTTATACATTCAATCTTACATTAAATACACTCATGATCAGAAAAACCCACTTTGTTCTGTTCATAACTGACACATGTGAACTCTCTTGTAACAAAAAAATAATCTAAACGCGATACAATCATTCCCCTATCTGCCTTATAAGTAGTTCTTGGTTCTCCTATACCACACATTCTCGCAACATCCTTCAGTGAAAAATCCTCATTCTTCTTAACATTCCCCCCGTGACATCAATCTTAGCTTCCTTCAACCCTCTCTTCACACCTCTATCTATCACACAATTCATGTCTCCTGCAATTACTACCGGCATCCTTTCAACCAAAAAAAAACACAATCTTTTCAAACTATTCTATTATTTGTTCTCATCAGCATGTACATATATATTAAATAATTTGCACCTCCACCCACCAAAATTCAACGTAACAACAATACATCTACCTGGTTCAATAATTGTGTAAGATTCTATTTTAATATGTCTACCCTTCACCAAAACACCTATACCATCACACTTCTTTTCCCCAGGCCCACTCCACACTGAATCCCCTTATGCCCACTCATCCTTCTATGGTGCATGTGTTATCCCACATTACTGCAAACAAATAATCTCACTCCCTACTCTACTTACATGGTCTAAAACTGCCGCCATTTTATTCCTGTTTTTACATCCCCTTACATTAAGGGATGCCAGGCATATACTTTTTGCAGCACTAAATGCTTACTTATAAGGAACCTTCCCCTTTTAAACAATTTTTATGTTATTCCATTCCCTGTTCCATAATTGGAGACTTTATGGTGGTTGCCATGGCGACGGTTCCTAGGCAACTGGTTGCCATGGTGATGGTTGCTAGGCAACTGGTTGCCATGGCGACGGTTGCTAGGCAACTGGTTGCCATGGCGACGGTTGCTAGGCAACTGGTTGCTATGGCGACGGTTGCTAGGCAACTGGTTGCCATGGCGATGGTTGCTAGGCAACTGGTTGCCATGGCGATGGATGCCATGGTGACAGTTGCTAGGCAACTGGTTGCCATGGTGACAGTTGCAAGGCAACTGGTTGCCATGGCGAAGGTTGCTAGGCAACTGGTTGCCATGGTGACGGTTGCTAGGCAACTGGTTGCCATGGCGATGGTTGCTAGGCAACTGGTTGCCATGGCGATGGTTGCCATGGCGACGGTTGCTAGGCAACTGGTTGCCATGGTGACGGTTGCTAGGCAACTGGTTGCCATGGCGATGGTTGCTAGGCAACTGGTTGCCATGGTGACGGTTGCTAGGCAACTGGTTGCCATGGCGACGGTTGCTAGGCAACTGGTTGCCATGGCGACGGTTGCTAGGCAACTGGTTGCCATGGCGATGGTTGCTAGACAACTGGTTGCCATGGCAACGGTTGCTAGGCAACTGGTTGCCATGGCGACGGTTGCTAGGCAACTGGTTGCCATGGCAATGGTTGCTAGGCAACTGGTTGCCATGGCGATGGTTGCCATTGCGATGGTTGCTAGGCAACTGGTTGCCATGGCGATGGTTGCTAGGTAATTGGTTGCCATGGCGACGGTTGCTAGGCAACTGGTTGCCATGGTGATGGTTGCTAGGCAACTGGTTGCCATGGCGATGGTTGCTAGGCAACTGGTTGCCATGGCGATGGTTGCTAGGCAACTGGTTGCCATGGCGATGGTTGCTAGGCAACTGGTTGCCATGGCGATGGTTGCCATGGTGATGGTTGCTAGGCAACTGGTTGCCATGGTGACGGTTGCAAGGCAACTGGTTGCCATGGCGACGGTTGCTAGGCAACTGGTTGCCATGGCGACGGTTGCTAGGCAACTGGTTGCCATGGCGATGGTTGCTAGGCAACTGGTTGCCATGGCGATGGTTGCCATGGTGATGGTTGCTAGGCAACTGGTTGCCATGGCGATGGTTGCTAGGCAACTGGTTGCCATGGCGATGGTTGCTAGGCAACTGGTTGCCATGGCGATGGTTGCTACGCAACTGGTTGCCATGGCGACAGTTGCTTGGCAACTGGTTGCCATGGCGACGGTTGCTAGGCAACTGGTTGCCATGGCGATGGTTGCCATGGCGATGGTTGCTAGGCAACTGGTTGCCATGGCGATGGTTGCTAGGCAACTGGTTGCCATGGCAATGGTTGCTAGGCAACTGGTTGCCATGGCGACAGTTGCTAGGCAACTGGTTGCCATGGCGACGGTTGCTAGGCAACTGGTTGCCATGGCGACGGTTGCTAGGCAACTGGTTGCCATGGCGATGGTTGCTAGGCAACTGGTTGCCATGGCAATGGTTGCTAGGCAACTGGTTGCCATGGCGATGGTTGCTAGGCAACTGGTTGCCATGGCGATGGTTGCCATGGTGATAATAGCTAGGCAACTGGTTGCCATGGCAACGGTTGCTAGGCAACTGGTTGCCATGGCGACGGTTGCTAGGCAACTGGTTGCCATGGCGACGGTTGCTAGGCAACTGGTTGCCATGGCGATGGTTGCTAGGCAACTGGTTGCCATGGCAATGGTTGCTAGGCAACTGGTTGCCATGGCGATGGTTGCTAGGCAACTGGTTGCCATGGCGATGGTTGCCATGGTGATAATAGCTAGGCAACTGGTTGCCATGGCAACGGTTGCTAGGCAACTGGTTGCCATGGCGACGGTTGCTAGGCAACTGGTTGCCATGGCGATGGTTGCTAGGCAACTGGTTGCCATGGCAATGGTTGCTAGGCAACTGGTTGCCATGGCAATGGTTGCTAGGCAACTGGTTGCCATGGCGATGGTTGCCATTGCGATGGTTGCTAGGCAACTGGTTGCCATGGCGATGGTTGCTAGGTAATTGGTTGCCATGGCGACAGTTGCTAGACAACTGGTTGCCATGGTGATGGTTGCTAGGCAACTGGTTGCCATGGCAATGGTTGCTAGGCAACTGGTTGCCATGGCGATGGTTGCTAGGCAACTGGTTGCCATGGCAATGGTTGCCATGGTGATGGTTGCTAGGCAACTGGTTGCCATGGTGACGGTTGCAAGGCAACTGGTTGCCATGGCGACGGTTGCTAGGCAACTGGTTGCCATGGCGACGGTTGCTAGGCAACTGGTTGCCATGTCGATGGTTGCTAGGCAACTGGTTGCCATGGCGATGGTTGCCATGGTGATGGTTGCTAGGCAACTGGTTGCCATGGCGATGGTTGCTAGGCAACTGGTTGCCATGGCGATGGTTGCTAGGCAACTGGTTGCCATGGCGATGGTTGCTACGCAACTGGTTGCCATGGCGACAGTTGCTTGGCAACTGGTTGCCATGGCGACGGTTGCTAGGCAACTGGTTGCCATGGCGATGGTTGCCATGGCGATGGTTGCTAGGCAACTGGTTGCCATGGCGATGGTTGCTAGGCAACTGGTTGCCATGGCGATGGTTGCTAGGCAACTGGTTGCCATGGCAACGGTTGCTAGGCAACTGGTTGCCATGGTGACGGTTGCTAGGCAACTGGTTGCCATGGCGATGGATGCCATGGTGATAATTGCTAGGCAACTGGTTGCCATGGCGACGGTTGCTAGACAACTGGTTGCCATGGCAACGGTTGCTAGGCAACTGGTTGCCATGGCGACGGTTGCTAGGCAACTGGTTGCCATGGCGATGGTTGCTAGGCAACTGGTTGCCATGGCAATGGTTGCTAGGCAACTGGTTGCCATGGCGACGGTTGCTATGCAACTGGTTGCCATGTCGATGGTTACCATGGCGACGGTTGCTAGGCAACTGGTTGCCATGGCGATGGTTGCCATGGTGACGGTTGCTAGGCAACTGGTTGCCATGGCGACAGTTGCTAGTCAACTGGTTGCCATGGCGATGGTTGCTAGGCAACTGGTTGCCATGGCGAAGGTTGCTAGGCAACTGGTTGCCATGGCGACGGTTGCTAGGCAACTGGTTGCCATGGCGACGGTTGCTAGGCAACTGGTTGCCATGGCGACGGTTGCTAGGCAACTGGTTGCCATGGCGACGGTTGTTTGGCAACTGGTTGCCATGGTGATGGTTGCTAGGCAACTGGTTGCCATGGCGACGGTTGCTTGGCAACTGGTTGCCATGGCGACGGTTGCTAGGCAAGTGGTTGCCATGGCGATGGTTGCCATGGCGATGGTTGCTAGGCAACTGGTTGCCATGGCGATGGTTGCTAGGCAACTGGTTGCCATGGCGATGGTTGCTAGGCAACTGGTTGCCATGGCGACGGTTTCTAGGCAACTGGTTGCCATGGCGACGGTTGCTAGGCAACTGGTTGCCATGGCGATGGTTGCCATGGTGATAATTGCTAGGCAACTGGTTGCCATGGCGACGGTTGCTAGACAACTGGTTGCCATGGCAACGGTTGCTAGGCAACTGGTTGCCATGGCGACGGTTGCTAGGCAACTGGTTGCCATGGCAACGGTTGCTAGGCAACTGGTTGCCATGGCGACGGTTGCTAGGCAACTGGTTGCCATGGCGATGGTTGCTAGGCAACTGGTTGCCATGGCAATGGTTGCTAGGCAACTGGTTGCCATGGCAATGGTTGCTAGGCAACTGGTTGCCATGGTGATGGTTGCCATTGCGATGGTTGCTAGGCAACTGGTTGCCATGGCGACGGTTGCTAGGCAACTGGTTTCCATGGCGACGGTTGCTAGGCAACTGGTTGCCATGGCGACGGTTGCTAGGCAACTGGTTGCCATGGCGATGGTTGCCATGGTGACGGTTGCTAGGCAACTGGTTGCCATGGCGACGGTTGCTAGGCAACTGGTTGCCATGGCGATGGTTGCTAGGCAACTGGTTGCCATGGTGACGGTTGCTAGGCAACTGGTTGCCATGGCGATGGTTGCTAGTCAACTGGTTGCCATGGCGATGGTTGCTAGGCAACTGGTTGCCATGGCGACAGTTGCTAGGCAACTGGTTTCCATGGCGACGGTTGCTAGGCAACTGGTTGCCATGGCGATGGTTGCTAGGCAACTGGTTGCCATGGCGACGGTTGCTAGGCAACTGGTTGCCATGGCGATGGTTGCCATGGTGATGGTTGCTAGTCAACTGGTTGCCATGGCGATGGTTGCTAGGCAACTGGTTGCCATGGCGAAGGTTGCTAGGCAACGGGTTGCCATGGCGACGGTTGCTAGGCAACTGGTTGCCATGGCGATGGTTGCTAGGCAACTGGTTGCCATGGTGACGGTTGCTAGGCAACTGGTTGCCATGGCGACGGTTGCTAGGCAACTGGTTGCCATGGTGATGGTTGCTAGGCAACTGGTTGCCATGGCGATGGTTGCTTGGCAACTGGTTGCCATGGCGACGGTTGCTAGGCAACTGGTTGCCATGGCGATGGTTGCTAGGCAACTGGTTGCCATGGCGATGGTTGCTAGGCAACTGGTTGCCATGGCGATGGTTGCTAGGCAACTGGTTGCCATGGCGATGGTTGCTAGGCAACTGGTTGCCATGGCGACGGTTGCTAGGCAACTGGTTGCCATGGCGATGGTTGCCATGGTGATAATTGCTAGGCAACTGGTTGCCATGGCGACGGTTGCTAGACAACTGGTTGCCATGGCAACGGTTGCTAGGCAACTGGTTGCCATGGCGACGGTTGCTAGGCAACTGGTTGCCATGGCAACGGTTGCTAGGCAACTGGTTGCCATGGCGACGGTTGCTAGGCAACTGGTTGCCATGGCGATGGTTGCTAGGCAACTGGTTGCCATGGCAATGGTTGCTAGGCAACTGGTTGCCATGGCAATGGTTGCTAGGCAACTGGTTGCCATGGCGATGGTTGCCATTGCGATGGTTGCTAGGCAACTGGTTGCCATGGCGATGGTTGCTAGGCAACTGGTTGCCATGGCGACGGTTGCTAGGCAACTGGTTGCCATGGCGACGGTTGCTAGGCAACTGGTTGCCATGGCGACGGTTGCTAGGCAACTGGTTGCCATGGCGACGGTTGCTAGGCAACTGGTTGCCATGGCGATGGTTGCTAGGCAACTGGTTGCCATGGTGATGGTTGCTAGGCAACTGGTTGCCATGGCGATGGTTGCCATGGTGATGGTTGCTAGGCAACTGGTTGCCATGGTGACGGTTGCAAGGCAACTGGTTGCCATGGCGACGGTTGCTAGGCAACTGGTTGCCATGGCGACGGTTGCTAGGCAACTGGTTGCCATGGCGACAGTTACTAGGCAACTGGTTGCCATGGCGATGGTTGCTAGGCAACTGGTTGCCATGGCGATGGTTGCCATGGCGACAGTTGCTAGGCAACTGGATGCCATGGTGATGGTTGCTAGGCAACTTGTTGCCATGGCGACGGTTGCTAGGCAACTGGTTGCCATGGCAACGGTTGCTAGGCAACTGGTTGCCATGGCGATGGTTGCCATGGCGATGGTTGCTAGGCAACTGGTTGCCATGGCGATGGTTGCTAGGCAACTGGTTGCCATGGCGATGGTTGCTAGGCAACTGGTTGCCATGGCGACGGTTGCTAGGCAACTGGTTGCCATGGCGACGGTTGCTAGGCAACTGGTTGCCATGGCGATGGTTGCCATGGTGATAATTGCTAGGCAACTGGTTGCCATGGAGACAGTTGCTAGACAACTGGTTGCCATGGCAATGGTTGCTAGGCAACTGTTTGCCATGGCGACGGTTGCTAGGCAACTGGTTGCAATGGCAACGGTTGCTAGGCAACTGGTTGCCATGGCGACGGTTGCTAGGCAACTGGTTGCCATGGCGATGGTTGCTAGGCAACTGGTTGCCATGGCAATGGTTGCTAGGCAACTGGTTGCCATGGCAATGGTTGCTAGGCAACTGGTTGCCATGGCGATGGTTGCCATTGCGATGGTTGCTAGGCAACTGGTTGCCATGGCGATGGTTGCTAGGCAACTGGTTGCCATGGCGACGGTTGCTAGGCAACTGGTTGCCATGGCGATGGTTGCTAGGCAACTGGTTGCCATGGCGATGGTTGCTAGGCAACTGGTTGCCATGGCGATGGTTGCCATGGTGATGGTTGCCATGGTGATGGTTGCTAGGCAACTGGTTGCCATGGCGACAGTTGCTAGTCAACTGGTTGCCATGGCGATGGTTGCTAGGCAACTGGTTGCCATGGCGAAGGTTGCTAGGCAACTGGTTGCCATGGCGATGGTTGCTAGGCAACTGGTTGCCATGGCGACGGTTGCTAGGCAACTGGTTGCCATGGTGACGGTTGCTAGGCAACTGGTTGCCATGGCGACGGTTGCTAGGCAACTGGTTGCCATGGTGATGGTTGCTAGGCAACTGGTTGCCATGGCGATGGTTGCTTGGCAACTGGTTGCCATAGCGATGGTTGCTAGGCAACTGGTTGCCATGGCGATGGTTGCCATGGCGATGGTTGCTAGGCAACTGGTTGCCATGGCGATGGTTGCTAGGCAACTGGTTGCCATGGTGATGGTTGCTAGGCAACTGGTTGCCATGGCGACGGTTGCTAGGCAACTGGTTGCCATGGCGACGGTTGCTAGGCAACTGGTTGCCATGGCGATGGTTGCCATGGTGATAATTGCTAGGCAACTGGTTGCCATGGTGACGGTTGCTAGACAACTGGTTGCCATGGCAACGGTTGCTAGGCAACTGGTTGCCATGGCGACGGTTGCTAGGCAACTGGTTGCCATGGCGATGGTTGCTAGGCAACTGGTTGCCATGGCAATGGTTGCTAGGCAACTGGTTGCCATGGCGACGGTTGCTATGCAACTGGTTGCCATGTCGATGGTTACCATGGCGACGGTTGCTAGGCAACTGGTTTGCCATGGCGATGGTTGCTAGGCAACTGGTTGCCATGGTGATGGTTGCCATGGCGATGGTTGCTAGGCAACTGGTTGCCATGGTGATGGTTGCAAGGCAACTGGTTGCCATGGCGATGGTTGCTAGGCAACTGGTTGCCATGGTGATGGTTGCTAGGCAACTGGTTGCCATGGCGATGGTTGCTAGGCAACTGGTTGCCATGGCAATGGTTGCCATGGTGATGGTTGCTAGGCAACTGGTTGCCATGGTGACGGTTGCAAGGCAACTGGTTGCCATGGCGATGGTTGCTATGCAACTGGTTGCCATAGCGACGGTTGCTTGGCAACTGGTTGCCATGGCGACGGTTGCTAGGCAACTGGTTGCCATGGTGATGGTTGCTAGGCAACTGGTTGCCATGGTGACGGTTGCTAGGCAACTGGTTGCCATGGTGACGGTTGCTAGGCAACTGTTTGCCATGGCAATGGTTGCTATGCAACTGGTTGCCATGGCGACGGTTGCTTGGCAACTGGTTGCCATGGCGATGGTTGCTAGGCAACTGGTTGCCATGGTGATGGTTGCTAGGCAACTGGTTGCCATGGCGACAGTTGCTAGTCAACTGGTTGCCATGGCGATGGTTGCTAGGCAACTGGTTGCCATGGCGACGGTTGCTAGGCAACTGGTTGCCATGGCGATGGTTGCTAGGCAACTGGTTGCCATGGCGATGGTTGTTAGGCAACTGGTTTCCATGGCGATGGTTGCTAGGCAACTGGTTGCCATGGCGACGGTTGCTAGGCAACTGGTTGCCATGGCGACGGTTGCTAGGCAACTGGTTGCCATGGCGATGGTTGCCATGGTGACGGTTGCTAGGCAACTGGTTGCCATGGCGACGGTTGCTAGTCAACTGGTTGCCATGGCGATGGTTGCTAGGCAACTGGTTGCCATGGTGAAGGTTGCTAGGCAACTGGTTGCCATGGTGATGGTTGCTAGGCAACTGGTTGCCATGGCGACGGTTGCTAGGCAACTGGTTGCCATGGTGATGGTTGCTAGGCAACTGGTTGCCATGGCGATGGTTGCTAGGCAACTGGTTGCCATGGCGATGGTTGCTAGGCAACTGGTTGCCATGGCGACGGTTGCTAGGCAACTGGTTGCCATGGCGACGGTTGCTAGGCAACTGGTTGCCATGGTGACGGTTGCTAGGCAACTGGTTGCCATGGTGAAGGTTGCTAGGCAACTGGTTGCCATGGCGACAGTTGCTAGGCAACTGGTTGCCATGGTGATGGTTGCTAGGCAACTGGTTGCCATGGCGACTGTTGCTAGGCAACTGGTTGCCATGGCGACGGTTGCTAGGCAACTGGTTGCCATGGCGATGGTTGCTAGGCAACTGGTTGCCATGGTGACGGTTGCTAGGCAACTGGTTGCCATGGCGACGTTTGCTAGGCAACTGGTTGCCATGGCGATGGTTGCTAGGCAACTGGTTGCCATGGCGACGGTTGCTAGGCAACTGGTTGCCATGGCGACGGTTGCTAGGCAACTGGTTGCCATGGCGACGGTTGCTAGGCAACTGGTTGCCATGGCGACGGTTGCTAGGCAACTGGTTGCCATGGCGATGGTTGCCATGGTGACGGTTGCTAGGCAACTGGTTGCCATGGCGACGGTTGCTAGTCAACTGGTTGCCATGGCGATGGTTGCTAGGCAACTGGTTGCCATGGCGAAGGTTGCTAGGCAACTGGTTGCCATGGCGACGGTTGCTAGGCAACTGGTTGCCATGGCGACGGTTGCTAGGCAACTGGTTGCCATGGTGATGGTTGCTAGGCAACTGGTTGCCATGGTGACGGTTGCTAGGCAACTGGTTGCCATGGTGATGGTTGCTAGGCAACTGGTTGCCATGGCGATGGTTGCTAGGCAACTGGTTGCCATGGCGATGGTTGCTAGGCAACTGGTTGCCATGGCGATGGTTGCCATGGTGACGGTTGCTAGGCAACTGGTTGCTAGGCAACTGGTTGCTAGGCAACTGGTCGCCATGGTGATGGTTGCCATGGCGACGGTTCCTAGGCAACTGGTTGCCATGGCGATGGTTGCTAGGCAACTGGTTGCCATGGCGATGGTTGCTAGGCAACTGGTTGCCATGGCGATGGTTGCCATGGCGACGGTTCCTAGGCAACTGGTTGCCATGGTGACGGTTGCTAGGCAACTGGTTGCCATGGTGACGGTTGCTAGGCAACTGGTTGCCATGGCGAAGGTTGCTAGGCAACTGGTTGCCATGGTGACGGTTGCTAGGCAACAGGTTGCCATGGCGACGGTTGCTAGGCAACTGGTTGCCATGGCGACGGTTGCTAGGCAACTGGTTGCCATGGCGACGGTTGCTAGGCAACTGGTTGCCATGGCGACGGTTGCTAGGCAACTGGTTGCCATGGCGACGGTTGCTAGGCAACTGGTTGCCATGGTGACGGATGCTAGGCAACTGTTTGCCATGGCGATGGTTGCCATGGCGATGGTTGCCATGGCGATGGTTGCTAGGCAACTGGTTGCCATGGCGATGGTTGCTAGGCAACTGGTTGCCATGGCGACGGTTGCTAGGCAACTGGTTGCCATGGCGATGGTTGCCATGGTGACGGTTGCTAGGCAACTGGTTGCCATGGTGACGGTTGCTAGGCAACTGGTTGCCATGGCGACGGTTGCTAGGCAACTGGTTGCCATGGTGATGGTTGCAAGGCAACTGGTTGCCATGGCGATGGTTGCTATGCAACTGGTTGCCATAGCGACGGTTGCTTGGCAACTGGTTGCCATGGCGACGGTTGCTAGGCAACTGGTTGCCATGGTGATGGTTGCTAGGCAACTGGTTGCCATGGTGACGGTTGCTAGGCAACTGTTTGCCATGGCGATGGTTGCTATGCAACTGGTTGCCATGGCGACGGTTGCTTGGCAACTGGTTGCCATGGCGATGGTTGCTAGGCAACTGGTTGCCATGGTGATGGTTGCTAGGCAAGTGGTTGCCATGGCGACAGTTGCTAGTCAACTGGTTGCCATGGCGATGGTTGCTAGGCAACTGGTTGCCATGGCGACGGTTGCTAGGCAACTGGTTGCCATGGCGATGGTTGCTAGGCAACTGGTTGCCATGGCGATGGTTGTTAGGCAACTGGTTTCCATGGCGATGGTTGCTAGGCAACTGGTTGCCATGGCGACGGTTGCTAGGCAACTGGTTGCCATGGCGACGGTTGCTAGGCAACTGGTTGCCATGGCGATGGTTGCCATGGTGACGGTTGCTAGGCAACTGGTTGCCATGGCGACGGTTGCTAGTCAACTGGTTGCCATGGCGATGGTTGCTAGGCAACTGGTTGCCATGGCGAAGGTTGCTAGGCAACTGGTTGCCATGGCGACGGTTGCTAGGCAACTGGTTGCCATGGCGACGGTTGCTAGGCAACTGGTTGCCATGGTGATGGTTGCTAGGCAACTGGTTGCCATGGCGATGGTTGCTAGGCAACTGGTTGCCATGGCGATGGTTGCTAGGCAACTGGTTGCCATGGCGACGGTTGCTAGGCAACTGGTTGCCATGGCGACGGTTGCTAGGCAACTGGTTGCCATGGCGACGGTTGCTAGGCAACTGGTTGCCATGGCGATGGTTGCTAGGCAACTGGTTGCCATGGCGACAGTTGCTAGGCAACTGGTTGCCATGGTGATGGTTGCTAGGCAACTGGTTGCCATGGCGACGGTTGCTAGGCAACTGGTTGCCATGGCGACGGTTGCTAGGCAACTGGTTGCCATGGCGATGGTTGCTAGGCAACTGGTTGCCATGGTGACGGTTGCTAGGCAACTGGTTGCCATGGCGACGGTTGCTAGGCAACTGGTTGCCATGGCGATGGTTGCTAGGCAACTGGTTGCCATGGCGACGTTTGCTAGGCAACTGGTTTCCATGCCGATGGTTGCTAGGCAACTGGTTGCCATGGCGACGGTTGCTAGGCAACTGGTTGCCATGGCGACGGTTGCTAGGCAACTGGTTGCCATGGCGATGGTTGCCATGGTGACGGTTGCTAGGCAACTGGTTGCCATGGCGACGGTTGCTAGTCAACTGGTTGCCATGGCGATGGTTGCTAGGCAACTGGTTGCCATGGCGAAGGTTGCTAGGCAACTGGTTGCCATGGCGACGGTTGCTAGGCAACTGGTTGCCATGGCGACGGTTGCTAGGCAACTGGTTGCCATGGTGATGGTTGCTAGGCAACTGGTTGCCATGGCGACGGTTGCTAGGCAACTGGTTGCCATGGTGATGGTTGCTAGGCAACTGGTTGCCATGGCGATGGTTGCTAGGCAACTGGTTGCCATGGCGATGGTTGCTAGGCAACTGGTTGCCATGGCGATGGTTGCCATGGTGACGGTTGCTAGGCAACTGGTTGTCATGGCGATGGTTGCTAGGCAACTGGTTGCTAGGCAACTGGTCGCCATGGTGATGGTTGCCATGGCGACGGTTCCTAGGCAACTGGTTGCCATGGCGATGGTTGCTAGGCAACTGGTTGCCATGGCGATGGTTGCTAGGCAACTGGTTGCCATGGCGATGGTTGCCATGGCGACGGTTCCTAGGCAACTGGTTGCCATGGTGACGGTTGCTAGGCAACTGGTTGCCATGGTGATGGTTGCTAGGCAACTGGTTGCCATGGCGAAGGTTGCTAGGCAACTGGTTGCCATGGTGACGGTTGCTAGGCAACTGGTTGCCATGGCGACGGTTGCTAGGCAACTGGTTGCCATGGCGACGGTTGCTAGGCAACTGGTTGCCATGGCGACGGTTGCTAGGCAACTGGTTGCCATGGCGACGGTTGCTAGGCAACTGGTTGCCATGGTGACGGATGCTAGGCAACTGTTTGCCATGGCGATGGTTGCCATGGCGATGGTTGCCATGGCGATGGTTGCTAGGCAACTGGTTGCCATGGCGATGGTTGCTAGGCAACTGGTTGCCATGGCGACGGTTGCTAGGCAACTGGTTGCCATGGCGATGGTTGCCATGGTGACGGTTGCTAGGCAACTGGTTGCCATGGCGATGGTTGCTAGGCAACTGGTTGCCATGGCGAAGGTTGCTAGGCAACTGGTTGCCATGGTGACGGTTGCTAGGCAACTGGTTGCCATGGCGACGGTTGCTAGGCAACTGGTTGCCATGGCGATGGTTGCTAGGCAACTGGTTGCCATGGCGACGGTTGCTAGGCAACTGGTTGCCTTGGCGATGGTTGCCATGGTGACGGTTGCTAGGCAACTGGTTGCCATGGCGATGGTTGCTAGGCAACTGGTTGCCATGGCGAAGGTTGCTAGGCAACTGGTTGCCATGGCGACGGTTGCTAGGCAACTGGTTGCCATGGCGACGGTTGCTAGTCAACTGGTTGCCATGGCGATGGTTGCTAGGCAACTGGTTGCCATGGTGAAGGTTGCTAGGCAACTGGTTGCCATGACGAAGGTTGCTAGGCAACTGGTTGCCAAGGTGACGGTTGCTAGGCAACTGGTTGCCATGGCGACGGTTGCTAGGCAACTGGTTGCCATGGCGACGGTTGCTAGGCAACTGGTTGCCATGGCGACGGTTGCTAGGCAACTGGTTGCCATGGCGACGGTTGCTAGGCAACTGGTTGCCATGGCGATGGTTGCTAGGCAACTGGTTGCCATGGCGACGGTTGCTAGGCAACTGGTTGCCATGGCGACGGTTGCTAGGCAACTGGTTGCCATGGCGACGGTTGCTAGGCAACTGGTTGCCATGGCGATGGTTGCCATGGTGACGGTTGCTAGGCAACTGGTTGCCATGGCGACGGTTGCTAGGCAACTGGTTGCCATGGCGATGGTTGCTAGGCAACTGGTTGCCATGGCGACGGTTGCTAGGCAACTGGTTGCCATGGCGATGGTTGCCATGGTGACGGTTGCTAGGCAACTGGTTGCCATGGCGACGGTTGCTAGTCAACTGGTTGCCATGGCGATGGTTGCTAGGCAACTGGTTGCCATGGCGAAGGTTGCTAGGCAACTGGTTGCCATGGCGACGGTTGCTAGGCAACTGGTTGCCATGGCGACGGTTGCTAGTCAACTGGTTGCCATGGCGATGGTTGCTAGGCAACTGGTTGCCATGGCGAAGGTTGCTAGGCAACTGGTTGCCATGGCGAAGGTTGCTAGGCAACTGGTTGCCATGGCGAAGGTTGCTAGGCAACTGGTTGCCAAGGCGACGGTTGCTAGGCAACTGGTTGCCATGGTGACGGTTGCTAGGCAACTGGTTGCCATGGCGACGGTTGCTAGGCAACTGGTTGCCATGGCGACGGTTGCTAGGCAACTGGTTGCCATGGCGACGGTTGCTAGTCAACTGGTTGCCATGGCGACGGTTGCTAGGCAACTGGTTGCCATGGCGATGGTTGCTAGGCAACTGGTTGCCATGGCGATGGTTGCCATGGTGACGGTTGCTAGGCAACTGGTTGCCATGGCGACGGTTGCTAGTCAACTGGTTGCCATGGCGATGGTTGCTAGGCAACTGGTTGCCATGGCGAAGGTTGCTAGGCAACTGGTTGCCATGGCGACGGTTGCTAGGCAACTGGTTGCCATGGCGACGGTTGCTAGTCAACTGGTTGCCATGGCGATGGTTGCTAGGCAACTGGTTGCCATGGCGACGGTTGCTAGGCAACTGGTTGCCATGGCGACGGTTGCAAGGCAACTGGTTGCCATGGCGACGGTTGCTAGGCAACTGGTTGCCATGGCGATGGTTGCCATGGCGCCGGTTACTAGGCAACTGGTTGCCATGGTGACAGTTGATAGGCAACTGGTTGCCATGGCGACGGTTGCTAGGCAACTGGTTGCCATGGCGACGGTTGCTAGGCAACTGGTTGCCATGGCGACGGTTGCAAGGCAACTGGTTGCCATGGCGACAGTTGCTAGGCAACTGGTTGCCATGGCGACGGTTGCTAGGCAACTGGTTGCCATGGCGACAGTTGCCATGGCGACGGTTGCTAGGCAACTGGTTGCCATGGCGATGGTTGCTAGGCAACTGGTTGCCATGGCGACGGTTGCTAGGCAACTGGTTGCCATGGCGACGGTTGCTAGGCAACTGGTTGCCATGGCGATGGTTGCTAGGCAACTGGTTGCCATGGCGATGGTTGCTAGGCAACTGGTTGCCATGGCGACAGTTGCCATGGCGATGGTTGCTAGGCAACTGGTTGCCATGGCGATGGTTGCTAGGCAACTGGTTGCCATGGTGACGGTTGCTAGGCAACTGGTTGCCATGGCAACGGTTGCTAAGCAACTGGTTGCCATGGCGATGGTTGCTAGGCAACTGGTTGCCATGGCGATGGTTGCCATGGCGACGGTTCCTAGGCAACTGGTTGTCATGGCGATGGTTGCTAGGCAACTGGTCGCCATGGCGATGGTTGCCATTGGTGACGGTTGCTAGGCAACTGGTTGCCATGGCGACGGTTGCTAGGCAACTGGTTGCCATGGCGAAGGTTGCTAGGCAACTGGTTGCCATGGCGATGGTTGCTAGGCAACTGGTTGCCATGGCGACGGTTGCTAGGCAACTGGTTGCCATGGCGACGGTTGCTAGGCAACTGGTTGCCATGGCGACGGTTGCTAGGCAACTGGTTGCCATGGTGACGGATGCTAGGCAACTGGTTGCCATGGCGATGGTTGCCATGGCGATGGTTGCCATGGCGATGGTTGCTAGGCAACTGGTTGCCATGGCGACGGTTGCTAGACAACTGGTTGCCATGGCGACGGTTGCTAGTCAACTGGTTGCCATGGCGATGGTTGCTAGGCAACTGGTTGCCATGGCGACGGTTGCTAGGCAACTGGTTGCCATGGCGACGGTTGCAAGGCAACTGGTTGCCATGGCGACGGTTGCTAGGCAACTGGTTGCCATGGCGATGGTTGCCATGGCGCCGGTTACTAGGCAACTGGTTGCCATGGTGACAGTTGATAGGCAACTGGTTGCCATGGCGATGGTTGCTAGGCAACTGGTTGCCATGGCGACGGTTGCAAGGCAACTGGTTGCCATGGCGACGGTTGCTAGGCAACTGGTTGCCATGGCGACGGTTGCTAGGCAACTGGTTGCCATGGCGACGGTTGCTAGGCAACTGGTTGCCATGGCGACAGTTGCCATGGCGACGGTTGCTAGGCAACTGGTTGCCATGGCGATGGTTGCTAGGCAACTGGTTGCCATGGCGACGGTTGCTAGGCAACTGGTTGCCATGGCGACGGTTGCTAGGCAACTGGTTGCCATGGCGATGGTTGCTAGGCAACTGGTTGCCATGGCGATGGTTGCTAGGCAACTGGTTGCCATGGCGACAGTTGCCATGGCGATGGTTGCTAGGCAACTGGTTGCCATGGCGACGGTTGCTAGGCAACTGGTTGCCATGGCGATGGTTGCTAGGCAACTGGTTGCCATGGCGATGGTTGCCATGGTGATAATAGCTAGGCAACTGGTTGCCATGGCAACGGTTGCTAGGCAACTGGTTGCCATGGCGACGGTTTGCTAGGCAACTGGTTGCCATGGCGATGGTTGCTAGGCAACTGGTTGCCATGGCAATGGTTGCTAGGCAACTGGTTGCCATGGCAATGGTTGCTAGGCAACTGGTTGCCATGGCGATGGTTGCCATTGCGATGGTTTGCTAGGCAACTGGTTGCCATGGCGATGGTTGCTAGGTAATTGGTTGCCATGGCGACGGTTGCTAGACAACTGGTTGCCATGGTGATGGTTGCTAGGCAACTGGTTGCCATGGCGATGGTTGCTAGGCAACTGGTTGCCATGGCGATGGTTGCTAGGCAACTGGTTGCCATGGCAATGGTTGCCATGGTGATGGTTGCTAGGCAACTGGTTGCCATGGTGACGGTTGCAAGGCAACTGGTTGCCATGGCGACGGTTGCTAGGCAACTGGTTGCCATGGCGACGGTTGCTAGGCAACTGGTTGCCATGTCGATGGTTGCTAGGCAACTGGTTGCCATGGCGATGGTTGCCATGGTGATGGTTGCTAGGCAACTGGTTGCCATGGCGATGGTTGCTAGGCAACTGGTTGCCATGGCGATGGTTGCTAGGCAACTGGTTGCCATGGCGATGGTTGCTACGCAACTGGTTGCCATGGCGACAGTTGCTTGGCAACTGGTTGCCATGGCGACGGTTGCTAGGCAACTGGTTGCCATGGCGATGGTTGCCATGGCGATGGTTGCTAGGCAACTGGTTGCCATGGCGATGGTTGCTAGGCAACTGGTTGCCATGGCGATGGTTGCTAGGCAACTGGTTGCCATGGCGACGGTTGCTAGGCAACTGGTTGCCATGGTGACGGTTGCTAGGCAACTGGTTGCCATGGCGATGGATGCCATGGTGATAATTGCTAGGCAACTGGTTGCCATGGCGACGGTTGCTAGACAACTGGTTGCCATGGCAACGGTTGCTAGGCAACTGGTTGCCATGGCGACGGTTGCTAGGCAACTGGTTGCCATGGCGATGGTTGCTAGGCAACTGGTTGCCATGGCAATGGTTGCTAGGCAACTGGTTGCCATGGCGACGGTTGCTATGCAACTGGTTGCCATGTCGATGGTTACCATGGCGACGGTTGCTAGGCAACTGGTTGCCATGGCGATGGTTGCCATGGTGACGGTTGCTAGGCAACTGGTTGCCATGGCGACAGTTGCTAGTCAACTGGTTGCCATGGCGATGGTTGCTAGGCAACTGGTTGCCATGGCGAAGGTTGCTAGGCAACTGGTTGCCATGGCGACGGTTGCTAGGCAACTGGTTGCCATGGCGACGGTTGCTAGGCAACTGGTTGCCATGGCAACGGTTGCTAGGCAACTGGTTGCCATGGCGACGGTTGTTTGGCAACTGGTTGCCATGGTGATGGTTGCTAGGCAACTGGTTGCCATGGCGACGGTTGCTTGGCAACTGGTTGCCATGGCGACGGTTGCTAGGCAAGTGGTTGCCATGGCGATGGTTGCTAGGCAACTGGTTGCCATGGCGATGGTTGCTAGGCAACTGGTTGCCATGGCGATGGTTGCTAGGCAACTGGTTGCCATGGCGACGGTTTCTAGGCAACTGGTTGCCATGGCGACGGTTGCTAGGCAACTGGTTGCCATGGCGATGGTTGCCATGGTGATAATTGCTAGGCAACTGGTTGCCATGGCGACGGTTGCTAGACAACTGGTTGCCATGGCAACGGTTGCTAGGCAACTGGTTGCCATGGCGACGGTTGCTAGGCAACTGGTTGCCATGGCAACGGTTGCTAGGCAACTGGTTGCCATGGCGACGGTTGCTAGGCAACTGGTTGCCATGGCGATGGTTGCTAGGCAACTGGTTGCCATGGCAATGGTTGCTAGGCAACTGGTTGCCATGGCAATGGTTGCTAGGCAACTGGTTGCCATGGTGATGGTTGCCATTGCGATGGTTGCTAGGCAACTGGTTGCCATGGCGACGGTTGCTAGGCAACTGGTTTCCATGGCGACGGTTGCTAGGCAACTGGTTGCCATGGCGACGGTTGCTAGGCAACTGGTTGCCATGGCGATGGTTGCCATGGTGATGGTTGCTAGGCAACTGGTTGCCATGGCGACGGTTGCTAGGCAACTGGTTGCCATGGCGAAGGTTGCTAGGCAACTGGTTGCCATGGTGACGGTTGCTAGGCAACTGGTTGCCATGGCGATGGTTGCTAGTCAACTGGTTGCCATGGCGATGGTTGCTAGGCAACTGGTTGCCATGGCGACAGTTGCTAGGCAACTGGTTTCCATGGCGACGGTTGCTAGGCAACTGGTTTCCATGGCGACGGTTGCTAGGCAACTGGTTGCCATGGCGATGGTTGCTAGGCAACTGGTTGCCATGGCGAAGGTTGCTAGGCAACAGGTTGCCATGGCGACGGTTGCTAGGCAACTGGTTGCCATGGCGATGGTTGCTAGGCAACTGGTTGCCATGGTGACGGTTGCTAGGCACTGGTTGCCATGGCGACGGTTGCTAGGCAACTGGTTGCCATGGTGATGGTTGCTAGGCAACTGGTTGCCATGGCGATGGTTGCTTGGCAACTGGTTGCCATGGCGACGGTTGCTAGGCAACTGGTTGCCATGGCGATGGTTGCTAGGCAACTGGTTGCCATGGCGACGGTTGCTAGGCAACTGGTTGCCATGGCGATGGTTGCTAGGCAACTGGTTGCCATGGCGACGGTTGCTAGGCAACTGGTTGCCATGGCGACGGTTGCTAGGCAACTGGTTGCCATGGCGATGGTTGCCATGGTGATAATTGCTAGGCAACTGGTTGCCATGGCGACGGTTGCTAGACAACTGGTTGCCATGGCAACGGTTGCTAGGCAACTGGTTGCCATGGCGACGGTTGCTAGGCAACTGGTTGCCATGGCAACGGTTGCTAGGCAACTGGTTGCCATGGCGACGGTTGCTAGGCAAACTGGTTGCCATGGCGATGGTTGCTAGGCAACTGGTTGCCATGGCAATGGTTGCTAGGCAACTGGTTGCCATGGCAATGGTTGCTAGGCAACTGGTTGCCATGGCGATGGTTGCCATTGCGATGGTTGCTAGGCAACTGGTTGCCATGGCGATGGTTGCTAGGCAACTGGTTGCCATGGCGACGGTTGCTAGGCAACTGGTTGCCATGGCGACGGTTGCTAGGCAACTGGTTGCCATGGCGACGGTTGCTAGGCAACTGGTTGCCATGGCGACGGTTGCTAGGCAACTGGTTGCCATGGCGATGGTTGCTAGGCAACTGGTTGCCATGGCGATGGTTGCTAGGCAACTGGTTGCCATGGCGATGGTTGCCATGGTGATGGTTGCTAGGCAACTGGTTGCCATGGTGACGGTTGCAAGGCAACTGGTTGCCATGGCGACGGTTGCTAGGCAACTGGTTGCCATGGCGACGGTTGCTAGGCAACTGGTTGCCATGGCGACAGTTACTAGGCAACTGGTTGCCATGGCGATGGTTGCTAGGCAACTGGTTGCCATGGCGATGGTTGCCATGGCGACGGTTGCTAGGCAACTGGTTGCCATGGTGATGGTTGCTAGGCAACTTGTTGCCATGGCGACGGTTGCTAGGCAACTGGTTGCCATGGCAACGGTTGCTAGGCAACTGGTTGCCATGGCGATGGTTGCCATGGCGATGGTTGCTAGGCAACTGGTTGCCATGGCGATGGTTGCTAGGCAACTGGTTGCCATGGCGATGGTTGCTAGGCAACTGGTTGCCATGGCGACGGTTGCTAGGCAACTGGTTGCCATGGCGACGGTTGCTAGGCAACTGGTTGCCATGGCGATGGTTGCCATGGTGATAATTGCTAGGCAACTGGTTGCCATGGAGACAGTTGCTAGACAACTGGTTGCCATGGCAATGGTTGCTAGGCAACTGTTTGCCATGGCGACGGTTGCTAGGCAACTGGTTGCCATGGCAACGGTTGCTAGGCAACTGGTTGCCATGGCGACGGTTGCTAGGCAACTGGTTGCCATGGCGATGGTTGCTAGGCAACTGGTTGCCATGGCAATGGTTGCTAGGCAACTGGTTGCCATGGCAATGGTTGCTAGGCAACTGGTTGCCATGGCGATGGTTGCCATTGCGATGGTTGCTAGGCAACTGGTTGCCATGGCGATGGTTGCTAGGCAACTGGTTGCCATGGCGACGGTTGCTAGGCAACTGGTTGCCATGGCGATGGTTGCTAGGCAACTGGTTGCCATGGCGATGGTTGCTAGGCAACTGGTTGCCATGGCGATGGTTGCCATGGTGATGGTTGCCATGGTGATGGTTGCTAGGCAACTGGTTGCCATGGCGACAGTTGCTAGTCAACTGGTTGCCATGGCGATGGTTGCTAGGCAACTGGTTGCCATGGCGAAGGTTGCTAGGCAACTGGTTGCCATGGCGATGGTTGCTAGGCAACTGGTTGCCATGGCGACGGTTGCTAGGCAACTGGTTGCCATGGTGACGGTTGCTAGGCAACTGGTTGCCATGGCGACGGTTGCTAGGCAACTGGTTGCCATGGTGATGGTTGCTAGGCAACTGGTTGCCATGGCGATGGTTGCTTGGCAACTGGTTGCCATAGCGATGGTTGCTAGGCAACTGGTTGCCATGGCGATGGTTGCCATGGTGACGGTTGCAAGGCAACTGGTTGCCATGGCGACGGTTGCTAGGCAACTGGTTGCCATGGCGACGGTTGCTAGGCAACTGGTTGCCATGGCGACAGTTACTAGGCAACTGGTTGCCATGGCGATGGTTGCTAGGCAACTGGTTGCCATGGCGATGGTTGCCATGGCGACGGTTGCTAGGCAACTGGTTGCCATGGTGATGGTTGCTAGGCAACTTGTTGCCATGGCGACGGTTGCTAGGCAACTGGTTGCCATGGCAACGGTTGCTAGGCAACTGGTTGCCATGGCGATGGTTGCCATGGCGATGGTTGCTAGGCAACTGGTTGCCATGGCGATGGTTGCTAGGCAACTGGTTGCCATGGCGATGGTTGCTAGGCAACTGGTTGCCATGGCGACGGTTGCTAGGCAACTGGTTGCCATGGCGACGGTTGCTAGGCAACTGGTTGCCATGGCGATGGTTGCCATGGTGATAATTGCTAGGCAACTGGTTGCCATGGAGACAGTTGCTAGACAACTGGTTGCCATGGCAATGGTTGCTAGGCAACTGTTTGCCATGGCGACGGTTGCTAGGCAACTGGTTGCCATGGCAACGGTTGCTAGGCAACTGGTTGCCATGGCGACGGTTGCTAGGCAACTGGTTGCCATGGCGATGGTTGCTAGGCAACTGGTTGCCATGGCAATGGTTGCTAGGCAACTGGTTGCCATGGCAATGGTTGCTAGGCAACTGGTTGCCATGGCGATGGTTGCCATTGCGATGGTTGCTAGGCAACTGGTTGCCATGGCGATGGTTGCTAGGCAACTGGTTGCCATGGCGACGGTTGCTAGGCAACTGGTTGCCATGGCGATGGTTGCTAGGCAACTGGTTGCCATGGCGATGGTTGCTAGGCAACTGGTTGCCATGGCGATGGTTGCCATGGTGATGGTTGCCATGGTGATGGTTGCTAGGCAACTGGTTGCCATGGCGACAGTTGCTAGTCAACTGGTTGCCATGGCGATGGTTGCTAGGCAACTGGTTGCCATGGCGAAGGTTGCTAGGCAACTGGTTGCCATGGCGATGGTTGCTAGGCAACTGGTTGCCATGGCGACGGTTGCTAGGCAACTGGTTGCCATGGTGACGGTTGCTAGGCAACTGGTTGCCATGGCGACGGTTGCTAGGCAACTGGTTGCCATGGTGATGGTTGCTAGGCAACTGGTTGCCATGGCGATGGTTGCTTGGCAACTGGTTGCCATAGCGATGGTTGCTAGGCAACTGGTTGCCATGGCGATGGTTGCCATGGCGATGGTTGCTAGGCAACTGGTTGCCATGGCGATGGTTGCTAGGCAACTGGTTGCCATGGTGATGGTTGCTAGGCAACTGGTTGCCATGGCGACGGTTGCTAGGCAACTGGTTGCCATGGCGACGGTTGCTAGGCAACTGGTTGCCATGGCGACAGTTGCCATGGCGACGGTTGCTAGGCAACTGGTTGCCATGGCGATGGTTGCTAGGCAACTGGTTGCCATGGCGACGGTTGCTAGGCAACTGGTTGCCATGGCGACGGTTGCTAGGCAACTGGTTGCCATGGCGATGGTTGCTAGGCAACTGGTTGCCATGGCGATGGTTGCTAGGCAACTGGTTGCCATGGCGACAGTTGCCATGGCGATGGTTGCTAGGCAACTGGTTGCCATGGCGACGGTTGCTAGGCAACTGGTTGCCATGGTGACGGTTGCTAGGCAACTGGTTGCCATGGCAACGGTTGCTAAGCAACTGGTTGCCATGGCGATGGTTGCTAGGCAACTGGTTGCCATGGCGATGGTTGCCATGGCGACGGTTCCTAGGCAACTGGTTGTCATGGCGATGGTTGCTAGGCAACTGGTCGCCATGGCGATGGTTGCCATGGTGACGGTTGCTAGGCAACTGGTTGCCATGGCGACGGTTGCTAGGCAACTGGTTGCCATGGCGAAGGTTGCTAGGCAACTGGTTGCCATGGCGATGGTTGCTAGGCAACTGGTTGCCATGGCGACGGTTGCTAGGCAACTGGTTGCCATGGCGACGGTTGCTAGGCAACTGGTTGCCATGGCGACAGTTGCTAGGCAACTGGTTGCCATGGTGACGGATGCTAGGCAACTGGTTGCCATGGCGATGGTTGCCATGGCGATGGTTGCCATGGCGATGGTTGCTAGGCAACTGGTTGCCATGGCGACGGTTGCTAGACAACTGGTTGCCATGGCGACGGTTGCTAGTCAACTGGTTGCCATGGCGATGGTTGCTAGGCAACTGGTTGCCATGGCGACGGTTGCTAGGCAACTGGTTGCCATGGCGACGGTTGCAAGGCAACTGGTTGCCATGGCGACGGTTGCTAGGCAACTGGTTGCCATGGCGATGGTTGCCATGGCGCCGGTTACTAGGCAACTGGTTGCCATGGTGACAGTTGATAGGCAACTGGTTGCCATGGCGATGGTTGCTAGGCAACTGGTTGCCATGGCGACGGTTGCAAGGCAACTGGTTGCCATGGCGACGGTTGCTAGGCAACTGGTTGCCATGGCGACGGTTGCTAGGCAACTGGTTGCCATGGCGACGGTTGCTAGGCATCTGGTTGCCATGGCGACAGTTGCCATGGCGACGGTTGCTAGGCAACTGGTTGCCATGGCGATGGTTGCTAGGCAACTGGTTGCCATGGCGACGGTTGCTAGGCAACTGGTTGCCATGGCGACGGTTGCTAGGCAACTGGTTGCCATGGCGATGGTTGCTAGGCAACTGGTTGCCATGGCGATGGTTGCTAGGCAACTGGTTGCCATGGCGACAGTTGCCATGGCGATGGTTGCTAGGCAACTGGTTGCCATGGCGACGGTTGCTAGGCAACTGGTTGCCATGGCGACGGTTGCTAGGCAACTGGTTGCCATGGCGATGGTTGCTAGGCAACTGGTTGCCATGGCAATGGTTGCTAGGCAACTGGTTGCCATGGCGATGGTTGCTAGGCAACTGGTTGCCATGGCGATGGTTGCCATGGTGATAATAGCTAGGCAACTGGTTGCCATGGCAACGGTTGCTAGGCAACTGGTTGCCATGGCGACGGTTGCTAGGCAACTGGTTGCCATGGCGATGGTTGCTAGGCAACTGGTTGCCATGGCAATGGTTGCTAGGCAACTGGTTGCCATGGCAATGGTTGCTAGGCAACTGGTTGCCATGGCGATGGTTGCCATTGCGATGGTTGCTAGGCAACTGGTTGCCATGGCGATGGTTGCTAGGTAATTGGTTGCCATGGCGACGGTTGCTAGACAACTGGTTGCCATGGTGATGGTTGCTAGGCAACTGGTTGCCATGGCGATGGTTGCTAGGCAACTGGTTGCCATGGCGATGGTTGCTAGGCAACTGGTTGCCATGGCAATGGTTGCCATGGTGATGGTTGCTAGGCAACTGGTTGCCATGGTGACGGTTGCAAGGCAACTGGTTGCCATGGCGACGGTTGCTAGGCAACTGGTTGCCATGGCGACGGTTGCTAGGCAACTGGTTGCCATGTCGATGGTTGCTAGGCAACTGGTTGCCATGGCGATGGTTGCCATGGTGATGGTTGCTAGGCAACTGGTTGCCATGGCGATGGTTGCTAGGCAACTGGTTGCCATGGCGATGGTTGCTAGGCAACTGGTTGCCATGGCGATGGTTGCTACGCAACTGGTTGCCATGGCGACAGTTGCTTGGCAACTGGTTGCCATGGCGACGGTTGCTAGGCAACTGGTTGCCATGGCGATGGTTGCCATGGCGATGGTTGCTAGGCAACTGGTTGCCATGGCGATGGTTGCTAGGCAACTGGTTGCCATGGCGATGGTTGCTAGGCAACTGGTTGCCATGGCGACGGTTGCTAGGCAACTGGTTGCCATGGTGACGGTTGCTAGGCAACTGGTTGCCATGGCGATGGATGCCATGGTGATAATTGCTAGGCAACTGGTTGCCATGGCGACGGTTGCTAGACAACTGGTTGCCATGGCAACGGTTGCTAGGCAACTGGTTGCCATGGCGACGGTTGCTAGGCAACTGGTTGCCATGGCGATGGTTGCTAGGCAACTGGTTGCCATGGCGACGGTTGCTAGGCAACTGGTTGCCATGGCGACGGTTGCTAGGCAACTGGTTGCCATGGCGATGGTTGCTAGGCAACTGGTTGCCATGGCGATGGTTGCTAGGCAACTGGTTGCCATGGCGACAGTTGCCATGGCGATGGTTGCTAGGCAACTGGTTGCCATGGCGACGGTTGCTAGGCAACTGGTTGCCATGGTGACGGTTGCTAGGCAACTGGTTGCCATGGCAACGGTTGCTAAGCAACTGGTTGCCATGGCGATGGTTGCTAGGCAACTGGTTGCCATGGCGATGGTTGCCATGGCGACGGTTCCTAGGCAACTGGTTGTCATGGCGATGGTTGCTAGGCAACTGGTCGCCATGGCGATGGTTGCCATGGTGACGGTTGCTAGGCAACTGGTTGCCATGGCGACGGTTGCTAGGCAACTGGTTGCCATGGCGAAGGTTGCTAGGCAACTGGTTGCCATGGCGATGGTTGCTAGGCAACTGGTTGCCATGGCGACGGTTGCTAGGCAACTGGTTGCCATGGCGACGGTTGCTAGGCAACTGGTTGCCATGGCGACGGTTGCTAGGCAACTGGTTGCCATGGTGACGGATGCTAGGCAACTGGTTGCCATGGCGATGGTTGCCATGGCGATGGTTGCCATGGCGATGGTTGCTAGGCAACTGGTTGCCATGGCGACGGTTGCTAGACAACTGGTTGCCATGGCGACGGTTGCTAGTCAACTGGTTGCCATGGCGATGGTTGCTAGGCAACTGGTTGCCATGGCGACGGTTGCTAGGCAACTGGTTGCCATGGCGACGGTTGCAAGGCAACTGGTTGCCATGGCGACGGTTGCTAGGCAACTGGTTGCCATGGCGATGGTTGCCATGGCGCCGGTTACTAGGCAACTGGTTGCCATGGTGACAGTTGATAGGCAACTGGTTGCCATGGCGATGGTTGCTAGGCAACTGGTTGCCATGGCGACGGTTGCAAGGCAACTGGTTGCCATGGCGACGGTTGCTAGGCAACTGGTTGCCATGGCGACGGTTGCTAGGCAACTGGTTGCCATGGCGACGGTTGCTAGGCAACTGGTTGCCATGGCGACAGTTGCCATGGCGACGGTTGCTAGGCAACTGGTTGCCATGGCGATGGTTGCTAGGCAACTGGTTGCCATGGCGACGGTTGCTAGGCAACTGGTTGCCATGGCGACGGTTGCTAGGCAACTGGTTGCCATGGCGATGGTTGCTAGGCAACTGGTTGCCATGGCAATGGTTGCTAGGCAACTGGTTGCCATGGCGATGGTTGCTAGGCAACTGGTTGCCATGGCGATGGTTGCCATGGTGATAATAGCTAGGCAACTGGTTGCCATGGCAACGGTTGCTAGGCAACTGGTTGCCATGGCGACGGTTGCTAGGCAACTGGTTGCCATGGCGATGGTTGCTAGGCAACTGGTTGCCATGGCAATGGTTGCTAGGCAACTGGTTGCCATGGCAATGGTTGCTAGGCAACTGGTTGCCATGGCGATGGTTGCCATTGCGATGGTTGCTAGGCAACTGGTTGCCATGGCGATGGTTGCTAGGTAATTGGTTGCCATGGCGACGGTTGCTAGACAACTGGTTGCCATGGTGATGGTTGCTAGGCAACTGGTTGCCATGGCGATGGTTGCTAGGCAACTGGTTGCCATGGCAATGGTTGCCATGGTGATGGTTGCTAGGCAACTGGTTGCCATGGTGACGGTTGCAAGGCAACTGGTTGCCATGGCGACGGTTGCTAGGCAACTGGTTGCCATGGCGACGGTTGCTAGGCAACTGGTTGCCATGTCGATGGTTGCTAGGCAACTGGTTGCCATGGCGATGGTTGCCATGGTGATGGTTGCTAGGCAACTGGTTGCCATGGCGATGGTTGCTAGGCAACTGGTTGCCATGGCGATGGTTGCTAGGCAACTGGTTGCCATGGCGATGGTTGCTACGCAACTGGTTGCCATGGCGACAGTTGCTTGGCAACTGGTTGCCATGGCGACGGTTGCTAGGCAACTGGTTGCCATGGCGATGGTTGCCATGGCGATGGTTGCTAGGCAACTGGTTGCCATGGCGATGGTTGCTAGGCAACTGGTTGCCATGGCGATGGTTGCTAGGCAACTGGTTGCCATGGCGACGGTTGCTAGGCAACTGGTTGCCATGGTGACGGTTGCTAGGCAACTGGTTGCCATGGCGATGGATGCCATGGTGATAATTGCTAGGCAACTGGTTGCCATGGCGACGGTTGCTAGACAACTGGTTGCCATGGCAACGGTTGCTAGGCAACTGGTTGCCATGGCGACGGTTGCTAGGCAACTGGTTGCCATGGCGATGGTTGCTAGGCAACTGGTTGCCATGGCAATGGTTGCTAGGCAACTGGTTGCCATGGCGACGGTTGCTATGCAACTGGTTGCCATGTCGATGGTTACCATGGCGACGGTTGCTAGGCAACTGGTTGCCATGGCGATGGTTGCCATGGTGACGGTTGCTAGGCAACTGGTTGCCATGGCGACAGTTGCTAGTCAACTGGTTGCCATGGCGATGGTTGCTAGGCAACTGGTTGCCATGGCGAAGG
Source organism: Taudactylus pleione (assembly GCA_031769625.1). NCBI lineage: Eukaryota > Metazoa > Chordata > Amphibia > Anura > Myobatrachidae > Taudactylus > Taudactylus pleione. The sequence continues at coordinate 263,001 of JAUIMM010000479.1, read as the reverse complement.
TTGCTAGGCAACTGGTTGCCATGGCGACGGTTGCTGAGCAACTGGTTGCCATGGCGACGGTTGCTAGGCAACTGGTTGCCATGGCGACGGTTGCTAGGCAACTGGTTGCCATGGCGACGGTTGTTTGGCAACTGGTTGCCATGGTGATGGTTGCTAGGCAACTGGTTGCCATGGCGACGGTTGCTTGGCAACTGGTTGCCATGGCGACGGTTGCTAGGCAAGTGGTTGCCATGGCGATGGTTGCCATGGCGATGGTTGCTAGGCAACTGGTTGCCATGGCGATGGTTGCTAGGCAACTGGTTGCCATGGCGATGGTTGCTAGGCAACTGGTTGCCATGGCGACGGTTTCTAGGCAACTGGTTGCCATGGCGACGGTTGCTAGGCAACTGGTTGCCATGGCGATGGTTGCCATGGTGATAATTGCTAGGCAACTGGTTGCCATGGCGACGGTTGCTAGACAACTGGTTGCCATGGCAACGGTTGCTAGGCAACTGGTTGCCATGGCGACGGTTGCTAGGCAACTGGTTGCCATGGCAACGGTTGCTAGGCAACTGGTTGCCATGGCGACGGTTGCTAGGCAACTGGTTGCCATGGCAATGGTTGCTAGGCAACTGGTTGCCATGGCAATGGTTGCTAGGCAACTGGTTGCCATGGCAATGGTTGCTAGGCAACTGGTTGCCATGGTGATGGTTGCCATTGCGATGGTTGCTAGGCAACTGGTTGCCATGGCGACGGTTGCTAGGCAACTGGTTTCCATGGCGACGGTTGCTAGGCAACTGGTTGCCATGGCGACGGTTGCTAGGCAACTGGTTGCCATGGCGATGGTTGCCATGGTGACGGTTGCTAGGCAACTGGTTGCCATGGTGACGGTTGCTAGGCAACTGGTTGCCATGGCGATGGTTGCTAGGCAACTGGTTGCCATGGTGACGGTTGCTAGGCAACTGGTTGCCATGGCGATGGTTGCTAGTCAACTGGTTGCCATGGCGATGGTTGCTAGGCAACTGGTTGCCATGGCGACAGTTGCTAGGCAACTGGTTTCCATGGCGACGGTTGCTAGGCAACTGGTTGCCATGGCGATGGTTGCTAGGCAACTGGTTGCCATGGCGACGGTTGCTAGGCAACTGGTTGCCATGGCGATGGTTGCCATGGTGACGGTTGCTAGTCAACTGGTTGCCATGGCGATGGTTGCTAGGCAACTGGTTGCCATGGCGAAGGTTGCTAGGCAACGGGTTGCCATGGCGACGGTTGCTAGGCAACTGGTTGCCATGGCGATGGTTGCTAGGCAACTGGTTGCCATGGTGACGGTTGCTAGGCAACTGGTTGCCATGGCGACGGTTGCTAGGCAACTGGTTGCCATGGTGATGGTTGCTAGGCAACTGGTTGCCATGGCGATGGTTGCTTGGCAACTGGTTGCCATGGCGACGGTTGCTAGGCAACTGGTTGCCATGGCGATGGTTGCTAGGCAACTGGTTGCCATGGCGATGGTTGCTAGGCAACTGGTTGCCATGGCGATGGTTGCTAGGCAACTGGTTGCCATGGCGACGGTTGCTAGGCAACTGGTTGCCATGGCGACGGTTGCTAGGCAACTGGTTGCCATGGCGATGGTTGCCATGGTGATAATTGCTAGGCAACTGGTTGCCATGGCGACGGTTGCTAGACAACTGGTTGCCATGGCAACGGTTGCTAGGCAACTGGTTGCCATGGCGATGGTTGCTAGGCAACTGGTTGCCATGGCAATGGTTGCTAGGCAACTGGTTGCCATGGCAATGGTTGCTAGGCAACTGGTTGCCATGGCGATGGTTGCCATTGCGATGGTTGCTAGGCAACTGGTTGCCATGGCGATGGTTGCTAGGCAACTGGTTGCCATGGCGACGGTTGCTAGGCAACTGGTTGCCATGGCGACGGTTGCTAGGCAACTGGTTGCCATGGCGACGGTTGCTAGGCAACTGGTTGCCATGGCGATGGTTGCTAGGCAACTGGTTGCCATGGCGATGGTTGCTAGGCAACTGGTTGCCATGGCGATGGTTGCCATGGTGATGGTTGCTAGGCAACTGGTTGCCATGGTGACGGTTGCAAGGCAACTGGTTGCCATGGCGACGGTTGCTAGGCAACTGGTTGCCATGGCGACGGTTGCTAGGCAACTGGTTGCCATGGCGACAGTTACTAGGCAACTGGTTGCCATGGCGATGGTTGCTAGGCAACTGGTTTCCATGGCGATGGTTGCCATGGCGACGGTTGCTAGGCAACTGGTTGCCATGGTGATGGTTGCTAGGCAACTTGTTGCCATGGCGACGGTTGCTAGGCAACTGGTTGCCATGGCAACGGTTGCTAGGCAACTGGTTGCCATGGCGATGGTTGCCATGGCGATGGTTGCTAGGCAACTGGTTGCCATGGCGATGGTTGCTAGGCAACTGGTTGCCATGGCGATGGTTGCTAGGCAACTGGTTGCCATGGCGACGGTTGCTAGGCAACTGGTTGCCATGGCGACGGTTGCTAGGCAACTGGTTGCCATGGCGATGGTTGCCATGGTGATAATTGCTAGGCAACTGGTTGCCATGGAGACAGTTGCTAGACAACTGGTTGCCATGGCAATGGTTGCTAGGCAACTGTTTGCCATGGCGACGGTTGCTAGGCAACTGGTTGCCATGGCAACGGTTGCTAGGCAACTGGTTGCCATGGCGACGGTTGCTAGGCAACTGGTTGCCATGGCGATGGTTGCTAGGCAACTGGTTGCCATGGCAATGGTTGCTAGGCAACTGGTTGCCATGGTGATGGTTGCCATTGCGATGGTTGCTAGGCAACTGGTTGCCATGGCGATGGTTGCTAGGCAACTGGTTGCCATGGCGACAGTTACTAGGCAACTGGTTGCCATGGCGACAGTTACTAGGCAACTGGTTGCCATGGCGACGGTTGCTAGGCAACTGGTTGCCATGGCGACGGTTGCTAGGCAACTGGTTGCCATGGCGACGGTTGCTAGGCAACTGGTTGCCATGGCGATGGTTGCTAGGCAACTGGTTGCCATGGCGATGGTTGCTAGGCAACTGGTTGCCATGGCGATGGTTGCCATGGTGATGGTTGCTAGGCAACTGGTTGCCATGGTGACGGTTGCAAGGCAACTGGTTGCCATGGCGACGGTTGCTAGGCAACTGGTTGCCATGGCGATGGTTGCTAGGCAACTGGTTGCCATGGCGACAGTTACTAGGCAACTGGTTGCCATGGCGATGGTTGCTAGATAACTGGTTGCCATGGCGATGGTTGCCATGGCGACGGTTGCTAGGCAACTGGTTGCCATGGTGATGGTTGCTAGGCAACTTGTTGCCATGGCGACGGTTGCTAGGCAACTGGTTGCCATGGCAACGGTTGCTAGGCAACTGGTTGCCATGGCGATGGTTGCCATGGCGATGGTTGCTAGGCAACTGGTTGCCATGGCGATGGTTGCTAGGCAACTGGTTGCCATGGCGATGGTTGCTAGGCAACTGGTTGCCATGGCGACGGTTGCTAGGCAACTGGTTGCCATGGCGACGGTTGCTAGGCAACTGGTTGCCATGGCGATGGTTGCCATGGTGATAATTGCTAGGCAACTGGTTGCCATGGAGACAGTTGCTAGACAACTGGTTGCCATGGCAATGGTTGCTAGGCAACTGTTTGCCATGGCGACGGTTGCTAGGCAACTGGTTGCCATGGCAACGGTTGCTAGGCAACTGGTTGCCATGGCGACGGTTGCTAGGCAACTGGTTGCCATGGCGATGGTTGCTAGGCAACTGGTTGCCATGGCAATGGTTGCTAGGCAACTGGTTGCCATGGCAATGGTTGCTAGGCAACTGGTTGCCATGGCGATGGTTGCCATTGCGATGGTTGCTAGGCAACTGGTTGCCATGGCGATGGTTGCTAGGCAACTGGTTGCCATGGCGACGGTTGCTAGGCAACTGGTTGCCATGGCGATGGTTGCTAGGCAACTGGTTGCCATGGCGATGGTTGCTAGGCAACTGGTTGCCATGGCGATGGTTGCCATGGTGATGGTTGCCATGGTGATGGTTGCTAGGCAACTGGTTGCCATGGCGACAGTTGCTAGTCAACTGGTTGCCATGGCGATGGTTGCTAGGCAACTGGTTGCCATGGCGAAGGTTGCTAGGCAACTGGTTGCCATGGCGATGGTTGCTAGGCAACTGGTTGCCATGGCGACGGTTGCTAGGCAACTGGTTGCCATGGTGACGGTTGCTAGGCAACTGGTTGCCATGGCGACGGTTGCTAGGCAACTGGTTGCCATGGTGATGGTTGCTAGGCAACTGGTTGCCATGGCGATGGTTGCTTGGCAACTGGTTGCCATAGCGATGGTTGCTAGGCAACTGGTTGCCATGGCGATGGTTGCCATGGCGATGGTTGCTAGGCAACTGGTTGCCATGGCGATGGTTGCTAGGCAACTGGTTGCCATGGTGATGGTTGCTAGGCAACTGGTTGCCATGGCGACGGTTGCTAGGCAACTGGTTGCCATGGCGACGGTTGCTAGGCAACTGGTTGCCATGGCGATGGTTGCCATGGTGATAATTGCTAGGCAACTGGTTGCCATGGTGACGGTTGCTAGACAACTGGTTGCCATGGCAACGGTTGCTAGGCAACTGGTTGCCATGGCGACGGTTGCTAGGCAACTGGTTGCCATGGCGATGGTTGCTAGGCAACTGGTTGCCATGGCAATGGTTGCTAGGCAACTGGTTGCCATGGCGACGGTTGCTATGCAACTGGTTGCCATGTCGATGGTTACCATGGCGACGGTTGCTAGGCAACTGGTTTGCCATGGCGATGGTTGCTAGGCAACTGGTTGCCATGGTGATGGTTGCCATGGCGATGGTTGCTAGGCAACTGGTTGCCATGGTGATGGTTGCAAGGCAACTGGTTGCCATGGCGATGGTTGCTAGGCAACTGGTTGCCATGGTGATGGTTGCTAGGCAACTGGTTGCCATGGCAATGGTTGCTAGGCAACTGGTTGCCATGGCAATGGTTGCCATGGTGATGGTTGCTAGGCAACTGGTTGCCATGGTGACGGTTGCAAGGCAACTGGTTGCCATGGCGATGGTTGCTATGCAACTAGTTGCCATAGCGACGGTTGCTTGGCAACTGGTTGCCATGGCGACGGTTGCTAGGCAACTGGTTGCCATGGTGATGGTTGCTAGGCAACTGGTTGCCATGGTGACGGTTGCTAGGCAACTGTTTGCCATGGCGATGGTTGCTATGCAACTGGTTGCCATGGCGACGGTTGCTTGGCAACTGGTTGCCATGGCGATGGTTGCTAGGCAACTGGTTGCCATGGTGATGGTTGCTAGGCAACTGGTTGCCATGGCGACAGTTGCTAGTCAACTGGTTGCCATGGCGATGGTTGCTAGGCAACTGGTTGCCATGGCGACGGTTGCTAGGCAACTGGTTGCCATGGCGAAGGTTGCTAGGCAACTGGTTGCCATGGCGACAGTTGCTAGGCAACTGGTTGCCATGGTGATGGTTGCTAGGCAACTGGTTGCCATGGCGACTGTTGCTAGGCAACTGGTTGCCATGGCGACGGTTGCTAGGCAACTGGTTGCCATGGCGATGGTTGCTAGGCAACTGGTTGCCATGGTGACGGTTGCTAGGCAACTGGTTGCCATGGCGACGGTTGCTAGGCAACTGGTTGCCATGGCGATGGTTGCTAGGCAACTGGTTGCCATGGCGACGGTTGCTAGGCAACTGGTTTCCATGCCGATGGTTGCTAGGCAACTGGTTGCCATGGCGACGGTTGCTAGGCAACTGGTTGCCATGGCGACGGTTGCTAGGCAACTGGTTGCCATGGCGATGGTTGCCATGGTGACGGTTGCTAGGCAACTGGTTGCCATGGCGACGGTTGCTAGGCAACTGGTTGCCATGGTGATGGTTGCTAGGCAACTGGTTGCCATGGCGATGGTTGCTAGGCAACTGGTTGCCATGGCGATGGTTGCTAGGCAACTGGTTGCCATGGCGATGGTTGCTAGGCAACTGGTTGTCATGGCGATGGTTGCTAGGCAACTGGTTGCTAGGCAACTGGTCGCCATGGTGATGGTTGCCATGGCGACGGTTCCTAGGCAACTGGTTGCCATGGCGATGGTTGCTAGGCAACTGGTTGCCATGGCGATGGTTGCTAGGCAACTGGTTGCCATGGCGATGGTTGCCATGGCGACGGTTCCTAGGCAACTGGTTGCCATGGTGACGGTTGCTAGGCAACTGGTTGCCATGGTGACGGTTGCTAGGCAACTGGTTGCCATGGCGAAGGTTGCTAGGCAACTGGTTGCCATGGTGACGGTTGCTAGGCAACAGGTTGCCATGGCGACGGTTGCTAGGCAACTGGTTGCCATGGCGACGGTTGCTAGGCAACTGGTTGCCATGGCGACGGTTGCTAGGCAACTGGTTGCCATGGCGACGGTTGCTAGGCAACTGGTTGCCATGGTGACGGATGCTAGGCAACTGTTTGCCATGGCGATGGTTGCCATGGCGATGGTTGCCATGGCGATGGTTGCTAGGCAACTGGTTGCTATGGCGATGGTTGCTAGGCAACTGGTTGCCATGGCGACGGTTGCTAGGCAACTGGTTGCCATGGCGATGGTTGCCATGGTGACGGTTGCTAGGCAACTGGTTGCCATGGTGATGGTTGCTAGGCAACTGGTTGCCATGGCGACGGTTGCTTGGCAACTGGTTGCCATGGTGACGGTTGCTAGGCAACTGGTTGCCATGGTGATGGTTGCTAGGCAACTGGTTGCCATGGTGACAGTTGCTAGGCAACTGTTTGCCATGGCGATGGTTGCTATGCAACTGGTTGCCATAGCGACGGTTGCTTGGCAACTGGTTGCCATGGTGACGGTTGCTAGGCAACTGGTTGCCATGGTGATGGTTGCTAGGCAACTGGTTGCCATGGTGACAGTTGCTAGGCAACTGTTTGCCATGGCGATGGTTGCTATGCAACTGGTTGCCATGGCGACGGTTGCTTGGCAACTGGTTGCCATGGCGATGGTTGCTAGGCAACTGGTTGCCATGGTGATGGTTGCTAGGCAAGTGGTTGCCATGGCGACAGTTGCTAGTCAACTGGTTGCCATGGCGATGGTTGCTAGGCAACTGGTTGCCATGGCGACGGTTGCTAGGCAACTGGTTGCCATGGCGATGGTTGCTAGGCAACTGGTTGCCATGGCGATGGTTGTTAGGCAACTGGTTTCCATGGCGATGGTTGCTAGGCAACTGGTTGCCATGGCGACGGTTGCTAGGCAACTGGTTGCCATGGCGACGGTTGCTAGGCAACTGGTTGCCATGGCGATGGTTGCCATGGTGACGGTTGCTAGGCAACTGGTTGCCATGGTGACAGTTGCTAGTCAACTGGTTGCCATGGCGATGGTTGCTAGGCAACTGGTTGCCATGGTGACGGTTGCTAGGCAACTGGTTGCCATGGCGACGGTTGCTAGGCAACTGGTTGCCATGGCGATGGTTGCTAGGCAACTGGTTGCCATGGCGACGGTTGCTAGGCAACTGGTTTCCATGCCGATGGTTGCTAGGCAACTGGTTGCCATGGCGACGGTTGCTAGGCAACTGGTTGCCATGGCGACGGTTGCTAGGCAACTGGTTGCCATGGCGATGGTTGCCATGGTGACGGTTGCTAGGCAACTGGTTGCCATGGCGATGGTTGCTAGTCAACTGGTTGCCATGGCGATGGTTGCTAGGCAACTGGTTGCCATGGCGAAGGTTGCTAGGCAACTGGTTGCCATGGCGACGGTTGCTAGGCAACTGGTTGCCATGGCGACGGTTGCTAGGCAACTGGTTGCCATGGTGATGGTTGCTAGGCAACTGGTTGCCATGGCGACGGTTGCTAGGCAACTGGTTGCCATGGTGATGGTTGCTAGGCAACTGGTTGCCATGGCGATGGTTGCTAGGCAACTGGTTGCCATGGCGATGGTTGCTAGGCAACTGGTTGCCATGGCGATGGTTGCCATGGTGACGGTTGCTAGGCAACTGGTTGTCATGGCGATGGTTGCTAGGCAACTGGTTGCTAGGCAACTGGTCGCCATGGTGATGGTTGCCATGGCGACGGTTCCTAGGCAACTGGTTGCCATGGCGATGGTTGCTAGGCAACTGGTTGCCATGGCGATGGTTGCTAGGCAACTGGTTGCCATGGCGATGGTTGCCATGGCGACGGTTCCTAGGCAACTGGTTGCCATGGTGACGGTTGCTAGGCAACTGGTTGCCATGGTGACGGTTGCTAGGCAACTGGTTGCCATGGCGAAGGTTGCTAGGCAACTGGTTGCCATGGTGACAGTTGCTAGGCAACTGGTTGCCATGGCGACGGTTGCTAGGCAACTGGTTGCCATGGCGACGGTTGCTAGGCAACTGGTTGCCATGGCGACGGTTGTTAGGCAACTGGTTGCCATGGCGACGGTTGCTAGGCAACTGGTTGCCATGGTGACGGATGCTAGGCAACTGTTTGCCATGGCGATGGTTGCCATGGCGATGGTTGCCATGGCGATGGTTGCTAGGCAACTGGTTGCCATGGCGATGGTTGCTAGGCAACTGGTTGCCATGGCGACGGTTGCTAGGCAACTGGTTGCCATGGCGATGGTTGCCATGGTGACGGTTGCTAGGCAACTGGTTGCCATGGCGATGGTTGCTAGGCAACTGGTTGCCATGGCGAAGGTTGCTAGGCAACTGGTTGCCATGGTGACGGTTGCTAGGCAACTGGTTGCCATGGCGACGGTTGCTAGGCAACTGGTTGCCATGGCGATGGTTGCTAGGCAACTGGTTGCCATGGCGACGGTTGCTAGGCAACTGGTTGCCTTGGCGATGGTTGCCATGGTGACGGTTGCTAGGCAACTGGTTGCCATGGCGATGGTTGCTAGTCAACTGGTTGCCATGGCGATGGTTGCTAGGCAACTGGTTGCCATGGCGAAGGTTGCTAGGCAACTGGTTGCCATGGCGACGGTTGCTAGGCAACTGGTTGCCATGGCGACGGTTGCTAGTCAACTGGTTGCCATGGCGATGGTTGCTAGGCAACTGGTTGCCATGGCGAAGGTTGCTAGGCAACTGGTTGCCATGACGAAGGTTGCTAGGCAACTGGTTGCCAAGGTGACGGTTGCTAGGCAACTGGTTGCCATGGCGACGGTTGCTAGGCAACTGGTTGCCATGGCGACGGTTGCTAGGCAACTGGTTGCCATGGCGACGGTTGCTAGGCAACTGGTTGCCATGGCGACGGTTGCTAGGCAACTGGTTGCCATGGCGATGGTTGCTAGGCAACTGGTTGCCATGGCGACGGTTGCTAGGCAACTGGTTGCCATGGCGACGGTTGCTAGGCAACTGGTTGCCATGGCGACGGTTGCTAGGCAACTGGTTGCCATGGCGATGGTTGCCATGGTGACGGTTGCTAGGCAACTGGTTGCCATGGCGACGGTTGCTAGGCAACTGGTTGCCATGGCGATGGTTGCTAGGCAATTGGTTGCCATGGCGACGGTTGCTAGGCAACTGGTTGCCATGGCGATGGTTGCCATGGTGACGGTTGCTAGGCAACTGGTTGCCATGGCGACGGTTGCTAGTCAACTGGTTGCCATGGCGATGGTTGCTAGGCAACTGGTTGCCATGGCGAAGGTTGCTAGGCAACTGGTTGCCATGGCGACGGTTGCTAGGCAACTGGTTGCCATGGCGACAGTTGCTAGTCAACTGGTTGCCATGGCGATGGTTGCTAGGCAACTGGTTGCCATGGCGAAGGTTGCTAGGCAACTGGTTGCCATGGCGAAGGTTGCTAGGCAACTGGTTGACATGGCGAAGGTTGCTAGGCAACTGGTTGCCAAGGCGACTGTTGCTAGGCAACTGGTTGCCATGGCGACGGTTGCTAGGCAACTGGTTGCCATGGCAACGGTTGCTAGGCAACTGGTTGCCATGGCGACGGTTGCTAGGCAACTGGTTGCCATGGCGACGGTTGCTAGTCAACTGGTTGCCATGGCGACGGTTGCTAGGCAACTGGTTGCCATGGCGATGGTTGCTAGGCAACTGGTTGCCATGGCGATGGTTGCCATGGTGACGGTTGCTAGGCAACTGGTTGCCATGGCGACGGTTGCTAGTCAACTGGTTGCCATGGCGATGGTTGCTAGGCAACTGGTTGCCATGGCGAAGGTTGCTAGGCAACTGGTTGCCATGGCGACGGTTGCTAGGCAACTGGTTGCCATGGCGACGGTTGCTAGTCAACTGGTTGCCATGGCGATGGTTGCTAGGCAACTGGTTGCCATGGCGACGGTTGCTAGGCAACTGGTTGCCATGGCGACGGTTGCAAGGCAACTGGTTGCCATGGCGACGGTTGCTAGGCAACTGGTTGCCATGGCGATGGTTGCCATGGCGCCGGTTACTAGGCAACTGGTTGCCATGGTGACAGTTGATAGGCAACTGGTTGCCATGGCGACGGTTGCTAGGCAACTGGTTGCCATGGCGACGGTTGCTAGGCAACTGGTTGCCATGGCGACGGTTGCAAGGCAACTGGTTGCCATGGCGACGGTTGCTAGGCAACTGGTTGCCATGGCGACGGTTGCTAGGCAACTGGTTGCCATGGCGACAGTTGCCATGGCGACGGTTGCTAGGCAACTGGTTGCCATGGCGATGGTTGCTAGGCAACTGGTTGCCATGGCGACGGTTGCTAGGCAACTGGTTGCCATGGCGACGGTTGCTAGGCAACTGGTTGCCATGGCGATGGTTGCTAGGCAACTGGTTGCCATGGCGATGGTTGCTAGGCAACTGGTTGCCATGGCGACAGTTGCCATGGCGATGGTTGCTAGGCAACTGGTTGCCATGGCGACGGTTGCTAGGCAACTGGTTGCCATGGTGACGGTTGCTAGGCAACTGGTTGCCATGGCAACGGTTGCTAAGCAACTGGTTGCCATGGCGATGGTTGCTAGGCAACTGGTTGCCATGGCGATGGTTGCCATGGCGACGGTTCCTAGGCAACTGGTTGTCATGGCGATGGTTGCTAGGCAACTGGTCGCCATGGCGATGGTTGCCATGGTGACGGTTGCTAGGCAACTGGTTGCCATGGCGACGGTTGCTAGGCAACTGGTTGCCATGGCGAAGGTTGCTAGGCAACTGGTTGCCATGGCGATGGTTGCTAGGCAACTGGTTGCCATGGCGACGGTTGCTAGGCAACTGGTTGCCATGGCGACGGTTGCTAGGCAACTGGTTGCCATGGCGATGGTTGCTAGGCAACTGGTTGCCATGGTGACGGATGCTAGGCAACTGGTTGCCATGGCGATGGTTGCCATGGCGATGGTTGCCATGGCGATGGTTGCTAGGCAACTGGTTGCCATGGCGACGGTTGCTAGACAACTGGTTGCCATGGCGACGGTTGCTAGTCAACTGGTTGCCATGGCGATGGTTGCTAGGCAACTGGTTGCCATGGCGACGGTTGCTAGGCAACTGGTTGCCATGGCGATGGTTGCTAGGCAACTGGTTGCCATGGCGACGGTTGCTAGGCAACTGGTTGCCATGGCGATGGTTGCCATGGTGACGGTTGCTAGTCAACTGGTTGCCATGGCGATGGTTGCTAGGCAACTGGTTGCCATGGCGAAGGTTGCTAGGCAACGGGTTGCCATGGCGACGGTTGCTAGGCAACTGGTTGCCATGGCGATGGTTGCTAGGCAACTGGTTGCCATGGTGACGGTTGCTAGGCAACTGGTTGCCATGGCGACGGTTGCTAGGCAACTGGTTGCCATGGTGATGGTTGCTAGGCAACTGGTTGCCATGGCGATGGTTGCTTGGCAACTGGTTGCCATGGCGACGGTTGCTAGGCAACTGGTTGCCATGGCGATGGTTGCTAGGCAACTGGTTGCCATGGCGATGGTTGCTAGGCAACTGGTTGCCATGGCGATGGTTGCTAGGCAACTGGTTGCCATGGCGACGGTTGCTAGGCAACTGGTTGCCATGGCGACGGTTGCTAGGCAACTGGTTGCCATGGCGATGGTTGCCATGGTGATAATTGCTAGGCAACTGGTTGCCATGGCGACGGTTGCTAGACAACTGGTTGCCATGGCAACGGTTGCTAGGCAACTGGTTGCCATGGCGATGGTTGCTAGGCAACTGGTTGCCATGGCAATGGTTGCTAGGCAACTGGTTGCCATGGCAATGGTTGCTAGGCAACTGGTTGCCATGGCGATGGTTGCCATTGCGATGGTTGCTAGGCAACTGGTTGCCATGGCGATGGTTGCTAGGCAACTGGTTGCCATGGCGACGGTTGCTAGGCAACTGGTTGCCATGGCGACGGTTGCTAGGCAACTGGTTGCCATGGCGACGGTTGCTAGGCAACTGGTTGCCATGGCGACGGTGGCTAGGCAACTGGTTGCCATGGCGATGGTTGCTAGGCAACTGGTTGCCATGGCGATGGTTGCTAGGCAACTGGTTGCCATGGCGATGGTTGCCATGGTGATGGTTGCTAGGCAACTGGTTGCCATGGTGACGGTTGCAAGGCAACTGGTTGCCATGGCGACGGTTGCTAGGCAACTGGTTGCCATGGCGACGGTTGCTAGGCAACTGGTTGCCATGGCGACAGTTACTAGGCAACTGGTTGCCATGGCGATGGTTGCTAGGCAACTGGTTGCCATGGCGATGGTTGCCATGGCGACGGTTGCTAGGCAACTGGTTGCCATGGTGATGGTTGCTAGGCAACTTGTTGCCATGGCGACGGTTGCTAGGCAACTGGTTGCCATGGCAACGGTTGCTAGGCAACTGGTTGCCATGGCGATGGTTGCCATGGCGATGGTTGCTAGGCAACTGGTTGCCATGGCGATGGTTGCTAGGCAACTGGTTGCCATGGAGACAGTTGCTAGACAACTGGTTGCCATGGCAATGGTTGCTAGGCAACTGTTTGCCATGGCGACGGTTGCTAGGCAACTGGTTGCCATGGCAACGGTTGCTAGGCAACTGGTTGCCATGGCGACGGTTGCTAGGCAACTGGTTGCCATGGCGATGGTTGCTAGGCAACTGGTTGCCATGGCAATGGTTGCTAGGCAACTGGTTGCCATGGCAATGGTTGCTAGGCAACTGGTTGCCATGGCGATGGTTGCCATTGCGATGGTTGCTAGGCAACTGGTTGCCATGGCGATGGTTGCTAGGCAACTGGTTGCCATGGCGACGGTTGCTAGGCAACTGGTTGCCATGGCGATGGTTGCTAGGCAACTGGTTGCCATGGCAATGGTTGCTAGGCAACTGGTTGCCATGGCGATGGTTGCCATGGTGATGGTTGCCATGGTGATGGTTGCTAGGCAACTGGTTGCCATGGCGACAGTTGCTAGTCAACTGGTTGCCATGGCGATGGTTGCTAGGCAACTGGTTGCCATGGCGAAGGTTGCTAGGCAACTGGTTGCCATGGCGATGGTTGCTAGGCAACTGGTTGCCATGGCGACGGTTGCTAGGCAACTGGTTGCCATGGTGACGGTTGCTAGGCAACTGGTTGCCATGGCGACGGTTGCTAGGCAACTGGTTGCCATGGTGATGGTTGCTAGGCAACTGGTTGCCATGGCGATGGTTGCTTGGCAACTGGTTGCCATAGCGATGGTTGCTAGGCAACTGGTTGCCATGGCGATGGTTGCCATGGCGATGGTTGCTAGGCAACTGGTTGCCATGGCGATGGTTGCTAGGCAACTGGTTGCCATGGTGATGGTTGCTAGGCAACTGGTTGCCATGGCGACGGTTGCTAGGCAACTGGTTGCCATGGCGACGGTTGCTAGGCAACTGGTTGCCATGGCGATGGTTGCCATGGTGATAATTGCTAGGCAACTGGTTGCCATGGTGACGGTTGCTAGACAACTGGTTGCCATGGCAACGGTTGCTAGGCAACTGGTTGCCATGGCGACGGTTGCTAGGCAACTGGTTGCCATGGCGATGGTTGCTAGGCAACTGGTTGCCATGGCAATGGTTGCTAGGCAACTGGTTGCCATGGCGACGGTTGCTATGCAACTGGTTGCCATGTCGATGGTTACCATGGCGACGGTTGCTAGGCAACTGGTTTGCCATGGCGATGGTTGCTAGGCAACTGGTTGCCATGGTGATGGTTGCCATGGCGATGGTTGCTAGGCAACTGGTTGCCATGGTGATGGTTGCAAGGCAACTGGTTGCCATGGCGATGGTTGCTAGGCAACTGGTTGCCATGGTGATGGTTGCTAGGCAACTGGTTGCCATGGCAATGGTTGCTAGGCAACTGGTTGCCATGGCAATGGTTGCCATGGTGATGGTTGCTAGGCAACTGGTTGCCATGGTGATGGTTGCAAGGCAACTGGTTGCCATGGCGATGGTTGCTATGCAACTAGTTGCCATAGCGACGGTTGCTTGGCAACTGGTTGCCATGGCGACGGTTGCTAGGCAACTGGTTGCCATGGTGATGGTTGCTAGGCAACTGGTTGCCATGGTGACGGTTGCTAGGCAACTGTTTGCCATGGCGATGGTTGCTATGCAACTGGTTGCCATGGCGACGGTTGCTTGGCAACTGGTTGCCATGGCGATGGTTGCTAGGCAACTGGTTGCCATGGTGATGGTTGCTAGGCAACTGGTTGCCATGGCGACAGTTGCTAGTCAACTGGTTGCCATGGCGATGGTTGCTAGGCAACTGGTTGCCATGGCGACGGTTGCTAGGCAACTGGTTGCCATGGCGATGGTTGCTAGGCAACTGGTTGCCATGGCGATGGTTGTTAGGCAACTGGTTTCCATGGCGATGGTTGCTAGGCAACTGGTTGCCATGGCGACGGTTGCTAGGCAACTGGTTGCCATGGCGACGGTTGCTAGGCAACTGGTTGCCATGGCGATGGTTGCCATGGTGACGGTTGCTAGGCAACTGGTTGCCATGGCGACGGTTGCTAGTCAACTGGTTGCCATGGCGATGGTTGCTAGGCAACTGGTTGCCATGGTGAAGGTTGCTAGGCAACTGGTTGCCATGGCGACGGTTGCTAGGCAACTGGTTGCCATGGTGACGGTTGCTAGGCAACTGGTTGCCATGGTGATGGTTGCTAGGCAACTGGTTGCCATGGCGATGGTTGCTAGGCAACTGGTTGCCATGGCGCTGGTTGCTAGGCAACTGGTTGCCATGGCGACGGTTGCTAGGCAACTGGTTGCCATGGCGACGGTTGCTAGGCAACTGGTTGCCATGGCGACGGTTGCTAGGCAACTGGTTGCCATGGCGAAGGTTGCTAGGCAACTGGTTGCCATGGCGACAGTTGCTAGGCAACTGGTTGCCATGGTGATGGTTGCTAGGCAACTGGTTGCCATGGCGACTGTTGCTAGGCAACTGGTTGCCATGGCGACGGTTGCTAGGCAACTGGTTGCCATGGCGATGGTTGCTAGGCAACTGGTTGCCATGGTGACGGTTGCTAGGCAACTGGTTGCCATGGCGACGGTTGCTAGGCAACTGGTTGCCATGGCGATGGTTGCTAGGCAACTGGTTGCCATGGCGACGGTTGCTAGGCAACTGGTTTCCATGCCGATGGTTGCTAGGCAACTGGTTGCCATGGCGACGGTTGCTAGGCAACTGGTTGCCATGGCGACGGTTGCTAGGCAACTGGTTGCCATGGCGATGGTTGCCATGGTGACGGTTGCTAGGCAACTGGTTGCCATGGCGACGGTTGCTAGGCAACTGGTTGCCATGGTGATGGTTGCTAGGCAACTGGTTGCCATGGCGATGGTTGCTAGGCAACTGGTTGCCATGGCGATGGTTGCTAGGCAACTGGTTGCCATGGCGATGGTTGCCATGGTGATGGTTGCTAGGCAACTGGTTGTCATGGCGATGGTTGCTAGGCAACTGGTTGCTAGGCAACTGGTCGCCATGGTGATGGTTGCCATGGCGACGGTTCCTAGGCAACTGGTTGCCATGGCGATGGTTGCTAGGCAACTGGTTGCCATGGCGATGGTTGCTAGGCAACTGGTTGCCATGGCGATGGTTGCCATGGCGACGGTTCCTAGGCAACTGGTTGCCATGGTGACGGTTGCTAGGCAACTGGTTGCCATGGTGACGGTTGCTAGGCAACTGGTTGCCATGGCGAAGGTTGCTAGGCAACTGGTTGCCATGGTGACGGTTGCTAGGCAACAGGTTGCCATGGCGACGGTTGCTAGGCAACTGGTTGCCATGGCGACGGTTGCTAGGCAACTGGTTGCCATGGCGACGGTTGCTAGGCAACTGGTTGCCATGGCGACGGTTGCTAGGCAACTGGTTGCCATGGTGACGGATGCTAGGCAACTGTTTGCCATGGCGATGGTTGCCATGGCGATGGTTGCCATGGCGATGGTTGCTAGGCAACTGGTTGCTATGGCGATGGTTGCTAGGCAACTGGTTGCCATGGCGACGGTTGCTAGGCAACTGGTTGCCATGGCGATGGTTGCCATGGTGATGGTTGCTAGGCAACTGGTTGCCATGGTGATGGTTGCTAGGCAACTGGTTGCCATGGCGACGGTTGCTAGGCAACTGGTTGCCATGGTGACGGTTGCAAGGCAACTGGTTGCCATGGCGATGGTTGCTATGCAACTGGTTGCCATAGCGACGGTTGCTTGGCAACTGGTTGCCATGGTGACGGTTGCTAGGCAACTGGTTGCCATGGTGATGGTTGCTAGGCAACTGGTTGCCATGGTGACGGTTGCTAGGCAACTGTTTGCCATGGCGATGGTTGCTATGCAACTGGTTGCCATGGCGACGGTTGCTTGGCAACTGGTTGCCATGGCGATGGTTGCTAGGCAACTGGTTGCCATGGTGATGGTTGCTAGGCAAGTGGTTGCCATGGCGACAGTTGCTAGTCAACTGGTTGCCATGGCGATGGTTGCTAGGCAACTGGTTGCCATGGCGACGGTTGCTAGGCAACTGGTTGCCATGGCGATGGTTGCTAGGCAACTGGTTGCCATGGCGATGGTTGTTAGGCAACTGGTTTCCATGGCGATGGTTGCTAGGCAACTGGTTGCCATGGCGACGGTTGCTAGGCAACTGGTTGCCATGGCGACGGTTGCTAGGCAACTGGTTGCCATGGCGATGGTTGCCATGGTGACGGTTGCTAGGCAACTGGTTGCCATGGCGACAGTTGCTAGTCAACTGGTTGCCATGGCGATGGTTGCTAGGCAACTGGTTGCCATGGTGACGGTTGCTAGGCAACTGGTTGCCATGGCGACGGTTGCTAGGCAACTGGTTGCCATGGCGATGGTTGCTAGGCAACTGGTTGCCATGGCGACGGTTGCTAGGCAACTGGTTTCCATGCCGATGGTTGCTAGGCAACTGGTTGCCATGGCGACGGTTGCTAGGCAACTGGTTGCCATGGCGACGGTTGCTAGGCAACTGGTTGCCATGGCGATGGTTGCCATGGTGATGGTTGCTAGGCAACTGGTTGCCATGGCGATGGTTGCTAGTCAACTGGTTGCCATGGCGATGGTTGCTAGGCAACTGGTTGCCATGGCGAAGGTTGCTAGGCAACTGGTTGCCATGGCGACGGTTGCTAGGCAACTGGTTGCCATGGCGACGGTTGCTAGGCAACTGGTTGCCATGGTGATGGTTGCTAGGCAACTGGTTGCCATGGCGACGGTTGCTAGGCAACTGGTTGCCATGGTGATGGTTGCTAGGCAACTGGTTGCCATGGCGATGGTTGCTAGGCAACTGGTTGCCATGGCGATGGTTGCTAGGCAACTGGTTGCCATGGCGATGGTTGCCATGGTGACGGTTGCTAGGCAACTGGTTGTCATGGCGATGGTTGCTAGGCAACTGGTTGCTAGGCAACTGGTCGCCATGGTGATGGTTGCCATGGCGACGGTTCCTAGGCAACTGGTTGCCATGGCGATGGTTGCTAGGCAACTGGTTGCCATGGCGATGGTTGCTAGGCAACTGGTTGCCATGGCGATGGTTGCCATGGCGACGGTTCCTAGGCAACTGGTTGCCATGGTGACGGTTGCTAGGCAACTGGTTGCCATGGTGATGGTTGCTAGGCAACTGGTTGCCATGGCGAAGGTTGCTAGGCAACTGGTTGCCATGGTGACAGTTGCTAGGCAACTGGTTGCCATGGCGACGGTTGCTAGGCAACTGGTTGCCATGGCGACGGTTGCTAGGCAACTGGTTGCCATGGCGACGGTTGTTAGGCAACTGGTTGCCATGGCAACGGTTGCTAGGCAACTGGTTGCCATGGTGACGGATGCTAGGCAACTGTTTGCCATGGCGATGGTTGCCATGGCGATGGTTGCCATGGCGATGGTTGCTAGGCAACTGGTTGCCATGGCGATGGTTGCTAGGCAACTGGTTGCCATGGCGACGGTTGCTAGGCAACTGGTTGCCATGGCGATGGTTGCCATGGTGACGGTTGCTAGGCAACTGGTTGCCATGGCGATGGTTGCTAGGCAACTGGTTGCCATGGCGAAGGTTGCTAGGCAACTGGTTGCCATGGTGACGGTTGCTAGGCAACTGGTTGCCATGGCGACGGTTGCTAGGCAACTGGTTGCCATGGCGATGGTTGCTAGGCAACTGGTTGCCATGGCGACGGTTGCTAGGCAACTGGTTGCCTTGGCGATGGTTGCCATGGTGACGGTTGCTAGGCAACTGGTTGCCATGGCGACGGTTGCTAGTCAACTGGTTGCCATGGCGATGGTTGCTAGGCAACTGGTTGCCATGGCGAAGGTTGCTAGGCAACTGGTTGCCATGGCGACGGTTGCTAGGCAACTGGTTGCCATGGCGACGGTTGCTAGTCAACTGGTTGCCATGGCGATGGTTGCTAGGCAACTGGTTGCCATGACGAAGGTTGCTAGGCAACTGGTTGCCAAGGTGACGGTTGCTAGGCAACTGGTTGCCAAGGTGACGGTTGCTAGGCAACTGGTTGCCATGGCGACGGTTGCTAGGCAACTGGTTGCCATGGCGACGGTTGCTAGGCAACTGGTTGCCATGGCGACGGTTGCTAGGCAACTGGTTGCCATGGCGACGGTTGCTAGGCAACTGGTTGCCATGGCGACGGTTGCTAGGCAACTGGTTGCCATGGCGACGGTTGCTAGGCAACTGGTTGCCATGGCGATGGTTGCCATGGTGACGGTTGCTAGGCAACTGGTTGCCATGGCGACGGTTGCTAGGCAACTGGTTGCCATGGCGATGGTTGCTAGGCAACTGGTTGCCATGGCGACGGTTGCTAGGCAACTGGTTGCCATGGCGATGGTTGCCATGGTGACGGTTGCTAGGCAACTGGTTGCCATGGCGACGGTTGCTAGTCAACTGGTTGCCATGGCGATGGTTGCTAGGCAACTGGTTGCCATGGCGAAGGTTGCTAGGCAACTGGTTGCCATGGCGACGGTTGCTAGGCAACTGGTTGCCATGGCGACGGTTGCTAGTCAACTGGTTGCCATGGCGATGGTTGCTAGGCAACTGGTTGCCATGGCGAAGGTTGCTAGGCAACTGGTTGCCATGGCGAAGGTTGCTAGGCAACTGGTTGCCATGGCGAAGGTTGCTAGGCAACTGGTTGCCAAGGCGACGGTTGCTAGGCAACTGGTTGCCATGGCGACGGTTGCTAGGCAACTGGTTGCCATGGCAACGGTTGCTAGGCAACTGGTTGCCATGGCAACGGTTGCTAGGCAACTGGTTGCCATGGCGACGGTTGCTAGGCAACTGGTTGCCATGGCGATGGTTGCTAGGCAACTGGTTGCCATGGCAATGGTTGCTAGGCAACTGGTTGCCATGGCGACGGTTGCTATGCAACTGGTTGCCATGTCGATGGTTACCATGGCGACGGTTGCTAGGCAACTGGTTTGCCATGGCGATGGTTGCTAGGCAACTGGTTGCCATGGTGATGGTTGCCATGGCGATGGTTGCTAGGCAACTGGTTGCCATGGTGATGGTTGCAAGGCAACTGGTTGCCATGGCGATGGTTGCTAGGCAACTGGTTGCCATGGTGATGGTTGCTAGGCAACTGGTTGCCATGGCAATGGTTGCTAGGCAACTGGTTGCCATGGCAATGGTTGCCATGGTGATGGTTGCTAGGCAACTGGTTGCCATGGTGATGGTTGCAAGGCAACTGGTTGCCATGGCGATGGTTGCTATGCAACTAGTTGCCATAGCGACGGTTGCTTGGCAACTGGTTGCCATGGCGACGGTTGCTAGGCAACTGGTTGCCATGGTGATGGTTGCTAGGCAACTGGTTGCCATGGTGACGGTTGCTAGGCAACTGTTTGCCATGGCGATGGTTGCTATGCAACTGGTTGCCATGGCGACGGTTGCTTGGCAACTGGTTGCCATGGCGATGGTTGCTAGGCAACTGGTTGCCATGGTGATGGTTGCTAGGCAACTGGTTGCCATGGCGACAGTTGCTAGTCAACTGGTTGCCATGGCGATGGTTGCTAGGCAACTGGTTGCCATGGCGACGGTTGCTAGGCAACTGGTTGCCATGGCGATGGTTGCTAGGCAACTGGTTGCCATGGCGATGGTTGTTAGGCAACTGGTTTCCATGGCGATGGTTGCTAGGCAACTGGTTGCCATGGCGACGGTTGCTAGGCAACTGGTTGCCATGGCGACGGTTGCTAGGCAACTGGTTGCCATGGCGATGGTTGCCATGGTGACGGTTGCTAGGCAACTGGTTGCCATGGCGACGGTTGCTAGTCAACTGGTTGCCATGGCGATGGTTGCTAGGCAACTGGTTGCCATGGTGAAGGTTGCTAGGCAACTGGTTGCCATGGCGACGGTTGCTAGGCAACTGGTTGCCATGGTGACGGTTGCTAGGCAACTGGTTGCCATGGTGATGGTTGCTAGGCAACTGGTTGCCATGGCGATGGTTGCTAGGCAACTGGTTGCCATGGCGCTGGTTGCTAGGCAACTGGTTGCCATGGCGACGGTTGCTAGGCAACTGGTTGCCATGGCGACGGTTGCTAGGCAACTGGTTGCCATGGCGACGGTTGCTAGGCAACTGGTTGCCATGGCGAAGGTTGCTAGGCAACTGGTTGCCATGGCGACAGTTGCTAGGCAACTGGTTGCCATGGTGATGGTTGCTAGGCAACTGGTTGCCATGGCGACTGTTGCTAGGCAACTGGTTGCCATGGCGACGGTTGCTAGGCAACTGGTTGCCATGGCGATGGTTGCTAGGCAACTGGTTGCCATGGTGACGGTTGCTAGGCAACTGGTTGCCATGGCGACGGTTGCTAGGCAACTGGTTGCCATGGCGATGGTTGCTAGGCAACTGGTTGCCATGGCGACGGTTGCTAGGCAACTGGTTTCCATGCCGATGGTTGCTAGGCAACTGGTTGCCATGGCGACGGTTGCTAGGCAACTGGTTGCCATGGCGACGGTTGCTAGGCAACTGGTTGCCATGGCGATGGTTGCCATGGTGACGGTTGCTAGGCAACTGGTTGCCATGGCGACGGTTGCTAGGCAACTGGTTGCCATGGTGATGGTTGCTAGGCAACTGGTTGCCATGGCGATGGTTGCTAGGCAACTGGTTGCCATGGCGATGGTTGCTAGGCAACTGGTTGCCATGGCGATGGTTGCCATGGTGATGGTTGCTAGGCAACTGGTTGTCATGGCGATGGTTGCTAGGCAACTGGTTGCTAGGCAACTGGTCGCCATGGTGATGGTTGCCATGGCGACGGTTCCTAGGCAACTGGTTGCCATGGCGATGGTTGCTAGGCAACTGGTTGCCATGGCGATGGTTGCTAGGCAACTGGTTGCCATGGCGATGGTTGCCATGGCGACGGTTCCTAGGCAACTGGTTGCCATGGTGACGGTTGCTAGGCAACTGGTTGCCATGGTGACGGTTGCTAGGCAACTGGTTGCCATGGCGAAGGTTGCTAGGCAACTGGTTGCCATGGTGACGGTTGCTAGGCAACAGGTTGCCATGGCGACGGTTGCTAGGCAACTGGTTGCCATGGCGACGGTTGCTAGGCAACTGGTTGCCATGGCGACGGTTGCTAGGCAACTGGTTGCCATGGCGACGGTTGCTAGGCAACTGGTTGCCATGGTGACGGATGCTAGGCAACTGTTTGCCATGGCGATGGTTGCCATGGCGATGGTTGCCATGGCGATGGTTGCTAGGCAACTGGTTGCTATGGCGATGGTTGCTAGGCAACTGGTTGCCATGGCGACGGTTGCTAGGCAACTGGTTGCCATGGCGATGGTTGCCATGGTGATGGTTGCTAGGCAACTGGTTGCCATGGTGATGGTTGCTAGGCAACTGGTTGCCATGGCGACGGTTGCTAGGCAACTGGTTGCCATGGTGACGGTTGCAAGGCAACTGGTTGCCATGGCGATGGTTGCTATGCAACTGGTTGCCATAGCGACGGTTGCTTGGCAACTGGTTGCCATGGTGACGGTTGCTAGGCAACTGGTTGCCATGGTGATGGTTGCTAGGCAACTGGTTGCCATGGTGACGGTTGCTAGGCAACTGTTTGCCATGGCGATGGTTGCTATGCAACTGGTTGCCATGGCGACGGTTGCTTGGCAACTGGTTGCCATGGCGATGGTTGCTAGGCAACTGGTTGCCATGGTGATGGTTGCTAGGCAAGTGGTTGCCATGGCGACAGTTGCTAGTCAACTGGTTGCCATGGCGATGGTTGCTAGGCAACTGGTTGCCATGGCGACGGTTGCTAGGCAACTGGTTGCCATGGCGATGGTTGCTAGGCAACTGGTTGCCATGGCGATGGTTGTTAGGCAACTGGTTTCCATGGCGATGGTTGCTAGGCAACTGGTTGCCATGGCGACGGTTGCTAGGCAACTGGTTGCCATGGCGACGGTTGCTAGGCAACTGGTTGCCATGGCGATGGTTGCCATGGTGACGGTTGCTAGGCAACTGGTTGCCATGGCGACAGTTGCTAGTCAACTGGTTGCCATGGCGATGGTTGCTAGGCAACTGGTTGCCATGGTGACGGTTGCTAGGCAACTGGTTGCCATGGCGACGGTTGCTAGGCAACTGGTTGCCATGGCGATGGTTGCTAGGCAACTGGTTGCCATGGCGACGGTTGCTAGGCAACTGGTTTCCATGCCGATGGTTGCTAGGCAACTGGTTGCCATGGCGACGGTTGCTAGGCAACTGGTTGCCATGGCGACGGTTGCTAGGCAACTGGTTGCCATGGCGATGGTTGCCATGGTGACGGTTGCTAGGCAACTGGTTGCCATGGCGATGGTTGCTAGTCAACTGGTTGCCATGGCGATGGTTGCTAGGCAACTGGTTGCCATGGCGAAGGTTGCTAGGCAACTGGTTGCCATGGCGACGGTTGCTAGGCAACTGGTTGCCATGGCGACGGTTGCTAGGCAACTGGTTGCCATGGTGATGGTTGCTAGGCAACTGGTTGCCATGGCGACGGTTGCTAGGCAACTGGTTGCCATGGTGATGGTTGCTAGGCAACTGGTTGCCATGGCGATGGTTGCTAGGCAACTGGTTGCCATGGTGACGGTTGCTAGGCAACTGGTTGTCATGGCGATGGTTGCTAGGCAACTGGTTGCTAGGCAACTGGTCGCCATGGTGATGGTTGCCATGGCGACGGTTCCTAGGCAACTGGTTGCCATGGCGATGGTTGCTAGGCAACTGGTTGCCATGGCGATGGTTGCTAGGCAACTGGTTGCCATGGCGATGGTTGCCATGGCGACGGTTCCTAGGCAACTGGTTGCCATGGTGACGGTTGCTAGGCAACTGGTTGCCATGGTGATGGTTGCTAGGCAACTGGTTGCCATGGCGAAGGTTGCTAGGCAACTGGTTGCCATGGTGACAGTTGCTAGGCAACTGGTTGCCATGGCGACGGTTGCTAGGCAACTGGTTGCCATGGCGACGGTTGCTAGGCAACTGGTTGCCATGGCGACGGTTGTTAGGCAACTGGTTGCCATGGCAACGGTTGCTAGGCAACTGGTTGCCATGGTGACGGATGCTAGGCAACTGTTTGCCATGGCGATGGTTGCCATGGCGATGGTTGCCATGGCGATGGTTGCTAGGCAACTGGTTGCCATGGCGATGGTTGCTAGGCAACTGGTTGCCATGGCGACGGTTGCTAGGCAACTGGTTGCCATGGCGATGGTTGCCATGGTGACGGTTGCTAGGCAACTGGTTGCCATGGCGATGGTTGCTAGGCAACTGGTTGCCATGGCGAAGGTTGCTAGGCAACTGGTTGCCATGGTGACGGTTGCTAGGCAACTGGTTGCCATGGCGACGGTTGCTAGGCAACTGGTTGCCATGGCGATGGTTGCTAGGCAACTGGTTGCCATGGCGACGGTTGCTAGGCAACTGGTTGCCTTGGCGATGGTTGCCATGGTGACGGTTGCTAGGCAACTGGTTGCCATGGCGACGGTTGCTAGTCAACTGGTTGCCATGGCGATGGTTGCTAGGCAACTGGTTGCCATGGCGAAGGTTGCTAGGCAACTGGTTGCCATGGCGACGGTTGCTAGGCAACTGGTTGCCATGGCGACGGTTGCTAGTCAACTGGTTGCCATGGCGATGGTTGCTAGGCAACTGGTTGCCATGACGAAGGTTGCTAGGCAACTGGTTGCCAAGGTGACGGTTGCTAGGCAATTGGTTGCCAAGGTGACGGTTGCTAGGCAACTGGTTGCCATGGCGACGGTTGCTAGGCAACTGGTTGCCATGGCGACGGTTGCTAGGCAACTGGTTGCCATGGCGACGGTTGCTAGGCAACTGGTTGCCATGGCGACGGTTGCTAGGCAACTGGTTGCCATGGCGACGGTTGCTAGGCAACTGGTTGCCATGGCGACGGTTGCTAGGCAACTGGTTGCCATGGCGATGGTTGCCATGGTGACGGTTGCTAGGCAACTGGTTGCCATGGCGACGGTTGCTAGGCAACTGGTTGCCATGGCGATGGTTGCTAGGCAACTGGTTGCCATGGCGACGGTTGCTAGGCAACTGGTTGCCATGGCGATGGTTGCCATGGTGACGGTTGCTAGGCAACTGGTTGCCATGGCGACGGTTGCTAGTCAACTGGTTGCCATGGCGATGGTTGCTAGGCAACTGGTTGCCATGGCGAAGGTTGCTAGGCAACTGGTTGCCATGGCGACGGTTGCTAGGCAACTGGTTGCCATGGCGACGGTTGCTAGTCAACTGGTTGCCATGGCGATGGTTGCTAGGCAACTGGTTGCCATGGCGAAGGTTGCTAGGCAACTGGTTGCCATGGCGAAGGTTGCTAGGCAACTGGTTGCCATGGCGAAGGTTGCTAGGCAACTGGTTGCCAAGGCGACGGTTGCTAGGCAACTGGTTGCCATGGCGACGGTTGCTAGGCAACTGGTTGCCATGGCGACGGTTGCTAGGCAACTGGTTGCCATGGCGACGGTTGCTAGGCAACTGGTTGCCATGGCGACGGTTGCTAGTCAACTGGTTGCCATGGCGACGGTTGCTAGGCAACTGGTTGCCATGGCGATGGTTGCTAGGCAACTGGTTGCCATGGCGATGGTTGCCATGGTGACGGTTGCTAGGCAACTGGTTGCCATGGCGACGGTTGCTAGTCAACTGGTTGCCATGGCGATGGTTGCTAGGCAACTGGTTGCCATGGCGAAGGTTGCTAGGCAACTGGTTGCCATGGCGACGGTTGCTAGGCAACTGGTTGCCATGGCGACGGTTGCTAGTCAACTGGTTGCCATGGCGATGGTTGCTAGGCAACTGGTTGCCATGGCGACGGTTGCTAGGCAACTGGTTGCCATGGCGACGGTTGCAAGGCAACTGGTTGCCATGGCGACGGTTGCTAGGCAACTGGTTGCCATGGCGATGGTTGCCATGGCGCCGGTTACTAGGCAACTGGTTGCCATGGTGACAGTTGATAGGCAACTGGTTGCCATGGCGACGGTTGCTAGGCAACTGGTTGCCATGGCGACGGTTGCTAGGCAACTGGTTGCCATGGCGACGGTTGCAAGGCAACTGGTTGCCATGGCGACGGTTGCTAGGCAACTGGTTGCCATGGCGACGGTTGCTAGGCAACTGGTTGCCATGGCGACAGTTGCCATGGCGACGGTTGCTAGGCAACTGGTTGCCATGGCGTTGGTTGCTAGGCAACTGGTTGCCATGGCGACGGTTGCTAGGCAACTGGTTGCCATGGCGACGGTTGCTAGGCAACTGGTTGCCATGGCGATGGTTGCTAGGCAACTGGTTGCCATGGCGATGGTTGCTAGGCAACTGGTTGCCATGGCGACAGTTGCCATGGCGATGGTTGCTAGGCAACTGGTTGCCATGGCAACGGTTGCTAGGCAACTGGTTGCCATGGTGACGGTTGCTAGGCAACTGGTTGCCATGGCAACGGTTGCTAAGCAACTGGTTGCCATGGCGATGGTTGCTAGGCAACTGGTTGCCATGGCGATGGTTGCCATGGCGACGGTTCCTAGGCAACTGGTTGTCATGGCGATGGTTGCTAGGCAACTGGTCGCCATGGCGATGGTTGCCATGGTGACGGTTGCTAGGCAACTGGTTGCCATGGCGACGGTTGCTAGGCAACTGGTTGCCATGGCGACGGTTGCTAGGCAACTGGTTGCCATGGCGACGGTTGCTAGGCAACTGGTTGCCATGGTGACGGATGCTAGGCAACTGGTTGCCATGGCGACGGTTGCTAGGCAACTGGTTGCCATGGTGATGGTTGCTAGGCAACTGGTTGCCATGGCGATGGTTGCTTGGCAACTGGTTGCCATAGCGATGGTTGCTAGGCAACTGGTTGCCATGGCGATGGTTGCCATGGCGATGGTTGCTAGGCAACTGGTTGCCATGGCGATGGTTGCTAGGCAACTGGTTGCCATGGTGATGGTTGCTAGGCAACTGGTTGCCATGGCGACGGTTGCTAGGCAACTGGTTGCCATGGCGACGGTTGCTAGGCAACTGGTTGCCATGGCGATGGTTGCCATGGTGATAATTGCTAGGCAACTGGTTGCCATGGTGACGGTTGCTAGACAACTGGTTGCCATGGCAACGGTTGCTAGGCAACTGGTTGCCATGGCGACGGTTGCTAGGCAACTGGTTGCCATGGCGATGGTTGCTAGGCAACTGGTTGCCATGGCAATGGTTGCTAGGCAACTGGTTGCCATGGCGACGGTTGCTATGCAACTGGTTGCCATGTCGATGGTTACCATGGCGACGGTTGCTAGGCAACTGGTTTGCCATGGCGATGGTTGCTAGGCAACTGGTTGCCATGGTGATGGTTGCCATGGCGATGGTTGCTAGGCAACTGGTTGCCATGGTGATGGTTGCAAGGCAACTGGTTGCCATGGCGATGGTTGCTAGGCAACTGGTTGCCATGGTGATGGTTGCTAGGCAACTGGTTGCCATGGCAATGGTTGCTAGGCAACTGGTTGCCATGGCAATGGTTGCCATGGTGATGGTTGCTAGGCAACTGGTTGCCATGGTGATGGTTGCAAGGCAACTGGTTGCCATGGCGATGGTTGCTATGCAACTAGTTGCCATAGCGACGGTTGCTTGGCAACTGGTTGCCATGGCGACGGTTGCTAGGCAACTGGTTGCCATGGTGATGGTTGCTAGGCAACTGGTTGCCATGGTGACGGTTGCTAGGCAACTGTTTGCCATGGCGATGGTTGCTATGCAACTGGTTGCCATGGCGACGGTTGCTTGGCAACTGGTTGCCATGGCGATGGTTGCTAGGCAACTGGTTGCCATGGTGATGGTTGCTAGGCAACTGGTTGCCATGGCGACAGTTGCTAGTCAACTGGTTGCCATGGCGATGGTTGCTAGGCAACTGGTTGCCATGGCGACGGTTGCTAGGCAACTGGTTGCCATGGCGATGGTTGCTAGGCAACTGGTTGCCATGGCGATGGTTGTTAGGCAACTGGTTTCCATGGCGATGGTTGCTAGGCAACTGGTTGCCATGGCGACGGTTGCTAGGCAACTGGTTGCCATGGCGACGGTTGCTAGGCAACTGGTTGCCATGGCGATGGTTGCCATGGTGACGGTTGCTAGGCAACTGGTTGCCATGGCGACGGTTGCTAGTCAACTGGTTGCCATGGCGATGGTTGCTAGGCAACTGGTTGCCATGGTGAAGGTTGCTAGGCAACTGGTTGCCATGGCGACGGTTGCTAGGCAACTGGTTGCCATGGTGACGGTTGCTAGGCAACTGGTTGCCATGGTGATGGTTGCTAGGCAACTGGTTGCCATGGCGATGGTTGCTAGGCAACTGGTTGCCATGGCGCTGGTTGCTAGGCAACTGGTTGCCATGGCGACGGTTGCTAGGCAACTGGTTGCCATGGCGACGGTTGCTAGGCAACTGGTTGCCATGGCGACGGTTGCTAGGCAACTGGTTGCCATGGCGAAGGTTGCTAGGCAACTGGTTGCCATGGCGACAGTTGCTAGGCAACTGGTTGCCATGGTGATGGTTGCTAGGCAACTGGTTGCCATGGCGACTGTTGCTAGGCAACTGGTTGCCATGGCGACGGTTGCTAGGCAACTGGTTGCCATGGCGATGGTTGCTAGGCAACTGGTTGCCATGGTGACGGTTGCTAGGCAACTGGTTGCCATGGCGACGGTTGCTAGGCAACTGGTTGCCATGGCGATGGTTGCTAGGCAACTGGTTGCCATGGCGACGGTTGCTAGGCAACTGGTTTCCATGCCGATGGTTGCTAGGCAACTGGTTGCCATGGCGACGGTTGCTAGGCAACTGGTTGCCATGGCGACGGTTGCTAGGCAACTGGTTGCCATGGCGATGGTTGCCATGGTGACGGTTGCTAGGCAACTGGTTGCCATGGCGACGGTTGCTAGGCAACTGGTTGCCATGGTGATGGTTGCTAGGCAACTGGTTGCCATGGCGATGGTTGCTAGGCAACTGGTTGCCATGGCGATGGTTGCTAGGCAACTGGTTGCCATGGCGATGGTTGCCATGGTGATGGTTGCTAGGCAACTGGTTGTCATGGCGATGGTTGCTAGGCAACTGGTTGCTAGGCAACTGGTCGCCATGGTGATGGTTGCCATGGCGACGGTTCCTAGGCAACTGGTTGCCATGGCGATGGTTGCTAGGCAACTGGTTGCCATGGCGATGGTTGCTAGGCAACTGGTTGCCATGGCGATGGTTGCCATGGCGACGGTTCCTAGGCAACTGGTTGCCATGGTGACGGTTGCTAGGCAACTGGTTGCCATGGTGACGGTTGCTAGGCAACTGGTTGCCATGGCGAAGGTTGCTAGGCAACTGGTTGCCATGGTGACGGTTGCTAGGCAACAGGTTGCCATGGCGACGGTTGCTAGGCAACTGGTTGCCATGGCGACGGTTGCTAGGCAACTGGTTGCCATGGCGACGGTTGCTAGGCAACTGGTTGCCATGGCGACGGTTGCTAGGCAACTGGTTGCCATGGTGACGGATGCTAGGCAACTGTTTGCCATGGCGATGGTTGCCATGGCGATGGTTGCCATGGCGATGGTTGCTAGGCAACTGGTTGCTATGGCGATGGTTGCTAGGCAACTGGTTGCCATGGCGACGGTTGCTAGGCAACTGGTTGCCATGGCGATGGTTGCCATGGTGATGGTTGCTAGGCAACTGGTTGCCATGGTGATGGTTGCTAGGCAACTGGTTGCCATGGCGACGGTTGCTAGGCAACTGGTTGCCATGGTGACGGTTGCAAGGCAACTGGTTGCCATGGCGATGGTTGCTATGCAACTGGTTGCCATAGCGACGGTTGCTTGGCAACTGGTTGCCATGGTGACGGTTGCTAGGCAACTGGTTGCCATGGTGATGGTTGCTAGGCAACTGGTTGCCATGGTGACGGTTGCTAGGCAACTGTTTGCCATGGCGATGGTTGCTATGCAACTGGTTGCCATGGCGACGGTTGCTTGGCAACTGGTTGCCATGGCGATGGTTGCTAGGCAACTGGTTGCCATGGTGATGGTTGCTAGGCAAGTGGTTGCCATGGCGACAGTTGCTAGTCAACTGGTTGCCATGGCGATGGTTGCTAGGCAACTGGTTGCCATGGCGACGGTTGCTAGGCAACTGGTTGCCATGGCGATGGTTGCTAGGCAACTGGTTGCCATGGCGATGGTTGTTAGGCAACTGGTTTCCATGGCGATGGTTGCTAGGCAACTGGTTGCCATGGCGACGGTTGCTAGGCAACTGGTTGCCATGGCGACGGTTGCTAGGCAACTGGTTGCCATGGCGATGGTTGCCATGGTGACGGTTGCTAGGCAACTGGTTGCCATGGCGACAGTTGCTAGTCAACTGGTTGCCATGGCGATGGTTGCTAGGCAACTGGTTGCCATGGTGACGGTTGCTAGGCAACTGGTTGCCATGGCGACGGTTGCTAGGCAACTGGTTGCCATGGCGATGGTTGCTAGGCAACTGGTTGCCATGGCGACGGTTGCTAGGCAACTGGTTTCCATGCCGATGGTTGCTAGGCAACTGGTTGCCATGGCGACGGTTGCTAGGCAACTGGTTGCCATGGCGACGGTTGCTAGGCAACTGGTTGCCATGGCGATGGTTGCCATGGTGACGGTTGCTAGGCAACTGGTTGCCATGGCGATGGTTGCTAGTCAACTGGTTGCCATGGCGATGGTTGCTAGGCAACTGGTTGCCATGGCGAAGGTTGCTAGGCAACTGGTTGCCATGGCGACGGTTGCTAGGCAACTGGTTGCCATGGCGACGGTTGCTAGGCAACTGGTTGCCATGGTGATGGTTGCTAGGCAACTGGTTGCCATGGCGACGGTTGCTAGGCAACTGGTTGCCATGGTGATGGTTGCTAGGCAACTGGTTGCCATGGCGATGGTTGCTAGGCAACTGGTTGCCATGGCGATGGTTGCTAGGCAACTGGTTGCCATGGCGATGGTTGCCATGGTGACGGTTGCTAGGCAACTGGTTGTCATGGCGATGGTTGCTAGGCAACTGGTTGCTAGGCAACTGGTCGCCATGGTGATGGTTGCCATGGCGACGGTTCCTAGGCAACTGGTTGCCATGGCGATGGTTGCTAGGCAACTGGTTGCCATGGCGATGGTTGCTAGGCAACTGGTTGCCATGGCGATGGTTGCCATGGCGACGGTTCCTAGGCAACTGGTTGCCATGGTGACGGTTGCTAGGCAACTGGTTGCCATGGTGATGGTTGCTAGGCAACTGGTTGCCATGGCGAAGGTTGCTAGGCAACTGGTTGCCATGGTGACAGTTGCTAGGCAACTGGTTGCCATGGCGACGGTTGCTAGGCAACTGGTTGCCATGGCGACGGTTGCTAGGCAACTGGTTGCCATGGCGACGGTTGTTAGGCAACTGGTTGCCATGGCGACGGTTGCTAGGCAACTGGTTGCCATGGTGACGGATGCTAGGCAACTGTTTGCCATGGCGATGGTTGCCATGGCGATGGTTGCCATGGCGATGGTTGCTAGGCAACTGGTTGCCATGGCGATGGTTGCTAGGCAACTGGTTGCCATGGCGACGGTTGCTAGGCAACTGGTTGCCATGGCGATGGTTGCCATGGTGACGGTTGCTAGGCAACTGGTTGCCATGGCGATGGTTGCTAGGCAACTGGTTGCCATGGCGAAGGTTGCTAGGCAACTGGTTGCCATGGTGACGGTTGCTAGGCAACTGGTTGCCATGGCGACGGTTGCTAGGCAACTGGTTGCCATGGCGATGGTTGCTAGGCAACTGGTTGCCATGGCGACGGTTGCTAGGCAACTGGTTGCCTTGGCGATGGTTGCCATGGTGACGGTTGCTAGGCAACTGGTTGCCATGGCGACGGTTGCTAGTCAACTGGTTGCCATGGCGATGGTTGCTAGGCAACTGGTTGCCATGGCGAAGGTTGCTAGGCAACTGGTTGCCATGGCGACGGTTGCTAGGCAACTGGTTGCCATGGCGACGGTTGCTAGTCAACTGGTTGCCATGGCGATGGTTGCTAGGCAACTGGTTGCCATGGCGAAGGTTGCTAGGCAACTGGTTGCCATGACGAAGGTTGCTAGGCAACTGGTTGCCAAGGTGACGGTTGCTAGGCAACTGGTTGCCATGGCGACGGTTGCTAGGCAACTGGTTGCCATGGCGACGGTTGCTAGGCAACTGGTTGCCATGGCGACGGTTGCTAGGCAACTGGTTGCCATGGCGACGGTTGCTAGGCAACTGGTTGCCATGGCGACGGTTGCTAGGCAACTGGTTGCCATGGCGACGGTTGCTAGGCAACTGGTTGCCATGGCGACGGTTGCTAGGCAACTGGTTGCCATGGCGATGGTTGCCATGGTGACGGTTGCTAGGCAACTGGTTGCCATGGCGACGGTTGCTAGGCAACTGGTTGCCATGGCGATGGTTGCTAGGCAACTGGTTGCCATGGCGACGGTTGCTAGGCAACTGGTTGCCATGGCGATGGTTGCCATGGTGACGGTTGCTAGGCAACTGGTTGCCATGGCGACGGTTGCTAGTCAACTGGTTGCCATGGCGATGGTTGCTAGGCAACTGGTTGCCATGGCGAAGGTTGCTAGGCAACTGGTTGCCATGGCGACGGTTGCTAGGCAACTGGTTGCCATGGCGACGGTTGCTAGTCAACTGGTTGCCATGGCGATGGTTGCTAGGCAACTGGTTGCCATGGCGAAGGTTGCTAGGCAACTGGTTGCCATGGCGAAGGTTGCTAGGCAACTGGTTGCCATGGCGAAGGTTGCTAGGCAACTGGTTGCCAAGGCGACGGTTGCTAGGCAACTGGTTGCCATGGCGACGGTTGCTAGGCAACTGGTTGCCATGGCAACGGTTGCTAGGCAACTGGTTGCCATGGCGACGGTTGCTAGGCAACTGGTTGCCATGGCGACGGTTGCTAGTCAACTGGTTGCCATGGCGACGGTTGCTAGGCAACTGGTTGCCATGGCGATGGTTGCTAGGCAACTGGTTGCCATGGCGATGGTTGCCATGGTGACGGTTGCTAGGCAACTGGTTGCCATGGCGACGGTTGCTAGTCAACTGGTTGCCATGGCGATGGTTGCTAGGCAACTGGTTGCCATGGCGAAGGTTGCTAGGCAACTGGTTGCCATGGCGACGGTTGCTAGGCAACTGGTTGCCATGGCGACGGTTGCTAGTCAACTGGTTGCCATGGCGATGGTTGCTAGGCAACTGGTTGCCATGGCGACGGTTGCTAGGCAACTGGTTGCCATGGCGACGGTTGCAAGGCAACTGGTTGCCATGGCGACGGTTGCTAGGCAACTGGTTGCCATGGCGATGGTTGCCATGGCGACGGTTACTAGGCAACTGGTTGCCATGGTGACAGTTGATAGGCAACTGGTTGCCATGGCGACGGTTGCTAGGCAACTGGTTGCCATGGCGACGGTTGCTAGGCAACTGGTTGCCATGGCGACGGTTGCAAGGCAACTGGTTGCCATGGCGACGGTTGCTAGGCAACTGGTTGCCATGGCGACGGTTGCTAGGCAACTGGTTGCCATGGCGACAGTTGCCATGGCGACGGGTTGCTAGGCAACTGGTTGCCATGGCGATGGTTGCTAGGCAACTGGTTGCCATGGCGACGGTTGCTAGGCAACTGGTTGCCATGGCGACGGTTGCTAGGCAACTGGTTGCCATGGCGATGGTTGCTAGGCAACTGGTTGCCATGGCGATGGTTGCTAGGCAACTGGTTGCCATGGCGACAGTTGCCATGGCGATGGTTGCTAGGCAACTGGTTGCCATGGCAACGGTTGCTAGGCAACTGGTTGCCATGGTGACGGTTGCTAGGCAACTGGTTGCCATGGCAACGGTTGCTAAGCAACTGGTTGCCATGGCGATGGTTGCTAGGCAACTGGTTGCCATGGCGATGGTTGCCATGGCGACGGTTCCTAGGCAACTGGTTGTCATGGCGATGGTTGCTAGGCAACTGGTCGCCATGGCGATGGTTGCCATGGTGACGGTTGCTAGGCAACTGGTTGCCATGGCGACGGTTGCTAGGCAACTGGTTGCCATGGCGAAGGTTGCTAGGCAACTGGTTGCCATGGCGATGGTTGCTAGGCAACTGGTTGCCATGGCGACGGTTGCTAGGCAACTGGTTGCCATGGCGACGGTTGCTAGGCAACTGGTTGCCATGGCGACGGTTGCTAGGCAACTGGTTGCCATGGTGACGGATGCTAGGCAACTGGTTGCCATGGCGATGGTTGCCATGGCGATGGTTGCCATGGCGATGGTTGCTAGGCAACTGGTTGCCATGGCGACGGTTGCTAGACAACTGGTTGCCATGGCGACGGTTGCTAGTCAACTGGTTGCCATGGCGATGGTTGCTAGGCAACTGGTTGCCATGGCGACGGTTGCTAGGCAACTGGTTGCCATGGCGACGGTTGCAAGGCAACTGGTTGCCATGGCGACGGTTGCTAGGCAACTGGTTGCCATGGCGATGGTTGCCATGGCGCCGGTTACTAGGCAACTGGTTGCCATGGTGACAGTTGATAGGCAACTGGTTGCCATGGCGACGGTTGCTAGGCAACTGGTTGCCATGGCGACGGTTGCAAGGCAACTGGTTGCCATGGCGACGGTTGCTAGGCAACTGGTTGCCATGGCGACGGTTGCTAGGCAACTGGTTGCCATGGCGACGGTTGCTAGGCAACTGGTTGCCATGGCGACAGTTGCCATGGCGATGGTTGCTAGGCAACTGGTTGCCATGGCGATGGTTGCTAGGCAACTGGTTGCCATGGCGACGGTTGCTAGGCAACTGGTTGCCATGGCGACGGTTGCTAGGCAACTGGTTGCCATGGCGATGGTTGCTAGGCAACTGGTTGCCATGGCGATGGTTGCTAGGCAACTGGTTGCCATGGCGACAGTTGCCATGGCGAAGGTTGCTAGGCAACTGGTTGCCATGGCGACGGTTGCTAGGCAACTGGTTGCCATGGCGACGGTTGCTAGGCAACTGGTTGCCATGGCGATGGTTGCTAGGCAACTGGTTGCCATGGCAATGGTTGCTAGGCAACTGGTTGCCATGGCGATGGTTGCTAGGCAACTGGTTGCCATGGCGATGGTTGCCATGGTGATAATAGCTAGGCAACTGGTTGCCATGGCAACGGTTGCTAGGCAACTGGTTGCCATGGCGACGGTTGCTAGGCAACTGGTTGCCATGGCGATGGTTGCTAGGCAACTGGTTGCCATGGCAATGGTTGCTAGGCAACTGGTTGCCATGGCAATGGTTGCTAGGCAACTGGTTGCCATGGCGATGGTTGCCATTGCGATGGTTGCTAGGCAACTGGTTGCCATGGCGATGGTTGCTAGGTAATTGGTTGCCATGGCGACGGTTGCTAGACAACTGGTTGCCATGGTGATGGTTGCTAGGCAACTGGTTGCCATGGCGATGGTTGCTAGGCAACTGGTTGCCATGGCGATGGTTGCTAGGCAACTGGTTGCCATGGCAATGGTTGCCATGGTGATGGTTGCTAGGCAACTGGTTGCCATGGTGACGGTTGCAAGGCAACTGGTTGCCATGGCGACGGTTGCTAGGCAACTGGTTGCCATGGCGACGGTTGCTAGGCAACTGGTTGCCATGTCGATGGTTGCTAGGCAACTGGTTGCCATGGCGATGGTTGCCATGGTGATGGTTGCTAGGCAACTGGTTGCCATGGCGATGGTTGCTAGGCAACTGGTTGCCATGGCGATGGTTGCTAGGCAACTGGTTGCCATGGCGATGGTTGCTACGCAACTGGTTGCCATGGCGACAGTTGCTTGGCAACTGGTTGCCATGGCGACGGTTGCTAGGCAACTGGTTGCCATGGCGATGGTTGCCATGGCGATGGTTGCTAGGCAACTGGTTGCCATGGCGATGGTTGCTAGGCAACTGGTTGCCATGGCGATGGTTGCTAGGCAACTGGTTGCCATGGCGACGGTTGCTAGGCAACTGGTTGCCATGGTGACGGTTGCTAGGCAACTGGTTGCCATGGCGATGGATACCATGGTGATAATTGCTAGGCAACTGGTTGCCATGGCGACGGTTGCTAGACAACTGGTTGCCATGGCAACGGTTGCTAGGCAACTGGTTGCCATGGCGACGGTTGCTAGGCAACTGGTTGCCATGGCGATGGTTGCTAGGCAACTGGTTGCCATGGCAATGGTTGCTAGGCAACTGGTTGCCATGGCGACGGTTGCTATGCAACTGGTTGCCATGTCGATGGTTGCCATGGTGACGGTTGCTAGGCAACTGGTTGCCATGGCGACAGTTGCTAGTCAACTGGTTGCCATGGCGATGGTTGCTAGGCAACTGGTTGCCATGGCGAAGGTTGCTAGGCAACTGGTTGCCATGGCGACAGTTGCTAGGCAACTGGTTGCCATGGCGACGGTTGCTAGGCAACTGGTTGCCATGGCGACGGTTGCTAGGCAACTGGTTGCCATGGCGACGGTTGTTTGGCAACTGGTTGCCATGGTGATGGTTGCTAGGCAACTGGTTGCCATGGCGACGGTTGCTTGGCAACTGGTTGCCATGGTGACGGTTGCTAGGCAAGTGGTTGCCATGGCGATGGTTGCCATGGCGATGGTTGCTAGGCAACTGGTTGCCATGGCGATGGTTGCTAGGCAACTGGTTGCCATGGCGATGGTTGCTAGGCAACTGGTTGCCATGGCGACGGTTTCTAGGCAACTGGTTGCCATGGCGACGGTTGCTAGGCAACTGGTTGCCATGGCGATGGTTGCCATGGTGATAATTGCTAGGCAACTGGTTGCCATGGCGACGGTT
This sequence comes from Taudactylus pleione, assembly GCA_031769625.1. Taxonomy (NCBI): domain Eukaryota; kingdom Metazoa; phylum Chordata; class Amphibia; order Anura; family Myobatrachidae; genus Taudactylus; species Taudactylus pleione. Next base: position 226,469 of record JAUIMM010000479.1, on the reverse strand, counting down.
GCTAGACAACTGGTTGCCATGGCAACGGTTGCTAGGCAACTGGTTGCCATGGCGACGGTTGCTAGGCAACTGGTTGCCATGGCAACGGTTGCTAGGCAACTGGTTGCCATGGCGACGGTTGCTAGGCAACTGGTTGCCATGGCGACGGTTGCTAGGCAACTGGTTGCCATGGCAATGGTTGCTAGGCAACTGGTTGCCATGGCAATGGTTGCTAGGCAACTGGTTGCCATGGTGATGGTTGCCATTGCGATGGTTGCTAGGCAACTGGTTGCCATGGCGACGGTTGCTAGGCAACTGGTTTCCATGGCGACGGTTGCTAGGCAACTGGTTGCCATGGCGACGGTTGCTAGGCAACTGGTTGCCATGGCGATGGTTGCCATGGTGACGGTTGCTAGGCAACTGGTTGCCATGGCAACGGTTGCTAGGCAACTGGTTGCCATGGTGATGGTTGCTAGGCAACTGGTTGCCATGGTGACGGTTGCTAGGCAACTGGTTGCCATGGCGATGGTTGCTAGTCAACTGGTTGCCATGGCGATGGTTGCTAGGCAACTGGTTGCCATGGCGACAGTTGCTAGGCAACTGGTTTCCATGGCGACGGTTGCTAGGCAACTGGTTGCCATGGCGATGGTTGCTAGGCAACTGGTTGCCATGGCGACGGTTGCTAGGCAACTGGTTGCCATGGCGATGGTTGCCATGGTGACGGTTGCTAGTCAACTGGTTGCCATGGCGATGGTTGCTAGGCAACTGGTTGCCATGGCGAAGGTTGCTAGGCAACGGGTTGCCATGGCGACGGTTGCTAGGCAACATGTTGCCATGGCGACGGTTGCTAGGCAACTGGTTGCCATGGTGACGGTTGCTAGGCAACTGGTTGCCATGGCGACGGTTGCTAGGCAACTGGTTGCCATGGTGATGGTTGCTAGGCAACTGGTTGCCATGGCGATGGTTGCTTGGCAACTGGTTGCCATGGCGACGGTTGCTAGGCAACTGGTTGCCATGGCGATGGTTGCTAGGCAACTGGTTGCCATGGCGATGGTTGCTAGGCAACTGGTTGCCATGGCGATGGTTGCTAGGCAACTGGTTGCCATGGCGACGGTTGCTAGGCAACTGGTTGCCATGGCGACGGTTGCTAGGCAACTGGTTGCCATGGCGATGGTTGCCATGGTGATAATTGCTAGGCAACTGGTTGCCATGGCGACGGTTGCTAGACAACTGGTTGCCATGGCAACGGTTGCTAGGCAACTGGTTGCCATGGCGACGGTTGCTAGGCAACTGGTTGCCATGGCAACGGTTGCTAGGCAACTGGTTGCCATGGCGACGGTTGCTAGGCAACTGGTTGCCATGGCGATGGTTGCTAGGCAACTGGTTGCCATGGCAATGGTTGCTAGGCAACTGGTTGCCATGGCAATGGTTGCTAGGCAACTGGTTGCCATGGCGATGGTTGCCATTGCGATGGTTGCTAGGCAACTGGTTGCCATGGCGATGGTTGCTAGGCAACTGGTTGCCATGGCGACGGTTGCTAGGCAACTGGTTGCCATGGCGACGGTTGCTAGGCAACTGGTTGCCATGGCGACGGTTGCTAGGCAACTGGTTGCCATGGCGACGGTTGCTAGGCAACTGGTTGCCATGGCGATGGTTGCTAGGCAACTGGTTGCTATGGCGATGGTTGCTAGGCAACTGGTTGCCATGGCGATGGTTGCCATGGTGATGGTTGCTAGGCAACTGGTTGCCATGGTGACGGTTGCAAGGCAACTGGTTGCCATGGCGACGGTTGCTAGGCAACTGGTTGCCATGGCGACGGTTGCTAGGCAACTGGTTGCCATGGCGACAGTTACTAGGCAACTGGTTGCCATGGCGATGGTTGCTAGGCAACTGGTTGCCATGGCGATGGTTGCCATGGCGACGGTTGCTAGGCAACTGGTTGCCATGGTGATGGTTGCTAGGCAACTTGTTGCCATGGCGACGGTTGCTAGGCAACTGGTTGCCATGGCAACGGTTGCTAGGCAACTGGTTGCCATGGCGATGGTTGCCATGGCGATGGTTGCTAGGCAACTGGTTGCCATGGCGATGGTTGCTAGGCAACTGGTTGCCATGGCGATGGTTGCTAGGCAACTGGTTGCCATGGCGACGGTTGCTAGGCAACTGGTTGCCATGGCGACGGTTGCTAGGCAACTGGTTGCCATGGCGATGGTTGCCATGGTGATAATTGCTAGGCAACTGGTTGCCATGGAGACAGTTGCTAGACAACTGGTTGCCATGGCAATGGTTGCTAGGCAACTGTTTGCCATGGCGACGGTTGCTAGGCAACTGGTTGCCATGGCAACGGTTGCTAGGCAACTGGTTGCCATGGCGACGGTTGCTAGGCAACTGGTTGCCATGGCGATGGTTGCTAGGCAACTGGTTGCCATGGCAATGGTTGCTAGGCAACTGGTTGCCATGGCAATGGTTGCTAGGCAACTGGTTGCCATGGCGATGGTTGCCATTGCGATGGTTGCTAGGCAACTGGTTGCCATGGCGATGGTTGCTAGGCAACTGGTTGCAATGGCGACGGTTGCTAGGCAACTGGTTGCCATGGCGATGGTTGCTAGGCAACTGGTTGCCATGGCGATGGTTGCTAGGCAACTGGTTGCCATGGCGATGGTTGCCATGGTGATGGTTGCCATGGTGATGGTTGCTAGGCAACTGGTTGCCATGGCGACAGTTGCTAGTCAACTGGTTGCCATGGCGATGGTTGCTAGGCAACTGGTTGCCATGGCGAAGGTTGCTAGGCAACTGGTTGCCATGGCGATGGTTGCTAGGCAACTGGTTGCCATGGCGACGGTTGCTAGGCAACTGGTTGCCATGGTGACGGTTGCTAGGCAACTGGTTGCCATGGCGACGGTTGCTAGGCAACTGGTTGCCATGGTGATGGTTGCTAGGCAACTGGTTGCCATGGCGATGGTTGCTTGGCAACTGGTTGCCATAGCGATGGTTGCTAGGCAACTGGTTGCCATGGCGATGGTTGCCATGGCGATGGTTGCTAGGCAACTGGTTGCCATGGCGATGGTTGCTAGGCAACTGGTTGCCATGGTGATGGTTGCTAGGCAACTGGTTGCCATGGCGACGGTTGCTAGGCAACTGGTTGCCATGGCGACGGTTGCTAGGCAACTGGTTGCCATGGCGACAGTTGCCATGGCGACGGTTGCTAGGCAACTGGTTGCCATGGCGATGGTTGCTAGGCAACTGGTTGCCATGGCGACGGTTGCTAGGCAACTGGTTGCCATGGCGACGGTTGCTAGGCAACTGGTTGCCATGGCGATGGTTGCTAGGCAACTGGTTGCCATGGCGATGGTTGCTAGGCAACTGGTTGCCATGGCGACAGTTGCCATGGCGATGGTTGCTAGGCAACTGGTTGCCATGGCGACGGTTGCTAGGCAACTGGTTGCCATGGTGACGGTTGCTAGGCAACTGGTTGCCATGGCAACGGTTGCTAAGCAACTGGTTGCCATGGCGATGGTTGCTAGGCAACTGGTTGCCATGGCGATGGTTGCCATGGCGACGGTTCCTAGGCAACTGGTTGTCATGGCGATGGTTGCTAGGCAACTGGTCGCCATGGCGATGGTTGCCATGGTGACGGTTGCTAGGCAACTGGTTGCCATGGCGACGGTTGCTAGGCAACTGGTTGCCATGGCGAAGGTTGCTAGGCAACTGGTTGCCATGGCGATGGTTGCTAGGCAACTGGTTGCCATGGCGACGGTTGCTAGGCAACTGGTTGCCATGGCGACGGTTGCTAGGCAACTGGTTGCCATGGCGACGGTTGCTAGGCAACTGGTTGCCATGGTGACGGAGGCTAGGCAACTGGTTGCCATGGTGACGGATGCTAGGCAACTGGTTGCCATGGCGATGGTTGCCATGGCGATGGTTGCCATGGCGATGGTTGCTAGGCAACTGGTTGCCATGGCGACGGTTGCTAGGCAACTGGTTGCCATGGCGACGGTTGCTAGGCAACTGGTTGCCATGGCGATGGTTGCTAGGCAACTGGTTGCCATGGCGATGGTTGCTAGGCAACTGGTTGCCATGGCGATGGTTGCTAGGCAACTGGTTGCCATGGCAACGGTTGCTAGGCAACTGGTTGCCATGGCGATGGTTGCTAGGCAACTGGTTGCCATGGCGATGGTTGCCATGGCGACGGTTCCTAGGCAACTGGTTGTCATGGCGATGGTTGCTAGGCAACTGGTTGCTAGGCAACTGGTCGCCATGGCGATGGTTGCCATGGTGACGGTTGCTAGGCAACTGGTTGCCATGGCGACGGTTGCTAGGCAACTGGTTGCCATGGCGAAGGTTGCTAGGCAACTGGTTGCCATGGCGATGGTTGCTAGGCAACTGGTTGCCATGGCGACGGTTGCTAGGCAACTGGTTGCCATGGCTACGGTTGCTAGGCAACTGGTTGCCATGGCGACGGTTGCTAGGCAACTGGTTGCCATGGCGACGGTTGCTAGGCAACTGGTTGCCATGGCGACGGTTGCTAGGCAACTGGTTGCCATGGTGACGGATGCTAGGCAACTGGTTGCCATGGCGATGGTTGCCATGGCGATGGTTGCCATGGCGATGGTTGCTAGGCAACTGGTTGCCATGGCTATGGTTGCTAGGCAACTGGTTGCCATGGCGACGGTTGCTAGGCAACTGGTTGCCATGGCGATGGTTGCCATGGTGACGGTTGCTAGGCAACTGGTTGCCATGGCGATGGTTGCTAGGCAACTGGTTGCCATGGCGAAGGTTGCTAGGCAACTGGTTGCCATGGCAACGGTTGCTAGTCAACTGGTTGCCATGGCGATGGTTGCTAGGCAACTGGTTGCCATGGCGACGGTTGCTAGGCAACTGGTTGCCATGGCGACGGTTGCAAGGCAACTGGTTGCCATGGCGACGGTTGCTAGGCAACTGGTTGCCATGGCGATGGTTGCCATGGCGCCGGTTACTAGGCAACTGGTTGCCATGGTGACAGTTGATAGGCAACTGGTTGCCATGGCGATGGTTGCTAGGCAACTGGTTGCCATGGCGACGGTTGCAAGGCAACTGGTTGCCATGGCGACGGTTGCTAGGCAACTGGTTGCCATGGCGACGGTTGCTAGGCAACTGGTTGCCATGGCGACGGTTGCTAGGCAACTGGTTGCCATGGCGACAGTTGCCATGGCGACGGTTGCTAGGCAACTGGTTGCCATGGCGACGGTTGCTAGGCAACTGGTTGCCATGGCGACGGTTGCTAGGCAACTGGTTGCCATGGCGACGGTTGCTAGGCAACTGGTTGCCATGGCGATGGTTGCTAGGCAACTGGTTGCCATGGCAATGGTTGCTAGGCAACTGGTTGCCATGGCAATGGTTGCTAGGCAACTGGTTGCCATGGCGATGGTTGCCATTGCGATGGTTGCTAGGCAACTGGTTGCCATGGCGATGGTTGCTAGGTAATTGGTTGCCATGGCGACGGTTGCTAGACAACTGGTTGCCATGGTGATGGTTGCTAGGCAACTGGTTGCCATGGCGATGGTTGCTAGGCAACTGGTTGCCATGGCGATGGTTGCTAGGCAACTGGTTGCCATGGCAATGGTTGCCATGGTGATGGTTGCTAGGCAACTGGTTGCCATGGTGACGGTTGCAAGGCAACTGGTTGCCATGGCGACGGTTGCTAGGCAACTGGTTGCCATGGCGACGGTTGCTAGGCAACTGGTTGCCATGTCGATGGTTGCTAGGCAACTGGTTGCCATGGCGATGGTTGCCATGGTGATGGTTGCTAGGCAACTGGTTGCCATGGCGATGGTTGCTAGGCAACTGGTTGCCATGGCGATGGTTGCTAGGCAACTGGTTGCCATGGCGATGGTTGCTACGCAACTGGTTGCCATGGCGACAGTTGCTTGGCAACTGGTTGCCATGGCGACGGTTGCTAGGCAACTGGTTGCCATGGCGATGGTTGCCATGGCGATGGTTGCTAGGCAACTGGTTGCCATGGCGATGGTTGCTAGGCAACTGGTTGCCATGGCGATGGTTGCTAGGCAACTGGTTGCCATGGCGACGGTTGCTAGGCAACTGGTTGCCATGGTGATGGTTGCTAGGCAACTGGTTGCCATGGCGATGGATGCCATGGTGATAATTGCTAGGCAACTGGTTGCCATGGCGACGGTTGCTAGACAACTGGTTGCCATGGCAACGGTTGCTAGGCAACTGGTTGCCATGGCGACGGTTGCTAGGCAACTGGTTGCCATGGCGATGGTTGCTAGGCAACTGGTTGCCATGGCAATGGTTGCTAGGCAACTGGTTGCCATGGCGACGGTTGCTATGCAACTGGTTGCCATGTCGATGGTTACCATGGCGACGGTTGCTAGGCAACTGGTTGCCATGGCGATGGTTGCCATGGTGACGATTGCTAGGCAACTGGTTGCCATGGCGACAGTTGCTAGTCAACTGGTTGCCATGGCGATGGTTGCTAGGCAACTGGTTGCCATGGCGAAGGTTGCTAGGCAACTGGTTGCCATGGCGACGGTTGCTAGGCAACTGGTTGCCATGGTGACGGTTGCTAGGCAACTGGTTGCCATGGCGACGGTTGCTAGGCAACTGGTTGCCATGGCGACGGTTGCTAGGCAACTGGTTGCCATGGCGATGGTTGCTAGGCAACTGGTTGCCATGGCAATGGTTGCTAGGCAACTGGTTGCCATGGCAATGGTTGCTAGGCAACTGGTTGCCATGGCGATGGTTGCCATTGCGATGGTTGCTAGGCAACTGGTTGCCATGGCGATGGTTGCTAGGCAACTGGTTGCCATGGCGACGGTTGCTAGGCAACTGGTTGCCATGGCGACGGTTGCTAGGCAACTGGTTGCCATGGCGACGGTTGCTAGGCAACTGGTTGCCATGGCGACGGTTGCTAGGCAACTGGTTGCCATGGCGATGGTTGCTAGGCAACTGGTTGCTATGGCGATGGTTGCTAGGCAACTGGTTGCCATGGCGATGGTTGCCATGGTGATGGTTGCTAGGCAACTGGTTGCCATGGTGACGGTTGCAAGGCAACTGGTTGCCATGGCGACGGTTGCTAGGCAACTGGTTGCCATGGCGACGGTTGCTAGGCAACTGGTTGCCATGGCGACAGTTACTAGGCAACTGGTTGCCATGGCGATGGTTGCTAGGCAACTGGTTGCCATGGCGATGGTTGCCATGGCGACGGTTGCTAGGCAACTGGTTGCCATGGTGATGGTTGCTAGGCAACTTGTTGCCATGGCGACGGTTGCTAGGCAACTGGTTGCCATGGCAACGGTTGCTAGGCAACTGGTTGCCATGGCGATGGTTGCCATGGCGATGGTTGCTAGGCAACTGGTTGCCATGGCGATGGTTGCTAGGCAACTGGTTGCCATGGCGATGGTTGCTAGGCAACTGGTTGCCATGGCGACGGTTGCTAGGCAACTGGTTGCCATGGCGACGGTTGCTAGGCAACTGGTTGCCATGGCGATGGTTGCCATGGTGATAATTGCTAGGCAACTGGTTGCCATGGAGACAGTTGCTAGACAACTGGTTGCCATGGCAATGGTTGCTAGGCAACTGTTTGCCATGGCGACGGTTGCTAGGCAACTGGTTGCCATGGCAACGGTTGCTAGGCAACTGGTTGCCATGGCGACGGTTGCTAGGCAACTGGTTGCCATGGCGATGGTTGCTAGGCAACTGGTTGCCATGGCAATGGTTGCTAGGCAACTGGTTGCCATGGCAATGGTTGCTAGGCAACTGGTTGCCATGGCGATGGTTGCCATTGCGATGGTTGCTAGGCAACTGGTTGCCATGGCGATGGTTGCTAGGCAACTGGTTGCAATGGCGACGGTTGCTAGGCAACTGGTTGCCATGGCGATGGTTGCTAGGCAACTGGTTGCCATGGCGATGGTTGCTAGGCAACTGGTTGCCATGGCGATGGTTGCCATGGTGATGGTTGCCATGGTGATGGTTGCTAGGCAACTGGTTGCCATGGCGACAGTTGCTAGTCAACTGGTTGCCATGGCGATGGTTGCTAGGCAACTGGTTGCCATGGCGAAGGTTGCTAGGCAACTGGTTGCCATGGCGATGGTTGCTAGGCAACTGGTTGCCATGGCGACGGTTGCTAGGCAACTGGTTGCCATGGTGACGGTTGCTAGGCAACTGGTTGCCATGGCGACGGTTGCTAGGCAACTGGTTGCCATGGTGATGGTTGCTAGGCAACTGGTTGCCATGGCGATGGTTGCTTGGCAACTGGTTGCCATAGCGATGGTTGCTAGGCAACTGGTTGCCATGGCGATGGTTGCCATGGCGATGGTTGCTAGGCAACTGGTTGCCATGGCGATGGTTGCTAGGCAACTGGTTGCCATGGTGATGGTTGCTAGGCAACTGGTTGCCATGGCGACGGTTGCTAGGCAACTGGTTGCCATGGCGACGGTTGCTAGGCAACTGGTTGCCATGGCGACAGTTGCCATGGCGACGGTTGCTAGGCAACTGGTTGCCATGGCGATGGTTGCTAGGCAACTGGTTGCCATGGCGACGGTTGCTAGGCAACTGGTTGCCATGGCGACGGTTGCTAGGCAACTGGTTGCCATGGCGATGGTTGCTAGGCAACTGGTTGCCATGGCGATGGTTGCTAGGCAACTGGTTGCCATGGCGACAGTTGCCATGGCGATGGTTGCTAGGCAACTGGTTGCCATGGCGACGGTTGCTAGGCAACTGGTTGCCATGGTGACGGTTGCTAGGCAACTGGTTGCCATGGCAACGGTTGCTAAGCAACTGGTTGCCATGGCGATGGTTGCTAGGCAACTGGTTGCCATGGCGATGGTTGCCATGGCGACGGTTCCTAGGCAACTGGTTGTCATGGCGATGGTTGCTAGGCAACTGGTCGCCATGGCGATGGTTGCCATGGTGACGGTTGCTAGGCAACTGGTTGCCATGGCGACGGTTGCTAGGCAACTGGTTGCCATGGCGAAGGTTGCTAGGCAACTGGTTGCCATGGCGATGGTTGCTAGGCAACTGGTTGCCATGGCGACGGTTGCTAGGCAACTGGTTGCCATGGCGACGGTTGCTAGGCAACTGGTTGCCATGGCGACGGTTGCTAGGCAACTGGTTGCCATGGTGACGGATGCTAGGCAACTGGTTGCCATGGTGACGGATGCTAGGCAACTGGTTGCCATGGCGATGGTTGCCATGGCGATGGTTGCCATGGCGATGGTTGCTAGGCAACTGGTTGCCATGGCGACGGTTGCTAGGCAACTGGTTGCCATGGCGACGGTTGCTAGGCAACTGGTTGCCATGGCGATGGTTGCTAGGCAACTGGTTGCCATGGCGATGGTTGCTAGGCAACTGGTTGCCATGGCGATGGTTGCTAGGCAACTGGTTGCCATGGCAACGGTTGCTAGGCAACTGGTTGCCATGGCGATGGTTGCTAGGCAACTGGTTGCCATGGCGATGGTTGCCATGGCGACGGTTCCTAGGCAACTGGTTGTCATGGCGATGGTTGCTAGGCAACTGGTTGCTAGGCAACTGGTCGCCATGGCGATGGTTGCCATGGTGACGGTTGCTAGGCAACTGGTTGCCATGGCGACGGTTGCTAGGCAACTGGTTGCCATGGCGAAGGTTGCTAGGCAACTGGTTGCCATGGCGATGGTTGCTAGGCAACTGGTTGCCATGGCGACGGTTGCTAGGCAACTGGTTGCCATGGCTACGGTTGCTAGGCAACTGGTTGCCATGGCGACGGTTGCTAGGCAACTGGTTGCCATGGCGACGGTTGCTAGGCAACTGGTTGCCATGGCGACGGTTGCTAGGCAACTGGTTGCCATGGTGACGGATGCTAGGCAACTGGTTGCCATGGCGATGGTTGCCATGGCGATGGTTGCCATGGCGATGGTTGCTAGGCAACTGGTTGCCATGGCTATGGTTGCTAGGCAACTGGTTGCCATGGCGACGGTTGCTAGGCAACTGGTTGCCATGGCGATGGTTGCCATGGTGACGGTTGCTAGGCAACTGGTTGCCATGGCGATGGTTGCTAGGCAACTGGTTGCCATGGCGAAGGTTGCTAGGCAACTGGTTGCCATGGCAACGGTTGCTAGTCAACTGGTTGCCATGGCGATGGTTGCTAGGCAACTGGTTGCCATGGCGACGGTTGCTAGGCAACTGGTTGCCATGGCGACGGTTGCAAGGCAACTGGTTGCCATGGCGACGGTTGCTAGGCAACTGGTTGCCATGGCGATGGTTGCCATGGCGCCGGTTACTAGGCAACTGGTTGCCATGGTGACAGTTGATAGGCAACTGGTTGCCATGGCGATGGTTGCTAGGCAACTGGTTGCCATGGCGACGGTTGCAAGGCAACTGGTTGCCATGGCGACGGTTGCTAGGCAACTGGTTGCCATGGCGACGGTTGCTAGGCAACTGGTTGCCATGGCGACGGTTGCTAGGCAACTGGTTGCCATGGCGACAGTTGCCATGGCGACGGTTGCTAGGCAACTGGTTGCCATGGCGACGGTTGCTAGGCAACTGGTTGCCATGGCGACGGTTGCTAGGCAACTGGTTGCCATGGCGACGGTTGCTAGGCAACTGGTTGCCATGGCGATGGTTGCTAGGCAACTGGTTGCCATGGCAATGGTTGCTAGGCAACTGGTTGCCATGGCAATGGTTGCTAGGCAACTGGTTGCCATGGCGATGGTTGCCATTGCGATGGTTGCTAGGCAACTGGTTGCCATGGCGATGGTTGCTAGGTAATTGGTTGCCATGGCGACGGTTGCTAGACAACTGGTTGCCATGGTGATGGTTGCTAGGCAACTGGTTGCCATGGCGATGGTTGCTAGGCAACTGGTTGCCATGGCGATGGTTGCTAGGCAACTGGTTGCCATGGCAATGGTTGCCATGGTGATGGTTGCTAGGCAACTGGTTGCCATGGTGACGGTTGCAAGGCAACTGGTTGCCATGGCGACGGTTGCTAGGCAACTGGTTGCCATGGCGACGGTTGCTAGGCAACTGGTTGCCATGTCGATGGTTGCTAGGCAACTGGTTGCCATGGCGATGGTTGCCATGGTGATGGTTGCTAGGCAACTGGTTGCCATGGCGATGGTTGCTAGGCAACTGGTTGCCATGGCGATGGTTGCTAGGCAACTGGTTGCCATGGCGATGGTTGCTACGCAACTGGTTGCCATGGCGACAGTTGCTTGGCAACTGGTTGCCATGGCGACGGTTGCTAGGCAACTGGTTGCCATGGCGATGGTTGCCATGGCGATGGTTGCTAGGCAACTGGTTGCCATGGCGATGGTTGCTAGGCAACTGGTTGCCATGGCGATGGTTGCTAGGCAACTGGTTGCCATGGCGACGGTTGCTAGGCAACTGGTTGCCATGGTGATGGTTGCTAGGCAACTGGTTGCCATGGCGATGGATGCCATGGTGATAATTGCTAGGCAACTGGTTGCCATGGCGACGGTTGCTAGACAACTGGTTGCCATGGCAACGGTTGCTAGGCAACTGGTTGCCATGGCGACGGTTGCTAGGCAACTGGTTGCCATGGCGATGGTTGCTAGGCAACTGGTTGCCATGGCAATGGTTGCTAGGCAACTGGTTGCCATGGCGACGGTTGCTATGCAACTGGTTGCCATGTCGATGGTTACCATGGCGACGGTTGCTAGGCAACTGGTTGCCATGGCGATGGTTGCCATGGTGACGATTGCTAGGCAACTGGTTGCCATGGCGACAGTTGCTAGTCAACTGGTTGCCATGGCGATGGTTGCTAGGCAACTGGTTGCCATGGCGAAGGTTGCTAGGCAACTGGTTGCCATGGCGACGGTTGCTAGGCAACTGGTTGCCATGGTGACGGTTGCTAGGCAACTGGTTGCCATGGCGACGGTTGCTAGGCAACTGGTTGCCATGGCGACGGTTGCTTGGCAACTGGTTGCCATGGCGACGGTTGCTAGGCAAGTGGTTGCCATGGCGATGGTTGCCATGGCGATGGTTGCTAGGCAACTGGTTGCCATGGCGATGGTTGCTAGGCAACTGGTTGCCATGGCGATGGTTGCTAGGCAACTGGTTGCCATGGCGATGGTTTCTAGGCAACTGGTTGCCATGGCGACGGTTGCTAGGCAACTGGTTGCCATGGCGATGGTTGCCATGGTGATAATTGCTAGGCAACTGGTTGCCATGGCGACGGTTGCTAGACAACTGGTTGCCATGGCAACGGTTGCTAGGCAACTGGTTGCCATGGCGACGGTTGCTAGGCAACTGGTTGCCATGGCAACGGTTGCTAGGCAACTGGTTGCCATGGCGACGGTTGCTAGGCAACTGGTTGCCATGGCGATGGTTGCTAGGCAACTGGTTGCCATGGCGATGGTTGCTAGGCAACTGGTTGCCATGGCAATGGTTGCTAGGCAACTGGTTGCCATGGTGATGGTTGCCATTGCGATGGTTGCTAGGCAACTGGTTGCCATGGTGACGGTTGCTAGGCAACTGGTTTCCATGGCGACGGTTGCTAGGCAACTGGTTGCCATGGCGACGGTTGCTAGGCAACTGGTTGCCATGGCGATGGTTGCCATGGTGACGGTTGCTAGGCAACTGGTTGCCATGGCGACGGTTGCTAGGCAACTGGTTGCCATGGCGATGGTTGCTAGGCAACTGGTTGCCATGGTGACGGTTGCTAGGCAACTGGTTGCCATGGCGATGGTTGCTAGTCAACTGGTTGCCATGGCGATGGTTGCTAGGCAACTGGTTGCCATGGCGACAGTTGCTAGGCAACTGGTTTCCATGGCGACGGTTGCTAGGCAACTGGTTGCCATGGCGATGGTTGCTAGGCAACTGGTTGCCATGGCGACGGTTGCTAGGCAACTGGTTGCCATGGCGATGGTTGCCATGGTGACGGTTGCTAGTCAACTGGTTGCCATGGCGATGGTTGCTAGGCAACTGGTTGCCATGGCGAAGGTTGCTAGGCAACGGGTTGCCATGGCGACGGTTGCTAGGCAACTGGTTGCCATGGCGATGGTTGCTAGGCAACTGGTTGCCATGGTGACGGTTGCTAGGCAACTGGTTGCCATGGCGACGGTTGCTAGGCAACTGGTTGCCATGGTGATGGTTGCTAGGCAACTGGTTGCCATGGCGATGGTTGCTTGGCAACTGGTTGCCATGGCGACGGTTGCTAGGCAACTGGTTGCCATGGCGACGGTTGCTAGGCAACTGGTTGCCATGGCGATGGTTGCTAGGCAACTGGTTGCCATGGCAATGGTTGCTAGGCAACTGGTTGCCATGGCAATGGTTGCTAGGCAACTGGTTGCCATGGCGATGGTTGCCATTGCGATGGTTGCTAGGCAACTGGTTGCCAAGGCGATGGTTGCTAGGCAACTGGTTGCCATGGCGACAGTTGCTAGGCAACTGGTTGCCATGGCGACGGTTGCTAGGCAACTGGTTGCCATGGCGACGGTTGCTAGGCAACTGGTTGCCATGGCGACGGTTGCTAGGCAACTGGTTGCCATGGCGATGGTTGCTAGGCAACTGGTTGCCATGGCGATGGTTGCTAGGCAACTGGTTGCCATGGCGATGGTTGCCATGGTGATGGTTGCTAGGCAACTGGTTGCCATGGTGACAGTTGCAAGGCAACTGGTTGCCATGGCGACGGTTGCTAGGCAACTGGTTGCCATGGCGACGGTTGCTAGGCAACTGGTTGCCATGGCGACAGTTACTAGGCAACTGGTTGCCATGGCGATGGTTGCTAGGCAACTGGTTGCCATGGCGATGGTTGCCATGGCGACGGTTGCTAGGCAACTGGTTGCCATGGTGATGGTTGCTAGGCAACTTGTTGCCATGGCGACGGTTGCTAGGCAACTGGTTGCCATGGCAACGGTTGCTAGGCAACTGGTTGCCATGGCGATGGTTGCCATGGCGATGGTTGCTAGGCAACTGGTTGCCATGGCGATGGTTGCTAGGCAACTGGTTGCCATGGCGATGGTTGCTAGGCAACTGGTTGCCATGGCGACGGTTGCTAGGCAACTGGTTGCCATGGCGACGGTTGCTAGGCAACTGGTTGCCATGGCGATGGTTGCCATGGTGATAATTGCTAGGCAACTGGTTGCCATGGAGACAGTTGCTAGACAACTGGTTGCCATGGCAATGGTTGCTAGGCAACTGTTTGCCATGGCGACGGTTGCTAGGCAACTGGTTGCCATGGCAACGGTTGCTAGGCAACTGGTTGCCATGGCGACGGTTGCTAGGCAACTGGTTGCCATGGCGATGGTTGCTAGGCAACTGGTTGCCATGGCAATGGTTGCTAGGCAACTGGTTGCCATGGCAATGGTTGCTAGGCAACTGGTTGCCATGGCGATGGTTGCCATTGCGATGGTTGCTAGGCAACTGGTTGCCATGGCGATGGTTGCTAGGCAACTGGTTGCCATGGTGACGGTTGCTAGGCAACTGGTTGCCATGGCGATGGTTGCTAGGCAACTGGTTGCCATGGCGATGGTTGCTAGGCAACTGGTTGCCATGGCGATGGTTGCCATGGTGATGGTTGCCATGGTGATGGTTGCTAGGCAACTGGTTGCCATGGCGACAGTTGCTAGTCAACTGGTTGCCATGGCGATGGTTGCTAGGCAACTGGTTGCCATGGCGAAGGTTGCTAGGCAACTGGTTGCCATGGCGATGGTTGCTAGGCAACTGGTTGCCATGGCGACGGTTGCTAGGCAACTGGTTGCCATGGTGACGGTTGCTAGGCAACTGGTTGCCATGGCGATGGTTGCTAGGCAACTGGTTGCCATGGTGATGGTTGCTAGGCAACTGGTTGCCATGGCGATGGTTGCTTGGCAACTGGTTGCCATAGCGATGGTTGCTAGGCAACTGGTTGCCATGGCGATGGTTGCCATGGCGATGGTTGCTAGGCAACTGGTTGCCATGGCGATGGTTGCTAGGCAACTGGTTGCCATGGTGATGGTTGCTAGGCAACTGGTTGCCATGGCGACGGTTGCTAGGCAACTGGTTGCCATGGCGACGGTTGCTAGGCAACTGGTTGCCATGGCGATGGTTGCCATGGCGACGGTTGCTAGGCAACTGGTTTGCCATGGCGATGGTTGCTAGGCAACTGGTTGCCATGGTGATGGTTGCCATGGCGATGGTTGCTAGGCAACTGGTTGCCATGGTGATGGTTGCTATGCAACTGGTTGCCATGTCGATGGTTACCATGGCGACGGTTGCTAGGCAACTGGTTTGCCATGGCGATGGTTGCTAGGCAACTGGTTGCCATGGTGATGGTTGCCATGGCGATGGTTGCTAGGCAACTGGTTGCCATGGTGATGGTTGCAAGGCAACTGGTTGCCATGGCGATGGTTGCTAGGCAACTGGTTGCCATGGTGATGGTTGCTAGGCAACTGGTTGCCATGGCGATGGTTGCTAGGCAACTGGTTGCCATGGCAATGGTTGCCATGGTGATGGTTGCTAGGCAACTGGTTGCCATGGTGACGGTTGCAAGGCAACTGGTTGCCATGGCGATGGTTGCTATGCAACTGGTTGCCATAGCGACGGTTGCTTGGCAACTGGTTGCCATGGCGACGGTTGCTAGGCAACTGGTTGCCATGGTGATGGTTGCTAGGCAACTGGTTGCCATGGTGACGGTTGCTAGGCAACTGTTTGCCATGGCGATGGTTGCTATGCAACTGGTTGCCATGGCGACGGTTGCTTGGCAACTGGTTGCCATGGCGATGGTTGCTAGGCAACTGGTTGCCATGGTGATGGTTGCTAGGCAACTGGTTGCCATGGCGACAGTTGCTAGTCAACTGGTTGCCATGGCGATGGTTGCTAGGCAACTGGTTGCCATGGCGACGGTTGCTAGGCAACTGGTTGCCATGGCGATGGTTGCTAGGCAACTGGTTGCCATGGCGATGGTTGTTAGGCAACTGGTTTCCATGGCGATGGTTGCTAGGCAACTGGTTGCCATGGCGACGGTTGCTAGGCAACTGGTTGCCATGGCGACGGTTGCTAGGCAACTGGTTGCCATGGCGACGGTTGCTAGGCAACTGGTTGCCATGGCGATGGTTGCTAGGCAACTGGTTGCCATGGCGACGGTTGCTAGGCAACTGGTTTCCATGCCGATGGTTGCTAGGCAACTGGTTGCCATGGCGACGGTTGCTAGGCAACTGGTTGCCATGGCGACGGTTGCTAGGCAACTGGTTGCCATGGCGATGGTTGCCATGGTGACGGTTGCTAGGCAACTGGTTGCCATGGCGACGGTTGCTAGTCAACTGGTTGCCATGGCGATGGTTGCTAGGCAACTGGTTGCCATGGCGAAGGTTGCTAGGCAACTGGTTGCCATGGCGACGGTTGCTAGGCAACTGGTTGCCATGGCGACGGTTGCTAGGCAACTGGTTGCCATGGTGATGGTTGCTAGGCAACTGGTTGCCATGGCGACGGTTGCTAGGCAACTGGTTGCCATGGTGATGGTTGCTAGGCAACTGGTTGCCATGGCGATGGTTGCTAGGCAACTGGTTGCCATGGCGATGGTTGCTAGGCAACTGGTTGCCATGGCGATGGTTGCCATGGTGACGGTTGCTAGGCAACTGGTTGTCATGGCGATGGTTGCTAGGCAACTGGTTGCTAGGCAACTGGTCGCCATGGTGATGGTTGCCATGGCGACGGTTCCTAGGCAACTGGTTGCCATGGCGATGGTTGCTAGGCAACTGGTTGCCATGGCGATGGTTGCCATGGCGACGGTTCCTAGGCAACTGGTTGCCATGGTGACGGTTGCTAGGCAACTGGTTGCCATGGCGATGGTTGCTAGGCAACTGGTTGCCATGGCGATGGTTGCCATGGTGACGGTTGCTAGGCAACTGGTTGTCATGGCGATGGTTGCTAGGCAACTGGTTGCTAGGCAACTGGTCGCCATGGTGATGGTTGCCATGGCGACGGTTCCTAGGCAACTGGTTGCCATGGCGATGGTTGCTAGGCAACTGGTTGCCATGGCGATGGTTGCCATGGCGACGGTTCCTAGGCAACTGGTTGCCATGGTGACGGTTGCTAGGCAACAGGTTGCCATGGCGACGGTTGCTAGGCAACTGGTTGCCATGGCGACGGTTGCTAGGCAACTGGTTGCCATGGCGACGGTTGCTAGGCAACTGGTTGCCATGGCGACGGTTGCTAGGCAACTGGTTGCCATGGTGACGGATGCTAGGCAACTGGTTGCCATGGTGATGGTTGCCATGGCGATGGTTGCCATGGCGATGGTTGCTAGGCAACTGGTTGCCATGGCGATGGTTGCTAGGCAACTGGTTGCCATGGCGACGGTTGCTAGGCAACTGGTTGCCATGGCGATGGTTGCCATGGTGACGGTTGCTAGGCAACTGGTTGCCATGGTGACGGTTGCTAGGCAACTGGTTGCCATGGCGACGGTTGCTAGGCAACTGGTTGCCATGGTGACGGTTGCAAGGCAACTGGTTGCCATGGCGATGGTTGCTATGCAACTGGTTGCCATAGCGACGGTTGCTTGGCAACTGGTTGCCATGGCGACGGTTGCTAGGCAACTGGTTGCCATGGTGATGGTTGCTAGGCAACTGGTTGCCATGGTGACGGTTGCTAGGCAACTGTTTGCCATGGCGATGGTTGCTATGCAACTGGTTGCCATGGCGACGGTTGCTTGGCAACTGGTTGCCATGGCGATGGTTGCTAGGCAACTGGTTGCCATGGTGATGGTTGCTAGGCAACTGGTTGCCATGGCGACAGTTGCTAGTCAACTGGTTGCCATGGCGATGGTTGCTAGGCAACTGGTTGCCATGGCGACGGTTGCTAGGCAACTGGTTGCCATGGCGATGGTTGCTAGGCAACTGGTTGCCATGGCGATGGTTGTTAGGCAACTGGTTTCCATGGCGATGGTTGCTAGGCAACTGGTTGCCATGGCGACGGTTGCTAGGCAACTGGTTGCCATGGCGACGGTTGCTAGGCAACTGGTTGCCATGGCGATGGTTTCCATGGTGACGGTTGCTAGGCAACTGGTTGCCATGGCGACGGTTGCTAGTCAACTGGTTGCCATGGCGATGGTTGCTAGGCAACTGGTTGCCATGGCGAAGGTTGCTAGGCAACTGGTTGCCATGGCGACGGTTGCTAGGCAACTGGTTGCCATGGCGACGGTTGCTAGGCAACTGGTTGCCATGGTGATGGTTGCTAGGCAACTGGTTGCCATGGCGATGGTTGCTAGGCAACTGGTTGCCATGGCGATGGTTGCTAGGCAACTGGTTGCCATGGCGACGGTTGCTAGGCAACTGGTTGCCATGGCGACGGTTGCTAGGCAACTGGTTGCCATGGCGACGGTAGCTAGGCAACTGGTTGCCATGGCGATGGTTGCTAGGCAACTGGTTGCCATGGCGACAGTTGCTAGGCAACTGGTTGCCATGGTGATGGTTGCTAGGCAACTGGTTGCCATGGCGACGGTTGCTAGGCAACTGGTTGCCATGGCGACGGTTGCTAGGCAACTGGTTGCCATGGCGATGGTTGCTAGGCAACTGGTTGCCATGGTGACGGTTGCTAGGCAACTGGTTGCCATGGCGACGGTTGCTAGGCAACTGGTTGCCATGGCGATGGTTGCTAGGCAACTGGTTGCCATGGCGATGGTTGCTAGGCAACTGGTTTCCATGCCGATGGTTGCTAGGCAACTGGTTGCCATGGCGACGGTTGCTAGGCAACTGGTTGCCATGGCGACGGTTGCTAGGCAACTGGTTGCCATGGCGATGGTTGCCATGGTGACGGTTGCTAGGCAACTGGTTGCCATGGCGACGGTTGCTAGTCAACTGGTTGCCATGGCGATGGTTGCTAGGCAACTGGTTGCCATGGCGAAGGTTGCTAGGCAACTGGTTGCCATGGCGACGGTTGCTAGGCAACTGGTTGCCATGGCGACGGTTGCTAGGCAACTGGTTGCCATGGTGATGGTTGCTAGGCAACTGGTTGCCATGGTGACGGTTGCTAGGCAACTGGTTGCCATGGTGATGGTTGCTAGGCAACTGGTTGCCATGGCGATGGTTGCTAGGCAACTGGTTGCCATGGCGATGGTTGCTAGGCAACTGGTTGCCATGGCGATGGTTGCCATGGTGACGGTTGCTAGGCAACTGGTTGTCATGGCGATGGTTGCTAGGCAACTGGTTGCTAGGCAACTGGTCGCCATGGTGATGGTTGCCATGGCGACGGTTCCTAGGCAACTGGTTGCCATGGCGATGGTTGCAAGGCAACTGGTTGCCATGGCGATGGTTGCTAGGCAACTGGTTGCCATGGCGATGGTTGCCATGGCGACGGTTCCTAGGCAACTGGTTGCCATGGTGACGGTTGCTAGGCAACTGGTTGCCATGGTGACAGTTGCTAGGCAACTGGTTGCCATGGCGAAGGTTGCTAGGCAACTGGTTGCCATGGTGACGGTTGCTAGGCAACTGGTTGCCATGGCGACGGTTGCTAGGCAACTGGTTGCCATGGCGACGGTTGCTAGGCAACTGGTTGCCATGGCGACGGTTGCTAGGCAACTGGTTGCCATGGCGACGGTTGCTAGGCAACTGGTTGCCATGGTGACGGATGCTAGGCAACTGTTTGCCATGGCGATGGTTGCCATGGCGATGGTTGCCATGGCGATGGTTGCTAGGCAACTGGTTGCCATGGCGATGGTTGCTAGGCAACTGGTTGCCATGGCGACGGTTGCTAGGCAACTGGTTGCCATGGCGATGGTTGCCATGGTGACGGTTGCTAGGCAACTGGTTGCCATGGCGATGGTTGCTAGGCAACTGGTTGCCATGGCGAAGGTTGCTAGGCAACTGGTTGCCATGGTGACGGTTGCTAGGCAACTGGTTGCCATGGCGACGGTTGCTAGGCAACTGGTTGCCATGGCGATGGTTGCTAGGCAACTGGTTGCCATGGCGACGGTTGCTAGGCAACTGGTTGCCTTGGCGATGGTTGCCATGGTGACGGTTGCTAGGCAACTGGTTGCCATGGCGACGGTTGCTAGTCAACTGGTTGCCATGGCGATGGTTGCTAGGCAACTGGTTGCCATGGCGAAGGTTGCTAGGCAACTGGTTGCCATGGCGACGGTTGCTAGGCAACTGGTTGCCATGGCGACGGTTGCTAGTCAACTGGTTGCCATGGCGATGGTTGCTAGGCAACTGGTTGCCATGGCGAAGGTTGCTAGGCAACTGGTTGCCATGACGAAGGTTGCTAGGCAACTGGTTGCCAAGGTGACGGTTGCTAGGCAACTGGTTGCCATGGCGACGGTTGCTAGGCAACTGGTTGCCATGGCGATGGTTGCTAGGCAACTGGTTGCCATGGCGACGGTTGCTAGGCAACTGGTTGCCATGGCGACGGTTGCTAGGCAACTGGTTGCCATGGCGATGGTTGCTAGGCAACTGGTTGCCATGGCGACGGTTGCTAGGCAACTGGTTGCCATGGCGACGGTTGCTAGGCAACTGGTTGCCATGGCGACGGTTGCTAGGCAACTGGTTGCCATGGCGATGGTTGCCATGGTGACGGTTGCTAGGCAACTGGTTGCCATGGCGACGGTTGCTAGGCAACTGGTTGCCATGGCGATGGTTGCTAGGCAACTGGTTGCCATGGCGACGGTTGCTAGGCAACTGGTTGCCATGGCGATGGTTGCCATGGTGACGGTTGCTAGGCAACTGGTTGCCATGGCGACGGTTGCTAGTCAACTGGTTGCCATGGCGATGGTTGCTAGGCAACTGGTTGCCATGGCGAAGGTTGCTAGGCAACTGGTTGCCATGGCGATGGTTGCTAGGCAACTGGTTGCCATGGCGACGGTTGCTAGTCAACTGGTTGCCATGGCGATGGTTGCTAGGCAACTGGTTGCCATGGCGACGGTTGCTAGGCAACTGGTTGCCATGGCGACGGTTGCAAGGCAACTGGTTGCCATGGCGACGGTTGCTAGGCAACTGGTTGCCATGGCGATGGTTGCCATGGCGCCGGTTACTAGGCAACTGGTTGCCATGGTGACAGTTGATAGGCAACTGGTTGCCATGGCGACGGTTGCTAGGCAACTGGTTGCCATGGCGACGGTTGCAAGGCAACTGGTTGCCATGGCGACGGTTGCTAGGCAACTGGTTGCCATGGTGACGGTTGCTAGGCAACTGGTTGCCATGGCGACAGTTGCCATGGCGACGGTTGCTAGGCAACTGGTTGCCATGGCGATGGTTGCTAGGCAACTGGTTGCCATGGCGACGGTTGCTAGGCAACTGGTTGCCATGGCGACGGTTGCTAGGCAACTGGTTGCCATGGCGATGGTTGCTAGGCAACTGGTTGCCATGGCGATGGTTGCTAGGCAACTGGTTGCCATGGCGACAGTTGCCATGGCGATGGTTGCTAGGCAACTGGTTGCCATGGCGACGGTTGCTAGGCAACTGGTTGCCATGGTGACGGTTGCTAGGCAACTGGTTGCCATGGCAACGGTTGCTAAGCAACTGGTTGCCATGGCGATGGTTGCTAGGCAACTGGTTGCCATGGCGATGGTTGCCATGGCGACGGTTCCTAGGCAACTGGTTGTCATGGCGATGGTTGCTAGGCAACTGGTCGCCATGGCGATGGTTGCCATGGTGACGGTTGCTAGGCAACTGGTTGCCATGGCGACGGTTGCTAGGCAACTGGTTGCCATGGCGAAGGTTGCTAGGCAACTGGTTGCCATGGCGATGGTTGCTAGGCAACTGGTTGCCATGGCGACGGTTGCTAGGCAACTGGTTGCCATGGCGACGGTTGCTAGGCAACTGGTTGCCATGGCGACGGTTGCTAGGCAACTGGTTGCCATGGTGACGGATGCTAGGCAACTGGTTGCCATGGCGATGGTTGCCATGGCGATGGTTGCCATGGCGATGGTTGCTAGGCAACTGGTTGCCATGGCGACGGTTGCTAGACAACTGGTTGCCATGGCGACGGTTGCTAGTCAACTGGTTGCCATGGCGATGGTTGCTAGGCAACTGGTTGCCATGGCGACGGTTGCTAGGCAACTGGTTGCCATGGCGACGGTTGCAAGGCAACTGGTTGCCATGGCGACGGTTGCTAGGCAACTGGTTGCCATGGCGATGGTTGCCATGGCGCCGGTTACTAGGCAACTGGTTGCCATGGTGACAGTTGATAGGCAACTGGTTGCCATGGCGATGGTTGCTAGGCAACTGGTTGCCATGGCGACGGTTGCAAGGCAACTGGTTGCCATGGCGACGGTTGCTAGGCAACTGGTTGCCATGGCGACGGTTGCTAGGCAACTGGTTGCCATGGCGACGGTTGCTAGGCAACTGGTTGCCATGGCGACAGTTGCCATGGCGACGGTTGCTAGGCAACTGGTTGCCATGGCGATGGTTGCTAGGCAACTGGTTGCCATGGCGACGGTTGCTAGGCAACTGGTTGCCATGGCGACGGTTGCTAGGCAACTGGTTGCCATGGCGATGGTTGCTAGGCAACTGGTTGCCATGGCGATGGTTGCTAGGCAACTGGTTGCCATGGTGACGGTTGCTAGGCAACTGGTTGCCATGGCGATGGTTGCTAGGCAACTGGTTGCCATGGTGATGGTTGCTAGGCAACTGGTTGCCATGGCGACAGTTGCTAGTCAACTGGTTGCCATGGCGATGGTTGCTAGGCAACTGGTTGCCATGGCGACGGTTGCTAGGCAACTGGTTGCCATGGCGATGGTTGCTAGGCAACTGGTTGCCATGGCGATGGTTGTTAGGCAACTGGTTTCCATGGCGATGGTTGCTAGGCAACTGGTTGCCATGGCGACGGTTGCTAGGCAACTGGTTGCCATGGCGACGGTTGCTAGGCAACTGGTTGCCATGGCGATGGTTGCCATGGTGACGGTTGCTAGGCAACTGGTTGCCATGGCGACGGTTGCTAGTCAACTGGTTGCCATGGCGATGGTTGCTAGGCAACTGGTTGCCATGGCGAAGGTTGCTAGGCAACTGGTTGCCATGGCGACGGTTGCTAGGCAACTGGTTGCCATGGCGACGGTTGCTAGGCAACTGGTTGCCATGGCGATGGTTGCTAGGCAACTGGTTGCCATGGCGATGGTTGCTAGGCAACTGGTTGCCATGGCGACGGTTGCTAGGCAACTGGTTGCCATGGCGATGGTTGCTAGGCAACTGGTTGCCATGGCGACGGTTGCTAGGCAACTGGTTGCCATGGCGATGGTTGCTAGGCAACTGGTTGCCATGGCGATGGTTGCTAGGCAACTGGTTGCCATGGTGACGGTTGCTAGGCAACTGGTTGCCATGGCGATGGTTGCTAGGCAACTGGTTGCCATGGCGACGGTTGCTAGGCAACTGGTTTCCATGGCGATGGTTGCTAGGCAACTGGTTGCCATGGCGACGGTTGCTAGGCAACTGGTTGCCATGGCGACGGTTGCTAGGCAACTGGTTGCCATGGCGATGGTTGCCATGGTGACGGTTGCTAGGCAACTGGTTGCCATGGCGACGGTTGCTCGTCAACTGGTTGCCATGGCGATGGTTGCTAGGCAACTGGTTGCCATGGCGAAGGTTGCCATGGCGATGGTTGCCATGGTGATGGTTGCTAGGCAACTGGTTGCCATGGCGACGGTTGCTAGGCAACTGGTTGCCATGGTGATGGTTGCTAGGCAACTGGTTGCCATGGCGACGGTTGCTAGGCAACTGGTTGCCATGGTGATGGTTGCTAGGCAACTGGTTGCCATGGCGATGGTTGCTAGGCAACTGGTTGCCATGGTGATGGTTGCTAGGCAACTGGTTGCCATGGCGATGGTTGCCATGGTGACGGTTGCTAGGCAACTGGTTGTCATGGCGATGGTTGCTAGGCAACTGGTTGCTAGGCAACTGGTCGCCATGGTGATGGTTGCCATGGCGACGGTTCCTAGGCAACTGGTTGCCATGGCGATGGTTGCTAGGCAACTGGTTGCCATGGCGATGGTTGCTAGGCAACTGGTTGCCATGGCGATGGTTGCCATGGCGACGGTTCCTAGGCAACTGGTTGCCATGGTGACGGTTGCTAGGCAACTGGTTGCCATGGTGACGGTTGCTAGGCAACTGGTTGCCATGGCGAAGGTTGCTAGGCAACTGGTTGCCATGGTGACGGTTGCTAAGCAACTGGTTGCCATGGCGACGGTTGCTAGGCAACTGGTTGCCATGGCGACGGTTGCTAGGCAACTGGTTGCCATGGCGACGGTTGCTAGGCAACTGGTTGCCATGGCGACGGTTGCTAGGCAACTGGTTGCCATGGTGACGGATGCTAGGCAACTGGTTGCCATGGCGATGGTTGCCATGGCGATGGTTGCCATGGCGATGGTTGCTAGGCAACTGGTTGCCTTGGCGATGGTTGCCATGGTGACGGTTGCTAGGCAACTGGTTGCCATGGCGACGGTTGCTAGTCAACTGGTTGCCATGGCGATGGTTGCTAGGCAACTGGTTGCCGTGGCGAAGGTTGCTAGGCAACTGGTTGCCATGGCGACGGTTGCTAGGCAACTGGTTGCCATGGCGACGGTTGCTAGTCAACTGGTTGCCATGGCGATGGTTGCTAGGCAACTGGTTGCCATGGTGAAGGTTGCTAGGCAACTGGTTGCCATGACGAAGGTTGCTAGGCAACTGGTTGCCAAGGTGATGGTTGCTAGGCAACTGGTTGCCATGGCGACGGTTGCTAGGCAACTGGTTGCCATGGCGACGGTTGCTAGGCAACTGGTTGCCATGGCGACGGTTGCTAGGCAACTGGTTGCCATGGTGACGGTTGCTAGGCAACTGGTTGCCATGGCGATGGTTGCTAGGCAACTGGTTGCCATGGCGATGGTTGCTAGGCAACTGGTTGCCATGGCGACGGTTGCTAGGCAACTGGTTGCCATGGCGACGGTTGCTAGGCAACTGGTTGCCATGGCGATGGTTGCCATGGTGACAGTTGCTAGGCAACTGGTTGCCATGGCGACGGTTGCTAGGCAACTGGTTGCCATGGCGATGGTTGCTAGGCAACTGGTTGCCATGGCGATGGTTGCTAGGCAACTGTTTGCCATGGCGACAGTTGCTAGGCAACTGGTTGCCATGGCGATGGTTGCTAGGCAACTGGTTGCCATGGCGACGGTTGCTAGGCAACTGGTTGCCATGGTGACGGTTGCTAGGCAACTGGTTGCCATGGCAACGGTTGCTAGGCAACTGGTTGCCATGGCGATGGTTGCTAGGCAACTGGTTGCCATGGCAACGGTTGCTAGGCAACTGGTTGCCATGGCGATGGTTGCTAGGCAACTGGTTGCCATGGCGATGGTTGCCATGGCGACGGTTCCTAGGCAACTGGTTGTCATGGCGATGGTTGCTAGGCAACTGGTTGCTAGGCAACTGGTCGCCATGGCGATGGTTGCCATGGTGACGGTTGCTAGGCAACTGGTTGCCATGGCGACGGTTGCTAGGCAACTGGTTGCCATGGCGAAGGTTGCTAGGCAACTGGTTGCCATGGCGATGGTTGCTAGGCAACTGGTTGCCATGGCGACGGTTGCTAGGCAACTGGTTGCCATGGCGACGGTTGCTAGGCAACTGGTTGCCATGGCAACGGTTGCTAGGCAACTGGTTGCCATGGCGAAGGTTGCTAGGCAACTGGTTGCCATGGCGAAGGTTGCTAGGCAACTGGTTGCCATGGCGAAGGTTGCTAGGCAACTGGTTGCCAAGGCGACGGTTGCTAGGCAACTGGTTGCCATGGCGACGGTTGCTAGGCAACTGGTTGCCATGGCGACGGTTGCTAGGCAACTGGTTGCCATGGCGACGGTTGCTAGGCAACTGGTTGCCATGGCGACGGTTGCAAGGCAACTGGTTGCCATGGCGACGGTTGCTAGTCAACTGGTTGCCATGGCGACGGTTGCTAGGCAACTGGTTGCCATGGCGATGGTTGCTAGGCAACTGGTTGCCATGGCGATGGTTGCCATGGTGACGGTTGCTAGGCAACTGGTTGCCATGGCGACAGTTGCTAGTCAACTGGTTGCCATGGCGATGGTTGCTAGGCAACTGGTTGCCATGGCGAAGGTTGCTAGGCAACTGGTTGCCATGGCGACGGTTGCTAGGCAACTGGTTGCCATGGCGACGGTTGCTAGGCAACTGGTTGCCATGGCGATGGTTGCCATGGTGACGGTTGCTAGGCCACTGGTTGCCATGGCGATGGTTGCTAGGCAACTGGTTGCCATGGCGAAGGTTGCTAGGCAACGGGTTGCCATGGCGACGGTTGCTAGGCAACTGGTTGCCATGGCGATGGTTGCTAGGCAACTGGTTGCCATGGTGACGGTTGCTAGGCAACTGGTTGCCATGGCGACGGTTGCTAGGCAACTGGTTGCCATGGTGATGGTTGCTAGGCAACTGGTTGCCATGGCGATGGTTGCTTGGCAACTGGTTGCCATGGCGACGGTTGCTAGGCAACTGGTTGCCATGGCGATGGTTGCTAGGCAACTGGTTGCCATGGCGATGGTTGCTAGGCAACTGGTTGCCATGGCGATGGTTGCTAGGCAACTGGTTGCCATGGCGACGGTTGCTAGGCAACTGGTTGCCATGGCGACGGTTGCTTGGCAACTGGTTGCCATGGCGATGGTTGCCATGGTGATAATTGCTAGGCAACTGATTGCCATGGCGACGGTTGCTAGACAACTGGTTGCCATGGCAACGGTTGCTAGGCAACTGGTTGCCATGGCGACGGTTGCTAGGCAACTGGTTGCCATGGCAACGGTTGCTAGGCAACTGGTTGCCATGGCGACGGTTGCTAGGCAACTGGTTGCCATGGCGATGGGTGCTAGGCAACTGGTTGCCATGGCAATGGTTGCTAGGCAACTGGTTGCCATGGCAATGGTTGCTAGGCAACTGGTTGCCATGGCGATGGTTGCCATTGCGATGGTTGCTAGGCAACTGGTTGCCATGGTGATGGTTGCTAGGCAACTGGTTGCCATGGCGACGGTTGCTAGGCAACTGGTTGCCATGGCGACGGTTGCTAGGCAACTGGTTGCCATGGCGACGGTTGCTAGGCAACTGGTTGCCATGGCGACGGTTGCTAGGCAACTGGTTGCCATGGCGATGGTTGCTAGGCAACTGGTTGCCATGGCGATGGTTGCTAGGCAACTGGTTGCCATGGCGATGGTTGCCATGGTGATGGTTGCTAGGCAACTGGTTGCCATGGTGACAGTTACAAGGCAACTGGTTGCCATGGCGACGGTTGCTAGGCAACTGGTTGCCATGGCGACGGTTGCTAGGCAACTGGTTGCCATGGCGACAGTTACTAGGCAACTGGTTGCCATGGCGATGGTTGCTAGGCAACTGGTTGCCATGGCGATGGTTGCCATGGCGACGGTTGCTAGGCAACTGGTTGCCATGGTGATGGTTGCTAGGCAACTTGTTGCCATGGCGACGGTTGCTAGGCAACTGGTTGCCATGGCAACGGTTGCTAGGCAACTGGTTGCCATGGCGATGGTTGCCATGGCGATGGTTGCTAGGCAACTGGTTGCCATGGCGATGGTTGCTAGGCAACTGGTTGCCATGGCGATGGTTGCTAGGCAACTGGTTGCCATGGCGACGGTTGCTAGGCAACTGGTTGCCATGGCGACGGTTGCTAGGCAACTGGTTGCCATGGCGATGGTTGCCATGGTGATAATTGCTAGGCAACTGGTTGCCATGGAGACAGTTGCTAGACAACTGGTTGCCATGGCAATGGTTGCTAGGCAACTGTTTGCCATGGCGACGGTTGCTAGGCAACTGGTTGCCATGGCAACGGTTGCTAGGCAACTGGTTGCCATGGCGACGGTTGCTAGGCAACTGGTTGCCATGGCGATGGTTGCTAGGCAACTGGTTGCCATGGCAATGGTTGCTAGGCAACTGGTTGCCATGGCAATGGTTGCTAGGCAACTGGTTGCCATGGCGATGGTTGCCATTGCGATGGTTGCTAGGCAACTGGTTGCCATGGCGATGGTTGCTAGGCAACTGGTTGCCATGGCGACGGTTGCTAGGCAACTGGTTGCCATGGCGATGGTTGCTAGGCAACTGGTTGCCATGGCGATGGTTGCTAGGCAACTGGTTGCCATGGCGATGGTTGCCATGGTGATGGTTGCCATGGTGATGGTTGCTAGGCAACTGGTTGCCATGGCGACAGTTGCTAGTCAACTGGTTGCCATGGCGATGGTTGCTAGGCAACTGGTTGCCATGGCGAAGGTTGCTAGGCAACTGGTTGCCATGGCGATGGTTGCTAGGCAACTGGTTGCCATGGCGACGGTTGCTAGGCAACTGGTTGCCATGGTGACGGTTGCTAGGCAACTGGTTGCCATGGCGATGGTTGCTAGGCAACTGGTTGCCATGGTGATGGTTGCTAGGCAACTGGTTGCCATGGCGATGGTTGCTTGGCAACTGGTTGCCATAGCGATGGTTGCTAGGCAACTGGTTGCCATGGCGATGGTTGCCATGGCGATGGTTGCTAGGCAACTGGTTGCCATGGCGATGGTTGCTAGGCAACTGGTTGCCATGGTGATGGTTGCTAGGCAACTGGTTGCCATGGCGACGGTTGCTAGGCAACTGGTTGCCATGGCGATGGTTGCTAGGCAACTGGTTGCCATGGCAATGGTTGCTAGGCAACTGGTTGCCATGGCGACGGTTGCTATGCAACTGGTTGCCATGTCGATGGTTACCATGGCGACGGTTGCTAGGCAACTGGTTTGCCATGGCGATGGTTGCTAGGCAACTGGTTGCCATGGTGATGGTTGCCATGGCGATGGTTGCTAGGCAACTGGTTGCCATGGTGATGGTTGCAAGGCAACTGGTTGCCATGGCGATGGTTGCTAGGCAACTGGTTGCCATGGTGATGGTTGCTAGGCAACTGGTTGCCATGGCGATGGTTGCTAGGCAACTGGTTGCCATGGCAATGGTTGCCATGGTGATGGTTGCTAGGCAACTGGTTGCCATGGTGACGGTTGCAAGGCAACTGGTTGCCATGGCGATGGTTGCTATGCAACTGGTTGCCATAGCGACGGTTGCTTGGCAACTGGTTGCCATGGCGACGGTTGCTAGGCAACTGGTTGCCATGGTGATGGTTGCTAGGCAACTGGTTGCCATGGTGACGGTTGCTAGGCAACTGTTTGCCATGGCGATGGTTGCTATGCAACTGGTTGCCATGGCGACGGTTGCTTGGCAACTGGTTGCCATGGCGATGGTTGCTAGGCAACTGGTTGCCATGGTGATGGTTGCTAGGCAACTGGTTGCCATGGCGACAGTTGCTAGTCAACTGGTTGCCATGGCGATGGTTGCTAGGCAACTGGTTGCCATGGCGACGGTTGCTAGGCAACTGGTTGCCATGGCGATGGTTGCTAGGCAACTGGTTGCCATGGCGATGGTTGTTAGGCAACTGGTTTCCATGGCGACGGTTGCTAGGCAACTGGTTGCCATGGCGACGGTTGCTAGGCAACTGGTTGCCATGGCGACGGTTGCTAGGCAACTGGTTGCCATGGCGACGGTTGCTAGGCAACTGGTTGCCATGGCGATGGTTGCTAGGCAACTGGTTGCCATGGCGACGGTTGCTAGGCAACTGGTTTCCATGCCGATGGTTGCTAGGCAACTGGTTGCCATGGCGACGGTTGCTAGGCAACTGGTTGCCATGGCGACGGTTGCTAGGCAACTGGTTGCCATGGCGATGGTTGCCATGGTGACGGTTGCTAGGCAACTGGTTGCCATGGCGACGGTTGCTAGTCAACTGGTTGCCATGGCGATGGTTGCTAGGCAACTGGTTGCCATGGCGAAGGTTGCTAGGCAACTGGTTGCCATGGCGACGGTTGCTAGGCAACTGGTTGCCATGGCGACGGTTGCTAGGCAACTGGTTGCCATGGCGATGGTTGCCATGGTGACGGTTGCTAGGCAACTGGTTGTCATGGCGATGGTTGCTAGGCAACTGGTTGCTAGGCAACTGGTCGCCATGGTGATGGTTGCCATGGCGACGGTTCCTAGGCAACTGGTTGCCATGGCGATGGTTGCTAGGCAACTGGTTGCCATGGCGATGGTTGCCATGGCGACGGTTCCTAGGCAACTGGTTGCCATGGTGACGGTTGCTAGGCAACTGGTTGCCATGGCGATGGTTGCTAGGCAACTGGTTGCCATGGCGATGGTTGCCATGGTGACGGTTGCTAGGCAACTGGTTGTCATGGCGATGGTTGCTAGGCAACTGGTTGCTAGGCAACTGGTCGCCATGGTGATGGTTGCCATGGCGACGGTTCCTAGGCAACTGGTTGCCATGGCGATGGTTGCTAGGCAACTGGTTGCCATGGCGATGGTTGCCATGGCGACGGTTCCTAGGCAACTGGTTGCCATGGTGACGGTTGCTAGGCAACAGGTTGCCATGGCGACGGTTGCTAGGCAACTGGTTGCCATGGCGACGGTTGCTAGGCAACTGGTTGCCATGGCGACGGTTGCTAGGCAACTGGTTGCCATGGCGACGGTTGCTAGGAAACTGGTTGCCATGGTGACGGATGCTAGGCAACTGGTTGCCATGGCGATGGTTGCCATGGCGATGGTTGCCATGGCGATGGTTGCTAGGCAACTGGTTGCCATGGCGATGGTTGCTAGGCAACTGGTTGCCATGGCGACGGTTGCTAGGCAACTGGTTGCCATGGCGATGGTTGCCATGGTGACGGTTGCTAGGCAACTGGTTGCCATGGTGACGGTTGCTAGGCAACTGGTTGCCATGGCGACGGTTGCTAGGCAACTGGTTGCCATGGTGACGGTTGCAAGGCAACTGGTTGCCATGGCGATGGTTGCTATGCAACTGGTTGCCATAGCGACGGTTGCTTGGCAACTGGTTGCCATGGCGACGGTTGCTAGGCAACTGGTTGCCATGGTGATGGTTGCTAGGCAACTGGTTGCCATGGTGACGGTTGCTAGGCAACTGTTTGCCATGGCGATGGTTGCTATGCAACTGGTTGCCATGGCGACGGTTGCTTGGCAACTGGTTGCCATGGCGATGGTTGCTAGGCAACTGGTTGCCATGGTGATGGTTGCTAGGCAACTGGTTGCCAAGGTGATGGTTGCTAGGCAACTGGTTGCCATGGCGACGGTTGCTAGGCAACTGGTTGCCATGGCGACGGTTGCTAGTCAACTGGTTGCCATGGCGATGGTTGCTAGGCAACTGGTTGCCATGGTGAAGGTTGCTAGGCAACTGGTTGCCATGACGAAGGTTGCTAGGCAACTGGTTGCCAAGGTGATGGTTGCTAGGCAACTGGTTGCCATGGCGACGGTTGCTAGGCAACTGGTTGCCATGGCGACGGTTGCTAGGCAACTGGTTGCCATGGCGACGGTTGCTAGGCAACTGGTTGCCATGGTGACGGTTGCTAGGCAACTGGTTGCCATGGCGATGGTTGCTAGGCAACTGGTTGCCATGGCGATGGTTGCTAGGCAACTGGTTGCCATGGCGACGGTTGCTAGGCAACTGGTTGCCATGGCGACGGTTGCTAGGCAACTGGTTGCCATGGCGATGGTTGCCATGGTGACAGTTGCTAGGCAACTGGTTGCCATGGCGACGGTTGCTAGGCAACTGGTTGCCATGGCGATGGTTGCTAGGCAACTGGTTGCCATGGCGATGGTTGCTAGGCAACTGTTTGCCATGGCGACAGTTGCTAGGCAACTGGTTGCCATGGCGATGGTTGCTAGGCAACTGGTTGCCATGGCGACGGTTGCTAGGCAACTGGTTGCCATGGTGACGGTTGCTAGGCAACTGGTTGCCATGGCAACGGTTGCTAGGCAACTGGTTGCCATGGCGATGGTTGCTAGGCAACTGGTTGCCATGGCAACGGTTGCTAGGCAACTGGTTGCCATGGCGATGGTTGCTAGGCAACTGGTTGCCATGGCGATGGTTGCCATGGCGACGGTTCCTAGGCAACTGGTTGTCATGGCGATGGTTGCTAGGCAACTGGTTGCTAGGCAACTGGTCGCCATGGCGATGGTTGCCATGGTGACGGTTGCTAGGCAACTGGTTGCCATGGCGACGGTTGCTAGGCAACTGGTTGCCATGGCGAAGGTTGCTAGGCAACTGGTTGCCATGGCGATGGTTGCTAGGCAACTGGTTGCCATGGCGACGGTTGCTAGGCAACTGGTTGCCATGGCGACGGTTGCTAGGCAACTGGTTGCCATGGCAACGGTTGCTAGGCAACTGGTTGCCATGGCGAAGGTTGCTAGGCAACTGGTTGCCATGGCGAAGGTTGCTAGGCAACTGGTTGCCATGGCGAAGGTTGCTAGGCAACTGGTTGCCAAGGCGACGGTTGCTAGGCAACTGGTTGCCATGGCGACGGTTGCTAGGCAACTGGTTGCCATGGCGACGGTTGCTAGGCAACTGGTTGCCATGGCGACGGTTGCTATGCAACTGGTTGCCATGGCGACGGTTGCAAGGCAACTGGTTGCCATGGCGACGGTTGCTAGTCAACTGGTTGCCATGGCGACGGTTGCTAGGCAACTGGTTGCCATGGCGATGGTTGCTAGGCAACTGGTTGCCATGGCGATGGTTGCCATGGTGACGGTTGCTAGGCAACTGGTTGCCATGGCGACAGTTGCTAGTCAACTGGTTGCCATGGCGATGGTTGCTAGGCAACTGGTTGCCATGGCGAAGGTTGCTAGGCAACTGGTTGCCATGGCGACGGTTGCTAGGCAACTGGTTGCCATGGCGACGGTTGCTAGGCAACTGGTTGCCATGGCGATGGTTGCCATGGTGACGGTTGCTAGGCAACTGGTTGCCATGGCGATGGTTGCTAGGCAACTTGTTGCCATGGCGAAGGTTGCTAGGCAACGGGTTGCCATGGCGACGGTTGCTAGGCAACTGGTTGCCATGGCGATGGTTGCTAGGCAACTGGTTGCCATGGTGACGGTTGCTAGGCAACTGGTTGCCATGGCGACGGTTGCTAGGCAACTGGTTGCCATGGTGATGGTTGCTAGGCAACTGGTTGCCATCGCGATGGTTGCTTGGCAACTGGTTGCCATGGCGACGGTTGCTAGGCAACTGGTTGCCATGGCGATGGTTGCTAGGCAACTGGTTGCCATGGCGATGGTTGCTAGGCAACTGGTTGCCATGGCGATGGTTGCTAGGCAACTGGTTGCCATGGCGACGGTTGCTAGGCAACTGGTTGCCATGGCGACGGTTGCTTGGCAACTGGTTGCCATGGCGATGGTTGCCATGGTGATAATTGCTAGGCAACTGGTTGCCATGGCGATGGTTGCTAGGCAACTGTTTGCCATGGCGACAGTTGCTAGGCAACTGGTTGCCATGGCGATGGTTGCTAGGCAACTGGTTGCCATGGCGACGGTTGCTAGGCAACTGGTTGCCATGGTGACGGTTGCTAGGCAACTGGTTGCCATGGCAACGGTTGCTAGGCAACTGGTTGCCATGGCGATGGTTGCTAGGCAACTGGTTGCCATGGCAACGGTTGCTAGGCAACTGGTTGCCATGGCGATGGTTGCTAGGCAACTGGTTGCCATGGCGATGGTTGCCATGGCGACGGTTCCTAGGCAACTGGTTGTCATGGCGATGGTTGCTAGGCAACTGGTTGCTAGGCAACTGGTCGCCATGGCGATGGTTGCCATGGTGACGGTTGCTAGGCAACTGGTTGCCATGGCGACGGTTGCTAGGCAACTGGTTGCCATGGCGATGGTTGCTAGGCAACTGGTTGCCATGGCAATGGTTGCTAGGCAACTGGTTGCCATGGCAATGGTTGCTAGGCAACTGGTTGCCATGGCGATGGTTGCCATTGCGATGGTTGCTAGGCAACTGGTTGCCATGGCGATGGTTGCTAGGCAACTGGTTGCCATGGCGACGGTTGCTAGGCAACTGGTTGCCATGGCGATGGTTGCTAGGCAACTGGTTGCCATGGCGATGGTTGCTAGGCAACTGGTTGCCATGGTGATGGTTGCTAGGCAACTGGTTGCCATGGCGATGGTTGCTTGGCAACTGGTTGCCATAGCGATGGTTGCTAGGCAACTGGTTGCCATGGCGATGGTTGCCATGGCGATGGTTGCTAGGCAACTGGTTGCCATGGCGATGGTTGCTAGGCAACTGGTTGCCATGGTGATGGTTGCTAGGCAACTGGTTGCCATGGCGACGGTTGCTAGGCAACTGGTTGCCATGGCGATGGTTGCTAGGCAACTGGTTGCCATGGCAATGGTTGCTAGGCAACTGGTTGCCATGGCGACGGTTGCTATGCAACTGGTTGCCATGTCGATGGTTACCATGGCGACGGTTGCTAGGCAACTGGTTTGCCATGGCGATGGTTGCTAGGCAACTGGTTGCCATGGTGATGGTTGCCATGGCGATGGTTGCTAGGCAACTGGTTGCCATGGTGATGGTTGCAAGGCAACTGGTTGCCATGGCGATGGTTGCTAGGCAACTGGTTGCCATGGTGATGGTTGCTAGGCAACTGGTTGCCATGGCGATGGTTGCTAGGCAACTGGTTGCCATGGCAATGGTTGCCATGGTGATGGTTGCTAGGCAACTGGTTGCCATGGTGACGGTTGCAAGGCAACTGGTTGCCATGGCGATGGTTGCTATGCAACTGGTTGCCATAGCGACGGTTGCTTGGCAACTGGTTGCCATGGCGACGGTTGCTAGGCAACTGGTTGCCATGGTGATGGTTGCTAGGCAACTGGTTGCCATGGTGACGGTTGCTAGGCAACTGTTTGCCATGGCGATGGTTGCTATGCAACTGGTTGCCATGGCGACGGTTGCTTGGCAACTGGTTGCCATGGCGATGGTTGCTAGGCAACTGGTTGCCATGGTGATGGTTGCTAGGCAACTGGTTGCCATGGCGACAGTTGCTAGTCAACTGGTTGCCATGGCGATGGTTGCTAGGCAACTGGTTGCCATGGCGACGGTTGCTAGGCAACTGGTTGCCATGGCGATGGTTGCTAGGCAACTGGTTGCCATGGCGATGGTTGTTAGGCAACTGGTTTCCATGGCGACGGTTGCTAGGCAACTGGTTGCCATGGCGACGGTTGCTAGGCAACTGGTTGCCATGGCGACGGTTGCTAGGCAACTGGTTGCCATGGCGACGGTTGCTAGGCAACTGGTTGCCATGGCGATGGTTGCTAGGCAACTGGTTGCCATGGCGACGGTTGCTAGGCAACTGGTTTCCATGCCGATGGTTGCTAGGCAACTGGTTGCCATGGCGACGGTTGCTAGGCAACTGGTTGCCATGGCGACGGTTGCTAGGCAACTGGTTGCCATGGCGATGGTTGCCATGGTGACGGTTGCTAGGCAACTGGTTGCCATGGCGACGGTTGCTAGTCAACTGGTTGCCATGGCGATGGTTGCTAGGCAACTGGTTGCCATGGCGAAGGTTGCTAGGCAACTGGTTGCCATGGCGACGGTTGCTAGGCAACTGGTTGCCATGGCGACGGTTGCTAGGCAACTGGTTGCCATGGCGATGGTTGCCATGGTGACGGTTGCTAGGCAACTGGTTGTCATGGCGATGGTTGCTAGGCAACTGGTTGCTAGGCAACTGGTCGCCATGGTGATGGTTGCCATGGCGACGGTTCCTAGGCAACTGGTTGCCATGGCGATGGTTGCTAGGCAACTGGTTGCCATGGCGATGGTTGCCATGGCGACGGTTCCTAGGCAACTGGTTGCCATGGTGACGGTTGCTAGGCAACTGGTTGCCATGGCGATGGTTGCTAGGCAACTGGTTGCCATGGCGATGGTTGCCATGGTGACGGTTGCTAGGCAACTGGTTGTCATGGCGATGGTTGCTAGGCAACTGGTTGCTAGGCAACTGGTCGCCATGGTGATGGTTGCCATGGCGACGGTTCCTAGGCAACTGGTTGCCATGGCGATGGTTGCTAGGCAACTGGTTGCCATGGCGATGGTTGCCATGGCGACGGTTCCTAGGCAACTGGTTGCCATGGTGACGGTTGCTAGGCAACAGGTTGCCATGGCGACGGTTGCTAGGCAACTGGTTGCCATGGCGACGGTTGCTAGGCAACTGGTTGCCATGGCGACGGTTGCTAGGCAACTGGTTGCCATGGCGACGGTTGCTAGGAAACTGGTTGCCATGGTGACGGATGCTAGGCAACTGGTTGCCATGGCGATGGTTGCCATGGCGATGGTTGCCATGGCGATGGTTGCTAGGCAACTGGTTGCCATGGCGATGGTTGCTAGGCAACTGGTTGCCATGGCGACGGTTGCTAGGCAACTGGTTGCCATGGCGATGGTTGCCATGGTGACGGTTGCTAGGCAACTGGTTGCCATGGTGACGGTTGCTAGGCAACTGGTTGCCATGGCGACGGTTGCTAGGCAACTGGTTGCCATGGTGACGGTTGCAAGGCAACTGGTTGCCATGGCGATGGTTGCTATGCAACTGGTTGCCATAGCGACGGTTGCTTGGCAACTGGTTGCCATGGCGACGGTTGCTAGGCAACTGGTTGCCATGGTGATGGTTGCTAGGCAACTGGTTGCCATGGTGACGGTTGCTAGGCAACTGTTTGCCATGGCGATGGTTGCTATGCAACTGGTTGCCATGGCGACGGTTGCTTGGCAACTGGTTGCCATGGCGATGGTTGCTAGGCAACTGGTTGCCATGGTGATGGTTGCTAGGCAACTGGTTGCCAAGGTGATGGTTGCTAGGCAACTGGTTGCCATGGCGACGGTTGCTAGGCAACTGGTTGCCATGGCGACGGTTGCTAGTCAACTGGTTGCCATGGCGATGGTTGCTAGGCAACTGGTTGCCATGGTGAAGGTTGCTAGGCAACTGGTTGCCATGACGAAGGTTGCTAGGCAACTGGTTGCCAAGGTGATGGTTGCTAGGCAACTGGTTGCCATGGCGACGGTTGCTAGGCAACTGGTTGCCATGGCGACGGTTGCTAGGCAACTGGTTGCCATGGCGACGGTTGCTAGGCAACTGGTTGCCATGGTGACGGTTGCTAGGCAACTGGTTGCCATGGCGATGGTTGCTAGGCAACTGGTTGCCATGGCGATGGTTGCTAGGCAACTGGTTGCCATGGCGACGGTTGCTAGGCAACTGGTTGCCATGGCGACGGTTGCTAGGCAACTGGTTGCCATGGCGATGGTTGCCATGGTGACAGTTGCTAGGCAACTGGTTGCCATGGCGACGGTTGCTAGGCAACTGGTTGCCATGGCGATGGTTGCTAGGCAACTGGTTGCCATGGCGATGGTTGCTAGGCAACTGTTTGCCATGGCGACAGTTGCTAGGCAACTGGTTGCCATGGCGATGGTTGCTAGGCAACTGGTTGCCATGGCGACGGTTGCTAGGCAACTGGTTGCCATGGTGACGGTTGCTAGGCAACTGGTTGCCATGGCAACGGTTGCTAGGCAACTGGTTGCCATGGCGATGGTTGCTAGGCAACTGGTTGCCATGGCAACGGTTGCTAGGCAACTGGTTGCCATGGCGATGGTTGCTAGGCAACTGGTTGCCATGGCGATGGTTGCCATGGCGACGGTTCCTAGGCAACTGGTTGTCATGGCGATGGTTGCTAGGCAACTGGTTGCTAGGCAACTGGTCGCCATGGCGATGGTTGCCATGGTGACGGTTGCTAGGCAACTGGTTGCCATGGCGACGGTTGCTAGGCAACTGGTTGCCATGGCGAAGGTTGCTAGGCAACTGGTTGCCATGGCGATGGTTGCTAGGCAACTGGTTGCCATGGCGACGGTTGCTAGGCAACTGGTTGCCATGGCGACGGTTGCTAGGCAACTGGTTGCCATGGCAACGGTTGCTAGGCAACTGGTTGCCATGGCGAAGGTTGCTAGGCAACTGGTTGCCATGGCGAAGGTTGCTAGGCAACTGGTTGCCATGGCGAAGGTTGCTAGGCAACTGGTTGCCAAGGCGACGGTTGCTAGGCAACTGGTTGCCATGGCGACGGTTGCTAGGCAACTGGTTGCCATGGCGACGGTTGCTAGGCAACTGGTTGCCATGGCGACGGTTGCTATGCAACTGGTTGCCATGGCGACGGTTGCAAGGCAACTGGTTGCCATGGCGACGGTTGCTAGTCAACTGGTTGCCATGGCGACGGTTGCTAGGCAACTGGTTGCCATGGCGATGGTTGCTAGGCAACTGGTTGCCATGGCGATGGTTGCCATGGTGACGGTTGCTAGGCAACTGGTTGCCATGGCGACAGTTGCTAGTCAACTGGTTGCCATGGCGATGGTTGCTAGGCAACTGGTTGCCATGGCGAAGGTTGCTAGGCAACTGGTTGCCATGGCGACGGTTGCTAGGCAACTGGTTGCCATGGCGACGGTTGCTAGGCAACTGGTTGCCATGGCGATGGTTGCCATGGTGACGGTTGCTAGGCAACTGGTTGCCATGGCGATGGTTGCTAGGCAACTGGTTGCCATGGCGAAGGTTGCTAGGCAACGGGTTGCCATGGCGACGGTTGCTAGGCAACTGGTTGCCATGGCGATGGTTGCTAGGCAACTGGTTGCCATGGTGACGGTTGCTAGGCAACTGGTTGCCATGGCGACGGTTGCTAGGCAACTGGTTGCCATGGTGATGGTTGCTAGGCAACTGGTTGCCATCGCGATGGTTGCTTGGCAACTGGTTGCCATGGCGACGGTTGCTAGGCAACTGGTTGCCATGGCGATGGTTGCTAGGCAACTGGTTGCCATGGCGATGGTTGCTAGGCAACTGGTTGCCATGGCGATGGTTGCTAGGCAACTGGTTGCCATGGCGACGGTTGCTAGGCAACTGGTTGCCATGGCGACGGTTGCTTGGCAACTGGTTGCCATGGCGATGGTTGCCATGGTGATAATTGCTAGGCAACTGGTTGCCATGGCGATGGTTGCTAGGCAACTGTTTGCCATGGCGACAGTTGCTAGGCAACTGGTTGCCATGGCGATGGTTGCTAGGCAACTGGTTGCCATGGCGACGGTTGCTAGGCAACTGGTTGCCATGGTGACGGTTGCTAGGCAACTGGTTGCCATGGCAACGGTTGCTAGGCAACTGGTTGCCATGGCGATGGTTGCTAGGCAACTGGTTGCCATGGCAACGGTTGCTAGGCAACTGGTTGCCATGGCGATGGTTGCTAGGCAACTGGTTGCCATGGCGATGGTTGCCATGGCGACGGTTCCTAGGCAACTGGTTGTCATGGCGATGGTTGCTAGGCAACTGGTTGCTAGGCAACTGGTCGCCATGGCGATGGTTGCCATGGTGACGGTTGCTAGGCAACTGGTTGCCATGGCGACGGTTGCTAGGCAACTGGTTGCCATGGCGAAGGTTGCTAGGCAACTGGTTGCCATGGCGATGGTTGCTAGGCAACTGGTTGCCATGGCGACGGTTGCTAGGCAACTGGTTGCCATGGCGACGGTTGCTAGGCAACTGGTTGCCATGGCAACGGTTGCTAGGCAACTGGTTGCCATGGCGAAGGTTGCTAGGCAACTGGTTGCCATGGCGAAGGTTGCTAGGCAACTGGTTGCCATGGCGAAGGTTGCTAGGCAACTGGTTGCCAAGGCGACGGTTGCTAGGCAACTGGTTGCCATGGCGACGGTTGCTAGGCAACTGGTTGCCATGGCGACGGTTGCTAGGCAACTGGTTGCCATGGCGACGGTTGCTAGGCAACTGGTTGCCATGGCGACGGTTGCAAGGCAACTGGTTGCCATGGCGACGGTTGCTAGTCAACTGGTTGCCATGGCGACGGTTGCTAGGCAACTGGTTGCCATGGCGATGGTTGCTAGGCAACTGGTTGCCATGGCGATGGTTGCCATGGTGACGGTTGCTAGGCAACTGGTTGCCATGGCGACAGTTGCTAGTCAACTGGTTGCCATGGCGATGGTTGCTAGGCAACTGGTTGCCATGGCGAAGGTTGCTAGGCAACTGGTTGCCATGGCGACGGTTGCTAGGCAACTGGTTGCCATGGCGACGGTTGCTAGGCAACTGGTTGCCATGGCGATGGTTGCCATGGTGACGGTTGCTAGGCCACTGGTTGCCATGGCGATGGTTGCTAGGCAACTGGTTGCCATGGCGAAGGTTGCTAGGCAACGGGTTGCCATGGCGACGGTTGCTAGGCAACTGGTTGCCATGGCGATGGTTGCTAGGCAACTGGTTGCCATGGTGACGGTTGCTAGGCAACTGGTTGCCATGGCGACGGTTGCTAGGCAACTGGTTGCCATGGTGATGGTTGCTAGGCAACTGGTTGCCATGGCGATGGTTGCTTGGCAACTGGTTGCCATGGCGACGGTTGCTAGGCAACTGGTTGCCATGGCGATGGTTGCTAGGCAACTGGTTGCCATGGCGATGGTTGCTAGGCAACTGGTTGCCATGGCGATGGTTGCTAGGCAACTGGTTGCCATGGCGACGGTTGCTAGGCAACTGGTTGCCATGGCGACGGTTGCTTGGCAACTGGTTGCCATGGCGATGGTTGCCATGGTGATAATTGCTAGGCAACTGATTGCCATGGCGACGGTTGCTAGACAACTGGTTGCCATGGCAACGGTTGCTAGGCAACTGGTTGCCATGGCGACGGTTGCTAGGCAACTGGTTGCCATGGCAACGGTTGCTAGGCAACTGGTTGCCATGGCGACGGTTGCTAGGCAACTGGTTGCCATGGCGATGGGTGCTAGGCAACTGGTTGCCATGGCAATGGTTGCTAGGCAACTGGTTGCCATGGCAATGGTTGCTAGGCAACTGGTTGCCATGGCGATGGTTGCCATTGCGATGGTTGCTAGGCAACTGGTTGCCATGGTGATGGTTGCTAGGCAACTGGTTGCCATGGCGACGGTTGCTAGGCAACTGGTTGCCATGGCGACGGTTGCTAGGCAACTGGTTGCCATGGCGACGGTTGCTAGGCAACTGGTTGCCATGGCGACGGTTGCTAGGCAACTGGTTGCCATGGCGATGGTTGCTAGGCAACTGGTTGCCATGGCGATGGTTGCTAGGCAACTGGTTGCCATGGCGATGGTTGCCATGGTGATGGTTGCTAGGCAACTGGTTGCCATGGTGACAGTTACAAGGCAACTGGTTGCCATGGCGACGGTTGCTAGGCAACTGGTTGCCATGGCGACGGTTGCTAGGCAACTGGTTGCCATGGCGACAGTTACTAGGCAACTGGTTGCCATGGCGATGGTTGCTAGGCAACTGGTTGCCATGGCGATGGTTGCCATGGCGACGGTTGCTAGGCAACTGGTTGCCATGGTGATGGTTGCTAGGCAACTTGTTGCCATGGCGACGGTTGCTAGGCAACTGGTTGCCATGGCAATGGTTGCTAGGCAACTGGTTGCCATGGCGATGGTTGCCATGGCGATGGTTGCTAGGCAACTGGTTGCCATGGCGATGGTTGCTAGGCAACTGGTTGCCATGGCGATGGTTGCTAGGCAACTGGTTGCCATGGCGACGGTTGCTAGGCAACTGGTTGCCATGGCGACGGTTGCTAGGCAACTGGTTGCCATGGCGATGGTTGCCATGGTGATAATTGCTAGGCAACTGGTTGCCATGGAGACAGTTGCTAGACAACTGGTTGCCATGGCAATGGTTGCTAGGCAACTGTTTGCCATGGCGACGGTTGCTAGGCAACTGGTTGCCATGGCAACGGTTGCTAGGCAACTGGTTGCCATGGCGACGGTTGCTAGGCAACTGGTTGCCATGGCGATGGTTGCTAGGCAACTGGTTGCCATGGCAATGGTTGCTAGGCAACTGGTTGCCATGGCAATGGTTGCTAGGCAACTGGTTGCCATGGCGATGGTTGCCATTGCGATGGTTGCTAGGCAACTGGTTGCCATGGCGATGGTTGCTAGGCAACTGGTTGCCATGGCGACGGTTGCTAGGCAACTGGTTGCCATGGCGATGGTTGCTAGGCAACTGGTTGCCATGGCGATGGTTGCTAGGCAACTGGTTGCCATGGCGATGGTTGCCATGGTGATGGTTGCCATGGTGATGGTTGCTAGGCAACTGGTTGCCATGGCGACAGTTGCTAGTCAACTGGTTGCCATGGCGATGGTTGCTAGGCAACTGGTTGCCATGGCGAAGGTTGCTAGGCAACTGGTTGCCATGGCGATGGTTGCTAGGCAACTGGTTGCCATGGCGACGGTTGCTAGGCAACTGGTTGCCATGGTGACGGTTGCTAGGCAACTGGTTGCCATGGCGATGGTTGCTAGGCAACTGGTTGCCATGGTGATGGTTGCTAGGCAACTGGTTGCCATGGCGATGGTTGCTTGGCAACTGGTTGCCATAGCGATGGTTGCTAGGCAACTGGTTGCCATGGCGATGGTTGCCATGGCGATGGTTGCTAGGCAACTGGTTGCCATGGCGATGGTTGCTAGGCAACTGGTTGCCATGGTGATGGTTGCTAGGCAACTGGTTGCCATGGCGACGGTTGCTAGGCAACTGGTTGCCATGGCGACGGTTGCTAGGCAACTGGTTGCCATGGCGATGGTTGCCATGGTGATAATTGCTAGGCAACTGGTTGCCATGGTGACGGTTGCTAGACAACTGGTTGCCATGGCAACGGTTGCTAGGCAACTGGTTGCCATGGCGACGGTTGCTAGGCAACTGGTTGCCATGGCGATGGTTGCTAGGCAACTGGTTGCCATGG
The DNA here is from genome assembly GCA_031769625.1 of Taudactylus pleione. Taxonomy (NCBI): domain Eukaryota; kingdom Metazoa; phylum Chordata; class Amphibia; order Anura; family Myobatrachidae; genus Taudactylus; species Taudactylus pleione. The sequence goes on along the minus strand of JAUIMM010000479.1, from coordinate 184,023 downwards.
CAATGGTTGCTAGGCAACTGGTTGCCATGGCGACGGTTGCTATGCAACTGGTTGCCATGTCGATGGTTACCATGGCGACGGTTGCTAGGCAACTGGTTTGCCATGGCGATGGTTGCTAGGCAACTGGTTGCCATGGTGATGGTTGCCATGGCGATGGTTGCTAGGCAACTGGTTGCCATGGTGATGGTTGCAAGGCAACTGGTTGCCATGGCGATGGTTGCTAGGCAACTGGTTGCCATGGTGATGGTTGCTAGGCAACTGGTTGCCATGGCGATGGTTGCTAGGCAACTGGTTGCCATGGCAATGGTTGCCATGGTGATGGTTGCTAGGCAACTGGTTGCCATGGTGACGGTTGCAAGGCAACTGGTTGCCATGGCGATGGTTGCTATGCAACTGGTTGCCATAGCGACGGTTGCTTGGCAACTGGTTGCCATGGCGACGGTTGCTAGGCAACTGGTTGCCATGGTGATGGTTGCTAGGCAACTGGTTGCCATGGTGACGGTTGCTAGGCAACTGTTTGCCATGGCGATGGTTGCTATGCAACTGGTTGCCATGGCGACGGTTGCTTGGCAACTGGTTGCCATGGCGATGGTTGCTAGGCAACTGGTTGCCATGGTGATGGTTGCTAGGCAACTGGTTGCCATGGCGACAGTTGCTAGTCAACTGGTTGCCATGGCGATGGTTGCTAGGCAACTGGTTGCCATGGCGACGGTTGCTAGGCAACTGGTTGCCATGGCGATGGTTGCTAGGCAACTGGTTGCCATGGCGATGGTTGTTAGGCAACTGGTTTCCATGGCGATGGTTGCTAGGCAACTGGTTGCCATGGCGACGGTTGCTAGGCAACTGGTTGCCATGGCGACGGTTGCTAGGCAACTGGTTGCCATGGCGACGGTTGCTAGGCAACTGGTTGCCATGGCGATGGTTGCTAGGCAACTGGTTGCCATGGCGACGGTTGCTAGGCAACTGGTTTCCATGCCGATGGTTGCTAGGCAACTGGTTGCCATGGCGACGGTTGCTAGGCAACTGGTTGCCATGGCGACGGTTGCTAGGCAACTGGTTGCCATGGCGATGGTTGCCATGGTGACGGTTGCTAGGCAACTGGTTGCCATGGCGACGGTTGCTAGTCAACTGGTTGCCATGGCGATGGTTGCTAGGCAACTGGTTGCCATGGCGAAGGTTGCTAGGCAACTGGTTGCCATGGCGACGGTTGCTAGGCAACTGGTTGCCATGGCGACGGTTGCTAGGCAACTGGTTGCCATGGCGATGGTTGCCATGGTGACGGTTGCTAGGCAACTGGTTGTCATGGCGATGGTTGCTAGGCAACTGGTTGCTAGGCAACTGGTCGCCATGGTGATGGTTGCCATGGCGACGGTTCCTAGGCAACTGGTTGCCATGGCGATGGTTGCTAGGCAACTGGTTGCCATGGCGATGGTTGCCATGGCGACGGTTCCTAGGCAACTGGTTGCCATGGTGACGGTTGCTAGGCAACTGGTTGCCATGGCGATGGTTGCTAGGCAACTGGTTGCCATGGCGATGGTTGCCATGGTGACGGTTGCTAGGCAACTGGTTGTCATGGCGATGGTTGCTAGGCAACTGGTTGCTAGGCAACTGGTCGCCATGGTGATGGTTGCCATGGCGACGGTTCCTAGGCAACTGGTTGCCATGGCGATGGTTGCTAGGCAACTGGTTGCCATGGCGATGGTTGCCATGGCGACGGTTCCTAGGCAACTGGTTGCCATGGTGACGGTTGCTAGGCAACAGGTTGCCATGGCGACGGTTGCTAGGCAACTGGTTGCCATGGCGACGGTTGCTAGGCAACTGGTTGCCATGGCGACGGTTGCTAGGCAACTGGTTGCCATGGCGACGGTTGCTAGGAAACTGGTTGCCATGGTGACGGATGCTAGGCAACTGGTTGCCATGGCGATGGTTGCCATGGCGATGGTTGCCATGGCGATGGTTGCTAGGCAACTGGTTGCCATGGCGATGGTTGCTAGGCAACTGGTTGCCATGGCGACGGTTGCTAGGCAACTGGTTGCCATGGCGATGGTTGCCATGGTGACGGTTGCTAGGCAACTGGTTGCCATGGTGACGGTTGCTAGGCAACTGGTTGCCATGGCGACGGTTGCTAGGCAACTGGTTGCCATGGTGACGGTTGCAAGGCAACTGGTTGCCATGGCGATGGTTGCTATGCAACTGGTTGCCATAGCGACGGTTGCTTGGCAACTGGTTGCCATGGCGACGGTTGCTAGGCAACTGGTTGCCATGGTGATGGTTGCTAGGCAACTGGTTGCCATGGTGACGGTTGCTAGGCAACTGTTTGCCATGGCGATGGTTGCTATGCAACTGGTTGCCATGGCGACGGTTGCTTGGCAACTGGTTGCCATGGCGATGGTTGCTAGGCAACTGGTTGCCATGGTGATGGTTGCTAGGCAACTGGTTGCCAAGGTGATGGTTGCTAGGCAACTGGTTGCCATGGCGACGGTTGCTAGGCAACTGGTTGCCATGGCGACGGTTGCTAGTCAACTGGTTGCCATGGCGATGGTTGCTAGGCAACTGGTTGCCATGGTGAAGGTTGCTAGGCAACTGGTTGCCATGACGAAGGTTGCTAGGCAACTGGTTGCCAAGGTGATGGTTGCTAGGCAACTGGTTGCCATGGCGACGGTTGCTAGGCAACTGGTTGCCATGGCGACGGTTGCTAGGCAACTGGTTGCCATGGCGACGGTTGCTAGGCAACTGGTTGCCATGGTGACGGTTGCTAGGCAACTGGTTGCCATGGCGATGGTTGCTAGGCAACTGGTTGCCATGGCGATGGTTGCTAGGCAACTGGTTGCCATGGCGACGGTTGCTAGGCAACTGGTTGCCATGGCGACGGTTGCTAGGCAACTGGTTGCCATGGCGATGGTTGCCATGGTGACAGTTGCTAGGCAACTGGTTGCCATGGCGACGGTTGCTAGGCAACTGGTTGCCATGGCGATGGTTGCTAGGCAACTGGTTGCCATGGCGATGGTTGCTAGGCAACTGTTTGCCATGGCGACAGTTGCTAGGCAACTGGTTGCCATGGCGATGGTTGCTAGGCAACTGGTTGCCATGGCGACGGTTGCTAGGCAACTGGTTGCCATGGTGACGGTTGCTAGGCAACTGGTTGCCATGGCAACGGTTGCTAGGCAACTGGTTGCCATGGCGATGGTTGCTAGGCAACTGGTTGCCATGGCAACGGTTGCTAGGCAACTGGTTGCCATGGCGATGGTTGCTAGGCAACTGGTTGCCATGGCGATGGTTGCCATGGCGACGGTTCCTAGGCAACTGGTTGTCATGGCGATGGTTGCTAGGCAACTGGTTGCTAGGCAACTGGTCGCCATGGCGATGGTTGCCATGGTGACGGTTGCTAGGCAACTGGTTGCCATGGCGACGGTTGCTAGGCAACTGGTTGCCATGGCGAAGGTTGCTAGGCAACTGGTTGCCATGGCGATGGTTGCTAGGCAACTGGTTGCCATGGCGACGGTTGCTAGGCAACTGGTTGCCATGGCGACGGTTGCTAGGCAACTGGTTGCCATGGCAACGGTTGCTAGGCAACTGGTTGCCATGGCGAAGGTTGCTAGGCAACTGGTTGCCATGGCGAAGGTTGCTAGGCAACTGGTTGCCATGGCGAAGGTTGCTAGGCAACTGGTTGCCAAGGCGACGGTTGCTAGGCAACTGGTTGCCATGGCGACGGTTGCTAGGCAACTGGTTGCCATGGCGACGGTTGCTAGGCAACTGGTTGCCATGGCGACGGTTGCTATGCAACTGGTTGCCATGGCGACGGTTGCAAGGCAACTGGTTGCCATGGCGACGGTTGCTAGTCAACTGGTTGCCATGGCGACGGTTGCTAGGCAACTGGTTGCCATGGCGATGGTTGCTAGGCAACTGGTTGCCATGGCGATGGTTGCCATGGTGACGGTTGCTAGGCAACTGGTTGCCATGGCGACAGTTGCTAGTCAACTGGTTGCCATGGCGATGGTTGCTAGGCAACTGGTTGCCATGGCGAAGGTTGCTAGGCAACTGGTTGCCATGGCGACGGTTGCTAGGCAACTGGTTGCCATGGCGACGGTTGCTAGGCAACTGGTTGCCATGGCGATGGTTGCCATGGTGACGGTTGCTAGGCAACTGGTTGCCATGGCGATGGTTGCTAGGCAACTGGTTGCCATGGCGAAGGTTGCTAGGCAACGGGTTGCCATGGCGACGGTTGCTAGGCAACTGGTTGCCATGGCGATGGTTGCTAGGCAACTGGTTGCCATGGTGACGGTTGCTAGGCAACTGGTTGCCATGGCGACGGTTGCTAGGCAACTGGTTGCCATGGTGATGGTTGCTAGGCAACTGGTTGCCATCGCAATGGTTGCTTGGCAACTGGTTGCCATGGCGACGGTTGCTAGGCAACTGGTTGCCATGGCGATGGTTGCTAGGCAACTGGTTGCCATGGCGATGGTTGCTAGGCAACTGGTTGCCATGGCGATGGTTGCTAGGCAACTGGTTGCCATGGCGACGGTTGCTAGGCAACTGGTTGCCATGGCGACGGTTGCTTGGCAACTGGTTGCCATGGCGATGGTTGCCATGGTGATAATTGCTAGGCAACTGGTTGCCATGGCGACGGTTGCTAGACAACTGGTTGCCATGGCAACGGTTGCTAGGCAACTGGTTGCCATGGCGACGGTTGCTAGGCAACTGGTTGCCATGGCAACGGTTGCTAGGCAACTGGTTGCCATGGCGACGGTTGCTAGGCAACTGGTTGCCATGGCGATGGGTGCTAGGCAACTGGTTGCCATGGCAATGGTTGCTAGGCAACTGGTTGCCATGGCAATGGTTGCTAGGCAACTGGTTGCCATGGCGATGGTTGCCATTGCGATGGTTGCTAGGCAACTGGTTGCCATGGCGATGGTTGCTAGGCAACTGGTTGCCATGGCGACGGTTGCTAGGCAACTGGTTGCCATGGCGACGGTTGCTAGGCAACTGGTTGCCATGGCGACGGTTGCTAGGCAACTGGTTGCCATGGCGACGGTTGCTAGGCAACTGGTTGCCATGGCGATGGTTGCTAGGCAACTGGTTGCCATGGCGATGGTTGCTAGGCAACTGGTTGCCATGGCGATGGTTGCCATGGTGATGGTTGCTAGGCAACTGGTTGCCATGGTGACAGTTGCAAGGCAACTGGTTGCCATGGCGACGGTTGCTAGGCAACTGGTTGCCATGGCGATGGTTGCCATGGCGACGGTTGCTAGGCAACTGGTTGCCATGGTGATGGTTGCTAGGCAACTTGTTGCCATGGCGACGGTTGCTAGGCAACTGGTTGCCATGGCAACAGTTGCTAGGCAACTGGTTGCCATGGCGATGGTTGCCATGGCGATGGTTGCTAGGCAACTGGTTGCCATGGCGATGGTTGCTAGGCAACTGGTTGCCATGGCGATGGTTGCTAGGCAACTGGTTGCCATGGCGACGGTTGCTAGGCAACTGGTTGCCATGGCGACGGTTGCTAGGCAACTGGTTGCCATGGCGATGGTTGCCATGGTGATAATTGCTAGGCAACTGGTTGCCATGGAGACAGTTGCTAGACAACTGGTTGCCATGGCAATGGTTGCTAGGCAACTGTTTGCCATGGCGACGGTTGCTAGGCAACTGGTTGCCATGGCAACGGTTGCTAGGCAACTGGTTGCCATGGCGACGGTTGCTAGGCAACTGGTTGCCATGGCGATGGTTGCTAGGCAACTGGTTGCCATGGCAATGGTTGCTAGGCAACTGGTTGCCATGGCAATGGTTGCTAGGCAACTGGTTGCCATGGCGATGGTTGCCATTGCGATGGTTGCTAGGCAACTGGTTGCCATGGCGATGGTTGCTAGGCAACTGGTTGCCATGGCGACGGTTGCTAGGCAACTGGTTGCCATGGCGATGGTTGCTAGGCAACTGGTTGCCATGGCGATGGTTGCTAGGCAACTGGTTGCCATGGCGATGGTTGCCATGGTGATGGTTGCCATGGTGATGGTTGCTAGGCAACTGGTTGCCATGGCGACAGTTGCTAGTCAACTGGTTGCCATGGCGATGGTTGCTAGGCAACTGGTTGCCATGGCGAAGGTTGCTAGGCAACTGGTTGCCATGGCGATGGTTGCTAGGCAACTGGTTGCCATGGCGACGGTTGCTAGGCAACTGGTTGCCATGGTGACGGTTGCTAGGCAACTGGTTGCCATGGCGATGGTTGCTAGGCAACTGGTTGCCATGGTGATGGTTGCTAGGCAACTGGTTGCCATGGCGATGGTTGCTTGGCAACTGGTTGCCATAGCGATGGTTGCTAGGCAACTGGTTGCCATGGCGATGGTTGCCATGGCGATGGTTGCTAGGCAACTGGTTGCCATGGCGATGGTTGCTAGGCAACTGGTTGCCATGGTGATGGTTGCTAGGCAACTGGTTGCCATGGCGACGGTTGCTAGGCAACTGGTTGCCATGGCGACGGTTGCTAGGCAACTGGTTGCCATGGCGATGGTTGCCATGGTGATAATTGCTAGGCAACTGGTTGCCATGGTGACGGTTGCTAGACAACTGGTTGCCATGGCAACGGTTGCTAGGCAACTGGTTGCCATGGCGACGGTTGCTAGGCAACTGGTTGCCATGGCGATGGTTGCTAGGCAACTGGTTGCCATGGCAATGGTTGCTAGGCAACTGGTTGCCATGGCGACGGTTGCTATGCAACTGGTTGCCATGTCGATGGTTACCATGGCGACGGTTGCTAGGCAACTGGTTTGCCATGGCGATGGTTGCTAGGCAACTGGTTGCCATGGTGATGGTTGCCATGGCGATGGTTGCTAGGCAACTGGTTGCCATGGTGATGGTTGCAAGGCAACTGGTTGCCATGGCGATGGTTGCTAGGCAACTGGTTGCCATGGTGATGGTTGCTAGGCAACTGGTTGCCATGGCGATGGTTGCTAGGCAACTGGTTGCCATGGCAATGGTTGCCATGGTGATGGTTGCTAGGCAACTGGTTGCCATGGTGACGGTTGCAAGGCAACTGGTTGCCATGGCGATGGTTGCTATGCAACTGGTTGCCATAGCGACGGTTGCTTGGCAACTGGTTGCCATGGCGACGGTTGCTAGGCAACTGGTTGCCATGGTGATGGTTGCTAGGCAACTGGTTGCCATGGTGACGGTTGCTAGGCAACTGTTTGCCATGGCGATGGTTGCTATGCAACTGGTTGCCATGGCGACGGTTGCTTGGCAACTGGTTGCCATGGCGATGGTTGCTAGGCAACTGGTTGCCATGGTGATGGTTGCTAGGCAACTGTTTGCCATGGCGACAGTTGCTAGTCAACTGGTTGCCATGGTGATGGTTGCTAGGCAACTGGTTGCCATGGCGACGGTTGCTAGGCAACTGGTTGCCATGGCGATGGTTGCTAGGCAACTGGTTGCCATGGCGATGGTTGTTAGGCAACTGGTTTCCATGGCGATGGTTGCTAGGCAACTGGTTGCCATGGCGACGGTTGCTAGGCAACTGGTTGCCATGGCGACGGTTGCTAGGCAACTGGTTGCCATGGCGACGGTTGCTAGGCAACTGGTTGCCATGGCGATGGTTGCTAGGCAACTGGTTGCCATGGCGACGGTTGCTAGGCAACTGGTTTCCATGCCGATGGTTGCTAGGCAACTGGTTGCCATGGCGACGGTTGCTAGGCAACTGGTTGCCATGGCGACGGTTGCTAGGCAACTGGTTGCCATGGCGATGGTTGCCATGGTGACGGTTGCTAGGCAACTGGTTGCCATGGCGACGGTTGCTAGTCAACTGGTTGCCATGGCGATGGTTGCTAGGCAACTGGTTGCCATGGCGAAGGTTGCTAGGCAACTGGTTGCCATGGCGACGGTTGCTAGGCAACTGGTTGCCATGGCGACGGTTGCTAGGCAACTGGTTGCCATGGTGATGGTTGCTAGGCAACTGGTTGCCATGGCGACGGTTGCTAGGCAACTGGTTGCCATGGTGATGGTTGCTAGGCAACTGGTTGCCATGGCGATGGTTGCTAGGCAACTGGTTGCCATGGCGATGGTTGCTAGGCAACTGGTTGCCATGGCGATGGTTGCCATGGTGACGGTTGCTAGGCAACTGGTTGTCATGGCGATGGTTGCTAGGCAACTGGTTGCTAGGCAACTGGTCGCCATGGTGATGGTTGCCATGGCGACGGTTCCTAGGCAACTGGTTGCCATGGCGATGGTTGCTAGGCAACTGGTTGCCATGGCGATGGTTGCCATGGCGACGGTTCCTAGGCAACTGGTTGCCATGGTGACGGTTGCTAGGCAACTGGTTGCCATGGCGATGGTTGCTAGGCAACTGGTTGCCATGGCGATGGTTGCCATGGTGACGGTTGCTAGGCAACTGGTTGTCATGGCGATGGTTGCTAGGCAACTGGTTGCTAGGCAACTGGTCGCCATGGTGATGGTTGCCATGGCGACGGTTCCTAGGCAACTGGTTGCCATGGCGATGGTTGCTAGGCAACTGGTTGCCATGGCGATGGTTGCCATGGCGACGGTTCCTAGGCAACTGGTTGCCATGGTGACGGTTGCTAGGCAACAGGTTGCCATGGCGACGGTTGCTAGGCAACTGGTTGCCATGGCGACGGTTGCTAGGCAACTGGTTGCCATGGCGACGGTTGCTAGGCAACTGGTTGCCATGGCGACGGTTGCTAGGAAACTGGTTGCCATGGTGACGGATGCTAGGCAACTGGTTGCCATGGCGATGGTTGCCATGGCGATGGTTGCCATGGCGATGGTTGCTAGGCAACTGGTTGCCATGGCGATGGTTGCTAGGCAACTGGTTGCCATGGCGACGGTTGCTAGGCAACTGGTTGCCATGGCGATGGTTGCCATGGTGACGGTTGCTAGGCAACTGGTTGCCATGGTGACGGTTGCTAGGCAACTGGTTGCCATGGCGACGGTTGCTAGGCAACTGGTTGCCATGGTGACGGTTGCAAGGCAACTGGTTGCCATGGCGCTGGTTGCTATGCAACTGGTTGCCATAGCGACGGTTGCTTGGCAACTGGTTGCCATGGCGACGGTTGCTAGGCAACTGGTTGCCATGGTGATGGTTGCTAGGCAACTGGTTGCCATGGCGATGGTTGCTAGGCAACTGGTTGCCATGGCGATGGTTGCTAGGCAACTGGTTGCCATGGCGACGGTTGCTAGGCAACTGGTTGCCATGGCGATGGTTTCCATGGTGACGGTTGCTAGGCAACTGGTTGCCATGGCGACGGTTGCTAGTCAACTGGTTGCCATGGCGATGGTTGCTAGGCAACTGGTTGCCATGGCGAAGGTTGCTAGGCAACTGGTTGCCATGGCGACGGTTGCTAGGCAACTGGTTGCCATGGCGACGGTTGCTAGGCAACTGGTTGCCATGGTGATGGTTGCTAGGCAACTGGTTGCCATGGCGATGGTTGCTAGGCAACTGGTTGCCATGGCGATGGTTGCTAGGCAACTGGTTGCCATGGCGACGGTTGCTAGGCAACTGGTTGCCATGGCGACGGTTGCTAGGCAACTGGTTGCCATGGCGACGGTAGCTAGGCAACTGGTTGCCATGGCGATGGTTGCTAGGCAACTGGTTGCCATGGCGACAGTTGCTAGGCAACTGGTTGCCATGGTGATGGTTGCTAGGCAACTGGTTGCCATGGCGACGGTTGCTAGGCAACTGGTTGCCATGGCGACGGTTGCTAGGCAACTGGTTGCCATGGCGATGGTTGCTAGGCAACTGGTTGCCATGGTGACGGTTGCTAGGCAACTGGTTGCCATGGCGACGGTTGCTAGGCAACTGGTTGCCATGGCGATGGTTGCTAGGCAACTGGTTGCCATGGCGATGGTTGCTAGGCAACTGGTTTCCATGCCGATGGTTGCTAGGCAACTGGTTGCCATGGCGACGGTTGCTAGGCAACTGGTTGCCATGGCGACGGTTGCTAGGCAACTGGTTGCCATGGCGATGGTTGCCATGGTGACGGTTGCTAGGCAACTGGTTGCCATGGCGACGGTTGCTAGTCAACTGGTTGCCATGGCGATGGTTGCTAGGCAACTGGTTGCCATGGCGAAGGTTGCTAGGCAACTGGTTGCCATGGCGACGGTTGCTAGGCAACTGGTTGCCATGGCGACGGTTGCTAGGCAACTGGTTGCCATGGTGATGGTTGCTAGGCAACTGGTTGCCATGGTGACGGTTGCTAGGCAACTGGTTGCCATGGTGATGGTTGCTAGGCAACTGGTTGCCATGGCGATGGTTGCTAGGCAACTGGTTGCCATGGCGATGGTTGCTAGGCAACTGGTTGCCATGGCGATGGTTGCCATGGTGACGGTTGCTAGGCAACTGGTTGTCATGGCGATGGTTGCTAGGCAACTGGTTGCTAGGCAACTGGTCGCCATGGTGATGGTTGCCATGGCGACGGTTCCTAGGCAACTGGTTGCCATGGCGATGGTTGCTAGGCAACTGGTTGCCATGGCGATGGTTGCTAGGCAACTGGTTGCCATGGCGATGGTTGCCATGGCGACGGTTCCTAGGCAACTGGTTGCCATGGTGACGGTTGCTAGGCAACTGGTTGCCATGGTGACAGTTGCTAGGCAACTGGTTGCCATGGCGAAGGTTGCTAGGCAACTGGTTGCCATGGTGACGGTTGCTAGGCAACTGGTTGCCATGGCGACGGTTGCTAGGCAACTGGTTGCCATGGCGACGGTTGCTAGGCAACTGGTTGCCATGGCGACGGTTGCTAGGCAACTGGTTGCCATGGCGACGGTTGCTAGGCAACTGGTTGCCATGGTGACGGATGCTAGGCAACTGTTTGCCATGGCGATGGTTGCCATGGCGATGGTTGCCATGGCGATGGTTGCTAGGCAACTGGTTGCCATGGCGATGGTTGCTAGGCAACTGGTTGCCATGGCGACGGTTGCTAGGCAACTGGTTGCCATGGCGATGGTTGCCATGGTGACGGTTGCTAGGCAACTGGTTGCCATGGCGATGGTTGCTAGGCAACTGGTTGCCATGGCGAAGGTTGCTAGGCAACTGGTTGCCATGGTGACGGTTGCTAGGCAACTGGTTGCCATGGCGACGGTTGCTAGGCAACTGGTTGCCATGGCGATGGTTGCTAGGCAACTGGTTGCCATGGCGACGGTTGCTAGGCAACTGGTTGCCTTGGCGATGGTTGCCATGGTGACGGTTGCTATTCAACTGGTTGCCATGGCGACGGTTGCTAGTCAACTGGTTGCCATGGCGATGGTTGCTAGGCAACTGGTTGCCATGGCGAAGGTTGCTAGGCAACTGGTTGCCATGGCGACGGTTGCTAGGCAACTGGTTGCCATGGCGACGGTTGCTAGTCAACTGGTTGCCATGGCGATGGTTGCTAGGCAACTGGTTGCCATGGCGAAGGTTGCTAGGCAACTGGTTGCCATGACGAAGGTTGCTAGGCAACTGGTTGCCAAGGTGACGGTTGCTAGGCAACTGGTTGCCATGGCGACGGTTGCTAGGCAACTGGTTGCCATGGCGACGGTTGCTAGGCAACTGGTTGCCATGGCGACGGTTGCTAGGCAACTGGTTGCCATGGCGACGGTTGCTAGGCAACTGGTTGCCATGGCGACGGTTGCTAGGCAACTGGTTGCCATGGCGACGGTTGCTAGGCAACTGGTTGCCATGGCGACGGTTGCTAGGCAACTGGTTGCCATGGCGATGGTTGCCATGGTGACGGTTGCTAGGCAACTGGTTGCCATGGCGACGGTTGCTAGGCAACTGGTTGCCATGGCGATGGTTGCTAGGCAACTGGTTGCCATGGCGACGGTTGCTAGGCAACTGGTTGCCATGGCGATGGTTGCCATGGTGACGGTTGCTAGGCAACTGGTTGCCATGGCGACGGTTGCTAGTCAACTGGTTGCCATGGCGATGGTTGCTAGGCAACTGGTTGCCATGGCGAAGGTTGCTAGGCAACTGGTTGCCATGGCGACGGTTGCTAGGCAACTGGTTGCCATGGCGACGGTTGCTAGTCAACTGGTTGCCATGGCGATGGTTGCTAGGCAACTGGTTGCCATGGCGAAGGTTGCTAGGCAACTGGTTGCCATGGCGAAGGTTGCTAGGCAACTGGTTGCCATGGCGAAGGTTGCTAGGCAACTGGTTGCCAAGGCGACGGTTGCTAGGCAACTGGTTGCCATGGCGACGGTTGCTAGGCAACTGGTTGCCATGGCGACGGTTGCTAGGCAACTGGTTGCCATGGCGACGGTTGCTAGGCAACTGGTTGCCATGGCGACGGTTGCTAGTCAACTGGTTGCCATGGCGACGGTTGCTAGGCAACTGGTTGCCATGGCGATGGTTGCTAGGCAACTGGTTGCCATGGCGATGGTTGCCATGGTGACGGTTGCTAGGCAACTGGTTGCCATGGCGACGGTTGCTAGTCAACTGGTTGCCATGGCGATGGTTGCTAGGCAACTGGTTGCCATGGCGAAGGTTGCTAGGCAACTGGTTGCCATGGCGACGGTTGCTAGGCAACTGGTTGCCATGGCGACGGTTGCTAGTCAACTGGTTGCCATGGCGATGGTTGCTAGGCAACTGGTTGCCATGGCGACGGTTGCTAGGCAACTGGTTGCCATGGCGACGGTTGCAAGGCAACTGGTTGCCATGGCGACGGTTGCTAGGCAACTGGTTGCCATGGCGATGGTTGCCATGGCGCCGGTTACTAGGCAACTGGTTGCCATGGTGACAGTTGATAGGCAACTGGTTGCCATGGCGACGGTTGCTAGGCAACTGGTTGCCATGGCGACGGTTGCAAGGCAACTGGTTGCCATGGTGACGGTTGCTAGGCAACTGGTTGCCATGGCGACGGTTGCTAGGCAACTGGTTGCCATGGCGACAGTTGCCATGGCGACGGTTGCTAGGCAACTGGTTGCCATGGCGATGGTTGCTAGGCAACTGGTTGCCATGGCGACGGTTGCTAGGCAACTGGTTGCCATGGCGACGGTTGCTAGGCAACTGGTTGCCATGGCGATGGTTGCTAGGCAACTGGTTGCCATGGCGATGGTTGCTAGGCAACTGGTTGCCATGGCGACAGTTGCCATGGCGATGGTTGCTAGGCAACTGGTTGCCATGGCGACGGTTGCTAGGCAACTGGTTGCCATGGTGACGGTTGCTAGGCAACTGGTTGCCATGGCAACGGTTGCTAAGCAACTGGTTGCCATGGCGATGGTTGCTAGGCAACTGGTTGCCATGGCGATGGTTGCCATGGCGACGGTTCCTAGGCAACTGGTTGTCATGGCGATGGTTGCTAGGCAACTGGTCGCCATGGCGATGGTTGCCATGGTGACGGTTGCTAGGCAACTGGTTGCCATGGCGACGGTTGCTAGGCAACTGGTTGCCATGGCGAAGGTTGCTAGGCAACTGGTTGCCATGGCGATGGTTGCTAGGCAACTGGTTGCCATGGCGACGGTTGCTAGGCAACTGGTTGCCATGGCGACGGTTGCTAGGCAACTGGTTGCCATGGCGACGGTTGCTAGGCAACTGGTTGCCATGGTGATGGATGCTAGGCAACTGGTTGCCATGGCGATGGTTGCCATGGCGATGGTTGCCATGGCGATGGTTGCTAGGCAACTGGTTGCCATGGCGACGGTTGCTAGACAACTGGTTGCCATGGCGACGGTTGCTAGTCAACTGGTTGCCATGGCGATGGTTGCTAGGCAACTGGTTGCCATGGCGACGGTTGCTAGGCAACTGGTTGCCATGGCGACGGTTGCAAGGCAACTGGTTGCCATGGCGACGGTTGCTAGGCAACTGGTTGCCATGGCGATGGTTGCCATGGCGCCGGTTACTAGGCAACTGGTTGCCATGGTGACAGTTGATAGGCAACTGGTTGCCATGGCGATGGTTGCTAGGCAACTGGTTGCCATGGCGACGGTTGCAAGGCAACTGGTTGCCATGGCGACGGTTGCTAGGCAACTGGTTGCCATGGCGACGGTTGCTAGGCAACTGGTTGCCATGGCGACGGTTGCTAGGCAACTGGTTGCCATGGCGACAGTTGCCATGGCGACGGTTGCTAGGCAACTGGTTGCCATGGCGATGGTTGCTAGGCAACTGGTTGCCATGGCGACGGTTGCTAGGCAACTGGTTGCCATGGCGACGGTTGCTAGGCAACTGGTTGCCATGGCGACGGTTGCTAGGCAACTGGTTGCCATGGCGATGGTTGCTCGTCAACTGGTTGCCATGGCGATGGTTGCTAGGCAACTGGTTGCCATGGCGAAGGTTGCCATGGCGATGGTTGCCATGGTGATGGTTGCTAGGCAACTGGTTGCCATGGCGACGGTTGCTAGGCAACTGGTTGCCATGGTGATGGTTGCTAGGCAACTGGTTGCCATGGCGACGGTTGCTAGGCAACTGGTTGCCATGGTGATGGTTGCTAGGCAACTGGTTGCCATGGCGATGGTTGCTAGGCAACTGGTTGCCATGGTGATGGTTGCTAGGCAACTGGTTGCCATGGCGATGGTTGCCATGGTGACGGTTGCTAGGCAACTGGTTGTCATGGCGATGGTTGCTAGGCAACTGGTTGCTAGGCAACTGGTCGCCATGGTGATGGTTGCCATGGCGACGGTTCCTAGGCAACTGGTTGCCATGGCGATGGTTGCTAGGCAACTGGTTGCCATGGCGATGGTTGCTAGGCAACTGGTTGCCATGGCGATGGTTGCCATGGCGACGGTTCCTAGGCAACTGGTTGCCATGGTGACGGTTGCTAGGCAACTGGTTGCCATGGTGACGGTTGCTAGGCAACTGGTTGCCATGGCGAAGGTTGCTAGGCAACTGGTTGCCATGGTGACGGTTGCTAAGCAACTGGTTGCCATGGCGACGGTTGCTAGGCAACTGGTTGCCATGGCGACGGTTGCTAGGCAACTGGTTGCCATGGCGACGGTTGCTAGGCAACTGGTTGCCATGGCGACGGTTGCTAGGCAACTGGTTGCCATGGTGACGGATGCTAGGCAACTGTTTGCCATGGCGATGGTTGCCATGGCGATGGTTGCCATGGCGATGGTTGCTAGGCAACTGGTTGCCTTGGCGATGGTTGCCATGGTGACGGTTGCTAGGCAACTGGTTGCCATGGCGACGGTTGCTAGTCAACTGGTTGCCATGGCGACGGTTGCTAGGCAACTGGTTGCCATGGCGACGGTTGCTAGTCAACTGGTTGCCATGGCGATGGTTGCTAGGCAACTGGTTGCCATGGTGAAGGTTGCTAGGCAACTGGTTGCCATGACGAAGGTTGCTAGGCAACTGGTTGCCAAGGTGATGGTTGCTAGGCAACTGGTTGCCATGGCGACAGTTGCCATGGCGATGGTTGCTAGGCAACTGGTTGCCATGGCGACGGTTGCTAGGCAACTGGTTGCCATGGTGACGGTTGCTAGGCAACTGGTTGCCATGGCAACGGTTGCTAAGCAACTGGTTGCCATGGCGATGGTTGCTAGGCAACTGGTTGCCATGGCGATGGTTGCCATGGCGACGGTTCCTAGGCAACTGGTTGTCATGGCGATGGTTGCTAGGCAACTGGTCGCCATGGCGATGGTTGCCATGGTGACGGTTGCTAGGCAACTGGTTGCCATGGCGACGGTTGCTAGGCAACTGGTTGCCATGGCGAAGGTTGCTAGGCAACTGGTTGCCATGGCGATGGTTGCTAGGCAACTGGTTGCCATGGCGACGGTTGCTAGGCAACTGGTTGCCATGGCGACGGTTGCTAGGCAACTGGTTGCCATGGCGACGGTTGCTAGGCAACTGGTTGCCATGGTGATGGATGCTAGGCAACTGGTTGCCATGGCGATGGTTGCCATGGCGATGGTTGCCATGGCGATGGTTGCTAGGCAACTGGTTGCCATGGCGACGGTTGCTAGACAACTGGTTGCCATGGCGACGGTTGCTAGTCAACTGGTTGCCATGGCGATGGTTGCTAGGCAACTGGTTGCCATGGCGACGGTTGCTAGGCAACTGGTTGCCATGGCGACGGTTGCAAGGCAACTGGTTGCCATGGCGACGGTTGCTAGGCAACTGGTTGCCATGGCGATGGTTGCCATGGCGCCGGTTACTAGGCAACTGGTTGCCATGGTGACAGTTGATAGGCAACTGGTTGCCATGGCGATGGTTGCTAGGCAACTGGTTGCCATGGCGACGGTTGCAAGGCAACTGGTTGCCATGGCGACGGTTGCTAGGCAACTGGTTGCCATGGCGACGGTTGCTAGGCAACTGGTTGCCATGGCGACGGTTGCTAGGCAACTGGTTGCCATGGCGACAGTTGCCATGGCGACGGTTGCTAGGCAACTGGTTGCCATGGCGATGGTTGCTAGGCAACTGGTTGCCATGGCGACGGTTGCTAGGCAACTGGTTGCCATGGCGACGGTTGCTAGGCAACTGGTTGCCATGGCGATGGTTGCTAGGCAACTGGTTGCCATGGCGATGGTTGCTCGTCAACTGGTTGCCATGGCGATGGTTGCTAGGCAACTGGTTGCCATGGCGAAGGTTGCCATGGCGATGGTTGCCATGGTGATGGTTGCTAGGCAACTGGTTGCCATGGCGACGGTTGCTAGGCAACTGGTTGCCATGGTGATGGTTGCTAGGCAACTGGTTGCCATGGCGACGGTTGCTAGGCAACTGGTTGCCATGGTGATGGTTGCTAGGCAACTGGTTGCCATGGCGATGGTTGCTAGGCAACTGGTTGCCATGGTGATGGTTGCTAGGCAACTGGTTGCCATGGCGATGGTTGCCATGGTGACGGTTGCTAGGCAACTGGTTGTCATGGCGATGGTTGCTAGGCAACTGGTTGCTAGGCAACTGGTCGCCATGGTGATGGTTGCCATGGCGACGGTTCCTAGGCAACTGGTTGCCATGGCGATGGTTGCTAGGCAACTGGTTGCCATGGCGATGGTTGCTAGGCAACTGGTTGCCATGGCGATGGTTGCCATGGCGACGGTTCCTAGGCAACTGGTTGCCATGGTGACGGTTGCTAGGCAACTGGTTGCCATGGTGACGGTTGCTAGGCAACTGGTTGCCATGGCGAAGGTTGCTAGGCAACTGGTTGCCATGGTGACGGTTGCTAAGCAACTGGTTGCCATGGCGACGGTTGCTAGGCAACTGGTTGCCATGGCGACAGTTGCCATGGCGACGGTTGCTAGGCAACTGGTTGCCATGGCGATGGTTGCTAGGCAACTGGTTGCCATGGCGACGGTTGCTAGGCAACTGGTTGCCATGGCGACGGTTGCTAGGCAACTGGTTGCCATGGCGATGGTTGCTAGGCAACTGGTTGCCATGGCGATGGTTGCTCGTCAACTGGTTGCCATGGTGATGGATGCTAGGCAACTGGTTGCCATGGCGATGGTTGCCATGGCGATGGTTGCCATGGCGATGGTTGCTAGGCAACTGGTTGCCATGGCGACGGTTGCTAGACAACTGGTTGCCATGGCGACGGTTGCTAGTCAACTGGTTGCCATGGCGATGGTTGCTAGGCAACTGGTTGCCATGGCGACGGTTGCTAGGCAACTGGTTGCCATGGCGACGGTTGCAAGGCAACTGGTTGCCATGGCGACGGTTGCTAGGCAACTGGTTGCCATGGCGATGGTTGCCATGGCGCCGGTTACTAGGCAACTGGTTGCCATGGTGACAGTTGATAGGCAACTGGTTGCCATGGCGATGGTTGCTAGGCAACTGGTTGCCATGGCGACGGTTGCAAGGCAACTGGTTGCCATGGCGACGGTTGCTAGGCAACTGGTTGCCATGGCGACGGTTGCTAGGCAACTGGTTGCCATGGCGACGGTTGCTAGGCAACTGGTTGCCATGGCGACAGTTGCCATGGCGACGGTTGCTAGGCAACTGGTTGCCATGGCGATGGTTGCTAGGCAACTGGTTGCCATGGCGACGGTTGCTAGGCAACTGGTTGCCATGGCGACGGTTGCTAGGCAACTGGTTGCCATGGCGATGGTTGCTAGGCAACTGGTTGCCATGGCGATGGTTGCTCGTCAACTGGTTGCCATGGCGATGGTTGCTAGGCAACTGGTTGCCATGGCGAAGGTTGCCATGGCGATGGTTGCCATGGTGATGGTTGCTAGGCAACTGGTTGCCATGGCGACGGTTGCTAGGCAACTGGTTGCCATGGTGATGGTTGCTAGGCAACTGGTTGCCATGGCGACGGTTGCTAGGCAACTGGTTGCCATGGTGATGGTTGCTAGGCAACTGGTTGCCATGGCGATGGTTGCTAGGCAACTGGTTGCCATGGTGATGGTTGCTAGGCAACTGGTTGCCATGGCGATGGTTGCCATGGTGACGGTTGCTAGGCAACTGGTTGTCATGGCGATGGTTGCTAGGCAACTGGTTGCTAGGCAACTGGTCGCCATGGTGATGGTTGCCATGGCGACGGTTCCTAGGCAACTGGTTGCCATGGCGATGGTTGCTAGGCAACTGGTTGCCATGGCGATGGTTGCTAGGCAACTGGTTGCCATGGCGATGGTTGCCATGGCGACGGTTCCTAGGCAACTGGTTGCCATGGTGACGGTTGCTAGGCAACTGGTTGCCATGGTGACGGTTGCTAGGCAACTGGTTGCCATGGCGAAGGTTGCTAGGCAACTGGTTGCCATGGTGACGGTTGCTAAGCAACTGGTTGCCATGGCGACGGTTGCTAGGCAACTGGTTGCCATGGCGACGGTTGCTAGGCAACTGGTTGCCATGGCGACGGTTGCTAGGCAACTGGTTGCCATGGCGACGGTTGCTAGGCAACTGGTTGCCATGGTGACGGATGCTAGGCAACTGTTTGCCATGGCGATGGTTGCCATGGCGATGGTTGCCATGGCGATGGTTGCTAGGCAACTGGTTGCCTTGGCGATGGTTGCCATGGTGACGGTTGCTAGGCAACTGGTTGCCATGGCGACGGTTGCTAGTCAACTGGTTGCCATGGCGATGGTTGCTAGGCAACTGGTTGCCATGGCGAAGGTTGCTAGGCAACTGGTTGCCATGGCGACGGTTGCTAGGCAACTGGTTGCCATGGCGACGGTTGCTAGTCAACTGGTTGCCATGGCGATGGTTGCTAGGCAACTGGTTGCCATGGTGAAGGTTGCTAGGCAACTGGTTGCCATGACGAAGGTTGCTAGGCAACTGGTTGCCAAGGTGATGGTTGCTAGGCAACTGGTTGCCATGGCGACGGTTGCTAGGCAACTGGTTGCCATGGCGACGG
Source organism: Taudactylus pleione (assembly GCA_031769625.1). Lineage (NCBI taxonomy): Eukaryota > Metazoa > Chordata > Amphibia > Anura > Myobatrachidae > Taudactylus > Taudactylus pleione. The sequence goes on along the minus strand of JAUIMM010000479.1, from coordinate 164,830 downwards.
TTGCTAGGCAACTGGTTGCCATGGCGACGGTTGCTAGGCAACTGGTTGCCATGGTGACGGTTGCTAGGCAACTGGTTGCCATGGTGACGGTTGCTAGGCAACTGGTTGCCATGGCGATGGTTGCTAGGCAACTGGTTGCCATGGCGATGGTTGCTAGGCAACTGGTTGCCATGGCGACGGTTGCTAGGCAACTGGTTGCCATGGCGACGGTTGCTAGGCAACTGGTTGCCATGGCGATGGTTGCCATGGTGACGGTTGCTAGGCAACTGGTTGCCATGGCGACGGTTGCTAGGCAACTGGTTGCCATGGCGATGGTTGCTAGGCAACTGGTTGCCATGGCGATGGTTGCTAGGCAACTGTTTGCCATGGCGACAGTTGCTAGGCAACTGGTTGCCATGGCGATGGTTGCTAGGCAACTGGTTGCCATGGCGACGGTTGCTAGGCAACTGGTTGCCATGGTGACGGTTGCTAGGCAACTGGTTGCCATGGCAACGGTTGCTAGGCAACTGGTTGCCATGGCAATGGTTGCTAGGCAACTGGTTGCCATGGCAACGGTTGCTAGGCAACTGGTTGCCATGGCGATGGTTGCTAGGCAACTGGTTGCCATGGCGATGGTTGCCATGGCGACGGTTCCTAGGCAACTGGTTGTCATGGCGATGGTTGCTAGGCAACTGGTTGCTAGGCAACTGGTCGCCATGGCGATGGTTGCCATGGTGACGGTTGCTAGGCAACTGGTTGCCATGGCGACGGTTGCTAGGCAACTGGTTGCCATGGCGAAGGTTGCTAGGCAACTGGTTGCCATGGCGATGGTTGCTAGGCAACTGGTTGCCATGGCGACGGTTGCTAGGCAACTGGTTGCCATGGCGACGGTTGCTAGGCAACTGGTTGCCATGGCAACGGTTGCTAGGCAACTGGTTGCCATGGCGAAGGTTGCTAGGCAACTGGTTGCCATGGCGAAGGTTGCTAGGCAACTGGTTGCCATGGCGAAGGTTGCTAGGCAACTGGTTGCCAAGGCGACGGTTGCTAGGCAACTGGTTGCCATGGCGACGGTTGCTAGGCAACTGGTTGCCATGGCGACGGTTGCTAGGCAACTGGTTGCCATGGCGACGGTTGCTATGCAACTGGTTGCCATGGCGACGGTTGCAAGGCAACTGGTTGCCATGGCGACGGTTGCTAGTCAACTGGTTGCCATGGCGACGGTTGCTAGGCAACTGGTTGCCATGGCGATGGTTGCTAGGCAACTGGTTGCCATGGCGATGGTTGCCATGGTGACGGTTGCTAGGCAACTGGTTGCCATGGCGACAGTTGCTAGTCAACTGGTTGCCATGGCGATGGTTGCTAGGCAACTGGTTGCCATGGCGAAGGTTGCTAGGCAACTGGTTGCCATGGCGACGGTTGCTAGGCAACTGGTTGCCATGGCGACGGTTGCTAGTCAACTGGTTGCCATGGCGATGGTTGCTAGGCAACTGGTTGCCATGGCGACGGTTGCTAGGCAACTGGTTGCCATGGCGACGGTTGCAAGGCAACTGGTTGCCATGGCGACGGTTGCTAGGCAACTGGTTGCCATGGCGATGGTTGCCATGGCGCCGGTTACTAGGCAACTGGTTGCCATGGTGACAGTTGATAGGCAACTGGTTGCCATGGCGACGGTTGCTAGGCAACTGGTTGCCATGGCGACGGTTGCAAGGCAACTGGTTGCCATGGCGACGGTTGCTAGGCAACTGGTTGCCATGACGACAGTTGCTAGGCAACTGGTTGCCATGGCGACAGTTGCCATGGCGACGGTTGCTAGGCAACTGGTTGCCATGGCGATGGTTGCTAGGCAACTGGTTGCCATGGCGACGGTTGCTAGGCAACTGGTTGCCATGGCGATGGTTGCTAGGCAACTGGTTGCCATGGCGATGGTTGCTAGGCAACTGGTTGCCATGGCGACAGTTGCCATGGCGATGGTTGCTAGGCAACTGGTTGCCATGGCGACGGTTGCTAGGCAACTGGTTGCCATGGTGACGGTTGCTAGGCAACTGGTTGCCATGGCGACGGTTGCTAGGCAACTGGTTGCCATGGCGATGGTTGCTAGGCAACTGGTTGCCATGGCGATGGTTGCCATGGCGACGGTTCCTAGGCAACTGGTTGTCATGGCGATGGTTGCTAGGCAACTGGGTGCTAGGCAACTGGTCGCCATGGCGATGGTTGCCATGGTGACGGTTGCTAGGCAACTGGTTGCCATGGCGACGGTTGCTAGGCAACTGGTTGCCATGGCGATGGTTGCTAGGCAACTGGTTGCCATGGCGATGGTTGCTAGGCAACTGGTTGCCATGGCGACGGTTGCTAGGCAACTGGTTGCCATGGCAACGGTTGCTAGGCAACTGGTTGCCATGGTGACGGATGCTAGGCAACTGGTTGCCATGGCGATGGTTGCCATGGCGATGGTTGCCATGGCGATGGTTGCTAGGCAACTGGTTGCCATGGCGACGGTTGCTAGGCAACTGGTTGCCATGGCGACGGTTGCTAGGCAACTGGTTGCCATGGCGATGGTTGCTAGGCAACTGGTTGCCATGGCGATGGTTGCTAGGCAACTGGTTGCCATGGCGATGGTTGCTAGGCAACTGGTTGCCATGGCAACGGTTGCTAGGCAACTGGTTGCCATGGCGATGGTTGCTAGGCAACTGGTTGCCATGGCGATGGTTGCCATGGCGACGGTTCCTAGGCAACTGGTTGTCATGGCGATGGTTGCTAGGCAACTGGTTGCTAGGCAACTGGTCGCCATGGCGATGGTTGCCATGGTGACGGTTGCTAGGCAACTGGTTGCCATGGCGACGGTTGCTAGGCAACTGGTTGCCATGGCGAAGGTTGCTAGGCAACTGGTTGCCATGGCGATGGTTGCTAGGCAACTGGTTGCCATGGCGACGGTTGCTAGGCAACTGGTTGCCATGGCTACGGTTGCTAGGCAACTGGTTGCCATGGCGACGGTTGCTAGGCAACTGGTTGCCATGGCGACGGTTGCTAGGCAACTGGTTGCCATGGCGACGGTTGCTAGGCAACTGGTTGCCATGGTGACGGATGCTAGGCAACTGGTTGCCATGGCGATGGTTGCCATGGCGATGGTTGCCATGGCGATGGTTGCTAGGCAACTGGTTGCCATGGCGATGGTTGCTAGGCAACTGGTTGCCATGGCGACGGTTGCTAGGCAACTGGTTGCCATGGCGATGGTTGCCATGGTGACGGTTGCTAGGCAACTGGTTGCCATGGCGATGGTTGCTAGGCAACTGGTTGCCATGGCGAAGGTTGCTAGGCAACTGGTTGCCATGGCGACGGTTGCTAGGCAACTGGTTGCCATGGCGACGGTTGCTAGGCAACTGGTTGCCATGGCGACGGTTGCTAGGCAACTGGTTGCCATGGCGACAGTTGCTAGGCAACTGGTTGCCATGGCGATGGTTGCCATGGTGACGGTTGCTAGGCAACTGGTTGCCATGGCGATGGTTGCTAGGCAACTGGTTGCCATGGCGAAGGTTGCTAGGCAACTGGTTGCCTTGGCGACGGATGCTAGGCAACTGGTTTGCCATGGCAATGGTTGCTAGGCAACTGGTTGCCATGGTGATGGTTGCCATGGCGATGGTTGCTAGGCAACTGGTTGCCATGGTGATGGTTGCAAGGCAACTGGTTGCCATGGCGATGGTTGCTAGGCAACTGGTTGCCATGGTGATGGTTGCTAGGCAACTGGTTGCCATGGCGATGGTTGCTAGGCAACTGGTTGCCATGGCAATGGTTGCCATGGTGATGGTTGCTAGGCAACTGGTTGCCATGGTGACGGTTGCAAGGCAACTGGTTGCCATGGCGATGGTTGCTATGCAACTTTTTGCCATAGCGACGGTTGCTTGGCAACTGGTTGCCATGGCGACGGTTGCTAGGCAACTGGTTGCCATGGTGATGGTTGCTAGGCAACTGGTTGCCATGGTGACGGTTGCTAGGCAACTGTTTGCCATGGCGATGGTTGCTATGCAACTGGTTGCCATGGCGACGGTTGCTTGGCAACTGGTTGCCATGGCGATGGTTGCTAGGCAACTGGTTGCCATGGTGATGGTTGCTAGGCAACTGGTTGCCATGGCGACAGTTGCTAGTCAACTGGTTGCCATGGCGATGGTTGCTAGGCAACTGGTTGCCATGGCGACGGTTGCTAGGCAACTGGTTGCCATGGCGATGGTTGCTAGGCAACTGGTTGCCATGGCGATGGTTGTTAGGCAACTGGTTTCCATGGCGATGGTTGCTAGGCAACTGGTTGCCATGGCGACGGTTGCTAGGCAACTGGTTGCCATGGCGACGGTTGCTAGGCAACTGGTTGCCATGGCGATGGTTGCCATGGTGACGGTTGCTAGGCAACTGGTTGCCATGGCGACGGTTGCTAGTCAACTGGTTGCCATGGCGATGGTTGCTAGGCAACTGGTTGCCATGGTAAAGGTTGCTAGGCAACTGGTTGCCATGGCGACGGTTGCTAGGCAACTGGTTGCCATGGCGACGGTTGCTAGGCAACTGGTTGCCATGGCGATGGTTGCTAGGCAACTGGTTGCCATGGCGACGGTTGCTAGGCAACTGGTTGCCATGGCGATGGTTGCCATGGTGACGGTTGCTAGGCAACTGGTTGCCATGGCGACGGTTGCTAGGCAACTGGTTGCCATGGCGATGGTTGCTAGGCAACTGGTTGCCATGGCGATGGTTGCTAGGCAACTGTTTGCCATGGCGACAGTTGCTAGGCAACTGGTTGCCATGGCGATGGTTGCTAGGCAACTGGTTGCCATGGCGACGGTTGCTAGGCAACTGGTTGCCATGGTGACGGTTGCTAGGCAACTGGTTGCCATGGCAACGGTTGCTAGGCAACTGGTTGCCATGGCAATGGTTGCTAGGCAACTGGTTGCCATGGCAACGGTTGCTAGGCAACTGGTTGCCATGGCGATGGTTGCTAGGCAACTGGTTGCCATGGCGATGGTTGCCATGGCGACGGTTCCTAGGCAACTGGTTGTCATGGCGATGGTTGCTAGGCAACTGGTTGCTAGGCAACTGGTCGCCATGGCGATGGTTGCCATGGTGACGGTTGCTAGGCAACTGGTTGCCATGGCGACGGTTGCTAGGCAACTGGTTGCCATGGCGAAGGTTGCTAGGCAACTGGTTGCCATGGCGATGGTTGCTAGGCAACTGGTTGCCATGGCGACGGTTGCTAGGCAACTGGTTGCCATGGCGACGGTTGCTAGGCAACTGGTTGCCATGGCAACGGTTGCTAGGCAACTGGTTGCCATGGCGAAGGTTGCTAGGCAACTGGTTGCCATGGCGAAGGTTGCTAGGCAACTGGTTGCCATGGCGAAGGTTGCTAGGCAACTGGTTGCCAAGGCGACGGTTGCTAGGCAACTGGTTGCCATGGCGACGGTTGCTAGGCAACTGGTTGCCATGGCGACGGTTGCTAGGCAACTGGTTGCCATGGCGACGGTTGCTATGCAACTGGTTGCCATGGCGACGGTTGCAAGGCAACTGGTTGCCATGGCGACGGTTGCTAGTCAACTGGTTGCCATGGCGACGGTTGCTAGGCAACTGGTTGCCATGGCGATGGTTGCTAGGCAACTGGTTGCCATGGCGATGGTTGCCATGGTGACGGTTGCTAGGCAACTGGTTGCCATGGCGACAGTTGCTAGTCAACTGGTTGCCATGGCGATGGTTGCTAGGCAACTGGTTGCCATGGCGAAGGTTGCTAGGCAACTGGTTGCCATGGCGACGGTTGCTAGGCAACTGGTTGCCATGGCGACGGTTGCTAGTCAACTGGTTGCCATGGCGATGGTTGCTAGGCAACTGGTTGCCATGGCGACGGTTGCTAGGCAACTGGTTGCCATGGCGACGGTTGCAAGGCAACTGGTTGCCATGGCGACGGTTGCTAGGCAACTGGTTGCCATGGCGATGGTTGCCATGGCGCCGGTTACTAGGCAACTGGTTGCCATGGTGACAGTTGATAGGCAACTGGTTGCCATGGCGACGGTTGCTAGGCAACTGGTTGCCATGGCGACGGTTGCAAGGCAACTGGTTGCCATGGCGACGGTTGCTAGGCAACTGGTTGCCATGACGACAGTTGCTAGGCAACTGGTTGCCATGGCGACAGTTGCCATGGCGACGGTTGCTAGGCAACTGGTTGCCATGGCGATGGTTGCTAGGCAACTGGTTGCCATGGCGACGGTTGCTAGGCAACTGGTTGCCATGGCGATGGTTGCTAGGCAACTGGTTGCCATGGCGATGGTTGCTAGGCAACTGGTTGCCATGGCGACAGTTGCCATGGCGATGGTTGCTAGGCAACTGGTTGCCATGGCGACGGTTGCTAGGCAACTGGTTGCCATGGTGACGGTTGCTAGGCAACTGGTTGCCATGGCGACGGTTGCTAGGCAACTGGTTGCCATGGCGATGGTTGCTAGGCAACTGGTTGCCATGGCGATGGTTGCCATGGCGACGGTTCCTAGGCAACTGGTTGTCATGGCGATGGTTGCTAGGCAACTGGGTGCTAGGCAACTGGTCGCCATGGCGATGGTTGCCATGGTGACGGTTGCTAGGCAACTGGTTGCCATGGCGACGGTTGCTAGGCAACTGGTTGCCATGGCGATGGTTGCTAGGCAACTGGTTGCCATGGCGATGGTTGCTAGGCAACTGGTTGCCATGGCGACGGTTGCTAGGCAACTGGTTGCCATGGCAACGGTTGCTAGGCAACTGGTTGCCATGGTGACGGATGCTAGGCAACTGGTTGCCATGGCGATGGTTGCCATGGCGATGGTTGCCATGGCGATGGTTGCTAGGCAACTGGTTGCCATGGCGACGGTTGCTAGGCAACTGGTTGCCATGGCGACGGTTGCTAGGCAACTGGTTGCCATGGCGATGGTTGCTAGGCAACTGGTTGCCATGGCGATGGTTGCTAGGCAACTGGTTGCCATGGCGATGGTTGCTAGGCAACTGGTTGCCATGGCAACGGTTGCTAGGCAACTGGTTGCCATGGCGATGGTTGCTAGGCAACTGGTTGCCATGGCGATGGTTGCCATGGCGACGGTTCCTAGGCAACTGGTTGTCATGGCGATGGTTGCTAGGCAACTGGTTGCTAGGCAACTGGTCGCCATGGCGATGGTTGCCATGGTGACGGTTGCTAGGCAACTGGTTGCCATGGCGACGGTTGCTAGGCAACTGGTTGCCATGGCGAAGGTTGCTAGGCAACTGGTTGCCATGGCGATGGTTGCTAGGCAACTGGTTGCCATGGCGACGGTTGCTAGGCAACTGGTTGCCATGGCTACGGTTGCTAGGCAACTGGTTGCCATGGCGACGGTTGCTAGGCAACTGGTTGCCATGGCGACGGTTGCTAGGCAACTGGTTGCCATGGCGACGGTTGCTAGGCAACTGGTTGCCATGGTGACGGATGCTAGGCAACTGGTTGCCATGGCGATGGTTGCCATGGCGATGGTTGCCATGGCGATGGTTGCTAGGCAACTGGTTGCCATGGCGATGGTTGCTAGGCAACTGGTTGCCATGGCGACGGTTGCTAGGCAACTGGTTGCCATGGCGATGGTTGCCATGGTGACGGTTGCTAGGCAACTGGTTGCCATGGCGATGGTTGCTAGGCAACTGGTTGCCATGGCGAAGGTTGCTAGGCAACTGGTTGCCATGGCGACGGTTGCTAGGCAACTGGTTGCCATGGCGACGGTTGCTAGGCAACTGGTTGCCATGGCGACGGTTGCTAGGCAACTGGTTGCCATGGCGACAGTTGCTAGGCAACTGGTTGCCATGGCGATGGTTGCCATGGTGACGGTTGCTAGGCAACTGGTTGCCATGGCGATGGTTGCTAGGCAACTGGTTGCCATGGCGAAGGTTGCTAGGCAACTGGTTGCCTTGGCGACGGATGCTAGGCAACTGGTTTGCCATGGCAATGGTTGCTAGGCAACTGGTTGCCATGGTGATGGTTGCCATGGCGATGGTTGCTAGGCAACTGGTTGCCATGGTGATGGTTGCAAGGCAACTGGTTGCCATGGCGATGGTTGCTAGGCAACTGGTTGCCATGGTGATGGTTGCTAGGCAACTGGTTGCCATGGCGATGGTTGCTAGGCAACTGGTTGCCATGGCAATGGTTGCCATGGTGATGGTTGCTAGGCAACTGGTTGCCATGGTGACGGTTGCAAGGCAACTGGTTGCCATGGCGATGGTTGCTATGCAACTTTTTGCCATAGCGACGGTTGCTTGGCAACTGGTTGCCATGGCGACGGTTGCTAGGCAACTGGTTGCCATGGTGATGGTTGCTAGGCAACTGGTTGCCATGGTGACGGTTGCTAGGCAACTGTTTGCCATGGCGATGGTTGCTATGCAACTGGTTGCCATGGCGACGGTTGCTTGGCAACTGGTTGCCATGGCGATGGTTGCTAGGCAACTGGTTGCCATGGTGATGGTTGCTAGGCAACTGGTTGCCATGGCGACAGTTGCTAGTCAACTGGTTGCCATGGCGATGGTTGCTAGGCAACTGGTTGCCATGGCGACGGTTGCTAGGCAACTGGTTGCCATGGCGATGGTTGCTAGGCAACTGGTTGCCATGGCGATGGTTGTTAGGCAACTGGTTTCCATGGCGATGGTTGCTAGGCAACTGGTTGCCATGGCGACGGTTGCTAGGCAACTGGTTGCCATGGCGACGGTTGCTAGGCAACTGGTTGCCATGGCGATGGTTGCCATGGTGACGGTTGCTAGGCAACTGGTTGCCATGGCGACGGTTGCTAGTCAACTGGTTGCCATGGCGATGGTTGCTAGGCAACTGGTTGCCATGGTAAAGGTTGCTAGGCAACTGGTTGCCATGGCGACGGTTGCTAGGCAACTGGTTGCCATGGCGACGGTTGCTAGGCAACTGGTTGCCATGGCGATGGTTGCTAGGCAACTGGTTGCCATGGCGATGGTTGCTAGGCAACTGGTTGCCATGGCGATGGTTGCTAGGCAACTGGTTGCCATGGCGACGGTTGCTAGGCAACTGGTTGCCATGGCGACGGTTGCTAGGCAACTGGTTGCCATGGCGACGGTTGCTAGGCAACTGGTTGCCATGGCGAAGGTTGCTAGGCAACTGGTTGCCATGGCGACAGTTGCTAGGCAACTGGTTGCCATGGTGATGGTTGCTAGGCAACTGGTTGCCATGGCGACTGTTGCTAGGCAACTGGTTGCCATGGCGACGGTTGCTAGGCAACTGGTTGCCATGGCGATGGTTGCTAGGCAACTGGTTGCCATGGTGACGGTTGCTAGGCAACTGGTTGCCATGGCGACGGTTGCTAGGCAACTGGTTGCCATGGCGATGGTTGCTAGGCAACTGGTTGCCATGGCGACGGTTGCTAGGCAACTGGTTTCCATGCCGATGTTTGCTAGGCAACTGGTTGCCATGGCGACGGTTGCTAGGCAACTGGTTGCCATGGCGACGGTTGCTAGGCAACTGGTTGCCATGGCGATGGTTGCCATGGTGACGGTTGCTAGGCAACTGGTTGCCATGGCGACGGTTGCTAGTCAACTGGTTGCCATGGCGATGGTTGCTAGGCAACTGGTTGCCATGGCGAAGGTTGCTAGGCAACTGGTTGCCATGGCGACGGTTGCTAGGCAAATGGTTGCCATGGCAACGGTTGCTAGGCAACTGGTTGCCATGGTGATGGTTGCTAGGCAACTGGTTGCCATGGCGACGGTTGCTAGGCAACTGGTTGCCATGGTGATGGTTGCTAGGCAACTGGTTGCCATGGCGATGGTTGCTAGGCAACTGGTTGCCATGGCGATGGTTGCTAGGCAACTGGTTGCCATGGCGATGGTTGCCATGGTGACGGTTGCTAGGCAACTGGTTGTCATGGCGATGGTTGCTAGGCAACTGGTTGCTAGGCAACTGGTCGCCATGGTGATGGTTGCCATGGCGACGGTTCCTAGGCAACTGGTTGCCATGGCGATGGTTGCTAGGCAACTGGTTGCCATGGCGATGGTTGCTAGGCAACTGGTTGCCATGGCGATGGTTGCCATGGCGACGGTTCCTAGGCAACTGGTTGCCATGGTGACGGTTGCTAGGCAACTGGTTGCCATGGTGACAGTTGCTAGGCAACTGGTTGCCATGGCGAAGGTTGCTAGGCAACTGGTTGCCATGGTGACGGTTGCTAGGCAACAGGTTGCCATGGCGACGGTTGCTAGGCAACTGGTTGCCATGGCGACGGTTGGTAGGCAACTGGTTGCCATGGCGACGGTTGCTAGGCAACTGGTTGCCATGGCGACGGTTGCTAGGCAACTGGTTGCCATGGTGACGGATGCTAGGCAACTGTTTGCCATGGCGATGGTTGCCATGGCAATGGTTGCCATGGCGATGGTTGCTAGGCAACTGGTTGCCATGGCGATGGTTGCTAGGCAACTGGTTGCCATGGCGACGGTTGCTAGGCAACTGGTTGCCATGGCGATGGTTGCCATGGTGACGGTTGCTAGGCAACTGGTTGCCATGGTGACGGTTGCTAGGCAACTGGTTGCCATGGCGACGGTTGCTAGGCAACTGGTTGCCATGGTGACGGTTGCAAGGCAACTGGTTGCCATGGCGATGGTTGCTATGCAACTGGTTGCCATAGCGACGGTTGCTTGGCAACTGGTTGCCATGGCGACGGTTGCTAGGCAACTGGTTGCCATGGTGATGGTTGCTAGGCAACTGGTTGCCATGGTGACGGTTGCTAGGCAACTGTTTGCCATGGCGATGGTTGCTATGCAACTGGTTGCCATGGCGACGGTTGCTTGGCAACTGGTTGCCATGGCGATGGTTGCTAGGCAACTGGTTGCCATGGTGATGGTTGCTAGGCAACTGGTTGCCATGGCGACAGTTGCTAGTCAACTGGTTGCCATGGCGATGGTTGCTAGGCAACTGGTTGCCATGGCGACGGTTGCTAGGCAACTGGTTGCCATGGCGATGGTTGCTAGGCAACTGGTTGCCATGGCGATGGTTGTTAGGCAACTGGTTTCCATGGCGATGGTTGCTAGGCAACTGGTTGCCATGGCGACGGTTGCTAGGCAACTGGTTGCCATGGCGACGGTTGCTAGGCAACTGGTTGCCATGGCGATGGTTGCCATGGTGACGGTTGCTAGGCAACTGGTTGCCATGGCGACGGTTGCTAGGCAACTGGTTGCCATGGCGACGGTTGCTAGGCAACTGGTTGCCATGGCGATGGTTGCTAGGCAACTGGTTGCCATGGCGACAGTTGCTAGGCAACTGGTTGCCATGGTGACGGTTGCTAGGCAACTGGTTGCCATGGCGACGATTGCTAGGCAACTGGTTGCCATGGTGACGGTTGCTAGGCAACTGGTTGCCATGGCGACGGTTGCTAGTCAACTGGTTGCCATGGCGATGGTTGCTAGGCAACTGGTTGCCATGGCGAAGGTTGCTAGGCAACTGGTTGCCATGGCGATGGTTGCTAGGCAACTGGTTGCCATGGCGACGGTTGCTAGGCAACTGGTTGCCATGGTGATGGTTGCTAGGCAACTGGTTGCCATGGCGACGGTTGCTAGGCAACTGGTTGCCATGGTGATGGTTGCTAGGCAACTGGTTGCCATGGCGATGGTTGCTAGGCAACTGGTTGCCATGGCGATGGTTGCTAGGCAACTGGTTGCCATGGCGATGGTTGCCATGGTGACGGTTGCTAGGCAACTGGTTGTCATGGCGATGGTTGCTAGGCAACTGGTTGCTAGGCAACTGGTCGCCATGGTGATGGTTGCCATGGCGACGGTTCCTAGGCAACTGGTTGCCATGGCGATGGTTGCTAGGCAACTGGTTGCCATGGCGATGGTTGCTAGGCAACTGGTTGCCATGGCGATGGTTGCTAGGCAACTGGTTGCCATGGTGACGGTTGCTAGGCAACTGGTTGCCATGGCGATGGTTGCCATGGCGACGGTTCCTAGGCAACTGGTTGCCATGGCGATGGTTGCCATGGTGATGGTTGCTAGGCAACTGGTTGCCATGGTGACGGTTGCAAGGCAACTGGTTGCCATGGCGATGGTTGCTATGCAACTGGTTGCCATAGCGACGGTTGCTTGGCAACTGGTTGCCATGGCGACGGTTGCTAGGCAACTGGTTGCCATGGTGATGGTTGCTAGGCAACTGGTTGCCATGGTGACGGTTGCTAGGCATCTGTTTGCCATGGCGATGGTTGCTATGCAACTGGTTGCCATGGCGACGGTTGCTTGGCAACTGGTTGCCATGGCGATGGTTGCTAGGCAACTGGTTGCCATGGTGATGGTTGCTAGGCAACTGGTTGCCATGGCGACAGTTGCTAGTCAACTGGTTGCCATGGCGATGGTTGCTAGGCAACTGGTTGCCATGGCGACGGTTGCTAGGCAACTGGTTGCCATGGCGATGGTTGCTAGGCAACTGGTTGCCATGGCGATGGTTGTTAGGCAACTGGTTTCCATGGCGATGGTTGCTAGGCAACTGGTTGCCATGGCGACGGTTGCTAGGCAACTGGTTGCCATGGCGACGGTTGCTAGGCAACTGGTTGCCATGGCGATGGTTGCCATGGTGACGGTTGCTAGGCAACTGGTTGCCATGGCGACGGTTGCTAGTCAACTGGTTGCCATGGCGATGGTTGCTAGGCAACTGGTTGCCATGGCGAAGGTTGCTAGGCAACTGGTTGCCATGGCGACGGTTGTTAGGCAACTGGTTGCCATGGCGACGGTTGCTAGGCAACTGGTTGCCATGGTGACGGTTGCTAGGCAACTGGTTGCCATGGCGATGGTTGCTAGGCAACTGGTTGCCATGGCGATGGTTGCTAGGCAACTGGTTGCCATGGCGACGGTTGCTAGGCAACTGGTTGCCATGGCGATGGTTGCTAGGCAACTGGTTGCCATGGCGACGGTTGCTAGGCAACTGGTTGCCATGGCGATGGTTGCTAGGCAACTGGTTGCCATGGCGACGGTTGCTAGGCAACTGGTTTCCATGGCGATGGTTGCTAGGCAACTGGTTGCCATGGCGACGGTTGCTAGGCAACTGGTTGCCATGGCGACGGTTGCTAGGCAACTGGTTGCCATGGCGATGGTTGCCATGGTGACGGTTGCTAGGCAACTGGTTGCCATGGCGACGGTTGCTCGTCAACTGGTTGCCATGGCGATGGTTGCTAGGCAACTGGTTGCCATGGCGAAGGTTGCTAGGCAACTGGTTGCCATGGCGACGGTTGCTAGGCAACTGGTTGCCATGGCGACGGTTGCTAGGCAACTGGTTGCCATGGTGATGGTTGCTAGGCAACTGGTTGCCATGGCGACGGTTGCTAGGCAACTGGTTGCCATGGTGATGGTTGCTAGGCAACTGGTTGCCATGGCGATGGTTGCTAGGCAACTGGTTGCCATGGTGATGGTTGCTAGGCAACTGGTTGCCATGGCGATGGTTGCCATGGTGACGGTTGCTAGGCAACTGGTTGTCATGGCGATGGTTGCTAGGCAACTGGTTGCTAGGCAACTGGTCGCCATGGTGATGGTTGCCATGGCGACGGTTCCTAGGCAACTGGTTGCCATGGCGATGGTTGCTAGGCAACTGGTTGCCATGGCGATGGTTGCTAGGCAACTGGTTGCCATGGCGATGGTTGCCATGGCGACGGTTCCTAGGCAACTGGTTGCCATGGTGACGGTTGCTAGGCAACTGGTTGCCATGGTGATGGTTGCTAGGCAACTGGTTGCCATGGCGAAGGTTGCTAGGCAACTGGTTGCCATGGTGACGGTTGCTAAGCAACTGGTTGCCATGGCGACGGTTGTTAGGCAACTGGTTGCCATGGCGACGGTTGCTAGGCAACTGGTTGCCATGGCGACGGTTGCTAGGCAACTGGTTGCCATGGTGACGGATGCTAGGCAACTGTTTGCCATGGCGATGGTTGCCATGGCGATGGTTGCCATGGCGATGGTTGCTAGGCAACTGGTTGCCATGGCGATGGTTGCTAGGCAACTGGTTGCCATGGCGACGGTTGCTAGGCAACTGGTTGCCATGGCGATGGTTGCCATGGTGACGGTTGCTAGGCAACTGGTTGCCATGGCGATGGTTGCTAGGCAACTGGTTGCCATGGCGAAGGTTGCTAGGCAACTGGTTGCCATGGCGACGGTTGCTAGGCAACTGGTTGCCATGGCGACGGTTGCTAGGCAACTGGTTGCCATGGCGATGGTTGCTAGGCAACTGGTTGCCATGGCGACGGTTGCTAGGCAACTGGTTGCCTTGGCGATGGTTGCCATGGTGACGGTTGCTAGGCAACTGGTTGCCATGGCGACGGTTGCTAGTCAACTGGTTGCCAAGGTGACGGTTGCTAGGCAACTGGTTGCCATGGCGACGGTTGCTAGGCAACTGGTTGCCATGGTGACGGTTGCTAGGCAACTGGTTGCCATGGCGACGGTTGCTAGGCAACTGGTTGCCATGGCGACGGTTGCTAGGCAACTGGTTGCCATGGCGATGGTTGCTAGGCAACTGGTTGCCATGGCGACGGTTGCTAGGCAACTGGTTGCCATGGCGACGGTTGCTAGGCAACTGGTTGCCATGGCGACGGTTGCTAGGCAACTGGTTGCCATGGCGATGGTTGCCATGGTGACGGTTGCTAGGCAACTGGTTGCCATGGCGACGGTTGCTAGGCAACTGGTTGCCATGGCGATGGTTGCTAGGCAACTGGTTGCCATGGCGATGGTTGCTAGGCAACTGTTTGCCATGGCGACGGTTGCTAGGCAACTGGTTGCCATGGCGATGGTTGCTAGGCAACTGGTTGCCATGGCGACGGTTGCTAGGCAACTGGTTGCCATGGTGACGGTTGCTAGGCAACTGGTTGCCATGGCAACAGTTGCTGGTTGCCATGGCGATGGTTGCCGTGGTGACGGTTGCTAGGCAACTGGTTGCCATGGCGATGGTTGCCATGGTGACGGTTGCTAGGCAACTGGTTGCCATGGCGATGGTTGCTAGGCAACTGGTTGCCATGGCGATGGTTGCTAGGCAACTGGTTGCCATGGCGACGGTTGCTAGGCTACTGGTTGCCATGGCGATGGTTGCCGTGGTGACGGTTGCTAGGCAACTGGTTGCCATGGCGACGGTTGCTAGTCAACTGGTTGCCATGGCGATGGTTGCTAGGCAACTGGTTGCCATGGTGAAGGTTGCTAGGCAACTGGTTGCCATGGCGACGGTTGCTAGGCAACTGGTTGCCATGGCGACGGTTGCTAGTCAACTGGTTGCCATGGCGATGGTTGCTAGGCAACTGGTTGCCATGGCGAAGGTTGCTAGGCAACTGGTTGCCATGGCGAAGGTTGCTAGGCAACTGGTTGCCATGGCGAAGGTTGCTAGGCAACTGGTTGCCAAGGCGACGGTTGCTAGGCAACTGGTTGCCATGGCGACGGTTGCTAGGCAACTGGTTGCCATGGCGACGGTTGCTAGGCAACTGGTTGCCATGGCGACGGTTGCTAGGCAACTGGTTGCCATGGCGACGGTTGCTAGTCAACTGGTTGCCATGGCGACGGTTGCTAGGCAACTGGTTGCCATGGCGATGGTTGCTAGGCAACTGGTTGCCATGGCGATGGTTGCCATGGTGACGGTTGCTAGGCAACTGGTTGCCATGGCGACGGTTGCTAGTCAACTGGTTGCCATGGCGATGGTTGCTAGGCAACTGGTTGACATGGCGAAGGTTGCTAGGCAACTGGTTGCCATGGCGACGGTTGCTAGGCAACTGGTTGCCATGGCGACGGTTGCTAGTCAACTGGTTGCCATGGCGATGGTTGCTAGGCAACTGGTTGCCATGGCAACGGTTGCTAGGCAACTGGTTGCCATGGCGACGGTTGCAAGGCAACTGGTTGCCATGGCGACGGTTGCTAGGCAACTGGTTGCCATGGCGATGGTTGCCATGGCGCCGGTTACTAGGCAACTGGTTGCCATGGTGACAGTTGATAGGCAACTGGTTGCCATGGCGACGGTTGCTAGGCAACTGGTTGCCATGGCGACGGTTTCAAGGCAACTGGTTGCCATGGCGACGGTTGCTAGGCAACTGGTTGCCATGGCGACGGTTGCTAGGCAACTGGTTGCCATGGCGACAGTTGCCATGGCGACGGTTGCTAGGCAACTGGTTGCCATGGCGATGGTTGCTAGGCAACTGGTTGCCATGGCGACGGTTGCTAGGCAACTGGTTGCCATGGCGATGGTTGCTAGGCAACTGGTTGCCATGGCGATGGTTGCTAGGCAACTGGTTGCCATGGCGATGGTTGCTAGGCAACTGGTTGCCATGGCGACAGTTGCCATGGCGATGGTTGCTAGGCAACTGGTTGCCATGGCGACGGTTGCTAGGCAACTGGTTGCCATGGTGACGGTTGCTAGGCAACTGGTTGCCATGGCAACGGTTGCTAAGCAACTGGTTGCCATGGCGATGGTTGCTAGGCAACTGGTTGCCATGGCGATGGTTGCTAGGCAACTGGTTGCCATGGCGACGGTTGCTAGGCAACTGGTTGCCATGGCGATGGTTGCTAGGCAACTGGTTGCCATGGCGATGGTTGTTAGGCAACTGGTTTCCATGGCGATGGTTGCTAGGCAACTGGTTGCCATGGCGATGGTTGCTAGGCAACTGGTTGCCATGGCGACGGTTGCTAGGCAACTGGTTGCCATGGCGATGGTTGCCATGGTGACGGTTGCTAGGCAACTGGTTGCCATGGCGACGGTTGCTAGTCAACTGGTTGCCATGGCGATGGTTGCTAGGCAACTGGTTGCCATGGCGAAGGTTGCTAGGCAACTGGTTGCCATGGCGACGGTTGCTAGGCAACTGGTTGCCATGGCGACGGTTGCTAGGCAACTGGTTGCCATGGTGATGGTTGCTAGGCAACTGGTTGCCATGGCGATGGTTGCTAGGCAACTGGTTGCCATGGCGATGGTTGCTAGGCAACTGGTTGCCATGGCGACGGTTGCTAGGCAACTGGTTGCCATGGCGATGGTTGCTAGGCAACTGGTTGCCATGGCGACGGTTGCTAGGCAACTGGTTGCCATGGCGATGGTTGCTAGGCAACTGGTTGCCATGGCGACGGTTGCTAGGCAACTGGTTTCCATGGCGATGGTTGCTAGGCAACTGGTTGCCATGGCGACGGTTGCTAGGCAACTGGTTGCCATGGCGACGGTTGCTAGGCAACTGGTTGCCATGGCGATGGTTGCCATGGTGACGGTTGCTAGGCAACTGGTTGCCATGGCGACGGTTGCTCGTCAACTGGTTGCCATGGCGATGGTTGCTAGGCAACTGGTTGCCATGGCGAAGGTTGCTAGGCAACTGGTTGCCATGGCGACGGTTGCTAGGCAACTGGTTGCCATGGCGACGGTTGCTAGGCAACTGGTTGCCATGGTGATGGTTGCTAGGCAACTGGTTGCCATGGCGACGGTTGCTAGGCAACTGGTTGCCATGGTGATGGTTGCTAGGCAACTGGTTGCCATGGCGATGGTTGCTAGGCAACTGGTTGCCATGGTGATGGTTGCTAGGCAACTGGTTGCCATGGCGATGGTTGCCATGGTGACGGTTGCTAGGCAACTGGTTGTCATGGCGATGGTTGCTAGGCAACTGGTTGCTAGGCAACTGGTCGCCATGGTGATGGTTGCCATGGCGACGGTTCCTAGGCAACTGGTTGCCATGGCGATGGTTGCTAGGCAACTGGTTGCCATGGCGATGGTTGCTAGGCAACTGGTTGCCATGGCGATGGTTGCCATGGCGACGGTTCCTAGGCAACTGGTTGCCATGGTGACGGTTGCTAGGCAACTGGTTGCCATGGTGACGGTTGCTAGGCAACTGGTTGCCATGGCGAAGGTTGCTAGGCAACTGGTTGCCATGGTGACGGTTGCTAAGCAACTGGTTGCCATGGCGACGGTTGTTAGGCAACTGGTTGCCATGGCGACGGTTGCTAGGCAACTGGTTGCCATGGCGACGGTTGCTAGGCAACTGGTTGCCATGGTGACGGATGCTAGGCAACTGTTTGCCATGGCGATGGTTGCCATGGCGATGGTTGCCATGGCGATGGTTGCTAGGCAACTGGTTGCCATGGCGATGGTTGCTAGGCAACTGGTTGCCATGGCGACGGTTGCTAGGCAACTGGTTGCCATGGCGATGGTTGCCATGGTGACGGTTGCTAGGCAACTGGTTGCCATGGCGATGGTTGCTAGGCAACTGGTTGCCATGGCGAAGGTTGCTAGGCAACTGGTTGCCATGGCGACGGTTGCTAGGCAACTGGTTGCCATGGCGACGGTTGCTAGGCAACTGGTTGCCATGGCGATGGTTGCTAGGCAACTGGTTGCCATGGCGACGGTTGCTAGGCAACTGGTTGCCTTGGCGATGGTTGCCATGGTGACGGTTGCTAGGCAACTGGTTGCCATGGCGACGGTTGCTAGTCAACTGGTTGCCAAGGTGACGGTTGCTAGGCAACTGGTTGCCATGGCGACGGTTGCTAGGCAACTGGTTGCCATGGCGACGGTTGCTAGGCAACTGGTTGCCATGGCGACGGTTGCTAGGCAACTGGTTGCCATGGCGACGGTTGCTAGGCAACTGGTTGCCATGGCGATGGTTGCTAGGCAACTGGTTGCCATGGCGACGGTTGCTAGGCAACTGGTTGCCATGGCGACGGTTGCTAGGCAACTGGTTGCCATGGCGACGGTTGCTAGGCAACTGGTTGCCATGGCGATGGTTGCCATGGTGACGGTTGCTAGGCAACTGGTTGCCATGGCGACGGTTGCTAGGCAACTGGTTGCCATGGCGATGGTTGCTAGGCAACTGGTTGCCATGGCGATGGTTGCTAGGCAACTGTTTGCCATGGCGACAGTTGCTAGGCAACTGGTTGCCATGGCGATGGTTGCTAGGCAACTGGTTGCCATGGCGACGGTTGCTAGGCAACTGGTTGCCATGGTGACGGTTGCTAGGCAACTGGTTGCCATGGCAACGGTTGCTGGTTGCCATGGCGATGGTTGCCGTGGTGACGGTTGCTAGGCAACTGGTTGCCATGGCGATGGTTGCCATGGTGACGGTTGCTAGGCAACTGGTTGCCATGGCGACGGTTGCTAGGCAACTGGTTGCCATGGCGATGGTTGCTAGGCAACTGGTTGCCATGGCGACGGTTGCTAGGCTACTGGTTGCCATGGCGATGGTTGCCGTGGTGACGGTTGCTAGGCAACTGGTTGCCATGGCGACGGTTGCTAGTCAACTGGTTGCCATGGCGATGGTTGCTAGGCAACTGGTTGCCATGGTGAAGGTTGCTAGGCAACTGGTTGCCATGGCGACGGTTGCTAGGCAACTGGTTGCCATGGCGACGGTTGCTAGTCAACTGGTTGCCATGGCGATGGTTGCTAGGCAACTGGTTGCCATGGCGAAGGTTGCTAGGCAACTGGTTGCCATGGCGAAGGTTGCTAGGCAACTGGTTGCCATGGCGAAGGTTGCTAGGCAACTGGTTGCCAAGGCGACGGTTGCTAGGCAACTGGTTGCCATGGCGACGGTTGCTAGGCAACTGGTTGCCATGGCGACGGTTGCTAGGCAACTGGTTGCCATGGTGACGGTTGCTAGGCAACTGGTTGCCATGGCGACGGTTGCTAGTCAACTGGTTGCCATGGCGACGGTTGCTAGGCAACTGGTTGCCATGGCGATGGTTGCTAGGCAACTGGTTGCCATGGCGATGGTTGCCATGGTGACGGTTGCTAGGCAACTGGTTGCCATGGCGACGGTTGCTAGTCAACTGGTTGCCATGGCGATGGTTGCTAGGCAACTGGTTGACATGGCGAAGGTTGCTAGGCAACTGGTTGCCATGGCGACGGTTGCTAGGCAACTGGTTGCCATGGCGACGGTTGCTAGTCAACTGGTTGCCATGGCGATGGTTGCTAGGCAACTGGTTGCCATGGCAACGGTTGCTAGGCAACTGGTTGCCATGGCGACGGTTGCAAGGCAACTGGTTGCCATGGCGACGGTTGCTAGGCAACTGGTTGCCATGGCGATGGTTGCCATGGCGCCGGTTACTAGGCAACTGGTTGCCATGGTGACAGTTGATAGGCAACTGGTTGCCATGGCGACGGTTGCTAGGCAACTGGTTGCCATGGCGACGGTTTCAAGGCAACTGGTTGCCATGGCGACGGTTGCTAGGCAACTGGTTGCCATGGCGACGGTTGCTAGG
Source organism: Taudactylus pleione (assembly GCA_031769625.1). Taxonomy (NCBI): domain Eukaryota; kingdom Metazoa; phylum Chordata; class Amphibia; order Anura; family Myobatrachidae; genus Taudactylus; species Taudactylus pleione. Next base: position 144,676 of record JAUIMM010000479.1, on the reverse strand, counting down.
CAACTGGTTGCCATGGCGACAGTTGCCATGGCGACGGTTGCTAGGCAACTGGTTGCCATGGCGATGGTTGCTAGGCAACTGGTTGCCATGGCGACGGTTGCTAGGCAACTGGTTGCCATGGCAACGGTTGCTAGGCAACTGGTTGCCATGGCGATGGTTGCTAGGCAACTGGTTGCCATGGCGATGGTTGCTAGGCAACTGGTTGCCATGGCGACAGTTGCCATGGCGATGGTTGCTAGGCAACTGGTTGCCATGGCGACGGTTGCTAGGCAACTGGTTGCCATGGTGACGGTTGCTAGGCAACTGGTTGCCATGGCAACGGTTGCTAAGCAACTGGTTGCCATGGCGATGGTTGCTAGGCAACTGGTTGCCATGGCGATGGTTGCCATGGCGACGGTTCCTAGGCAACTGGTTGTCATGGCGATGGTTGCTAGGCAACTGGTCGCCATGGCGATGGTTGCCATGGTGACGGTTGCTAGGCAACTGGTTGCCATGGCGAAGGTTGCTAGGCAACTGGTTGCCATGGCGAAGGTTGCTAGGCAACTGGTTGCCATGGCGATGGTTGCTAGGCAACTGGTTGCCATGGCGACGGTTGCTAGGCAACTGGTTGCCATGGCGATGGTTGCTAGGCAACTGGTTGCCATGGCGACGGTTGCTAGGCAACTGGTTGCCATGGTGACGGATGCTAGGCAACTGGTTGCCATGGCGATGGTTGCCATGGCGATGGTTGCCATGGCGATGGTTGCTAGGCAACTGGTTGCCATGGCGACGGTTGCTAGGCAACTGGTTGCCATGGCGACGGTTGCTAGTCAACTGGTTGCCATGGCGATGGTTGCTAGGCAACTGGTTGCCATGGCGACGGTTGCTAGGCAACTGGTTGCCATGGCGACGGTTGCAAGGCAACTGGTTGCCATGGCGACGGTTGCTAGGCAACTGGTTGCCATGGCGATGGTTGCCATGGCACCGGTTACTAGGCAACTGGTTGCCATGGTGACAGTTGATAGGCAACTGGTTGCCATGGCGATGGTTGCTAGGCAACTGGTTGCCATGGCGACGGTTGCTAGGCAACTGGTTGCCATGGCGACGGTTGCTAGGCAACTGGTTGCCATGGCGACAGTTGCCATGGCGACGGTTGCTAGGCAACTGGTTGCCATGGCGATGGTTGCTAGGCAACTGGTTGCCATGGCGACGGTTGCTAGGCAACTGGTTGCCATGGCGACGGTTGCTAGGCAACTGGTTGCCATGGCGATGGTTGCTAGGCAACTGGTTGCCATGGCGATGGTTGCTAGGCAACTGGTTGCCATGGCGACAGTTGCCATGGCGATGGTTGCTAGGCAACTGGTTGCCATGGCGACGGTTGCTAGGCAACTGGTTGCCATGGCGACGGTTGCTAGGCAACTGGTTGCCATGGCAACGGTTGCTAGGCAACTGGTTGCCATGGCGATGGTTGCTAGGCAACTGGTTGCCATGGCGATGGTTGCCATGGCGACGGTTCCTAGGCAACTGGTTGCCATGGCGATGGTTGCCATGGTGATGGTTGCTAGGCAACTGGTTGCCATGGTGACGGTTGCAAGGCAACTGGTTGCCATGGCGATGGTTGCTATGCAACTGGTTGCCATAGCGACGGTTGCTTGGCAACTGGTTGCCATGGCGACGGTTGCTAGGCAACTGGTTGCCATGGTGATGGTTGCTAGGCAACTGGTTGCCATGGTGACGGTTGCTAGGCATCTGTTTGCCATGGCGATGGTTGCTATGCAACTGGTTGCCATGGCGACGGTTGCTTGGCAACTGGTTGCCATGGCGATGGTTGCTAGGCAACTGGTTGCCATGGTGATGGTTGCTAGGCAACTGGTTGCCATGGCGACAGTTGCTAGTCAACTGGTTGCCATGGCGATGGTTGCTAGGCAACTGGTTGCCATGGCGACGGTTGCTAGGCAACTGGTTGCCATGGCGATGGTTGCTAGGCAACTGGTTGCCATGGCGATGGTTGCTAGGCAACTGGTTTCCATGGCGATGGTTGGTAGGCAACTGGTTGCCATGGCGACGGTTGCTAGGCAACTGGTTGCCATGGCGATGGTTGCTAGGCAACTGGTTGCCATGGCGATGGTTGCCATGGTGACGGTTGCTAGGCAACTGGTTGCCATAGCGACGGTTGCTAGTCAACTGGTTGCCATGGCGATGGTTGCTAGGCAACTGGTTGCCATGGCGAAGGTTGCTAGGCAACTGGTTGCCATGGCGACGGTGGCTAGGCAACTGGTTGCCATGGCGACGGTTGCTAGGCAACTGGTTGCCATGGTGATGGTTGCTAGGCAACTGGTTGCCATGGCGACGGTTGCTAGGCAACTGGTTGCCATGGCGATGGTTGCTAGGCAACTGGTTGCCATGGCGACGGTTGCTAGGCAACTGGTTGCCATGGCGATGGTTGCTAGGCAACTGGTTGCCATGGCGACAGTTGCTAGGCAACTGGTTGCCATGGCGATGGTTGCTAGGCAACTGGTTGCCATGGCGATGGTTGCTAGGCAACTGGTTGCCATGGTGACGGTTGCTAGGCAACTGGTTGCCATGGCGATGGTTGCTAGGCAACTGGTTGCCATGGTGACGGTTGCTAGGCAACTGGTTGCCATGGCGATGGTTTCTAGGCAACTGGTTGCCATGGCGACGGTTGCTAGGCAACTGGTTTCCATGGCGATGGTTGCTAGGCAACTGGTTGCCATGGCGACGGTTGCTAGGCAACTGGTTGCCATGGCGACGGTTGCTAGGCAACTGGTTGCCATGGCGATGGTTGCCATGGTGACGGTTGCTAGGCAACTGGTTGCCATGGCGACGGTTGCTCGTCAACTGGTTGCCATGGCGATGGTTGCTAGGCAACTGGTTGCCATGGCGAAGGTTGCTAGGCAACTGGTTGCCATGGCGACGGTTGCTAGGCAACTGGTTGCCATGGCGACGGTTGCTAGGCAACTGGTTGCCATGGTGATGGTTGCTAGGCAACTGGTTGCCATGGCGACGGTTGCTAGGCAACTGGTTGCCATGGTGATGGTTGATAGGCAACTGGTTGCCATGGCGATGGTTGCTAGGCAACTGGTTGCCATGGTGATGGTTGCTAGGCAACTGGTTGCCATGGCGATGGTTGCCATGGTGACGGTTGCTAGGCAACTGGTTGTCATGGCGATGGTTGCTAGGCAACTGGTTGCTAGGCAACTGGTCGCCATGGTGATGGTTGCCATGGCGACGGTTCCTAGGCAACTGGTTGCCATGGCGACGGTTGTTAGGCAACTGGTTGCCATGGCGACGGTTGCTAGGCAACTGGTTGCCATGGCGACGGTTGCTAGGCAACTGGTTGCCATGGTGACGGATGCTAGGCAACTGTTTGCCATGGCGATGGTTGCCATGGTGATGGTTGCCATGGCGATGGTTGCTAGGCAACTGGTTGCCATGGCGATGGTTGCTAGGCAACTGGTTGCCATGGCGACGGTTGCTAGGCAACTGGTTGCCATGGCGATGGTTGCCATGGTGACGGTTGCTAGGCAACTGGTTGCCATGGTGATGGTTGCTAGGCAACTGGTTGCCATGGCGAAGGTTGCTAGGCAACTGGTTGCCATGGCGACGGTTGCTAGGCAACTGGTTGCCATGGCGACGGTTGCTAGGCAACTGGTTGCCATGGCGATGGTTGCTAGGCAACTGGTTGCCATGGCGACGGTTGCTAGGCAACTGGTTGCCTTGGCGATGGTTGCCATGGTGACGGTTGCTAGGCAACTGGTTGCCATGGCGACGGTTGCTAGTCAACTGGTTGCCATGGCGATGGTTGCTAGGCAACTGGTTGCCATGGCGAAGGTTGCTAGGCAACTGGTTGCCATGGCAACGGTTGCTAAGCAACTGGTTGCCATGGCGACGGTTGCTAGTCAACTGGTTGCCATGGCGATGGTTGCTAGGCAACTGGTTGCCATGGCGAAGGTTGCTAGGCAACTGGTTGCCATGACGAAGGTTGCTAGGCAACTGGTTGCCATGGCGACGGTTGCTAGGCAACTGGTTGCCATGGCGACGGTTGCTAGGCAACTGGTTGCCATGGCGACGGTTGCTAGGCAACTGGTTGCCATGGCGATGGTTGCCATGGTGACGGTTGCTAGGCAACTGGTTGCCATGGCGACGGTTGCTAGGCAACTGGTTGCCATGGCGATGGTTGCTAGGCAACTGGTTGCCATGGCGATGGTTGCTAGGCAACTGTTTGCCATGGCGACGGTTGCTAGGCAACTGGTTGCCATGGCGATGGTTGCTAGGCAACTGGTTGCCATGGCGACGGTTGCTAGGCAACTGGTTGCCATGGTGACGGTTGCTAGGCAACTGGTTGCCATGGCAACGGTTGCTAGGCAACTGGTTGCCATGGCGATGGTTGCTAGGCAACTGGTTGCCATGGCGACGGTTGCTAGGCAACTGGTTGCCATGGTGACGGTTGCTAGGCAACTGGTTGCCATGGCAACGGTTGCTAGGCAACTGGTTGCCATGGCGATGGTTGCTAGGCAACTGGTTGCCATGGCAACGGTTGCTAGGCAACTGGTTGCCATGGTGATGGTTGCTAGGCAACTGGTTGCCATGGCGATGGTTGCCATGGCGACGGTTCCTAGGCAACTGGTTGTCATGGCGATGGTTGCTAGGCAACTGGTTGCTAGGCAACTGGTCGCCATGGCGATGGTTGCCATGGTGACGGTTGCTAGGCAACTGGTTGCCATGGCGACGGTTGCTAGGCAACTGGTTGCCATGGCGAAGGTTGCTAGGCAACTGGTTGCCATGGCGATGGTTGCTAGGCAACTGGTTGCCATGGCGACGGTTGCTAGGCAACTGGTTGCCATGGCGACGGTTGCTAGGCAACTGGTTGCCATGGCAACGGTTGCTAGGCAACTGGTTGCCATGGCGAAGGTTGCTAGGCAACTGGTTGCCATGGCGAAGGTTGCTAGGCAACTGGTTGCCATGGCGAAGGTGGCTAGGCAACTGGTTGCCAAGGCGACGGTTGCTAGGCAATTGTTTGCCATGGCGACGGTTGCTAGGCAACTGGTTGCCATGGCGACGGTTGCTAGGCAACTGGTTGCCATGGCGACGGTTGCTATGCAACTGGTTGCCATGGCGACGGTTGCAAGGCAACTGGTTGCCATGGCGACGGTTGCTAGTCAACTGGTTGCCATGGTGACGGTTGCTAGGCAACTGGTTGCCATGGCGATGGTTGCTAGGCAACTGGTTGCCATGGCGATGGTTGCCATGGTGACGGTTGCTAGGCAACTGGTTGCCATGGCGATGGTTGCTAGTCAACTGGTTGCCATGGCGATGGTTGCTAGGCAACTGGTTGCCATGGCGAAGGTTGCTAGGCAACTGGTTGCCATGGCGACGGTTGCTAGGCAACTGGTTGCCATGGCGACGGTTGCTAGTCAACTGGTTGCCATGGCGATGGTTGCTAGGCAACTGGTTGCCATGGCGACGGTTGCTAGGCAACTGGTTGCCATGGCGACGGTTGCAAGGCAACTGGTTGCCATGGCGACGGTTGCTAGGCAACTGGTTGCCATGGCGATGGTTGCCATGGCGCCGGTTACTAGGCAACTGGTTGCCATGGTGACAGTTGATAGGCAACTGGTTGCCATGGCGACGGTTGCTAGGCAACTGGTTGCCATGGCGACGGTTGCAAGGCAACTGGTTGCCATGGCGACGGTTGCTAGGCAACTGGTTGCCATGACGACAGTTGCTAGGCAACTGGTTGCCATGGCGACAGTTGCCATGGCGACGGTTGCTAGGCAACTGGTTGCCATGGCGATGGTTGCTAGGCAACTGGTTGCCATGGCGACGGTTGCTAGGCAACTGGTTGCAATGGTGACGGTTGCTAGGCAACTGGTTGCCATGGCGATGGTTGCTAGGCAACTGGTTGCCATGGCGATGGTTGCTAGGCAACTGGTTGCCATGGCGACAGTTGCCATGGCGATGGTTGCTAGGCAACTGGTTGCCATGGCGACGGTTGCTAGGCAACTGGTTGCCATGGTGACGGTTGCTAGGCAACTGGTTGCCATGGCAACGGTTGCTAGGCAACTGGTTGCCATGGCGATGGTTGCTAGGCAACTGGTTGCCATGGCGATGGTTGCCATGGCGACGGTTCCTAGGCAACTGGTTGTCATGGCGATGGTTGCTAGGCAACTGGTTGCTAGGCAACTGGTCGCCATGGCGATGGTTGCCATGGTGACGGTTGCTAGGCAACTGGTTGCCATGGCGACGGTTGCTAGGCAACTGGTTGCCATGGCGAAGGTTGCTAGGCAACTGGTTGCCATGGCGATGGTTGCTAGGCAACTGGTTGCCATGGCGACGGTTGCTAGGCAACTGGTTGCCATGGCGACGGTTGCTAGGCAACTGGTTGCCATGGCGATGGTTGCTAGGCAACTGGTTGCCATGGCGACAGTTGCCATGGCGATGGTTGCTAGGCAACTGGTTGCCATGGCAACGGTTGCTAGGCAACTGGTTGCCATGGCGATGGTTGCCATGGCGACGGTTCCTAGGCAACTGGTTGTCATGGCGATGGTTGCTAGGCAACTGGTCGCCATGGCGATGGTTGCCATGGTGACGGTTGCTAGGCAACTGGTTGCCATGGCGACGGTTGCTAGGCAACTGGTTGCCATGGCGAAGGTTGCTAGGCAACTGGTTGCCATGGCGATGGTTGCTAGGCAACTGGTTGCCATGGCGACGGTTGCTAGGCAACTGGTTGCCATGGCGACGGTTGCTAGGCAACTGGTTGCCATGGCGACGGTTGCTAGGCAACTGGTTGCCATGGTGACTGATGCTAGGCAACTGGTTGCCATGGCGATGGTTGCCATGGCGATGGTTGCCATGGCGATGGTTGCTAGGCAACTGGTTGCCATGGCGACGGTTGCTAGGCAACTGGTTGCCATGGCGACGGTTGCTAGTCAACTGGTTGCCATGGCGATGGTTGCTAGGCAACTGGTTGCCATGGCGACGGTTGCTAGGCAACTGGTTGCCATGGCGACGGTTGCAAGGCAACTGGTTGCCATGGCGACGGTTGCTAGGCAACTGGTTGCCATGGCGATGGTTGCCATGGTGCCGGTTACTAGGCAACTGGTTGCCATGGTGACAGTTGATAGGCAACTGGTTGCCATGGCGATGGTTGCTAGGCAACTGGTTGCCATGGCGACGGTTGCAAGGCAACTGGTTGCCATGGCGACGGTTGCTAGGCAACTGGTTGCCATGGCGACGGTTGCTAGGCAACTGGTTGCCATGGCGACGGTTGCTAGGCAACTGGTTGCCATGGTGACAGTTGCCATGGCGACGGTTGCTAGGCAACTGGTTGTCATGGCGATGGTTGCTAGGCAACTGGTTGCCATGGCGACGGTTGCTAGGCAACTGGTTGCCATGGCGACGGTTGCTAGGCAACTGGTTGCCATGGCGATGGTTGCTAGGCAACTGGTTGCCATGGCGATGGTTGCTAGGCAACTGGTTGCCATGGCGACAGTTGCCATGGCGATGGTTGCTAGGCAACTGGTTGCCATGGCGACGGTTGCTAGGCAACTGGTTGCCATGGCGACGGTTGCTAGGCAACTGGTTGCCATGGCAACGGTTGCTAGGCAACTGGTTGCCATGGCGATGGTTGCTAGGCAACTGGTTGCCATGGCGATGGTTGCCATGGCGACGGTTCCTAGGCAACTGGTTGCCATGGCGATGGTTGCCATGGTGATGGTTGCTAGGCAACTGGTTGCCATGGTGACGGTTGCAAGGCAACTGGTTGCCATGGCGATTGTTGCTATGCAACTGGTTGCCATAGCGACGGTTGCTTGGCAACTGGTTGCCATGGCGACGGTTGCTAGGCAACTGGTTGCCATGGTGATGGTTGCTAGGCAACTGGTTGCCATGGTGACGGTTGCTAGGCATCTGTTTGCCATGGCGATGGTTGCTATGCAACTGGTTGCCATGGCAACGGTTGCTTGGCAACTGGTTGCCATGGCGATGGTTGCTAGGCAACTGGTTGCCATGGTGATGGTTGCTAGGCAACTGGTTGCCATGGCGACAGTTGCTAGTCAACTGGTTGCCATGGCGATGGTTGCTAGGCAACTGGTTGCCATGGCGACGGTTGCTAGGCAACTGGTTGCCATGGCGATGGTTGCTAGGCAACTGGTTGCCATGGCGACGGTTGCTAGTCAACTGGTTGCCATGGCGATGGTTGCTAGGCAACTGGTTGCCATGGCGACGGTTGCTAGGCAACTGGTTGCCATGGCGACGGTTGCAAGGCAACTGGTTGCCATGGCGACGGTTGCTAGGCAACTGGTTGCCATGGCGATGGTTGCCATGGCGCCGGTTACTAGGCAACTGGTTGCCATGGTGACAGTTGATAGGCAACTGTTTGCCATGGCGATGGTTGCTAGGCAACTGGTTGCCATGGCGACGGTTGCAAGGCAACTGGTTGCCATGGCGACGGTTGCTAGGCAACTGGTTGCCATGGCGACGGTTGCTAGGCAACTGGTTGCCATGGCGACGGTTGCTAGGCAACTGGTTGCCATGGCGACAGTTGCCATGGCGACGGTTGCTAGGCAACTGGTTGTCATGGCGATGGTTGCTAGGCAACTGGTTGCCATGGCGACGGTTGCTAGGCAACTGGTTGCCATGGCGACGGTTGCTAGGCAACTGGTTGCCATGGCGATGGTTGCTAGGCAACTGGTTGCCATGGCGATGGTTGCTAGGCAACTGGTTGCCATGGCGACAGTTGCCATGGCGATGGTTGCTAGGCAACTGGTTGCCATGGCGACGGTTGCTAGGCAACTGGTTGCCATGGCGACGGTTGCTAGGCAACTGGTTGCCATGGCAACGGTTGCTAGGCAACTGGTTGCCATGGCGATGGTTGCTAGGCAACTGGTTGCCATGGCGATGGTTGCCATGGCGACGGTTCCTAGGCAACTGGTTGCCATGGCGATGGTTGCCATGGTGATGGTTGCTAGGCAACTGGTTGCCATGGTGACGGTTGCAAGGCAACTGGTTGCCATGGCGATGGTTGCTATGCAACTGGTTGCCATAGCGAAGGTTGCTTGGCAACTGGTTGCCATGGCGACGGTTGCTAGGCAACTGGTTGCCATGGTGATGGTTGCTAGGCAACTGGTTGCCATGGTGACGGTTGCTAGGCATCTGTTTGCCATGGCGATGGTTGCTATGCAACTGGTTGCCATGGCGACGGTTGCTTGGCAACTGGTTGCCATGGCGATGGTTGCTAGGCAACTGGTTGCCATGGTGATGGTTGCTAGGCAACTGGTTGCCATGGCGACAGTTGCTAGTCAACTGGTTGCCATGGCGATGGTTGCTAGGCAACTGGTTGCCATGGCGACGGTTGCTAGGCAACTGGTTGCCATGGCGATGGTTGCTAGGCAACTGGTTGCCATGGCGATGGTTGTTAGGCAACTGGTTTCCATGGCGATGGTTGCTAGGCAACTGGTTGCCATGGCGACGGTTGCTAGGCAACTGGTTGCCATGGCGACGGTTGCTAGGCAACTGGTTGCCATGGCGATGGTTGCCATGGTGACGGTTGCTAGGCAACTGGTTGCCATGGCGACGGTTGCTAGTCAACTGGTTGCCATGGCGATGGTTGCTAGGCAACTGGTTGCCATGGCGAAGGTTGCTAGGCAACTGGTTGCCATGGAGACTGTTGCTAGGCAACTGGTTGCCATGGCGACGGTTGCTAGGCAACTGGTTGCCATGGTGATGGTTGCTAGGCAACTGGTTGCCATGGCGATGGTTGCTAGGCAACTGGTTGCCATGGCGATGGTTGCTAGGCAACTGGTTGCCATGGCGACGGTTGCTAGGCAACTGGTTGCCATGGCGATGGTTGCTAGGCAACTGGTTGCCATGGCGACGGTTGCTAGGCAACTGGTTGCCATGGCGATGGTTGCTAGGCAACTGGTTGCCATGGCGATGGTTGCTAGGCAACGGGTTGCCATGGTGACGGTTGCTAGGCAACTGGTTGCCATGGAGATGGTTGCTAGGCAACTGGTTGCCATGGCGACGGTTGCTAGGCAACTGGTTGCCATGGCGACGGTTGCTAGGCAACTGGTTGCCATGGCGACGGTTGCTAGGCAACTGGTTGCCATGGCGACGGTTGCTAGGCAACTGGTTGCCATGCCGATGGTTGCTAGGCAACTGGTTGCCATGGCGACGGTTGCTAGGCAACTGGTTGCCATGGCGACGGTTGCTAGGCAACTGGTTGCCATGGCGACGGTTGCTAGGCAACTGGTTGCCATGGCGATGGTTGCCATGGTGACGGTTGCTAGGCAACTGGTTGCCATGGCGACGGTTGCTAGGCAACTGGTTGCCATGGCGATGGTTGCTAGGCAACTGGTTGCCATGGCGATGGTTGCTAGGCAACTGTTTGCCATGGCGACGGTTGCTAGGCAACTGGTTGCCATGGCGATGGTTGCTAGGCAACTGGTTGCCATGGCGACGGTTGCTAGGCAACTGGTTGCCATGGTGACGGTTGCTAGGCAACTGGTTGCCATGGCAACGGTTGCTAGGCAACTGGTTGCCATGGCGATGGTTGCTAGGCAACTGGTTGCCATGGCAATGGTTGCTAGGCAACTGGTTGCCATGGTGATGGTTGCTAGGCAACTGGTTGCCATGGCGATGGTTGCCATGGCGACGGTTCCTAGGCAACTGGTTGTCATGGCGATGGTTGCTAGGCAACTGGTTGCTAGGCAACTGGTCGCCATGGCGATGGTTGCCATGGTGACGGTTGCTAGGCAACTGGTTGCCATGGCGACGGTTGCTAGGCAACTGGTTGCCATGGCGAAGGTTGCTAGGCAACTGGTTGCCATGGCGATGGTTGCTAGGCAACTGGTTGCCATGGCGACGGTTGCTAGGCAACTGGTTGCCATGGCGACGGTTGCTAGGCAACTGGTTGCCATGGCGACGGTTGCTAGGCAACTGGTTGCCATGGCAAAGGTTGCTAGGCAACTGGTTGCCATGGCGAAGGTTGCTAGGCAACTGGTTGCCATGGCGAAGGTTGCTAGGCAACTGGTTGCCAAGGCGACAGTTGCTAGGCAACTGGTTGCCATGGCGACGGTTGCTAGGCAACTGGTTGCCATGGCGACGGTTGCTAGGCAACTGGTTGCCATGGCGACGGTTGCAAGGCAACTGGTTGCCATGGCGACGGTTGCTAGGCAACTGGTTGCCATGGCGATGGTTGCCATGGCGCCGGTTACTAGGCAACTGGTTGCCATGGTGACAGTTGATAGGCAACTGGTTGCCATGGCGACGGTTGCTAGGCAACTGGTTGCCATGGCGACGGTTGCAAGGCAACTGGTTGCCATGGCGACGGTTGCTAGGCAACTGGTTGCCATGACGACAGTTGCTAGGCAACTGGTTGCCATGGTGATGGTTGCTAGGCAACTGGTTGCCATGGCGACGGTTGCTAGGCAACTGGTTGCCATGGTGATGGTTGCTAGGCAACTGGTTGCCATGGCGATGGTTGCTAGGCAACTGGTTGCCATGGCGATGGTTGCTAGGCAACTGGTTGCCATGGCGATGGTTGCCATGGTGACGGTTGCTAGGCAACTGGTTGTCATGGCGATGGTTGCTAGGCAACTGGTTGCTAGGCAACTGGTCGCCATGGTGATGGTTGCCATGGCGACGGTTCCTAGGCAACTGGTTGCCATGGCGATGGTTGCTAGGCAACTGGTTACCATGGCGATGGTTGCTAGGCAACTGGTTGCCATGGCGATGGTTGCCATGGCGACGGTTCCTAGGCAACTGGTTGCCATGGTGACGGTTGCTAGGCAACTGGTTGCCATGGTGACGGTTGCTAGGCAACTGGTTGCCATGGCGAAGGTTGCTAGGCAACTGGTTGCCATGGCGACGGTTGCTAGGCAACTGGTTGCCATGGTGATGGTTGCTAGGCAACTGGTTGCCATGGCGATGGTTGCTAGGCAACTGGTTGCCATGGCGATGGTTGCTAGGCAACTGGTTGCCATGGCGATGGTTGCCATGGTGACGGTTGCTAGGCAACTGGTTGTCATGGCGATGGTTGCTAGGCAACTGGTTGCTAGGCAACTGGTCGCCATGGTGATGGTTGCCATGGCGACGGTTCCTAGGCAACTGGTTGCCATGGCGATGGTTGCTAGGCAACTGGTTGCCATGGCGATGGTTGCTAGGCAACTGGTTGCCATGGCGATGGTTGCCATGGTGACGGTTGCTAGGCAACTGGTTGTCATGGCGATGGTTGCTAGGCAACTGGTTGCTAGGCAACTGGTCGCCATGGTGATGGTTGCCATGGCGACGGTTCCTAGGCAACTGGTTGCCATGGCGATGGTTGCTAGGCAACTGGTTGCCATGGCGATGGTTGCCATGGTGCCGGTTACTAGGCAACTGGTTGCCATGGTGACAGTTGATAGGCAACTGGTTGCCATGGCGATGGTTGCTAGGCAACTGGTTGCCATGGCGACGGTTGCAAGGCAACTGGTTGCCATGGCGACGGTTGCTAGGCAACTGGTTGCCATGGCGACGGTTGCTAGGCAACTGGTTGCCATGGCGACGGTTGCTAGGCAACTGGTTGCCATGGTGACAGTTGCCATGGCGACGGTTGCTAGGCAACTGGTTGTCATGGCGATGGTTGCTAGGCAACTGGTTGCCATGGCGACGGTTGCTAGGCAACTGGTTGCCATGGCGACAGTTGCTAGGCAACTGGTTGCCATGGCGATGGTTGCTAGGCAACTGGTTGCCATGGCGATGGTTGCTAGGCAACTGGTTGCCATGGCGACAGTTGCCATGGCGATGGTTGCTAGGCAACTGGTTGCCATGGCGACGGTTGCTAGGCAACTGGTTGCCATGGCGACGGTTGCTAGGCAACTGGTTGCCATGGCAACGGTTGCTAGGCAACTGGTTGCCATGGCGATGGTTGCTAGGCAACTGGTTGCCATGGCGATGGTTGCCATGGCGACGGTTCCTAGGCAACTGGTTGCCATGGCGATGGTTGCCATGGTGATGGTTGCTAGGCAACTGGTTGCCATGGTGACGGTTGCAAGGCAACTGGTTGCCATGGCGATGGTTGCTATGCAACTGGTTGCCATAGCGACGGTTGCTTGGCAACTGGTTGCCATGGCGACGGTTGCTAGGCAACTGGTTGCCATGGTGATGGTTGCTAGGCAACTGGTTGCCATGGTGACGGTTGCTAGGCATCTGTTTGCCATGGCGATGGTTGCTATGCAACTGGTTGCCATGGCAACGGTTGCTTGGCAACTGGTTGCCATGGCGATGGTTGCTAGGCAACTGGTTGCCATGGTGATGGTTGCTAGGCAACTGGTTGCCATGGCGACAGTTGCTAGTCAACTGGTTGCCATGGCGATGGTTGCTAGGCAACTGGTTGCCATGGCGACGGTTGCTAGGCAACTGGTTGCCATGGCGATGGTTGCTAGGCAACTGGTTGCCATGGCGACGGTTGCTAGTCAACTGGTTGCCATGGCGATGGTTGCTAGGCAACTGGTTGCCATGGCGACGGTTGCTAGGCAACTGGTTGCCATGGCGACGGTTGCAAGGCAACTGGTTGCCATGGCGACGGTTGCTAGGCAACTGGTTGCCATGGCGATGGTTGCCATGGCGCCGGTTACTAGGCAACTGGTTGCCATGGTGACAGTTGATAGGCAACTGGTTGCCATGGCGATGGTTGCTAGGCAACTGGTTGCCATGGCGATGGTTGCCATGGCGACGGTTCCTAGGCAACTGGTTGTCATGGCGATGGTTGCTAGGCAACTGGTTGCTAGGCAACTGGTCGCCATGGCGATGGTTGCCATGGTGACGGTTGCTAGGCAACTGGTTGCCATGGCGACGGTTGCTAGGCAACTGGTTGCCATGGCGAAGGTTGCTAGGCAACTGGTTGCCATGGCGATGGTTGCTAGGCAACTGGTTGCCATGGCGACGGTTGCTAGGCAACTGGTTGCCATGGCGACGGTTGCTAGGCAACTGGTTGCCATGGCAACGGTTGCTAGGCAACTGGTTGCCATGGCAAAGGTTGCTAGGCAACTGGTTGCCATGGCGAAGGTTGCTAGGCAACTGGTTGCCATGGCGAAGGTTGCTAGGCAACTGGTTGCCAAGGCGACAGTTGCTAGGCAACTGGTTGCCATGGCGACGGTTGCTAGGCAACTGGTTGCCATGGCGACGGTTGCTAGGCAACTGGTTGCCATGGCGACGGTTGCAAGGCAACTGGTTGCCATGGCGACGGTTGCTAGGCAACTGGTTGCCATGGTGATGGTTGCCATGGCGCCGGTTACTAGGCAACTGGTTGCCATGGTGACAGTTGATAGGCAACTGGTTGCCATGGCGACGGTTGCTAGGCAACTGGTTGCCATGGCGACGGTTGCAAGGCAACTGGTTGCCATGGCGACGGTTGCTAGGCAACTGGTTGCCATGACGACAGTTGCTAGGCAACTGGTTGCCATGGTGATGGTTGCTAGGCAACTGGTTGCCATGGCGACGGTTGCTAGGCAACTGGTTGCCATGGTGATGGTTGCTAGGCAACTGGTTGCCATGGCGATGGTTGCTAGGCAACTGGTTGCCATGGCGATGGTTGCTAGGCAACTGGTTGCCATGGCGATGGTTGCCATGGTGACGGTTGCTAGGCAACTGGTTGTCATGGCGATGGTTGCTAGGCAACTGGTTGCTAGGCAACTGGTCGCCATGGTGATGGTTGCCATGGCGACGGTTCCTAGGCAACTGGTTGCCATGGCGATGGTTGCTAGGCAACTGGTTACCATGGCGATGGTTGCTAGGCAACTGGTTGCCATGGCGATGGTTGCCATGGCGACGGTTCCTAGGCAACTGGTTGCCATGGTGACGGTTGCTAGGCAACTGGTTGCCATGGTGACGGTTGCTAGGCAACTGGTTGCCATGGCGAAGGTTGCTAGGCAACTGGTTGCCATGGCGACGGTTGCTAGGCAACTGGTTGCCATGGTGATGGTTGCTAGGCAACTGGTTGCCATGGCGATGGTTGCTAGGCAACTGGTTGCCATGGCGATGGTTGCTAGGCAACTGGTTGCCATGGCGATGGTTGCCATGGTGACGGTTGCTAGGCAACTGGTTGTCATGGCGATGGTTGCTAGGCAACTGGTTGCTAGGCAACTGGTCGCCATGGTGATGGTTGCCATGGCGACGGTTCCTAGGCAACTGGTTGCCATGGCGATGGTTGCTAGGCAACTGGTTGCCATGGCGATGGTTGCTAGGCAACTGGTTGCCATGGCGATGGTTGCCATGGTGACGGTTGCTAGGCAACTGGTTGTCATGGCGATGGTTGCTAGGCAACTGGTTGCTAGGCAACTGGTCGCCATGGTGATGGTTGCCATGGCGACGGTTCCTAGGCAACTGGTTGCCATGGCGATGGTTGCTAGGCAACTGGTTGCCATGGCGATGGTTGCCATGGTGCCGGTTACTAGGCAACTGGTTGCCATGGTGACAGTTGATAGGCAACTGGTTGCCATGGCGATGGTTGCTAGGCAACTGGTTGCCATGGCGACGGTTGCAAGGCAACTGGTTGCCATGGCGACGGTTGCTAGGCAACTGGTTGCCATGGCGACGGTTGCTAGGCAACTGGTTGCCATGGCGACGGTTGCTAGGCAACTGGTTGCCATGGTGACAGTTGCCATGGCGACGGTTGCTAGGCAACTGGTTGTCATGGCGATGGTTGCTAGGCAACTGGTTGCCATGGCGACGGTTGCTAGGCAACTGGTTGCCATGGCGACGGTTGCTAGGCAACTGGTTGCCATGGCGATGGTTGCTAGGCAACTGGTTGCCATGGCGATGGTTGCTAGGCAACTGGTTGCCATGGCGACAGTTGCCATGGCGATGGTTGCTAGGCAACTGGTTGCCATGGCGACGGTTGCTAGGCAACTGGTTGCCATGGCGACGGTTGCTAGGCAACTGGTTGCCATGGCAACGGTTGCTAGGCAACTGGTTGCCATGGCGATGGTTGCTAGGCAACTGGTTGCCATGGCGATGGTTGCCATGGCGACGGTTCCTAGGCAACTGGTTGCCATGGCGATGGTTGCCATGGTGATGGTTGCTAGGCAACTGGTTGCCATGGTGACGGTTGCAAGGCAACTGGTTGCCATGGCGATGGTTGCTATGCAACTGGTTGCCATAGCGACGGTTGCTTGGCAACTGGTTGCCATGGCGACGGTTGCTAGGCAACTGGTTGCCATGGTGATGGTTGCTAGGCAACTGGTTGCCATGGTGACGGTTGCTAGGCATCTGTTTGCCATGGCGATGGTTGCTATGCAACTGGTTGCCATGGCAACGGTTGCTTGGCAACTGGTTGCCATGGCGATGGTTGCTAGGCAACTGGTTGCCATGGTGATGGTTGCTAGGCAACTGGTTGCCATGGCGACAGTTGCTAGTCAACTGGTTGCCATGGCGATGGTTGCTAGGCAACTGGTTGCCATGGCGACGGTTGCTAGGCAACTGGTTGCCATGGCGATGGTTGCTAGGCAACTGGTTGCCATGGCGACGGTTGCTAGTCAACTGGTTGCCATGGCGATGGTTGCTAGGCAACTGGTTGCCATGGCGACGGTTGCTAGGCAACTGGTTGCCATGGCGACGGTTGCAAGGCAACTGGTTGCCATGGCGACGGTTGCTAGGCAACTGGTTGCCATGGCGATGGTTGCCATGGCGCCGGTTACTAGGCAACTGGTTGCCATGGTGACAGTTGATAGGCAACTGGTTGCCATGGCGATGGTTGCTAGGCAACTGGTTGCCATGGCGACGGTTGCAAGGCAACTGGTTGCCATGGCGACGGTTGCTAGGCAACTGGTTGCCATGGCGACGGTTGCTAGGCAACTGGTTGCCATGGCGACGGTTGCTAGGCAACTGGTTGCCATGGCGACAGTTGCCATGGCGACGGTTGCTAGGCAACTGGTTGTCATGGCGATGGTTGCTAGGCAACTGGTTGCCATGGCGACGGTTGCTAGGCAACTGGTTGCCATGGCGACGGTTGCTAGGCAACTGGTTGCCATGGCGATGGTTGCTAGGCAACTGGTTGCCATGGCGATGGTTGCTAGGCAACTGGTTGCCATGGCGACAGTTGCCATGGCGATGGTTGCTAGGCAACTGGTTGCCATGGCGACGGTTGCTAGGCAACTGGTTGCCATGGCGACGGTTGCTAGGCAACTGGTTGCCATGGCAACGGTTGCTAGGCAACTGGTTGCCATGGCGATGGTTGCTAGGCAACTGGTTGCCATGGCGATGGTTGCCATGGCGACGGTTCCTAGGCAACTGGTTGCCATGGCGATGGTTGCCATGGTGATGGTTGCTAGGCAACTGGTTGCCATGGTGACGGTTGCAAGGCAACTGGTTGCCATGGCGATGGTTGCTATGCAACTGGTTGCCATAGCGACGGTTGCTTGGCAACTGGTTGCCATGGCGACGGTTGCTAGGCAACTGGTTGCCATGGTGATGGTTGCTAGGCAACTGGTTGCCATGGTGACGGTTGCTAGGCATCTGTTTGCCATGGCGATGGTTGCTATGCAACTGGTTGCCATGGCGACGGTTGCTTGGCAACTGGTTGCCATGGCGATGGTTGCTAGGCAACTGGTTGCCATGGTGATGGTTGCTAGGCAACTGGTTGCCATGGCGACAGTTGCTAGTCAACTGGTTGCCATGGCGATGGTTGCTAGGCAACTGGTTGCCATGGCGACGGTTGCTAGGCAACTGGTTGCCATGGCGATGGTTGCTAGGCAACTGGTTGCCATGGCGATGGTTGTTAGGCAACTGGTTTCCATGGCGATGGTTGCTAGGCAACTGGTTGCCATGGCGACGGTTGCTAGGCAACTGGTTGCCATGGCGACGGTTGCTAGGCAACTGGTTGCCATGGCGATGGTTGCCATGGTGACGGTTGCTAGGCAACTGGTTGCCATGGCGACGGTTGCTAGTCAACTGGTTGCCATGGCGATGGTTGCTAGGCAACTGGTTGCCATGGCGAAGGTTGCTAGGCAACTGGTTGCCATGGAGACTGTTGCTAGGCAACTGGTTGCCATGGCGACGGTTGCTAGGCAACTGGTTGCCATGGTGATGGTTGCTAGGCAACTGGTTGCCATGGCGATGGTTGCTAGGCAACTGGTTGCCATGGCGATGGTTGCTAGGCAACTGGTTGCCATGGCGACGGTTGCTAGGCAACTGGTTGCCATGGCGATGGTTGCTAGGCAACTGGTTGCCATGGCGACGGTTGCTAGGCAACTGGTTGCCATGGCGATGGTTGCTAGGCAACTGGTTGCCATGGCGATGGTTGCTAGGCAACGGGTTGCCATGGTGACGGTTGCTAGGCAACTGGTTGCCATGGAGATGGTTGCTAGGCAACTGGTTGCCATGGCGACGGTTGCTAGGCAACTGGTTGCCATGGCGACGGTTGCTAGGCAACTGGTTGCCATGGCGACGGTTGCTAGGCAACTGGTTGCCATGGCGACGGTTGCTAGGCAACTGGTTGCCATGCCGATGGTTGCTAGGCAACTGGTTGCCATGGCGACGGTTGCTAGGCAACTGGTTGCCATGGCGACGGTTGCTAGGCAACTGGTTGCCATGGCGACGGTTGCTAGGCAACTGGTTGCCATGGCGATGGTTGCCATGGTGACGGTTGCTAGGCAACTGGTTGCCATGGCGACGGTTGCTAGGCAACTGGTTGCCATGGCGATGGTTGCTAGGCAACTGGTTGCCATGGCGATGGTTGCTAGGCAACTGTTTGCCATGGCGACGGTTGCTAGGCAACTGGTTGCCATGGCGATGGTTGCTAGGCAACTGGTTGCCATGGCGACGGTTGCTAGGCAACTGGTTGCCATGGTGACGGTTGCTAGGCAACTGGTTGCCATGGCAACGGTTGCTAGGCAACTGGTTGCCATGGCGATGGTTGCTAGGCAACTGGTTGCCATGGCAATGGTTGCTAGGCAACTGGTTGCCATGGTGATGGTTGCTAGGCAACTGGTTGCCATGGCGATGGTTGCCATGGCGACGGTTCCTAGGCAACTGGTTGTCATGGCGATGGTTGCTAGGCAACTGGTTGCTAGGCAACTGGTCGCCATGGCGATGGTTGCCATGGTGACGGTTGCTAGGCAACTGGTTGCCATGGCGACAGTTGCTAGGCAACTGGTTGCCATGGCGAAGGTTGCTAGGCAACTGGTTGCCATGGCGATGGTTGCTAGGCAACTGGTTGCCATGGCGACGGTTGCTAGGCAACTGGTTGCCATGGCGACGGTTGCTAGGCAACTGGTTGCCATGGCAACGGTTGCTAGGCAACTGGTTGCCATGGCAAAGGTTGCTAGGCAACTGGTTGCCATGGCGAAGGTTGCTAGGCAACTGGTTGCCATGGCGAAGGTTGCTAGGCAACTGGTTGCCAAGGCGACAGTTGCTAGGCAACTGGTTGCCATGGCGACGGTTGCTAGGCAACTGGTTGCCATGGCGACGGTTGCTAGGCAACTGGTTGCCATGGCGACGGTTGCAAGGCAACTGGTTGCCATGGCGACGGTTGCTAGGCAACTGGTTGCCATGGCGATGGTTGCCATGGCGCCGGTTACTAGGCAACTGGTTGCCATGGTGACAGTTGATAGGCAACTGGTTGCCATGGCGACGGTTGCTAGGCAACTGGTTGCCATGGCGACGGTTGCAAGGCAACTGGTTGCCATGGCGACGGTTGCTAGGCAACTGGTTGCCATGACGACAGTTGCTAGGCAACTGGTTGCCATGGTGATGGTTGCTAGGCAACTGGTTGCCATGGCGACGGTTGCTAGGCAACTGGTTGCCATGGTGATGGTTGCTAGGCAACTGGTTGCCATGGCGATGGTTGCTAGGCAACTGGTTGCCATGGCGATGGTTGCTAGGCAACTGGTTGCCATGGCGATGGTTGCCATGGTGACGGTTGCTAGGCAACTGGTTGTCATGGCGATGGTTGCTAGGCAACTGGTTGCTAGGCAACTGGTCGCCATGGTGATGGTTGCCATGGCGACGGTTCCTAGGCAACTGGTTGCCATGGCGATGGTTGCTAGGCAACTGGTTACCATGGCGATGGTTGCTAGGCAACTGGTTGCCATGGCGATGGTTGCCATGGCGACGGTTCCTAGGCAACTGGTTGCCATGGTGACGGTTGCTAGGCAACTGGTTGCCATGGCGACGGTTGCTAGGCAACTGGTTGCCATGGCGACGGTTGCTAGGCAACTGGTTGCCATGGTGATGGTTGCTAGGCAACTGGTTGCCATGGCGATGGTTGCTAGGCAACTGGTTGCCATGGCGATGGTTGCTAGGCAACTGGTTGCCATGGCGATGGTTGCCATGGTGACGGTTGCTAGGCAACTGGTTGTCATGGCGATGGTTGCTAGGCAACTGGTTGCTAGGCAACTGGTCGCCATGGTGATGGTTGCCATGGCGACGGTTCCTAGGCAACTGGTTGCCATGGCGATGGTTGCTAGGCAACTGGTTGCCATGGCGATGGTTGCTAGGCAACTGGTTGCCATGGCGATGGTTGCCATGGTGACGGTTGCTAGGCAACTGGTTGTCATGGCGATGGTTGCTAGGCAACTGGTTGCTAGGCAACTGGTCGCCATGGTGATGGTTGCCATGGCGACGGTTCCTAGGCAACTGGTTGCCATGGCGATGGTTGCTAGGCAACTGGTTGCCATGGCGATGGTTGCTAGGCAACTGGTTGCCATGGCGATGGTTGCCATGGCGACGGTTCCTAGGCAACTGGTTGCCATGGTGACGGTTGCTAGGCAACTGGTTGCCATGGTGACGGTTGCTAGGCAACTGGTTGCCATGGCGAAGGTTGCTAGGCAACTGGTTGCCATGGCGACGGTTGCTAGGCAACTGGTTGCCATGGTGATGGTTGCTAGGCAACTGGTTGCCATGGCGATGGTTGCTAGGCAACTGGTTGCCATGGCGATGGTTGCTAGGCAACTGGTTGCCATGGCGATGGTTGCCATGGTGACGGTTGCTAGGCAACTGGTTGTCATGGCGATGGTTGCTAGGCAACTGGTTGCTAGGCAACTGGTCGCCATGGTGATGGTTGCCATGGCGACGGTTCCTAGGCAACTGGTTGCCATGGCGATGGTTGCTAGGCAACTGGTTGCCATGGCGATGGTTGCTAGGCAACTGGTTGCCATGGCGATGGTTGCCATGGCGACGGTTCCTAGGCAACTGGTTGCCATGATGACGGTTGCTAGGCAACTGGTTGCCATGGCGACGGTTGCTAGGCAACTGGTTGCCATGGCGACGGTTGCTAGGCAACTGGTTGCCATGGCGACGGTTGCTAGGCAACAGGTTGCCATGGCGACGGTTGCTAGGCAACTGGTTGCCATGGTGACGGATGCTAGGCAACTGTTTGCCATGGCGATGGTTGCCATGGCGATGGTTGCCATGGCGATGGTTGCTAGGCAACTGGTTGCCATGGCGATGGTTGCTAGGCAACTGGTTGCCATGGCGACGGTTGCTAGGCAACTGGTTGCCATGGCGATGGTTGCCATGGTGACGGTTGCTAGGCAACTGGTTGCCATGGCGATGGTTGCTAGGCAACTGGTTGCCATGGCGAAGGTTGCTAGGCAACTGGTTGCCATGGTGACGGTTGCTAGGCAACTGGTTGCCATGGCGATGGTTGCTAGGCAACTGGTTGCCATGGCGACGGTTGCTAGGCAACTGGTTGCCATGGCGATGGTTGCTAGGCAACTGGTTGCCATGGCGACGGTTGCTAGGCAACTGGTTGCCATGGCGACGGTTGCTAGGCAACTGGTTGCCATGGCGACGGTTGCTAGGCAACTGGTTGCCATGGCGATGGTTGCCATGGTGACGGTTGCTAGGCAACTGGTTGCCATGGCGACGGTTGCTAGGCAACTGGTTGCCATGGCGATGGTTGCTAGGCAACTGGTTGCCATGGCGACGGTTGCTAGGCAACTGGTTGCCATGGCGATGGTTGCCATGGTGACGGTTGCTAGGCAACTGGTTGCCATGGCGACGGTTGCTAGTCAACTGGTTGCCATGGCGATGGTTGCTAGGCAACTGGTTGCCATGGCGAAGGTTGCTAGGCAACTGGTTGCCATGGCGACGGTTGCTAGGCAACTGGTTGCCATGGCGACGGTTGCTAGTCAACTGGTTGCCATGGCGATGGTTGCTAGGCAACTGGTTGCCATGGCGAAGGTTGCTAGGCAACTGGTTGCCATGGCGAAGGTTGCTAGGCAACTGGTTGCCATGGCGAAGGTTGCTAGGCAACTGGTTGCCAAGGCGACGGTTGCTAGGCAACTGGTTGCCATGGCGACGGTTGCTAGGCAACTGGTTGCCATGGCGACGGTTGCTAGGCAACTGGTTGCCATGGCGACGGTTGCTAGGCAACTGGTTGCCATGGCGATGGTTGCTAGGCAACTGGTTGCCATGGCGATGGTTGCCATGGTGACGGTTGCTAGGCAACTGGTTGCCATGGCGACGGTTGCTAGTCAACTGGTTGCCATGGCGATGGTTGCTAGGCAACTGGTTGCCATGGCGAAGGTTGCTAGGCAACTGGTTGCCATGGCGACGGTTGCTAGGCAACTGGTTGCCATGGCGACGGTTGCTAGTCAACTGGTTGCCATGGCGATGGTTGCTAGGCAACTGGTTGCCATGGCGACGGTTGCTAGGCAACTGGTTGCCATGGCGATGGTTGCCATGGCGCCGGTTACTAGGCAACTGGTTGCCATGGTGACAGTTGATAGGCAATTGGTTGCCATGGCGACGGTTGCTAGGCAACTGGTTGCCATGGCGACGGTTGCTAGGCAACTGGTTGCCATGGCGACGGTTGCAAGGCAACTGGTTGCCATGGCGACGGTTGCTAGGCAACTGGTTGCCATGGCGACGGTTGCTAGGCAACTGGTTGCCATGGCGACGGTTGCTAGGCAACTGGTTGCCATGGCGAAGGTTGCTAGGCAACTGGTTGCCATGGTGACGGTTGCTAGGCAACTGGTTGCCATGGCGATGGTTGCTAGGCAACTGGTTGCCATGGCGACGGTTGCTAGGCAACTGGTTGCCATGGCGATGGTTGCTAGGCAACTGGTTGCCATGGCGACGGTTGCTAGGCAACTGGTTGCCATGGCGACGGTTGCTAGGCAACTGGTTGCCATGGCGACGGTTGCTAGGCAACTGGTTGCCATGGCGATGGTTGCCATGGTGACGGTTGCTAGGCAACTGGTTGCCATGGCGACGGTTGCTAGGCAACTGGTTGCCATGGCGATGGTTGCTAGGCAACTGGTTGCCATGGCGACGGTTGCTAGGCAACTGGTTGCCATGGCGATGGTTGCCATGGTGACAGTTGCTAGGCAACTGGTTGCCATGGCGACGGTTGCTAGTCAACTGGTTGCCATGGCGATGGTTGCTAGGCAACTGGTTGCCATGGCGAAGGTTGCTAGGCAACTGGTTGCCATGGCGACGGTTGCTAGGCAACTGGTTGCCATGGCGACGGTTGCTAGTCAACTGGTTGCCATGGCGATGGTTGCTAGGCAACTGGTTGCCATGGCGAAGGTTGCTAGGCAACTGGTTGCCATGGCGAAGGTTGCTAGGCAACTGGTTGCCATGGCGAAGGTTGCTAGGCAACTGGTTGCCAAGGCGACGGTTGCTAGGCAACTGGTTGCCATGGCGACGGTTGCTAGGCAACTGGTTGCCATGGCGACGGTTGCTAGGCAACTGGTTGCCATGGCGACGGTTGCTAGGCAACTGGTTGCCATGGCGACGGTTGCTAGTCAACTGGTTGCCATGGCGATGGTTGCTAGGCAACTGGTTGCCATGGCGATGGTTGCTAGGCAACTGGTTGCCATGGCGATGGTTGCCATGGTGACGGTTGCTAGGCAACTGGTTGCCATGGCGACGGTTGCTAGTCAACTGGTTGCCATGGCGATGGTTGCTAGGCAACTGGTTGCCATGGCGAAGGTTGCTAGGCAACTGGTTGCCATGGCGACGGTTGCTAGGCAACTGGTTGCCATGGCGACGGTTGCTAGTCAACTGGTTGCCATGGCGATGGTTGCTAGGCAACTGGTTGCCATGGCGACGGTTGCTAGGCAACTGGTTGCCATGGCGATGGTTGCCATGGCGCCGGTTACTAGGCAACTGGTTGCCATGGTGACAGTTGATAGGCAATTGGTTGCCATGGCGACGGTTGCTAGGCAACTGGTTGCCATGGCGACGGTTGCTAGGCAACTGGTTGCCATGGCGACGGTTGCAAGGCAACTGGTTGCCATGGCGACGGTTGCTAGGCAACTGGTTGCCATGGCGACGGTTGCTAGGCAACTGGTTGCCATGGCGACGGTTGCTAGGCAACTGGTTGCCATGGCGATGGTTGCTAGGCAACTGGTTGCCATGGCGACGGTTGCTAGGCAACTGGTTGCCATGGCGACGGTTGCTAGGCAACTGGTTGCCATGGCGATGGTTGCTAGGCAACTGGTTGCCATGGCGATGGTTGCTAGGCAACTGGTTGCCATGGCGACAGTTGCCATGGCGATGGTTGCTAGGCAACTGGTTGCCATGGCGACGGTTGCTAGGCAACTGGTTGC
Source organism: Taudactylus pleione (assembly GCA_031769625.1). NCBI lineage: Eukaryota > Metazoa > Chordata > Amphibia > Anura > Myobatrachidae > Taudactylus > Taudactylus pleione. Next base: position 120,140 of record JAUIMM010000479.1, on the reverse strand, counting down.
CATGGTGACGGTTGCTAGGCAACTGGTTGCCATGGCAACGGTTGCTAAGCAACTGGTTGCCATGGCGATGGTTGCTAGGCAACTGGTTGCCATGGCGATGGTTGCCATGGCGACGGTTCCTAGGCAACTGGTTGTCATGGCGATGGTTGCTAGGCAACTGGTCGCCATGGCGATGGTTGCCATGGTGACGGTTGCTAGGCAACTGGTTGCCATGGCGACGGTTGCTAGGCAACTGGTTGCCATGGCGAAGGTTGCTAGGCAACTGGTTGCCATGGCGATGGTTGCTAGGCAACTGGTTGCCATGGCGACGGTTGCTAGGCAACTGGTTGCCATGGCGACGGTTGCTAGGCAACTGGTTGCCATGGCGACGGTTGCTAGGCAACTGGTTGCCATGGTGACGGATGCTAGGCAACTGGTTGCCATGGCGATGGTTGCCATGGCGATGGTTGCCATGGCGATGGTTGCTAGGCAACTGGTTGCCATGGCGACGGTTGCTAGACAACTGGTTGCCATGGCGACGGTTGCTAGGCAACTGGTTGCCATGGCGATGGTTGCTAGGCAACTGGTTGCCATGGCAATGGTTGCTAGGCAACTGGTTGCCATGGCGATGGTTGCTAGGCAACTGGTTGCCATGGCGATGGTTGCCATGGTGATAATAGCTAGGCAACTGGTTGCCATGGCAACGGTTGCTAGGCAACTGGTTGCCATGGCGACGGTTGCTAGGCAACTGGTTGCCATGGCGATGGTTGCTAGGCAACTGGTTGCCATGGCAATGGTTGCTAGGCAACTGGTTGCCATGGCAATGGTTGCTAGGCAACTGGTTGCCATGGCGATGGTTGCCATTGCGATGGTTGCTAGGCAACTGGTTGCCATGGCGATGGTTGCTAGGTAATTGGTTGCCATGGCGACGGTTGCTAGACAACTGGTTGCCATGGTGATGGTTGCTAGGCAACTGGTTGCCATGGCGATGGTTGCTAGGCAACTGGTTGCCATGGCGATGGTTGCTAGGCAACTGGTTGCCATGGCAATGGTTGCCATGGTGATGGTTGCTAGGCAACTGGTTGCCATGGTGACGGTTGCAAGGCAACTGGTTGCCATGGCGACGGTTGCTAGGCAACTGGTTGCCATGGCGACGGTTGCTAGGCAACTGGTTGCCATGTCGATGGTTGCTAGGCAACTGGTTGCCATGGCGATGGTTGCCATGGTGATGGTTGCTAGGCAACTGGTTGCCATGGCGATGGTTGCTAGGCAACTGGTTGCCATGGCGATGGTTGCTAGGCAACTGGTTGCCATGGCGATGGTTGCTACGCAACTGGTTGCCATGGCGACAGTTGCTTGGCAACTGGTTGCCATGGCGACGGTTGCTAGGCAACTGGTTGCCATGGCGATGGTTGCCATGGCGATGGTTGCTAGGCAACTGGTTGCCATGGCGATGGTTGCTAGGCAACTGGTTGCCATGGCGATGGTTGCTAGGCAACTGGTTGCCATGGCGACGGTTGCTAGGCAACTGGTTGCCATGGTGACGGTTGCTAGGCAACTGGTTGCCATGGCGATGGATGCCATGGTGATAATTGCTAGGCAACTGGTTGCCATGGCGACGGTTGCTAGACAACTGGTTGCCATGGCAACGGTTGCTAGGCAACTGGTTGCCATGGCGACAGTTGCTAGGCAACTGGTTGCCATGGCGATGGTTGCTAGGCAACTGGTTGCCATGGCAATGGTTGCTAGGCAACTGGTTGCCATGGCGACGGTTGCTATGCAACTGGTTGCCATGTCGATGGTTACCATGGCGACGGTTGCTAGGCAACTGGTTGCCATGGCGATGGTTGCCATGGTGACGGTTGCTAGGCAACTGGTTGCCATGGCGACAGTTGCTAGTCAACTGGTTGCCATGGCGATGGTTGCTAGGCAACTGGTTGCCATGGCGAAGGTTGCTAGGCAACTGGTTGCCATGGCGACGGTTGCTAGGCAACTGGTTGCCATGGCGACGGTTGCTAGGCAACTGGTTGCCATGGCGACGGTTGCTAGGCAACTGGTTGCCATGGCGACGGTTGTTTGGCAACTGGTTGCCATGGTGATGGTTGCTAGGCAACTGGTTGCCATGGCGACGGTTGCTTGGCAACTGGTTGCCATGGCGACGGTTGCTAGGCAAGTGGTTGCCATGGCGATGGTTGCCATGGCGATGGTTGCTAGGCAACTGGTTGCCATGGCGATGGTTGCTAGGCAACTGGTTGCCATGGCGATGGTTGCTAGGCAACTGGTTGCCATGGCGACGGTTTCTAGGCAACTGGTTGCCATGGCGACGGTTGCTAGGCAACTGGTTGCCATGGCGATGGTTGCCATGGTGATAATTGCTAGGCAACTGGTTGCCATGGCGACGGTTGCTAGACAACTGGTTGCCATGGCAACGGTTGCTAGGCAACTGGTTGCCATGGCGATGGTTGCTAGGCAACTGGTTGCCATGGCAACGGTTGCTAGGCAACTGGTTGCCATGGCGACGGTTGCTAGGCAACTGGTTGCCATGGCGATGGTTGCTAGGCAACTGGTTGCCATGGCAATGGTTGCTAGGCAACTGGTTGCCATGGCAATGGTTGCTAGGCAACTGGTTGCCATGGTGATGGTTGCCATTGCGATGGTTGCTAGGCAACTGGTTGCCATGGCGACGGTTGCTAGGCAACTGGTTGCCATGGCGATGGTTGCCATGGTGACGGTTGCTAGGCAACTGGTTGCCATGGCGACGGTTGCTAGGCAACTGGTTGCCATGGCGATGGTTGCTAGGCAACTGGTTGCCATGGTGACGGTTGCTAGGCAACTGGTTGCCATGGCGATGGTTGCTAGTCAACTGGTTGCCATGGCGATGGTTGCTAGGCAACTGGTTGCCATGGCGACAGTTGCTAGGCAACTGGTTTCCATGGCGACGGTTGCTAGGCAACTGGTTGCCATGGCGACGGTTGCTAGGCAACTGGTTGCCATGGCGACGGTTGCTAGGCAACTGGTTGCCATGGCGATGGTTGCCATGGTGATAATTGCTAGGCAACTGGTTGCCATGGCAACGGTTGCTAGACAACTGGTTGCCATGGCAACGGTTGCTAGGCAACTGGTTGCCATGGCGACGGTTGCTAGGCAACTGGTTGCCATGGCAACGGTTGCTAGGCAACTGGTTGCCATGGCGACGGTTGCTAGGCAACTGGTTGCCATGGCGATGGTTGCTAGGCAACTGGTTGCCATGGCAATGGTTGCTAGGCAACTGGTTGCCATGGCAATGGTTGCTAGGCAACTGGTTGCCATGGCGATGGTTGCCATTGCGATGGTTGCTAGGCAACTGGTTGCCATGGCGATGGTTGCTAGGCAACTGGTTGCCATGGCGACGGTTGCTAGGCAACTGGTTGCCATGGCGACGGTTGCTAGGCAACTGGTTGCCATGGCGACGGTTGCTAGGCAACTGGTTGCCATGGCGACGGTTGCCATGGTGATGGTTGCTAGGCAACTGGTTGCCATGGTGACGGTTGCAAGGCAACTGGTTGCCATGGCGACGGTTGCTAGGCAACTGGTTGCCATGGCGACGGTTGCTAGGCAACTGGTTGCCATGGCGACAGTTACTAGGCAACTGGTTGCCATGGCGATGGTTGCTAGGCAACTGGTTGCCATGGCGATGGTTGCCATGGCGACGGTTGCTAGGCAACTGGTTGCCATGGTGATGGTTGCTAGGCAACTTGTTGCCATGGCGACGGTTGCTAGGCAACTGGTTGCCATGGCAACGGTTGCTAGGCAACTGGTTGCCATGGCGATGGTTGCCATGGCGATGGTTGCTAGGCAACTGGTTGCCATGGCGATGGTTGCTAGGCAACTGGTTGCCATGGCGATGGTTGCTAGGCAACTGGTTGCCATGGCGACGGTTGCTAGGCAACTGGTTGCCATGGCGACGGTTGCTAGGCAACTGGTTGCCATGGCGATGGTTGCCATGGTGATAATTGCTAGGCAACTGGTTGCCATGGAGACAGTTGCTAGACAACTGGTTGCCATGGCAATGGTTGCTAGGCAACTGTTTGCCATGGCGACGGTTGCTAGGCAACTGGTTGCCATGGCAATGGTTGCTAGGCAACTGGTTGCCATGGCGATGGTTGCCATGGCGATGGTTGCTAGGCAACTGGTTGCCATGGCGATGGTTGCTAGGTAATTGGTTGCCATGGCGACGGTTGCTAGACAACTGGTTGCCATGGTGATGGTTGCTAGGCAACTGGTTGCCATGGCGATGGTTGCTAGGCAACTGGTTGCCATGGCGATGGTTGCTAGGCAACTGGTTGCCATGGCAATGGTTGCCATGGTGATGGTTGCTAGGCAACTGGTTGCCATGGTGACGGTTGCAAGGCAACTGGTTGCCATGGCGACGGTTGCTAGGCAACTGGTTGCCATGGCGACGGTTGCTAGGCAACTGGTTGCCATGTCGATGGTTGCTAGGCAACTGGTTGCCATGGCGATGGTTGCCATGGTGATGGTTGCTAGGCAACTGGTTGCCATGGCGATGGTTGCTAGGCAACTGGTTGCCATGGCGATGGTTGCTAGGCAACTGGTTGCCATGGCGATGGTTGCTACGCAACTGGTTGCCATGGCGACAGTTGCTTGGCAACTGGTTGCCATGGCGACGGTTGCTAGGCAACTGGTTGCCATGGCGATGGTTGCCATGGCGATGGTTGCTAGGCAACTGGTTGCCATGGCGATGGTTGCTAGGCAACTGGTTGCCATGGCGATGGTTGCTAGGCAACTGGTTGCCATGGCGACAGTTGCTAGGCAACTGGTTGCCATGGTGACGGTTGCTAGGCAACTGGTTGCCATGGCGATGGATGCCATGGTGATAATTGCTAGGCAACTGGTTGCCATGGCGACGGTTGCTAGACAACTGGTTGCCATGGCAACGGTTGCTAGGCAACTGGTTGCCATGGCGACGGTTGCTAGGCAACTGGTTGCCATGGCGATGGTTGCTAGGCAACTGGTTGCCATGGCAATGGTTGCTAGGCAACTGGTTGCCATGGCGACGGTTGCTATGCAACTGGTTGCCATGTCGATGGTTACCATGGCGACGGTTGCTAGGCAACTGGTTGCCATGGCGATGGTTGCCATGGTGACGGTTGCTAGGCAACTGGTTGCCATGGCGACAGTTGCTAGTCAACTGGTTGCCATGGCGATGGTTGCTAGGCAACTGGTTGCCATGGCGAAGGTTGCTAGGCAACTGGTTGCCATGGCGACGGTTGCTAGGCAACTGGTTGCCATGGCGACGGTTGCTAGGCAACTGGTTGCCATGGCGACGGTTGCTAGGCAACTGGTTGCCATGGCGACGGTTGTTTGGCAACTGGTTGCCATGGTGATGGTTGCTAGGCAACTGGTTGCCATGGCGACGGTTGCTTGGCAACTGGTTGCCATGGCGACGGTTGCTAGGCAAGTGGTTGCCATGGCGATGGTTGCCATGGCGATGGTTGCTAGGCAACTGGTTGCCATGGCGATGGTTGCTAGGCAACTGGTTGCCATGGCGATGGTTGCTAGGCAACTGGTTGCCATGGTGACGGTTTCTAGGCAACTGGTTGCCATGGCGACGGTTGCTAGGCAACTGGTTGCCATGGCGATGGTTGCCATGGTGATAATTGCTAGGCAACTGGTTGCCATGGCGACGGTTGCTAGACAACTGGTTGCCATGGCAACGGTTGCTAGGCAACTGGTTGCCATGGCGATGGTTGCTAGGCAACTGGTTGCCATGGCAACGGTTGCTAGGCAACTGGTTGCCATGGCGACGGTTGCTAGGCAACTGGTTGCCATGGCGATGGTTGCTAGGCAACTGGTTGCCATGGCAATGGTTGCTAGGCAACTGGTTGCCATGGCAATGGTTGCTAGGCAACTGGTTGCCATGGTGATGGTTGCCATTGCGATGGTTGCTAGGCAACTGGTTGCCATGGCGACGGTTGCTAGGCAACTGGTTGCCATGGCGATGGTTGCCATGGTGACGGTTGCTAGGCAACTGGTTGCCATGGCGACGGTTGCTAGGCAACTGGTTGCCATGGCGATGGTTGCTAGGCAACTGGTTGCCATGGTGACGGTTGCTAGGCAACTGGTTGCCATGGCGATGGTTGCTAGTCAACTGGTTGCCATGGCGATGGTTGCTAGGCAACTGGTTGCCATGGCGACAGTTGCTAGGCAACTGGTTTCCATGGCGACGGTTGCTAGGCAACTGGTTGCCATGGCGACGGTTGCTAGGCAACTGGTTGCCATGGCGACGGTTGCTAGGCAACTGGTTGCCATGGCGATGGTTGCCATGGTGATAATTGCTAGGCAACTGGTTGCCATGGCAACGGTTGCTAGACAACTGGTTGCCATGGCAACGGTTGCTAGGCAACTGGTTGCCATGGCGACGGTTGCTAGGCAACTGGTTGCCATGGCAACGGTTGCTAGGCAACTGGTTGCCATGGCGACGGTTGCTAGGCAACTGGTTGCCATGGCGATGGTTGCTAGGCAACTGGTTGCCATGGCAATGGTTGCTAGGCAACTGGTTGCCATGGCAATGGTTGCTAGGCAACTGGTTGCCATGGCGATGGTTGCCATTGCGATGGTTGCTAGGCAACTGGTTGCCATGGCGATGGTTGCTAGGCAACTGGTTGCCATGGCGACGGTTGCTAGGCAACTGGTTGCCATGGCGACGGTTGCTAGGCAACTGGTTGCCATGGCGACGGTTGCTAGGCAACTGGTTGCCATGGCGACGGTTGCTAGGCAACTGGTTGCCATGGCGATGGTTGCTAGGCAACTGGTTGCCATGGCGATGGTTGCTAGGCAACTGGTTGCCATGGCGATGGTTGCCATGGTGATGGTTGCTAGGCAACTGGTTGCCATGGTGACGGTTGCAAGGCAACTGGTTGCCATGGCGACGGTTGCTAGGCAACTGGTTGCCATGGCGACGGTTGCTAGGCAACTGGTTGCCATGGCGACAGTTACTAGGCAACTGGTTGCCATGGCGATGGTTGCTAGGCAACTGGTTGCCATGGCGATGGTTGCCATGGCGACGGTTGCTAGGCAACTGGTTGCCATGGTGATGGTTGCTAGGCAACTTGTTGCCATGGCGACGGTTGCTAGGCAACTGGTTGCCATGGCAACGGTTGCTAGGCAACTGGTTGCCATGGCGATGGTTGCCATGGCGATGGTTGCTAGGCAACTGGTTGCCATGGCGATGGTTGCTAGGCAACTGGTTGCCATGGCGATGGTTGCTAGGCAACTGGTTGCCATGGCGACGGTTGCTAGGCAACTGGTTGCCATGGCGACGGTTGCTAGGCAACTGGTTGCCATGGCGATGGTTGCCATGGTGATAATTGCTAGGCAACTGGTTGCCATGGAGACAGTTGCTAGACAACTGGTTGCCATGGCAATGGTTGCTAGGCAACTGTTTGCCATGGCGACGGTTGCTAGGCAACTGGTTGCCATGGCAATGGTTGCTAGGCAACTGGTTGCCATGGCGATGGTTGCCATTGCGATGGTTGCTAGGCAACTGGTTGCCATGGCGATGGTTGCTAGGCAACTGGTTGCCATGGCGACGGTTGCTAGGCAACTGGTTGCCATGGCGATGGTTGCTAGGCAACTGGTTGCCATGGCGATGGTTGCTAGGCAACTGGTTGCCATGGCGATGGTTGCCATGGTGATGGTTGCCATGGTGATGGTTGCTAGGCAACTGGTTGCCATGGCGACAGTTGCTAGTCAACTGGTTGCCATGGCGATGGTTGCTAGGCAACTGGTTGCCATGGCGAAGGTTGCTAGGCAACTGGTTGCCATGGCGATGGTTGCTAGGCAACTGGTTGCCATGGCGACGGTTGCTAGGCAACTGGTTGCCATGGTGACGGTTGCTAGGCAACTGGTTGCCATGGCGACGGTTGCTAGGCAACTGGTTGCCATGGTGATGGTTGCTAGGCAACTGGTTGCCATGGCGATGGTTGCTTGGCAACTGGTTGCCATAGCGATGGTTGCTAGGCAACTGGTTGCCATGGCGATGGTTGCCATGGCGATGGTTGCTAGGCAACTGGTTGCCATGGCGATGGTTGCTAGGCAACTGGTTGCCATGGTGATGGTTGCTAGGCAACTGGTTGCCATGGCGACGGTTGCTAGGCAACTGGTTGCCATGGCGACGGTTGCTAGGCAACTGGTTGCCATGGCGACAGTTGCCATGGCGACGGTTGCTAGGCAACTGGTTGCCATGGCGATGGTTGCTAGGCAACTGGTTGCCATGGCGACGGTTGCTAGGCAACTGGTTGCCATGGCGACGGTTGCTAGGCAACTGGTTGCCATGGCGATGGTTGCTAGGCAACTGGTTGCCATGGCGATGGTTGCTAGGCAACTGGTTGCCATGGCGACAGTTGCCATGGCGATGGTTGCTAGGCAACTGGTTGCCATGGCGACGGTTGCTAGGCAACTGGTTGCCATGGCGACGGTTGCTAGGCAACTGGTTGCCATGGCGACGGTTGCTAAGCAACTGGTTGCCATGGCGATGGTTGCTAGGCAACTGGTTGCCATGGCGATGGTTGCCATGGCGATGGTTCCTAGGCAACTGGTTGTCATGGCGATGGTTGCTAGGCAACTGGTCGCCATGGCGATGGTTGCCATGGTGACGGTTGCTAGGCAACTGGTTGCCATGGCGACGGTTGCTAGGCAACTGGTTGCCATGGCGAAGGTTGCTAGGCAACTGGTTGCCATGGCGATGGTTGCTAGGCAACTGGTTGCCATGGCGACGGTTGCTAGGCAACTGGTTGCCATGGCGACGGTTGCTAGGCAACTGGTTGCCATGGCGACGGTTGCTAGGCAACTGGTTGCCATGGTGACGGATGCTAGGCAACTGGTTGCCATGGCGATGGTTGCCATGGCGATGGTTGCCATGGCGATGGTTGCTAGGCAACTGGTTGCCATGGCGACGGTTGCTAGACAACTGGTTGCCATGGCGACGGTTGCTAGTCAACTGGTTGCCATGGCGATGGTTGCTAGGCAACTGGTTGCCATGGCGACGGTTGCTAGGCAACTGGTTGCCATGGCGATGGTTGCAAGGCAACTGGTTGCCATGGCGACGGTTGCTAGGCAACTGGTTGCCATGGCGACGGTTGCTAGGCAACTGGTTGCCATGGCGACGGTTGCTAGGCAACTGGTTGCCATGGCGATGGTTGCAAGGCAACTGGTTGCCATGGCGATGGTTGCTAGGCAACTGGTTGCCATGGCGACGGTTGCTAGGCAACTGGTTGCCATGGCGATGGTTGCTAGGCAACTGGTTGCCATGGCAATGGTTGCTAGGCAACTGGTTGCCATGGCGATGGTTGCTAGGCAACTGGTTGCCATGGCGATGGTTGCCATGGTGATAATAGCTAGGCAACTGGTTGCCATGGCAATGGTTGCTAGGCAACTGGTTGCCATGGCGACGGTTGCTAGGCAACTGGTTGCCATGGCGATGGTTGCTAGGCAACTGGTTGCCATGGCAATGGTTGCTAGGCAACTGGTTGCCATGGCAATGGTTGCTAGGCAACTGGTTGCCATGGCGATGGTTGCCATTGCGATGGTTGCTAGGCAACTGGTTGCCATGGCGACGGTTGCTAGGCAACTGGTTGCCATGGCGACGGTTGCTAGGCAACTGGTTGCCATGGCGACCAGTTGCCTAGCAACCATCGCCATGGCAACCAGTTGCCTAGCAACCGTCGCCATGGCAACCAGTTGCCTAGCAACCGTCACCATGGCAACCATCGCCATGGCAACCAGTTGCCTAGCAACCGTCGCCATGGCAACCAGTTGCCTAGCAACCGTCGCCATGGCAACCAGTTGCCTAGCAACCGTCGCCATGGCAACCAGTTGCCTAGCAACCGGTTGCCATGGCGACGGTTGCTAGGCAACTGGTTGCCATGGCGACGGTTGCTAGGCAACTGGTTGCCATGGCGACGGTTGCTAGGCAACTGGTTGCCATGGCGATGGTTGCCATGGTGACGGTTGCTAGGCAACTGGTTGCCATGGCGACGGTTGCTAGGCAACTGGTTGCCATGGCGATGGTTGCTAGGCAACTGGTTGCCATGGCGACGGTTGCTAGGCAACTGGTTGCCATGGCGATGGTTGCCATGGTGACGGTTGCTAGGCAACTGGTTGCCATGGCGACGGTTGCTAGTCAACTGGTTGCCATGGCGATGGTTGCTAGGCAACTGGTTGCCATGGCGAAGGTTGCTAGGCAACTGGTTGCCATGGCGACGGTTGCTAGGCAACTGGTTGCCATGGCGACGGTTGCTAGTCAACTGGTTGCCATGGCGATGGTTGCTAGGCAACTGGTTGCCATGGCGAAGGTTGCTAGGCAACTGGTTGCCATGGCGAAGGTTGCTAGGCAACTGGTTGCCATGGCGAAGGTTACTAGGCAACTGGTTGCCAAGGCGACGGTTGCTAGGCAACTGGTTGCCATGGCGACGGTTGCTAGGCAACTGGTTGCCATGGCGACGGTTGCTAGGCAACTGGTTGCCATGGCGACGGTTGCTAGGCAACTGGTTGCCATGGCGACGGTTGCTAGTCAACTGGTTGCCATGGCGACGGTTGCTAGGCAACTGGTTGCCATGGCGATGGTTGCTAGGCAACTGGTTGCCATGGCGATGGTTGCCATGGTGACGGTTGCTAGGCAACTGGTTGCCATGGCGACGGTTGCTAGTCAACTGGTTGCCATGGCGATGGTTGCTAGGCAACTGGTTGCCATGGCGAAGGTTGCTAGGCAACTGGTTGCCATGGCGACGGTTGCTAGGCAACTGGTTGCCATGGCGACGGTTGCTAGTCAACTGGTTGCCATGGCGATGGTTGCTAGGCAACTGGTTGCCATGGCGACGGTTGCTAGGCAACTGGTTGCCATGGCGACGGTTGCAAGGCAACTGGTTGCCATGGCGACGGTTGCTAGGCAACTGGTTGCCATGGCGATGGTTGCCATGGCGCCGGTTACTAGGCAACTGGTTGCCATGGTGACAGTTGATAGGCAACTGGTTGCCATGGCGACGGTTGCTAGGCAACTGGTTGCCATGGCGACGGTTGCAAGGCAACTGGTTGCCATGGTGACGGTTGCTAGGCAACTGGTTGCCATGGCGACGGTTGCTAGGCAACTGGTTGCCATGGCGACAGTTGCCATGGCGACGGTTGCTAGGCAACTGGTTGCCATGGCGATGGTTGCTAGGCAACTGGTTGCCATGGCGACGGTTGCTAGGCAACTGGTTGCCATGGCGACGGTTGCTAGGCAACTGGTTGCCATGGCGATGGTTGCTAGGCAACTGGTTGCCATGGCGATGGTTGCTAGGCAACTGGTTGCCATGGCGACAGTTGCCATGGCGATGGTTGCTAGGCAACTGGTTGCCATGGCGACGGTTGCTAGGCAACTGGTTGCCATGGTGACGGTTGCTAGGCAACTGGTTGCCATGGCAACGGTTGCTAAGCAACTGGTTGCCATGGCGATGGTTGCTAGGCAACTGGTTGCCATGGCGATGGTTGCCATGGCGACGGTTCCTAGGCAACTGGTTGTCATGGCGATGGTTGCTAGGCAACTGGTCGCCATGGCGATGGTTGCCATGGTGACGGTTGCTAGGCAACTGGTTGCCATGGCGACGGTTGCTAGGCAACTGGTTGCCATGGCGAAGGTTGCTAGGCAACTGGTTGCCATGGCGATGGTTGCTAGGCAACTGGTTGCCATGGCGACGGTTGCTAGGCAACTGGTTGCCATGGCGACGGTTGCTAGGCAACTGGTTGCCATGGCGACGGTTGCTAGGCAACTGGTTGCCATGGTGATGGATGCTAGGCAACTGGTTGCCATGGCGATGGTTGCCATGGCGATGGTTGCCATGGCGATGGTTGCTAGGCAACTGGTTGCCATGGCGACGGTTGCTAGACAACTGGTTGCCATGGCGACGGTTGCTAGTCAACTGGTTGCCATGGCGATGGTTGCTAGGCAACTGGTTGCCATGGCGACGGTTGCTAGGCAACTGGTTGCCATGGCGACGGTTGCAAGGCAACTGGTTGCCATGGCGACGGTTGCTAGGCAACTGGTTGCCATGGCGATGGTTGCCATGGCGCCGGTTACTAGGCAACTGGTTGCCATGGTGACAGTTGATAGGCAACTGGTTGCCATGGCGATGGTTGCTAGGCAACTGGTTGCCATGGCGACGGTTGCAAGGCAACTGGTTGCCATGGCGACGGTTGCTAGGCAACTGGTTGCCATGGCGACGGTTGCTAGGCAACTGGTTGCCATGGCGACGGTTGCTAGGCAACTGGTTGCCATGGCGACAGTTGCCATGGCGACGGTTGCTAGGCAACTGGTTGCCATGGCGATGGTTGCTAGGCAACTGGTTGCCATGGCGACGGTTGCTAGGCAACTGGTTGCCATGGCGACGGTTGCTAGGCAACTGGTTGCCATGGCGATGGTTGCTAGGCAACTGGTTGCCATGGCGATGGTTGCTCGTCAACTGGTTGCCATGGCGATGGTTGCTAGGCAACTGGTTGCCATGGCGAAGGTTGCCATGGCGATGGTTGCCATGGTGATGGTTGCTAGGCAACTGGTTGCCATGGCGACGGTTGCTAGGCAACTGGTTGCCATGGTGATGGTTGCTAGGCAACTGGTTGCCATGGCGACGGTTGCTAGGCAACTGGTTGCCATGGTGATGGTTGCTAGGCAACTGGTTGCCATGGCGATGGTTGCTAGGCAACTGGTTGCCATGGTGATGGTTGCTAGGCAACTGGTTGCCATGGCGATGGTTGCCATGGTGACGGTTGCTAGGCAACTGGTTGTCATGGCGATGGTTGCTAGGCAACTGGTTGCTAGGCAACTGGTCGCCATGGTGATGGTTGCCATGGCGACGGTTCCTAGGCAACTGGTTGCCATGGCGATGGTTGCTAGGCAACTGGTTGCCATGGCGATGGTTGCTAGGCAACTGGTTGCCATGGCGATGGTTGCCATGGCGACGGTTCCTAGGCAACTGGTTGCCATGGTGACGGTTGCTAGGCAACTGGTTGCCATGGTGACGGTTGCTAGGCAACTGGTTGCCATGGCGAAGGTTGCTAGGCAACTGGTTGCCATGGTGACGGTTGCTAAGCAACTGGTTGCCATGGCGACGGTTGCTAGGCAACTGGTTGCCATGGCGACGGTTGCTAGGCAACTGGTTGCCATGGCGACGGTTGCTAGGCAACTGGTTGCCATGGCGACGGTTGCTAGGCAACTGGTTGCCATGGTGACGGATGCTAGGCAACTGTTTGCCATGGCGATGGTTGCCATGGCGATGGTTGCCATGGCGATGGTTGCTAGGCAACTGGTTGCCTTGGCGATGGTTGCCATGGTGACGGTTGCTAGGCAACTGGTTGCCATGGCGACGGTTGCTAGTCAACTGGTTGCCATGGCGATGGTTGCTAGGCAACTGGTTGCCATGGCGAAGGTTGCTAGGCAACTGGTTGCCATGGCGACGGTTGCTAGGCAACTGGTTGCCATGGCGACGGTTGCTAGTCAACTGGTTGCCATGGCGATGGTTGCTAGGCAACTGGTTGCCATGGTGAAGGTTGCTAGGCAACTGGTTGCCATGACGAAGGTTGCTAGGCAACTGGTTGCCAAGGTGATGGTTGCTAGGCAACTGGTTGCCATGGCGACGGTTGCTAGGCAACTGGTTGCCATGGCGACGGTTGCTAGGCAACTGGTTGCCATGGCGACGGTTGCTAGGCAACTGGTTGCCATGGTGACGGTTGCTAGGCAACTGGTTGCCATGGTGACGGTTGCTAGGCAACTGGTTGCCATGGCGATGGTTGCTAGGCAACTGGTTGCCATGGCGATGGTTGCTAGGCAACTGGTTGCCATGGCGACGGTTGCTAGGCAACTGGTTGCCATGGCGACGGTTGCTAGGCAACTGGTTGCCATGGCGATGGTTGCCATGGTGACGGTTGCTAGGCAACTGGTTGCCATGGCGACGGTTGCTAGGCAACTGGTTGCCATGGCGATGGTTGCTAGGCAACTGGTTGCCATGGCGATGGTTGCTAGGCAACTGTTTGCCATGGCGACAGTTGCTAGGCAACTGGTTGCCATGGCGATGGTTGCTAGGCAACTGGTTGCCATGGCGACGGTTGCTAGGCAACTGGTTGCCATGGTGACGGTTGCTAGGCAACTGGTTGCCATGGCAACGGTTGCTAGGCAACTGGTTGCCATGGCAATGGTTGCTAGGCAACTGGTTGCCATGGCAACGGTTGCTAGGCAACTGGTTGCCATGGCGATGGTTGCTAGGCAACTGGTTGCCATGGCGATGGTTGCCATGGCGACGGTTCCTAGGCAACTGGTTGTCATGGCGATGGTTGCTAGGCAACTGGTTGCTAGGCAACTGGTCGCCATGGCGATGGTTGCCATGGTGACGGTTGCTAGGCAACTGGTTGCCATGGCGACGGTTGCTAGGCAACTGGTTGCCATGGCGAAGGTTGCTAGGCAACTGGTTGCCATGGCGATGGTTGCTAGGCAACTGGTTGCCATGGCGACGGTTGCTAGGCAACTGGTTGCCATGGCGACGGTTGCTAGGCAACTGGTTGCCATGGCAACGGTTGCTAGGCAACTGGTTGCCATGGCGAAGGTTGCTAGGCAACTGGATGCCATGGCGAAGGTTGCTAGGCAACTGGTTGCCATGGCGAAGGTTGCTAGGCAACTGGTTGCCAAGGCGACGGTTGCTAGGCAACTGGTTGCCATGGCGACGGTTGCTAGGCAACTGGTTGCCATGGCGACGGTTGCTAGGCAACTGGTTGCCATGGCGACGGTTGCTATGCAACTGGTTGCCATGGCGACGGTTGCAAGGCAACTGGTTGCCATGGCGACGGTTGCTAGTCAACTGGTTGCCATGGCGACGGTTGCTAGGCAACTGGTTGCCATGGCGATGGTTGCTAGGCAACTGGTTGCCATGGCGATGGTTGCCATGGTGACGGTTGCTAGGCAACTGGTTGCCATGGCGACAGTTGCTAGTCAACTGGTTGCCATGGCGATGGTTGCTAGGCAACTGGTTGCCATGGCGAAGGTTGCTAGGCAACTGGTTGCCATGGCGACGGTTGCTAGGCAACTGGTTGCCATGGCGACGGTTGCTAGTCAACTGGTTGCCATGGCGATGGTTGCTAGGCAACTGGTTGCCATGGCGACGGTTGCTAGGCAACTGGTTGCCATGGCGACGGTTGCAAGGCAACTGGTTGCCATGGCGACGGTTGCTAGGCAACTGGTTGCCATGGCGATGGTTGCCATGGCGCCGGTTACTAGGCAACTGGTTGCCATGGTGACAGTTGATAGGCAACTGGTTGCCATGGCGACGGTTGCTAGGCAACTGGTTGCCATGGCGACGGTTGCAAGGCAACTGGTTGCCATGGCGACGGTTGCTAGGCAACTGGTTGCCATGACGACAGTTGCTAGGCAACTGGTTGCCATGGCGACAGTTGCCATGGCGACGGTTGCTAGGCAACTGGTTGCCATGGCGATGGTTGCTAGGCAACTGGTTGCCATGGCGACGGTTGCTAGGCAACTGGTTGCCATGGCGATGGTTGCTAGGCAACTGGTTGCCATGGCGATGGTTGCTAGGCAACTGGTTGCCATGGCGACAGTTGCCATGGCGATGGTTGCTAGGCAACTGGTTGCCATGGCGACGGTTGCTAGGCAACTGGTTGCCATGGTGATGGTTGCTAGGCAACTGGTTGCCATGGCGACGGTTGCTAGGCAACTGGTTGCCATGGCGATGGTTGCTAGGCAACTGGTTGCCATGGCGATGGTTGCCATGGCGACGGTTCCTAGGCAACTGGTTGTCATGGCGATGGTTGCTAGGCAACTGGGTGCTAGGCAACTGGTCGCCATGGCGATGGTTGCCATGGTGACGGTTGCTAGGCAACTGGTTGCCATGGCGACGGTTGCTAGGCAACTGGTTGCCATGGCGATGGTTGCTAGGCAACTGGTTGCCATGGCGATGGTTGCTAGGCAACTGGTTGCCATGGCGACGGTTGCTAGGCAACTGGTTGCCATGGCAACGGTTGCTAGGCAACTGGTTGCCATGGTGACGGATGCTAGGCAACTGGTTGCCATGGCGATGGTTGCCATGGCGATGGTTGCCATGGCGATGGTTGCTAGGCAACTGGTTGCCATGGCGACGGTTGCTAGGCAACTGGTTGCCATGGCGACGGTTGCTAGGCAACTGGTTGCCATGGCGATGGTTGCTAGGCAACTGGTTGCCATGGCGATGGTTGCTAGGCAACTGGTTGCCATGGCGATGGTTGCTAGGCAACTGGTTGCCATGGCAACGGTTGCTAGGCAACTGGTTGCCATGGCGATGGTTGCTAGGCAACTGGTTGCCATGGCGATGGTTGCCATGGCGACGGTTCCTAGGCAACTGGTTGTCATGGCGATGGTTGCTAGGCAACTGGTTGCTAGGCAACTGGTCGCCATGGCGATGGTTGCCATGGTGACGGTTGCTAGGCAACTGGTTGCCATGGCGATGGTTGCCATGGTGACGGTTGCTAGGCAACTGGTTGCCATGGCGATGGTTGCTAGGCAACTGGTTGCCATGGCGATGGTTGCCATGGTGACGGTTGCTAGGCAACTGGTTGCCATGGCGATGGTTGCTAGGCAACTGGTTGCCATGGTGACGGATGCTAGGCAACTGGTTGCCATGGCGATGGTTGCCATGGCGATGGTTGCCATGGCGATGGTTGCTAGGCAACTGGTTGCCATGGCGATGGTTGCTAGGCAACTGGTTGCCATGGCGACGGTTGCTAGGCAACTGGTTGCCATGGCGATGGTTGCCATGGTGACGGTTGCTAGGCAACTGGTTGCCATGGCGATGGTTGCTAGGCAACTGGTTGCCATGGCGAAGGTTGCTAGGCAACTGGTTGCCATGGCGACGGTTGCTAGGCAACTGGTTGCCATGGCGACGGTTGCTAGGCAACTGGTTGCCATGGCGACGGTTGCTAGGCAACTGGTTGCCATGGCGACAGTTGCTAGGCAACTGGTTGCCATGGCGATGGTTGCCATGGTGACGGTTGCTAGGCAACTGGTTGCCATGGCGATGGTTGCTAGGCAACTGGTTGCCATGGCGAAGGTTGCTAGGCAACTGGTTGCCTTGGCGACGGATGCTAGGCAACTGGTTTGCCATGGCAATGGTTGCTAGGCAACTGGTTGCCATGGTGATGGTTGCCATGGCGATGGTTGCTAGGCAACTGGTTGCCATGGTGATGGTTGCAAGGCAACTGGTTGCCATGGCGATGGTTGCTAGGCAACTGGTTGCCATGGTGATGGTTGCTAGGCAACTGGTTGCCATGGCGATGGTTGCTAGGCAACTGGTTGCCATGGCAATGGTTGCCATGGTGATGGTTGCTAGGCAACTGGTTGCCATGGTGACGGTTGCAAGGCAACTGGTTGCCATGGCGATGGTTGCTATGCAACTTTTTGCCATAGCGACGGTTGCTTGGCAACTGGTTGCCATGGCGACGGTTGCTAGGCAACTGGTTGCCATGGTGATGGTTGCTAGGCAACTGGTTGCCATGGTGACGGTTGCTAGGCAACTGTTTGCCATGGCGATGGTTGCTATGCAACTGGTTGCCATGGCGACGGTTGCTTGGCAACTGGTTGCCATGGCGATGGTTGCTAGGCAACTGGTTGCCATGGTGATGGTTGCTAGGCAACTGGTTGCCATGGCGACAGTTGCTAGTCAACTGGTTGCCATGGCGATGGTTGCTAGGCAACTGGTTGCCATGGCGACGGTTGCTAGGCAACTGGTTGCCATGGCGATGGTTGCTAGGCAACTGGTTGCCATGGCGATGGTTGTTAGGCAACTGGTTTCCATGGCGATGGTTGCTAGGCAACTGGTTGCCATGGCGACGGTTGCTAGGCAACTGGTTGCCATGGCGACGGTTGCTAGGCAACTGGTTGCCATGGCGATGGTTGCCATGGTGACGGTTGCTAGGCAACTGGTTGCCATGGCGACGGTTGCTAGTCAACTGGTTGCCATGGCGATGGTTGCTAGGCAACTGGTTGCCATGGTAAAGGTTGCTAGGCAACTGGTTGCCATGGCGACGGTTGCTAGGCAACTGGTTGCCATGGCGACGGTTGCTAGGCAACTGGTTGCCATGGCGATGGTTGCTAGGCAACTGGTTGCCATGGCGATGGTTGCTAGGCAACTGGTTGCCATGGCGATGGTTGCTAGGCAACTGGTTGCCATGGCGACGGTTGCTAGGCAACTGGTTGCCATGGCGACGGTTGCTAGGCAACTGGTTGCCATGGCGACGGTTGCTAGGCAACTGGTTGCCATGGCGAAGGTTGCTAGGCAACTGGTTGCCATGGCGACAGTTGCTAGGCAACTGGTTGCCATGGTGATGGTTGCTAGGCAACTGGTTGCCATGGCGACTGTTGCTAGGCAACTGGTTGCCATGGCGACGGTTGCTAGGCAACTGGTTGCCATGGCGATGGTTGCTAGGCAACTGGTTGCCATGGTGACGGTTGCTAGGCAACTGGTTGCCATGGCGACGGTTGCTAGGCAACTGGTTGCCATGGCGATGGTTGCTAGGCAACTGGTTGCCATGGCGACGGTTGCTAGGCAACTGGTTTCCATGCCGATGGTTGCTAGGCAACTGGTTGCCATGGCGACGGTTGCTAGGCAACTGGTTGCCATGGCGACGGTTGCTAGGCAACTGGTTGCCATGGCGATGGTTGCCATGGTGACGGTTGCTAGGCAACTGGTTGCCATGGCGACGGTTGCTAGTCAACTGGTTGCCATGGCGATGGTTGCTAGGCAACTGGTTGCCATGGCGAAGGTTGCTAGGCAACTGGTTGCCATGGCGACGGTTGCTAGGCAAATGGTTGCCATGGCAACGGTTGCTAGGCAACTGGTTGCCATGGTGATGGTTGCTAGGCAACTGGTTGCCATGGCGACGGTTGCTAGGCAACTGGTTGCCATGGTGATGGTTGCTAGGCAACTGGTTGCCATGGCGATGGTTGCTAGGCAACTGGTTGCCATGGCGATGGTTGCTAGGCAACTGGTTGCCATGGCGATGGTTGCCATGGTGACGGTTGCTAGGCAACTGGTTGTCATGGCGATGGTTGCTAGGCAACTGGTTGCTAGGCAACTGGTCGCCATGGTGATGGTTGCCATGGCGACGGTTCCTAGGCAACTGGTTGCCATGGCGATGGTTGCTAGGCAACTGGTTGCCATGGCGATGGTTGCTAGGCAACTGGTTGCCATGGCGATGGTTGCCATGGCGACGGTTCCTAGGCAACTGGTTGCCATGGTGACGGTTGCTAGGCAACTGGTTGCCATGGTGACGGTTGCTAGGCAACTGGTTGCCATGGCGAAGGTTGCTAGGCAACTGGTTGCCATGGTGACGGTTGCTAGGCAACAGGTTGCCATGGCGACGGTTGCTAGGCAACTGGTTGCCATGGCGACGGTTGGTAGGCAACTGGTTGCCATGGCGACGGTTGCTAGGCAACTGGTTGCCATGGCGACGGTTGCTAGGCAACTGGTTGCCATGGTGACGGATGCTAGGCAACTGTTTGCCATGGCGATGGTTGCCATGGCAATGGTTGCCATGGCGATGGTTGCTAGGCAACTGGTTGCCATGGCGATGGTTGCTAGGCAACTGGTTGCCATGGCGATGGTTGCTAGGCAACTGGTTGCCATGGCGATGGTTGCCATGGTGACGGTTGCTAGGCAACTGGTTGCCATGGTGACGGTTGCTAGGCAACTGGTTGCCATGGCGACGGTTGCTAGGCAACTGGTTGCCATGGTGACGGTTGCAAGGCAACTGGTTGCCATGGCGATGGTTGCTATGCAACTGGTTGCCATAGCGACGGTTGCTTGGCAACTGGTTGCCATGGCGACGGTTGCTAGGCAACTGGTTGCCATGGTGATGGTTGCTAGGCAACTGGTTGCCATGGTGACGGTTGCTAGGCAACTGTTTGCCATGGCGATGGTTGCTATGCAACTGGTTGCCATGGCGACGGTTGCTTGGCAACTGGTTGCCATGGCGATGGTTGCTAGGCAACTGGTTGCCATGGTGATGGTTGCTAGGCAACTGGTTGCCATGGCGACAGTTGCTAGTCAACTGGTTGCCATGGCGATGGTTGCTAGGCAACTGGTTGCCATGGCGACGGTTGCTAGGCAACTGGTTGCCATGGCGATGGTTGTTAGGCAACTGGTTTCCATGGCGATGGTTGCTAGGCAACTGGTTGCCATGGCGACGGTTGCTAGGCAACTGGTTGCCATGGCGACGGTTGCTAGGCAACTGGTTGCCATGGCGATGGTTGCCATGGTGACGGTTGCTAGGCAACTGGTTGCCATGGCGACGGTTGCTAGGCAACTGGTTGCCATGGCGACGGTTGCTAGGCAACTGGTTGCCATGGCGATGGTTGCTAGGCAACTGGTTGCCATGGCGACAGTTGCTAGGCAACTGGTTGCCATGGTGACGGTTGCTAGGCAACTGGTTGCCATGGCGACGGTTGCTAGGCAACTGGTTGCCATGGTGACGGTTGCTAGGCAACTGGTTGCCATGGCGACGGTTGCTAGTCAACTGGTTGCCATGGCGATGGTTGCTAGGCAACTGGTTGCCATGGCGAAGGTTGCTAGGCAACTGGTTGCCATGGCGACGGTTGCTAGGCAACTGGTTGCCATGGCGACGGTTGCTAGGCAACTGGTTGCCATGGTGATGGTTGCTAGGCAACTGGTTGCCATGGCGACGGTTGCTAGGCAACTGGTTGCCATGGTGATGGTTGCTAGGCAACTGGTTGCCATGGCGATGGTTGCTAGGCAACTGGTTGCCATGGCGATGGTTGCTAGGCAACTGGTTGCCATGGCGATGGTTGCCATGGTGACGGTTGCTAGGCAACTGGTTGTCATGGCGATGGTTGCTAGGCAACTGGTTGCTAGGCAACTGGTCGCCATGGTGATGGTTGCCATGGCGACGGTTCCTAGGCAACTGGTTGCCATGGCGATGGTTGCTAGGCAACTGGTTGCCATGGCGATGGTTGCTAGGCAACTGGTTGCCATGGCGATGGTTGCTAGGCAACTGGTTGCCATGGTGACGGTTGCTAGGCAACTGGTTGCCATGGTGATGGTTGCCATGGCGACGGTTCCTAGGCAACTGGTTGCCATGGCGATGGTTGCCATGGTGATGGTTGCTAGGCAACTGGTTGCCATGGTGACGGTTGCAAGGCAACTGGTTGCCATGGCGATGGTTGCTATGCAACTGGTTGCCATAGCGACGGTTGCTTGGCAACTGGTTGCCGTGGCGACGGTTGCTAGGCAACTGGTTGCCATGGTGATGGTTGCTAGGCAACTGGTTGCCATGGTGACGGTTGCTAGGCATCTGTTTGCCATGGCGATGGTTGCTATGCAACTGGTTGCCATGGCGACGGTTGCTTGGCAACTGGTTGCCATGGCGATGGTTGTTAGGCAACTGGTTGCCATGGTGATGGTTGCTAGGCAACTGGTTGCCATGGCGACAGTTGCTAGTCAACTGGTTGCCATGGCGATGGTTGCTAGGCAACTGGTTGCCATGGCGACGGTTGCTAGGCAACTGGTTGCCATGGCGATGGTTGCTAGGCAACTGGTTGCCATGGCGATGGTTGTTAGGCAACTGGTTTCCATGGCGATGGTTGCTAGGCAACTGGTTGCCATGGCGACGGTTGCTAGGCAACTGGTTGCCATGGCGACGGTTGCTAGGCAACTGGTTGCCATGGCGATGGTTGCCATGGTGACGGTTGCTAGGCAACTGGTTGCCATGGCGACGGTTGCTAGTCAACTGGTTGCCATGGCGATGGTTGCTAGGCAACTGGTTGCCATGGCGAAGGTTGCTAGGCAACTGGTTGCCATGGCGACGGTTGCTAGGCAACTGGTTGCCATGGCGACGGTTGCTAGGCAACTGGTTGCCATGGTGACGGTTGCTAGGCAACTGGTTGCCATGGCGATGGTTGCTAGGCAACTGGTTGCCATGGCGATGGTTGCTAGGCAACTGGTTGCCATGGCGATGGTTGCCATGGCGACGGTTCCTAGGCAACTGGTTGCCATGGTGACGGTTGCTAGGCAACTGGTTGCCATGGTGACGGTTGCTAGGCAACTGGTTGCCATGGCGAAGGTTGCTAGGCAACTGGTTGCCATGGTGACGGTTGCTAAGCAACTGGTTGCCATGGCGACGGTTGTTAGGCAACTGGTTGCCATGGCGACGGTTGCTAGGCAACTGGTTGCCATGGCGACGGTTGCTAGGCAACTGGTTGCCATGGTGACGGATGCTAGGCAACTGTTTGCCATGGCGATGGTTGCCATGGCGATGGTTGCCATGGCGATGGTTGCTAGGCAACTGGTTGCCATGGCGATGGTTGCTAGGCAACTGGTTGCCATGGCGACGGTTGCTAGGCAACTGGTTGCCATGGCGATGGTTGCCATGGTGACGGTTGCTAGGCAACTGGTTGCCATGGCGATGGTTGCTAGGCAACTGGTTGCCATGGCGAAGGTTGCTAGGCAACTGGTTGCCATGGCGACGGTTGCTAGGCAACTGGTTGCCATGGCGACGGTTGCTAGGCAACTGGTTGCCATGGCGATGGTTGCTAGGCAACTGGTTGCCATGGCGACGGTTGCTAGGCAACTGGTTGCCTTGGCGATGGTTGCCATGGTGACGGTTGCTAGGCAACTGGTTGCCATGGCGACGGTTGCTAGTCAACTGGTTGCCAAGGTGACGGTTGCTAGGCAACTGGTTGCCATGGCGACGGTTGCTAGGCAACTGGTTGCCATGGCGACGGTTGCTAGGCAACTGGTTGCCATGGCGACGGTTGCTAGGCAACTGGTTGCCATGGCGACGGTTGCTAGGCAACTGGTTGCCATGGCGATGGTTGCTAGGCAACTGGTTGCCATGGCGACGGTTGCTAGGCAACTGGTTGCCATGGCGACGGTTGCTAGGCAACTGGTTGCCATGGCGACGGTTGCTAGGCAACTGGTTGCCATGGCGATGGTTGCCATGGTGACGGTTGCTAGGCAACTGGTTGCCATGGCGACGGTTGCTAGGCAACTGGTTGCCATGGCGATGGTTGCTAGGCAACTGGTTGCCATGGCGATGGTTGCTAGGCAACTGTTTGCCATGGCGACGGTTGCTAGGCAACTGGTTGCCATGGCGATGGTTGCTAGGCAACTGGTTGCCATGGCGACGGTTGCTAGGCAACTGGTTGCCATGGTGACGGTTGCTAGGCAACTGGTTGCCATGGCAACAGTTGCTGGTTGCCATGGCGATGGTTGCCGTGGTGATGGTTGCTAGGCAACTGGTTGCCATGGCGATGGTTGCCATGGTGACGGTTGCTAGGCAACTGGTTGCCATGGCGATGGTTGCTAGGCAACTGGTTGCCATGGCGATGGTTGCTAGGCAACTGGTTGCCATGGCGACGGTTGCTAGGCTACTGGTTGCCATGGCGATGGTTGCCGTGGTGACGGTTGCTAGGCAACTGGTTGCCATGGCGACGGTTGCTAGTCAACTGGTTGCCATGGCGATGGTTGCTAGGCAACTGGTTGCCATGGTGAAGGTTGCTAGGCAACTGGTTGCCATGGCGACGGTTGCTAGGCAACTGGTTGCCATGGCGACGGTTGCTAGTCAACTGGTTGCCATGGCGATGGTTGCTAGGCAACTGGTTGCCATGGCGAAGGTTGCTAGGCAACTGGTTGCCATGGCGAAGGTTGCTAGGCAACTGGTTGCCATGGCGAAGGTTGCTAGGCAACTGGTTGCCAAGGCGACGGTTGCTAGGCAACTGGTTGCCATGGCGACGGTTGCTAGGCAACTGGTTGCCATGGCGACGGTTGCTAGGCAACTGGTTGCCATGGCGACGGTTGCTAGGCAACTGGTTGCCATGGCGACGGTTGCTAGTCAACTGGTTTCCATGGCGACGGTTGCTAGGCAACTGGTTGCCATGGCGATGGTTGCTAGGCAACTGGTTGCCATGGCGATGGTTGCCATGGTGACGGTTGCTAGGCAACTGGTTGCCATGGCGACGGTTGCTAGTCAACTGGTTGCCATGGCGATGGTTGCTAGGCAACTGGTTGACATGGCGAAGGTTGCTAGGCAACTGGTTGCCATGGCGACGGTTGCTAGGCAACTGGTTGCCATGGCGACGGTTGCTAGTCAACTGGTTGCCATGGCGACGGTTGCTAGGCAACTGGTTGCCATGGCAACGGTTGCTAGGCAACTGGTTGCCATGGCGACGGTTGCAAGGCAACTGGTTGCCATGGCGACGGTTGCTAGGCAACTGGTTGCCATGGCGATGGTTGCCATGGCGCCGGTTACTAGGCAACTGGTTGCCATGGTGACAGTTGATAGGCAACTGGTTGCCATGGCGACGGTTGCTAGGCAACTGGTTGCCATGGCGACGGTTTCAAGGCAACTGGTTGCCATGGCGACGGTTGCTAGGCAACTGGTTGCCATGGCGACGGTTGCTAGGCAACTGGTTGCCATGGCGACAGTTGCCATGGCGACGGTTGCTAGGCAACTGGTTGCCATGGCGATGGTTGCTAGGCAACTGGTTGCCATGGCGACGGTTGCTAGGCAACTGGTTGCCATGGCAATGGTTGCTAGGCAACTGGTTGCCATGGCGATGGTTGCTAGGCAACTGGTTGCCATGGCGATGGTTGCTAGGCAACTGGTTGCCATGGCGACAGTTGCTATGGCGATGGTTGCTAGGCAACTGGTTGCCATGGCGACGGTTGCTAGGCAACTGGTTGCCATGGCGATGGTTGCCATGGTGACGGTTGCTAGGCAACTGGTTGCCATGGTGACGGTTGCTAGGCAACTGGTTGCCATGGCGACGGTTGCTAGGCAACTGGTTGCCATGGTGACGGTTGCAAGGCAACTGGTTGCCATGGCGATGGTTGCTATGCAACTGGTTGCCATAGCGACGGTTGCTTGGCAACTGGTTGCCATGGCGACGGTTGCTAGGCAACTGGTTGCCATGGTGATGGTTGCTAGGCAACTGGTTGCCATGGTGACGGTTGCTAGGCAACTGTTTGCCATGGCGATGGTTGCTATGCAACTGGTTGCCATGGCGACGGTTGCTTGGCAACTGGTTGCCATGGCGATAGTTGCTAGGCAACTGGTTGCCATGGTGATGGTTGCTAGGCAACTGGTTGCCATGGCGACAGTTGCTAGTCAACTGGTTGCCATGGCGATGGTTGCTAGGCAACTGGTTGCCATGGCGACGGTTGCTAGGCAACTGGTTGCCATGGCGATGGTTGCTAGGCAACTGGTTGCCATGGCGATGGTTGTTAGGCAACTGGTTTCCATGGCGATGGTTGCTAGGCAACTGGTTGCCATGGCGACGGTTGCTAGGCAACTGGTTGCCATGGCGACGGTTGCTAGGCAACTGGTTGCCATGGCGATGGTTGCCATGGTGACGGTTGCTAGGCAACTGGTTGCCATGGCGACGGTTGCTAGGCAACTGGTTGCCATGGCGACGGTTGCTAGGCAACTGGTTGCCATGGCGATGGTTGCTAGGCAACTGGTTGCCATGGCGACAGTTGCTAGGCAACTGGTTGCCATGGTGACGGTTGCTAGGCAACTGGTTGCCATGGCGACGTTTGCTAGGCAACTGGTTGCCATGGTGACGGTTGCTAGGCAACTGGTTGCCATGGCGACGGTTGCTAGTCAACTGGTTGCCATGGCGATGGTTGCTAGGCAACTGGTTGCCATGGCGAAGGTTGCTAGGCAACTGGTTGCCATGGCGACGGTTGCTAGGCAACTGGTTGCCATGGCGACGGTTGCTAGGCAACTGGTTGCCATGGTGATGGTTGCTAGGCAACTGGTTGCCATGGCGACGGTTGCTAGGCAACTGGTTGCCATGGTGATGGTTGCTAGGCAACTGGTTGCCATGGCGATGGTTGCTAGGCAACTGGTTGCCATGGCGATGGTTGCTAGGCAACTGGTTGCCATGGCGATGGTTGCCATGGTGACGGTTGCTAGGCAACTGGTTGTCATGGCGATGGTTGCTAGGCAACTGGTTGCTAGGCAACTGGTCGCCATGGTGATGGTTGCCATGGCGACGGTTCCTAGGCAACTGGTTGCCATGGCGATGGTTGCTAGGCAACTGGTTGCCATGGCGATGGTTGCTAGGCAACTGGTTGCCATGGCGATGGTTGCTAGGCAACTGGTTGCCATGGTGACGGTTGCTAGGCAACTGGTTGCCATGGTGATGGTTGCCATGGCGACGGTTCCTAGGCAACTGGTTGCCATGGCGATGGTTGCCATGGTGATGGTTGCTAGGCAACTGGTTGCCATGGTGACGGTTGCAAGGCAACTGGTTGCCATGGCGATGGTTGCTATGCAACTGGTTGCCATAGCGACGGTTGCTTGGCAACTGGTTGCCATGGCGACGGTTGCTAGGCAACTGGTTGCCATGGTGATGGTTGCTAGGCAACTGGTTGCCATGGTGACGGTTGCTAGGCATCTGTTTGCCATGGCGATGGTTGCTATGCAACTGGTTGCCATGGCGACGGTTGCTTGGCAACTGGTTGCCATGGCGATGGTTGTTAGGCAACTGGTTGCCATGGTGATGGTTGCTAGGCAACTGGTTGCCATGGCGACAGTTGCTAGTCAACTGGTTGCCATGGCGATGGTTGCTAGGCAACTGGTTGCCATGGCGACGGTTGCTAGGCAACTGGTTGCCATGGCGATGGTTGCTAGGCAACTGGTTGCCATGGCGATGGTTGTTAGGCAACTGGTTTCCATGGCGATGGTTGCTAGGCAACTGGTTGCCATGGCGACGGTTGCTAGGCAACTGGTTGCCATGGCGACGGTTGCTAGGCAACTGGTTGCCATGGCGATGGTTGCCATGGTGACGGTTGCTAGGCAACTGGTTGCCATGGCGACGGTTGCTAGTCAACTGGTTGCCATGGCGATGGTTGCTAGGCAACTGGTTGCCATGGCGAAGGTTGCTAGGCAACTGGTTGCCATGGCGACGGTTGCTAGGCAACTGGTTGCCATGGCGACGGTTGCTAGGCAACTGGTTGCCATGGTGACGGTTGCTAGGCAACTGGTTGCCATGGCGATGGTTGCTAGGCAACTGGTTGCCATGGCGATGGTTGCTAGGCAACTGGTTGCCATGGCGACGGTTGCTAGGCAACTGGTTGCCATGGCGATGGTTGCTAGGCAACTGGTTGCCATGGCGACGGTTGCTAGGCAACTGGTTGCCATGGCGATGGTTGCTAGGCAACTGGTTGCCATGGCGACGGTTGCTAGGCAACTGGTTTCCATGGCGATGGTTGCTAGGCAACTGGTTGCCATGGCGACGGTTGCTAGGCAACTGGTTGCCATGGCGACGGTTGCTAGGCAACTGGTTGCCATGGCGATGGTTGCCATGGTGACGGTTGCTAGGCAACTGGTTGCCATGGCGACGGTTGCTCGTCAACTGGTTGCCATGGCGATGGTTGCTAGGCAACTGGTTGCCATGGCGAAGGTTGCTAGGCAACTGGTTGCCATGGCGACGGTTGCTAGGCAACTGGTTGCCATGGCGACGGTTGCTAGGCAACTGGTTGCCATGGTGATGGTTGCTAGGCAACTGGTTGCCATGGCGACGGTTGCTAGGCAACTGGTTGCCATGGTGATGGTTGCTAGGCAACTGGTTGCCATGGCGATGGTTGCTAGGCAACTGGTTGCCATGGTGATGGTTGCTAGGCAACTGGTTGCCATGGCGATGGTTGCCATGGTGACGGTTGCTAGGCAACTGGTTGTCATGGCGATGGTTGCTAGGCAACTGGTTGCTAGGCAACTGGTCGCCATGGTGATGGTTGCCATGGCGACGGTTCCTAGGCAACTGGTTGCCATGGCGATGGTTGCTAGGCAACTGGTTGCCATGGCGATGGTTGCTAGGCAACTGGTTGCCATGGCGATGGTTGCCATGGCGACGGTTCCTAGGCAACTGGTTGCCATGGTGACGGTTGCTAGGCAACTGGTTGCCATGGTGACGGTTGCTAGGCAACTGGTTGCCATGGCGAAGGTTGCTAGGCAACTGGTTGCCATGGTGACGGTTGCTAAGCAACTGGTTGCCATGGCGACGGTTGTTAGGCAACTGGTTGCCATGGCGACGGTTGCTAGGCAACTGGTTGCCATGGCGACGGTTGCTAGGCAACTGGTTGCCATGGTGACGGATGCTAGGCAACTGTTTGCCATGGCGATGGTTGCCATGGCGATGGTTGCCATGGCGATGGTTGCTAGGCAACTGGTTGCCATGGCGATGGTTGCTAGGCAACTGGTTGCCATGGCGACGGTTGCTAGGCAACTGGTTGCCATGGCGATGGTTGCCATGGTGACGGTTGCTAGGCAACTGGTTGCCATGGCGATGGTTGCTAGGCAACTGGTTGCCATGGCGAAGGTTGCTAGGCAACTGGTTGCCATGGCGACGGTTGCTAGGCAACTGGTTGCCATGGCGACGGTTGCTAGGCAACTGGTTGCCATGGCGATGGTTGCTAGGCAACTGGTTGCCATGGCGACGGTTGCTAGGCAACTGGTTGCCTTGGCGATGGTTGCCATGGTGACGGTTGCTAGGCAACTGGTTGCCATGGCGACGGTTGCTAGTCAACTGGTTGCCAAGGTGACGGTTGCTAGGCAACTGGTTGCCATGGCGACGGTTGCTAGGCAACTGGTTGCCATGGCGACGGTTGCTAGGCAACTGGTTGCCATGGTGACGGTTGCTAGGCAACTGGTTGCCATGGTGATGGTTGCCATGGCGACGGTTCCTAGGCAACTGGTTGCCATGGCGATGGTTGCCATGGTGATGGTTGCTAGGCAACTGGTTGCCATGGTGACGGTTGCAAGGCAACTGGTTGCCATGGCGATGGTTGCTATGCAACTGGTTGCCATAGCGACGGTTGCTTGGCAACTGGTTGCCATGGCGACGGTTGCTAGGCAACTGGTTGCCATGGTGATGGTTGCTAGGCAACTGGTTGCCATGGTGACGGTTGCTAGGCATCTGTTTGCCATGGCGATGGTTGCTATGCAACTGGTTGCCATGGCGACGGTTGCTTGGCAACTGGTTGCCATGGCGATGGTTGTTAGGCAACTGGTTGCCATGGTGATGGTTGCTAGGCAACTGGTTGCCATGGCGACAGTTGCTAGTCAACTGGTTGCCATGGCGATGGTTGCTAGGCAACTGGTTGCCATGGCGACGGTTGCTAGGCAACTGGTTGCCATGGCGATGGTTGCTAGGCAACTGGTTGCCATGGCGATGGTTGTTAGGCAACTGGTTTCCATGGCGATGGTTGCTAGGCAACTGGTTGCCATGGCGACGGTTGCTAGGCAACTGGTTGCCATGGCGACGGTTGCTAGGCAACTGGTTGCCATGGCGATGGTTGCCATGGTGACGGTTGCTAGGCAACTGGTTGCCATGGCGACGGTTGCTAGTCAACTGGTTGCCATGGCGATGGTTGCTAGGCAACTGGTTGCCATGGCGAAGGTTGCTAGGCAACTGGTTGCCATGGCGACGGTTGCTAGGCAACTGGTTGCCATGGCGACGGTTGCTAGGCAACTGGTTGCCATGGTGACGGTTGCTAGGCAACTGGTTGCCATGGCGATGGTTGCTAGGCAACTGGTTGCCATGGCGATGGTTGCTAGGCAACTGGTTGCCATGGCGACGGTTGCTAGGCAACTGGTTGCCATGGCGATGGTTGCTAGGCAACTGGTTGCCATGGCGACGGTTGCTAGGCAACTGGTTGCCATGGCGATGGTTGCTAGGCAACTGGTTGCCATGGCGACGGTTGCTAGGCAACTGGTTTCCATGGCGATGGTTGCTAGGCAACTGGTTGCCATGGCGACGGTTGCTAGGCAACTGGTTGCCATGGCGACGGTTGCTAGGCAACTGGTTGCCATGGCGATGGTTGCCATGGTGACGGTTGCTAGGCAACTGGTTGCCATGGCGACGGTTGCTCGTCAACTGGTTGCCATGGCGATGGTTGCTAGGCAACTGGTTGCCATGGCGAAGGTTGCTAGGCAACTGGTTGCCATGGCGACGGTTGCTAGGCAACTGGTTGCCATGGCGACGGTTGCTAGGCAACTGGTTGCCATGGTGATGGTTGCTAGGCAACTGGTTGCCATGGCGACGGTTGCTAGGCAACTGGTTGCCATGGTGATGGTTGCTAGGCAACTGGTTGCCATGGCGATGGTTGCTAGGCAACTGGTTGCCATGGTGATGGTTGCTAGGCAACTGGTTGCCATGGCGATGGTTGCCATGGTGACGGTTGCTAGGCAACTGGTTGTCATGGCGATGGTTGCTAGGCAACTGGTTGCTAGGCAACTGGTCGCCATGGTGATGGTTGCCATGGCGACGGTTCCTAGGCAACTGGTTGCCATGGCGATGGTTGCTAGGCAACTGGTTGCCATGGCGATGGTTGCTAGGCAACTGGTTGCCATGGCGATGGTTGCCATGGCGACGGTTCCTAGGCAACTGGTTGCCATGGTGACGGTTGCTAGGCAACTGGTTGCCATGGTGACGGTTGCTAGGCAACTGGTTGCCATGGCGAAGGTTGCTAGGCAACTGGTTGCCATGGTGACGGTTGCTAAGCAACTGGTTGCCATGGCGACGGTTGTTAGGCAACTGGTTGCCATGGCGACGGTTGCTAGGCAACTGGTTGCCATGGCGACGGTTGCTAGGCAACTGGTTGCCATGGTGACGGATGCTAGGCAACTGTTTGCCATGGCGATGGTTGCCATGGCGATGGTTGCCATGGCGATGGTTGCTAGGCAACTGGTTGCCATGGCGATGGTTGCTAGGCAACTGGTTGCCATGGCGACGGTTGCTAGGCAACTGGTTGCCATGGCGATGGTTGCCATGGTGACGGTTGCTAGGCAACTGGTTGCCATGGCGATGGTTGCTAGGCAACTGGTTGCCATGGCGAAGGTTGCTAGGCAACTGGTTGCCATGGCGACGGTTGCTAGGCAACTGGTTGCCATGGCGACGGTTGCTAGGCAACTGGTTGCCATGGCGATGGTTGCTAGGCAACTGGTTGCCATGGCGACGGTTGCTAGGCAACTGGTTGCCTTGGCGATGGTTGCCATGGTGACGGTTGCTAGGCAACTGGTTGCCATGGCGACGGTTGCTAGTCAACTGGTTGCCAAGGTGACGGTTGCTAGGCAACTGGTTGCCATGGCGACGGTTGCTAGGCAACTGGTTGCCATGGCGACGGTTGCTAGGCAACTGGTTGCCATGGCGACGGTTGCTAGGCAACTGGTTGCCATGGCGACGGTTGCTAGGCAACTGGTTGCCATGGCGATGGTTGCTAGGCAACTGGTTGCCATGGCGACGGTTGCTAGGCAACTGGTTGCCATGGCGACGGTTGCTAGGCAACTGGTTGCCATGGCGACGGTTGCTAGGCAACTGGTTGCCATGGGGATGGTTGCCATGGTGACGGTTGCTAGGCAACTGGTTGCCATGGCGACGGTTGCTAGGCAACTGGTTGCCATGGCGATGGTTGCTAGGCAACTGGTTGCCATGGCGATGGTTGCTAGGCAACTGTTTGCCATGGCGACGGTTGCTAGGCAACTGGTTGCCATGGCGATGGTTGCTAGGCAACTGGTTGCCATGGCGACGGTTGCTAGGCAACTGGTTGCCATGGTGACGGTTGCTAGGCAACTGGTTGCCATGGCAACAGTTGCTGGTTGCCATGGCGATGGTTGCCGTGGTGATGGTTGCTAGGCAACTGGTTGCCATGGCGATGGTTGCCATGGTGACGGTTGCTAGGCAACTGGTTGCCATGGCGATGGTTGCTAGGCAACTGGTTGCCATGGCGATGGTTGCTAGGCAACTGGTTGCCATGGCGACGGTTGCTAGGCTACTGGTTGCCATGGCGATGGTTGCCGTGGTGACGGTTGCTAGGCAACTGGTTGCCATGGCGACGGTTGCTAGTCAACTGGTTGCCATGGCGATGGTTGCTAGGCAACTGGTTGCCATGGTGAAGGTTGCTAGGCAACTGGTTGCCATGGCGACGGTTGCTAGGCAACTGGTTGCCATGGCGACGGTTGCTAGTCAACTGGTTGCCATGGCGATGGTTGCTAGGCAACTGGTTGCCATGGCGAAGGTTGCTAGGCAACTGGTTGCCATGGCGAAGGTTGCTAGGCAACTGGTTGCCATGGCGAAGGTTGCTAGGCAACTGGTTGCCAAGGCGACGGTTGCTAGGCAACTGGTTGCCATGGCGACGGTTGCTAGGCAACTGGTTGCCATGGCGACGGTTGCTAGGCAACTGGTTGCCATGGCGACGGTTGCTAGGCAACTGGTTGCCATGGCGACGGTTGCTAGTCAACTGGTTTCCATGGCGACGGTTGCTAGGCAACTGGTTGCCATGGCGATGGTTGCTAGGCAACTGGTTGCCATGGCGATGGTTGCCATGGTGACGGTTGCTAGGCAACTGGTTGCCATGGCGACGGTTGCTAGTCAACTGGTTGCCATGGCGATGGTTGCTAGGCAACTGGTTGACATGGCGAAGGTTGCTAGGCAACTGGTTGCCATGGCGACGGTTGCTAGGCAACTGGTTGCCATGGCGACGGTTGCTAGTCAACTGGTTGCCATGGCGACGGTTGCTAGGCAACTGGTTGCCATGGCAACGGTTGCTAGGCAACTGGTTGCCATGGCGACGGTTGCAAGGCAACTGGTTGCCATGGCGACGGTTGCTAGGCAACTGGTTGCCATGGCGATGGTTGCCATGGCGCCGGTTACTAGGCAACTGGTTGCCATGGTGACAGTTGATAGGCAACTGGTTGCCATGGCGACGGTTGCTAGGCAACTGGTTGCCATGGCGACGGTTTCAAGGCAACTGGTTGCCATGGCGACGGTTGCTAGGCAACTGGTTGCCATGGTGACGGTTGCTAGGCAACTGGTTGCCATGGCGACAGTTGCCATGGCGACGGTTGCTAGGCAACTGGTTGCCATGGCGATGGTTGCTAGGCAACTGGTTGCCATGGCGACGGTTGCTAGGCAACTGGTTGCCATGGCAATGGTTGCTAGGCAACTGGTTGCCATGGCGATGGTTGCTAGGCAACTGGTTGCCATGGCGATGGTTGCTAGGCAACTGGTTGCCATGGCGACAGTTGCCATGGCGATGGTTGCTAGGCAACTGGTTGCCATGGCGACGGTTGCTAGGCAACTGGTTGCCATGGTGACGGTTGCTAGGCAACTGGTTGCCATGGCAACGGTTGCTAAGCAACTGGTTGCCATGGCGATGGTTGCTAGGCAACTGGTTGCCATGGCGATGGTTGCTAGGCAACTGGTTGCCATGGCGACGGTTGCTAGGCAACTGGTTGCCATGGCGATGGTTGCTAGGCAACTGGTTGCCATGGCGATGGTTGTTAGGCAACTGGTTTCCATGGCGATGGTTGCTAGGCAACTGGTTGCCATGGCGACGGTTGCTAGGCAACTGGTTGCCATGGCGACGGTTGCTAGGCAACTGGTTGCCATGGCGATGGTTGCCATGGTGACGGTTGCTAGGCAACTGGTTGCCATGGCGACGGTTGCTAGTCAACTGGTTGCCATGGCGATGGTTGCTAGGCAACTGGTTGCCATGGCGAAGGTTGCTAGGCAACTGGTTGCCATGGCGACGGTTGCTAGGCAACTGGTTGCCATGGCGACGGTTGCTAGGCAACTGGTTGCCATGGTGATGGTTGCTAGGCAACTGGTTGCCATGGTGACGGTTGCAAGGCAACTGGTTGCCATGGCGATGGTTGCTATGCAACTGGTTGCCATAGCGACGGTTGCTTGGCAACTGGTTGCCATGGCGACGGTTGCTAGGCAACTGGTTGCCATGGTGATGGTTGCTAGGCAACTGGTTGCCATGGTGACGGTTGCTAGGCATCTGTTTGCCATGGCGATGGTTGCTATGCAACTGGTTGCCATGGCGACGGTTGCTTGGCAACTGGTTGCCATGGCGATGGTTGTTAGGCAACTGGTTGCCATGGTGATGGTTGCTAGGCAACTGGTTGCCATGGCGACAGTTGCTAGTCAACTGGTTGCCATGGCGATGGTTGCTAGGCAACTGGTTGCCATGGCGACGGTTGCTAGGCAACTGGTTGCCATGGCGATGGTTGCTAGGCAACTGGTTGCCATGGCGATGGTTGTTAGGCAACTGGTTTCCATGGCGATGGTTGCTAGGCAACTGGTTGCCATGGCGACGGTTGCTAGGCAACTGGTTGCCATGGCGACGGTTGCTAGGCAACTGGTTGCCATGGCGATGGTTGCCATGGTGACGGTTGCTAGGCAACTGGTTGCCATGGCGACGGTTGCTAGTCAACTGGTTGCCATGGCGATGGTTGCTAGGCAACTGGTTGCCATGGCGAAGGTTGCTAGGCAACTGGTTGCCATGGCGACGGTTGCTAGGCAACTGGTTGCCATGGCGACGGTTGCTAGGCAACTGGTTGCCATGGTGACGGTTGCTAGGCAACTGGTTGCCATGGCGATGGTTGCTAGGCAACTGGTTGCCATGGCGATGGTTGCTAGGCAACTGGTTGCCATGGCGACGGTTGCTAGGCAACTGGTTGCCATGGCGATGGTTGCTAGGCAACTGGTTGCCATGGCGACGGTTGCTAGGCAACTGGTTGCCATGGCGATGGTTGCTAGGCAACTGGTTGCCATGGCGACGGTTGCTAGGCAACTGGTTTCCATGGCGATGGTTGCTAGGCAACTGGTTGCCATGGCGACGGTTGCTAGGCAACTGGTTGCCATGGCGACGGTTGCTAGGCAACTGGTTGCCATGGCGATGGTTGCCATGGTGACGGTTGCTAGGCAACTGGTTGCCATGGCGACGGTTGCTCGTCAACTGGTTGCCATGGCGATGGTTGCTAGGCAACTGGTTGCCATGGCGAAGGTTGCTAGGCAACTGGTTGCCATGGCGACGGTTGCTAGGCAACTGGTTGCCATGGCGACGGTTGCTAGGCAACTGGTTGCCATGGTGATGGTTGCTAGGCAACTGGTTGCCATGGCGACGGTTGCTAGGCAACTGGTTGCCATGGTGATGGTTGCTAGGCAACTGGTTGCCATGGCGATGGTTGCTAGGCAACTGGTTGCCATGGTGATGGTTGCTAGGCAACTGGTTGCCATGGCGATGGTTGCCATGGTGACGGTTGCTAGGCAACTGGTTGTCATGGCGATGGTTGCTAGGCAACTGGTTGCTAGGCAACTGGTCGCCATGGTGATGGTTGCCATGGCGACGGTTCCTAGGCAACTGGTTGCCATGGCGATGGTTGCTAGGCAACTGGTTGCCATGGCGATGGTTGCTAGGCAACTGGTTGCCATGGCGATGGTTGCCATGGCGACGGTTCCTAGGCAACTGGTTGCCATGGTGACGGTTGCTAGGCAACTGGTTGCCATGGTGACGGTTGCTAGGCAACTGGTTGCCATGGCGAAGGTTGCTAGGCAACTGGTTGCCATGGTGACGGTTGCTAAGCAACTGGTTGCCATGGCGACGGTTGTTAGGCAACTGGTTGCCATGGCGACGGTTGCTAGGCAACTGGTTGCCATGGCGACGGTTGCTAGGCAACTGGTTGCCATGGTGACGGATGCTAGGCAACTGTTTGCCATGGCGATGGTTGCCATGGCGATGGTTGCCATGGCGATGGTTGCTAGGCAACTGGTTGCCATGGCGATGGTTGCTAGGCAACTGGTTGCCATGGCGACGGTTGCTAGGCAACTGGTTGCCATGGCGATGGTTGCCATGGTGACGGTTGCTAGGCAACTGGTTGCCATGGCGATGGTTGCTAGGCAACTGGTTGCCATGGCGAAGGTTGCTAGGCAACTGGTTGCCATGGCGACGGTTGCTAGGCAACTGGTTGCCATGGCGACGGTTGCTAGGCAACTGGTTGCCATGGCGATGGTTGCTAGGCAACTGGTTGCCATGGCGACGGTTGCTAGGCAACTGGTTGCCTTGGCGATGGTTGCCATGGTGACGGTTGCTAGGCAACTGGTTGCCATGGCGACGGTTGCTAGTCAACTGGTTGCCAAGGTGACGGTTGCTAGGCAACTGGTTGCCATGGCGACGGTTGCTAGGCAACTGGTTGCCATGGCGACGGTTGCTAGGCAACTGGTTGCCATGGTGATGGTTGCTAGGCAACTGGTTGCCATGGTGATGGTTGCCATGGCGACGGTTCCTAGGCAACTGGTTGCCATGGCGATGGTTGCCATGGTGATGGTTGCTAGGCAACTGGTTGCCATGGTGACGGTTGCAAGGCAACTGGTTGCCATGGCGATGGTTGCTATGCAACTGGTTGCCATAGCGACGGTTGCTTGGCAACTGGTTGCCATGGCGACGGTTGCTAGGCAACTGGTTGCCATGGTGATGGTTGCTAGGCAACTGGTTGCCATGGTGACGGTTGCTAGGCATCTGTTTGCCATGGCGATGGTTGCTATGCAACTGGTTGCCATGGCGACGGTTGCTTGGCAACTGGTTGCCATGGCGATGGTTGTTAGGCAACTGGTTGCCATGGTGATGGTTGCTAGGCAACTGGTTGCCATGGCGACAGTTGCTAGTCAACTGGTTGCCATGGCGATGGTTGCTAGGCAACTGGTTGCCATGGCGACGGTTGCTAGGCAACTGGTTGCCATGGCGATGGTTGCTAGGCAACTGGTTGCCATGGCGATGGTTGTTAGGCAACTGGTTTCCATGGCGATGGTTGCTAGGCAACTGGTTGCCATGGCGACGGTTGCTAGGCAACTGGTTGCCATGGCGACGGTTGCTAGGCAACTGGTTGCCATGGCGATGGTTGCTAGGCAACTGGTTGCCATGGCGATGGTTGCTAGGCAACTGGTTGCCATGGCGACGGTTGCTAGGCAACTGGTTGCCATGGCGATGGTTGCTAGGCAACTGGTTGCCATGGCGATGGTTGCTAGGCAACTGGTTGCCATGGCGACGGTTGCTAGGCTACTGGTTGCCATGGCGATGGTTGCCGTGGTGACGGTTGCTAGGCAACTGGTTGCCATGGCGACGGTTGCTAGTCAACTGGTTGCCATGGCGATGGTTGCTAGGCAACTGGTTGCCATGGTGAAGGTTGCTAGGCAACTGGTTGCCATGGCGACGGTTGCTAGGCAACTGGTTGCCATGGCGACGGTTGCTAGTCAACTGGTTGCCATGGCGATGGTTGCTAGGCAACTGGTTGCCATGGCGAAGGTTGCTAGGCAACTGGTTGCCATGGCGAAGGTTGCTAGGCAACTGGTTGCCATGGCGAAGGTTGCTAGGCAACTGGTTGCCAAGGCGACGGTTGCTAGGCAACTGGTTGCCATGGCGACGGTTGCTAGGCAACTGGTTGCCATGGCGACGGTTGCTAGGCAACTGGTTGCCATGGCGACGGTTGCTAGGCAACTGGTTGCCATGGCGACGGTTGCTAGTCAACTGGTTTCCATGGCGACGGTTGCTAGGCAACTGGTTGCCATGGCGATGGTTGCTAGGCAACTGGTTGCCATGGCGATGGTTGCCATGGTGACGGTTGCTAGGCAACTGGTTGCCATGGCGACGGTTGCTAGTCAACTGGTTGCCATGGCGATGGTTGCTAGGCAACTGGTTGACATGGCGAAGGTTGCTAGGCAACTGGTTGCCATGGCGACGGTTGCTAGGCAACTGGTTGCCATGGCGACGGTTGCTAGTCAACTGGTTGCCATGGCGACGGTTGCTAGGCAACTGGTTGCCATGGCAACGGTTGCTAGGCAACTGGTTGCCATGGCGACGGTTGCAAGGCAACTGGTTGCCATGGCGACGGTTGCTAGGCAACTGGTTGCCATGGCGATGGTTGCCATGGCGCCGGTTACTAGGCAACTGGTTGCCATGGTGACAGTTGATAGGCAACTGGTTGCCATGGCGACGGTTGCTAGGCAACTGGTTGCCATGGCGACGGTTTCAAGGCAACTGGTTGCCATGGCGACGGTTGCTAGGCAACTGGTTGCCATGGTGACGGTTGCTAGGCAACTGGTTGCCATGGCGACAGTTGCCATGGCGACGGTTGCTAGGCAACTGGTTGCCATGGCGATGGTTGCTAGGCAACTGGTTGCCATGGCGACGGTTGCTAGGCAACTGGTTGCCATGGCAATGGTTGCTAGGCAACTGGTTGCCATGGCGATGGTTGCTAGGCAACTGGTTGCCATGGCGATGGTTGCTAGGCAACTGGTTGCCATGGCGACAGTTGCCATGGCGATGGTTGCTAGGCAACTGGTTGCCATGGCGACGGTTGCTAGGCAACTGGTTGCCATGGTGACGGTTGCTAGGCAACTGGTTGCCATGGCAACGGTTGCTAAGCAACTGGTTGCCATGGCGATGGTTGCTAGGCAACTGGTTGCCATGGCGATGGTTGCTAGGCAACTGGTTGCCATGGCGACGGTTGCTAGGCAACTGGTTGCCATGGCGATGGTTGCTAGGCAACTGGTTGCCATGGCGATGGTTGTTAGGCAACTGGTTTCCATGGCGATGGTTGCTAGGCAACTGGTTGCCATGGCGACGGTTGCTAGGCAACTGGTTGCCATGGCGACGGTTGCTAGGCAACTGGTTGCCATGGCGATGGTTGCCATGGTGACGGTTGCTAGGCAACTGGTTGCCATGGCGACGGTTGCTAGTCAACTGGTTGCCATGGCGATGGTTGCTAGGCAACTGGTTGCCATGGCGAAGGTTGCTAGGCAACTGGTTGCCATGGCGACGGTTGCTAGGCAACTGGTTGCCATGGCGACGGTTGCTAGGCAACTGGTTGCCATGGTGATGGTTGCTAGGCAACTGGTTGCCATGGTGACGGTTGCAAGGCAACTGGTTGCCATGGCGATGGTTGCTATGCAACTGGTTGCCATAGCGACGGTTGCTTGGCAACTGGTTGCCATGGCGACGGTTGCTAGGCAACTGGTTGCCATGGTGATGGTTGCTAGGCAACTGGTTGCCATGGTGACGGTTGCTAGGCATCTGTTTGCCATGGCGATGGTTGCTATGCAACTGGTTGCCATGGCGACGGTTGCTTGGCAACTGGTTGCCATGGCGATGGTTGTTAGGCAACTGGTTGCCATGGTGATGGTTGCTAGGCAACTGGTTGCCATGGCGACAGTTGCTAGTCAACTGGTTGCCATGGCGATGGTTGCTAGGCAACTGGTTGCCATGGCGACGGTTGCTAGGCAACTGGTTGCCATGGCGATGGTTGCTAGGCAACTGGTTGCCATGGCGATGGTTGTTAGGCAACTGGTTTCCATGGCGATGGTTGCTAGGCAACTGGTTGCCATGGCGACGGTTGCTAGGCAACTGGTTGCCATGGCGACGGTTGCTAGGCAACTGGTTGCCATGGCGATGGTTGCCATGGTGACGGTTGCTAGGCAACTGGTTGCCATGGCGACGGTTGCTAGTCAACTGGTTGCCATGGCGATGGTTGCTAGGCAACTGGTTGCCATGGCGAAGGTTGCTAGGCAACTGGTTGCCATGGCGACGGTTGCTAGGCAACTGGTTGCCATGGCGACGGTTGCTAGGCAACTGGTTGCCATGGTGACGGTTGCTAGGCAACTGGTTGCCATGGCGATGGTTGCTAGGCAACTGGTTGCCATGGCGATGGTTGCTAGGCAACTGGTTGCCATGGCGACGGTTGCTAGGCAACTGGTTGCCATGGCGATGGTTGCTAGGCAACTGGTTGCCATGGCGACGGTTGCTAGGCAACTGGTTGCCATGGCGATGGTTGCTAGGCAACTGGTTGCCATGGCGACGGTTGCTAGGCAACTGGTTTCCATGGCGATGGTTGCTAGGCAACTGGTTGCCATGGCGACGGTTGCTAGGCAACTGGTTGCCATGGCGACGGTTGCTAGGCAACTGGTTGCCATGGCGATGGTTGCCATGGTGACGGTTGCTAGGCAACTGGTTGCCATGGCGACGGTTGCTCGTCAACTGGTTGCCATGGCGATGGTTGCTAGGCAACTGGTTGCCATGGCGAAGGTTGCTAGGCAACTGGTTGCCATGGCGACGGTTGCTAGGCAACTGGTTGCCATGGCGACGGTTGCTAGGCAACTGGTTGCCATGGTGATGGTTGCTAGGCAACTGGTTGCCATGGCGACGGTTGCTAGGCAACTGGTTGCCATGGTGATGGTTGCTAGGCAACTGGTTGCCATGGCGATGGTTGCTAGGCAACTGGTTGCCATGGTGATGGTTGCTAGGCAACTGGTTGCCATGGCGATGGTTGCCATGGTGACGGTTGCTAGGCAACTGGTTGTCATGGCGATGGTTGCTAGGCAACTGGTTGCTAGGCAACTGGTCGCCATGGTGATGGTTGCCATGGCGACGGTTCCTAGGCAACTGGTTGCCATGGCGATGGTTGCTAGGCAACTGGTTGCCATGGCGATGGTTGCTAGGCAACTGGTTGCCATGGCGATGGTTGCCATGGCGACGGTTCCTAGGCAACTGGTTGCCCATGGTGACGGTTGCTAGGCAACTGGTTGCCATGGTGACGGTTGCTAGGCAACTGGTTGCCATGGCGAAGGTTGCTAGGCAACTGGTTGCCATGGTGACGGTTGCTAAGCAACTGGTTGCCATGGCGACGGTTGTTAGGCAACTGGTTGCCATGGCGACGGTTGCTAGGCAACTGGTTGCCATGGCGACGGTTGCTAGGCAACTGGTTGCCATGGTGACGGATGCTAGGCAACTGTTTGCCATGGCGATGGTTGCCATGGCGATGGTTGCCATGGCGATGGTTGCTAGGCAACTGGTTGCCATGGCGATGGTTGCTAGGCAACTGGTTGCCATGGCGACGGTTGCTAGGCAACTGGGTTGCCATGGCGATGGTTGCCATGGTGACGGTTGCTAGGCAACTGGTTGCCATGGCGATGGTTGCTAGGCAACTGGTTGCCATGGCGAAGGTTGCTAGGCAACTGGTTGCCATGGCGACGGTTGCTAGGCAACTGGTTGCCATGGCGACGGTTGCTAGGCAAACTGGTTGCCATGGCGATGGTTGCTAGGCAACTGGTTGCCATGGCGACGGTTTGCTAGGCAACTGGTTGCCTTGGCGATGGTTGCCATGGTGACGGTTGCTAGGCAACTGGTTGCCATGGCGACGGTTTGCTAGTCAACTGGTTGCCAAGGTGACGGTTTGCTAGGCAACTGGTTGCCATGGCGACGGTTGCTAGGCAACTGGGTTGCCATGGCGACGGTTGCTAGGCAACTGGTTGCCATGGTGATGGTTGCTAGGCAACTGGTTGCCATGGTGATGGTTGCCATGGCGACGGTTCCTAGGCAACTGGTTGCCATGGCGATGTTGCCATGGTGATGGTTGCTAGGCAACTGGTTGCCATGGTGACGGTTGCAAGGCAACTGGTTGCCATGGCGATGGTTGCTATGCAACTGGTTGCCATAGCGACGGTTGCTTGGCAACTGGTTGCCATGGCGACGGTTGCTAGGCAACTGGTTGCCATGGTGATGGTTGCTAGGCAACTGGTTGCCATGGTGACGGTTGCTAGGCATCTGTTTGCCATGGCGATGGTTGCTATGCAACTGGTTGCCATGGCGACGGTTGCTTGGCAACTGGTTGCCATGGCGATGGTTGTTAGGCAACTGGTTGCCATGGTGATGGTTGCTAGGCAACTGGTTGCCATGGCGACAGTTGCTAGTCAACTGGTTGCCATGGCGATGGTTGCTAGGCAACTGGTTGCCATGGCGACGGTTGCTAGGCAACTGGTTGCCATGGCGATGGTTGCTAGGCAACTGGTTGCCATGGCGATGGTTGTTAGGCAACTGGTTTCCATGGCGATGGTTGCTAGGCAACTGGTTGCCATGGGCGACGGGTTGCTAGGCAACTGGTTGCCATGGCGACGGTTGCTAGGCAACTGGTTGCCATGGCGATGGTTGCCATGGTGACGGTTGCTAGGCAACTGGTTGCCCGGTTGCTAGTCAACTGGTTGCCATGGCGATGGTTGCTAGGCAACTGGTTGCCATGGCGAAGGTTGCTAGGCAACTGGTTGCCATGGCGACGGTTGCTAGGCAACTGGTTGCCATGGCGACGGTTGCTAGGCAACTGGTTGCCATGGTGACGGTTGCTAGGCAACTGGTTGCCATGGCGATGGTTGCTAGGCAACTGGTTGCCATGGCGATGGTTGCTAGGCAACTGGTTGCCATGGCGACGGTTGCTAGGCAACTGGTTGCCATGGCGATGGTTGCTAGGCAACTGGTTGCCATGGCGACGGTTGCTAGGCAACTGGTTGCCATGGCGATGGTTGCTAGGCAACTGGTTGCCATGGTGACGGTTGCTAGGCAACTGGTTTCCATGGCGATGGTTGCTAGGCAACTGGTTGCCATGGCGACGGTTGCTAGGCAACTGGTTGCCATGGCGACGGTTGCTAGGCAACTGGTTGCCATGGCGATGGTTGCCATGGTGACGGTTGCTA
This sequence comes from Taudactylus pleione, assembly GCA_031769625.1. Taxonomy (NCBI): domain Eukaryota; kingdom Metazoa; phylum Chordata; class Amphibia; order Anura; family Myobatrachidae; genus Taudactylus; species Taudactylus pleione. The sequence goes on along the minus strand of JAUIMM010000479.1, from coordinate 77,776 downwards.
GGCAACTGGTTGCCATGGCGACGGTTGCTCGTCAACTGGTTGCCATGGCGATGGTTGCTAGGCAACTGGTTGCCATGGCGAAGGTTGCTAGGCAACTGGTTGCCATGGCGACGGTTGCTAGGCAACTGGTTGCCATGGCGACGGTTGCTAGGCAACTGGTTGCCATGGTGATGGTTGCTAGGCAACTGGTTGCCATGGCGACGGTTGCTAGGCAACTGGTTGCCATGGTGATGGTTGCTAGGCAACTGGTTGCCATGGCGATGGTTGCTAGGCAACTGGTTGCCATGGTGATGGTTGCTAGGCAACTGGTTGCCATGGCGATGGTTGCCATGGTGACGGTTGCTAGGCAACTGGTTGTCATGGCGATGGTTGCTAGGCAACTGGTTGCTAGGCAACTGGTCGCCATGGTGATGGTTGCCATGGCGACGGTTCCTAGGCAACTGGTTGCCATGGCGATGGTTGCTAGGCAACTGGTTGCCATGGCGATGGTTGCTAGGCAACTGGTTGCCATGGCGATGGTTGCCATGGCGACGGTTCCTAGGCAACTGGTTGCCATGGTGACGGTTGCTAGGCAACTGGTTGCCATGGTGACGGTTGCTAGGCAACTGGTTGCCATGGCGAAGGTTGCTAGGCAACTGGTTGCCATGGTGACGGTTGCTAAGCAACTGGTTGCCATGGCGACGGTTGTTAGGCAACTGGTTGCCATGGCGACGGTTGCTAGGCAACTGGTTGCCATGGCGACGGTTGCTAGGCAACTGGTTGCCATGGTGACGGATGCTAGGCAACTGTTTGCCATGGCGATGGTTGCCATGGCGATGGTTGCCATGGCGATGGTTGCTAGGCAACTGGTTGCCATGGCGATGGTTGCTAGGCAACTGGTTGCCATGGCGACGGTTGCTAGGCAACTGGTTGCCATGGCGATGGTTGCCATGGTGACGGTTGCTAGGCAACTGGTTGCCATGGCGATGGTTGCTAGGCAACTGGTTGCCATGGCGAAGGTTGCTAGGCAACTGGTTGCCATGGCGACGGTTGCTAGGCAACTGGTTGCCATGGCGACGGTTGCTAGGCAACTGGTTGCCATGGCGATGGTTGCTAGGCAACTGGTTGCCATGGCGACGGTTGCTAGGCAACTGGTTGCCTTGGCGATGGTTGCCATGGTGACGGTTGCTAGGCAACTGGTTGCCATGGCGACGGTTGCTAGTCAACTGGTTGCCAAGGTGACGGTTGCTAGGCAACTGGTTGCCATGGCGACGGTTGCTAGGCAACTGGTTGCCATGGCGACGGTTGCTAGGCAACTGGTTGCCATGGCGACGGTTGCTAGGCAACTGGTTGCCATGGCGACGGTTGCTAGGCAACTGGTTGCCATGGCGATGGTTGCTAGGCAACTGGTTGCCATGGCGACGGTTGCTAGGCAACTGGTTGCCATGGCGACGGTTGCTAGGCAACTGGTTGCCATGGCGACGGTTGCTAGGCAACTGGTTGCCATGGGGATGGTTGCCATGGTGACGGTTGCTAGGCAACTGGTTGCCATGGCGACGGTTGCTAGGCAACTGGTTGCCATGGCGATGGTTGCTAGGCAACTGGTTGCCATGGCGATGGTTGCTAGGCAACTGTTTGCCATGGCGACGGTTGCTAGGCAACTGGTTGCCATGGCGATGGTTGCTAGGCAACTGGTTGCCATGGCGACGGTTGCTAGGCAACTGGTTGCCATGGTGACGGTTGCTAGGCAACTGGTTGCCATGGCAACAGTTGCTGGTTGCCATGGCGATGGTTGCCGTGGTGATGGTTGCTAGGCAACTGGTTGCCATGGCGATGGTTGCCATGGTGACGGTTGCTAGGCAACTGGTTGCCATGGCGATGGTTGCTAGGCAACTGGTTGCCATGGCGATGGTTGCTAGGCAACTGGTTGCCATGGCGACGGTTGCTAGGCTACTGGTTGCCATGGCGATGGTTGCCGTGGTGACGGTTGCTAGGCAACTGGTTGCCATGGCGACGGTTGCTAGTCAACTGGTTGCCATGGCGATGGTTGCTAGGCAACTGGTTGCCATGGTGAAGGTTGCTAGGCAACTGGTTGCCATGGCGACGGTTGCTAGGCAACTGGTTGCCATGGCGACGGTTGCTAGTCAACTGGTTGCCATGGCGATGGTTGCTAGGCAACTGGTTGCCATGGCGAAGGTTGCTAGGCAACTGGTTGCCATGGCGAAGGTTGCTAGGCAACTGGTTGCCATGGCGAAGGTTGCTAGGCAACTGGTTGCCAAGGCGACGGTTGCTAGGCAACTGGTTGCCATGGCGACGGTTGCTAGGCAACTGGTTGCCATGGCGACGGTTGCTAGGCAACTGGTTGCCATGGCGACGGTTGCTAGGCAACTGGTTGCCATGGCGACGGTTGCTAGTCAACTGGTTTCCATGGCGACGGTTGCTAGGCAACTGGTTGCCATGGCGATGGTTGCTAGGCAACTGGTTGCCATGGCGATGGTTGCCATGGTGACGGTTGCTAGGCAACTGGTTGCCATGGCGACGGTTGCTAGTCAACTGGTTGCCATGGCGATGGTTGCTAGGCAACTGGTTGACATGGCGAAGGTTGCTAGGCAACTGGTTGCCATGGCGACGGTTGCTAGGCAACTGGTTGCCATGGCGACGGTTGCTAGTCAACTGGTTGCCATGGCGACGGTTGCTAGGCAACTGGTTGCCATGGCAACGGTTGCTAGGCAACTGGTTGCCATGGCGACGGTTGCAAGGCAACTGGTTGCCATGGCGACGGTTGCTAGGCAACTGGTTGCCATGGCGATGGTTGCCATGGCGCCGGTTACTAGGCAACTGGTTGCCATGGTGACAGTTGATAGGCAACTGGTTGCCATGGCGACGGTTGCTAGGCAACTGGTTGCCATGGCGACGGTTTCAAGGCAACTGGTTGCCATGGCGACGGTTGCTAGGCAACTGGTTGCCATGGCGACGGTTGCTAGGCAACTGGTTGCCATGGCGACAGTTGCCATGGCGACGGTTGCTAGGCAACTGGTTGCCATGGCGATGGTTGCTAGGCAACTGGTTGCCATGGCGACGGTTGCTAGGCAACTGGTTGCCATGGCAATGGTTGCTAGGCAACTGGTTGCCATGGCGATGGTTGCTAGGCAACTGGTTGCCATGGCGATGGTTGCTAGGCAACTGGTTGCCATGGCGACAGTTGCCATGGCGATGGTTGCTAGGCAACTGGTTGCCATGGCGACGGTTGCTAGGCAACTGGTTGCCATGGTGACGGTTGCTAGGCAACTGGTTGCCATGGCAACGGTTGCTAAGCAACTGGTTGCCATGGCGATGGTTGCTAGGCAACTGGTTGCCATGGCGATGGTTGCTAGGCAACTGGTTGCCATGGCGACGGTTGCTAGGCAACTGGTTGCCATGGCGATGGTTGCTAGGCAACTGGTTGCCATGGCGATGGTTGTTAGGCAACTGGTTTCCATGGCGATGGTTGCTAGGCAACTGGTTGCCATGGCGACGGTTGCTAGGCAACTGGTTGCCATGGCGACGGTTGCTAGGCAACTGGTTGCCATGGCGATGGTTGCCATGGTGACGGTTGCTAGGCAACTGGTTGCCATGGCGACGGTTGCTAGTCAACTGGTTGCCATGGCGATGGTTGCTAGGCAACTGGTTGCCATGGCGAAGGTTGCTAGGCAACTGGTTGCCATGGCGACGGTTGCTAGGCAACTGGTTGCCATGGCGACGGTTGCTAGGCAACTGGTTGCCATGGTGATGGTTGCTAGGCAACTGGTTGCCATGGCGATGGTTGCTAGGCAACTGGTTGCCATGGCGATGGTTGCTAGGCAACTGGTTGCCATGGCGACGGTTGCTAGGCAACTGGTTGCCATGGCGATGGTTGCTAGGCAACTGGTTGCCATGGCGACGGTTGCTAGGCAACTGGTTGCCATGGCGATGGTTGCTAGGCAACTGGTTGCCATGGCGACGGTTGCTAGGCAACTGGTTTCCATGGCGATGGTTGCTAGGCAACTGGTTGCCATGGCGACGGTTGCTAGGCAACTGGTTGCCATGGCGACGGTTGCTAGGCAACTGGTTGCCATGGCGATGGTTGCCATGGTGACGGTTGCTAGGCAACTGGTTGCCATGGCGACGGTTGCTCGTCAACTGGTTGCCATGGCGATGGTTGCTAGGCAACTGGTTGCCATGGCGAAGGTTGCTAGGCAACTGGTTGCCATGGCGACGGTTGCTAGGCAACTGGTTGCCATGGCGACGGTTGCTAGGCAACTGGTTGCCATGGTGATGGTTGCTAGGCAACTGGTTGCCATGGCGACGGTTGCTAGGCAACTGGTTGCCATGGTGATGGTTGCTAGGCAACTGGTTGCCATGGCGATGGTTGCTAGGCAACTGGTTGCCATGGTGATGGTTGCTAGGCAACTGGTTGCCATGGCGATGGTTGCCATGGTGACGGTTGCTAGGCAACTGGTTGTCATGGCGATGGTTGCTAGGCAACTGGTTGCTAGGCAACTGGTCGCCATGGTGATGGTTGCCATGGCGACGGTTCCTAGGCAACTGGTTGCCATGGCGATGGTTGCTAGGCAACTGGTTGCCATGGCGATGGTTGCTAGGCAACTGGTTGCCATGGCGATGGTTGCCATGGCGACGGTTCCTAGGCAACTGGTTGCCATGGTGACGGTTGCTAGGCAACTGGTTGCCATGGTGACGGTTGCTAGGCAACTGGTTGCCATGGCGAAGGTTGCTAGGCAACTGGTTGCCATGGTGACGGTTGCTAAGCAACTGGTTGCCATGGCGATGGTTGTTAGGCAACTGGTTGCCATGGCGACGGTTGCTAGGCAACTGGTTGCCATGGCGACGGTTGCTAGGCAACTGGTTGCCATGGTGACGGATGCTAGGCAACTGTTTGCCATGGCGATGGTTGCCATGGCGATGGTTGCCATGGCGATGGTTGCTAGGCAACTGGTTGCCATGGCGATGGTTGCTAGGCAACTGGTTGCCATGGCGACGGTTGCTAGGCAACTGGTTGCCATGGCGATGGTTGCCATGGTGACGGTTGCTAGGCAACTGGTTGCCATGGCGATGGTTGCTAGGCAACTGGTTGCCATGGCGAAGGTTGCTAGGCAACTGGTTGCCATGGCGACGGTTGCTAGGCAACTGGTTGCCATGGCGACGGTTGCTAGGCAACTGGTTGCCATGGCGATGGTTGCTAGGCAACTGGTTGCCATGGCGACGGTTGCTAGGCAACTGGTTGCCTTGGCGATGGTTGCCATGGTGACGGTTGCTAGGCAACTGGTTGCCATGGCGACGGTTGCTAGTCAACTGGTTGCCAAGGTGACGGTTGCTAGGCAACTGGTTGCCATGGCGACGGTTGCTAGGCAACTGGTTGCCATGGCGACGGTTGCTAGGCAACTGGTTGCCATGGCGACGGTTGCTAGGCAACTGGTTGCCATGGCGACGGTTGCTAGGCAACTGGTTGCCATGGCGATGGTTGCTAGGCAACTGGTTGCCATGGCGACGGTTGCTAGGCAACTGGTTGCCATGGCGACGGTTGCTAGGCAACTGGTTGCCATGGCGACGGTTGCTAGGCAACTGGTTGCCATGGCGATGGTTGCCATGGTGACGGTTGCTAGGCAACTGGTTGCCATGGCGACGGTTGCTAGGCAACTGGTTGCCATGGCGATGGTTGCTAGGCAACTGGTTGCCATGGCGATGGTTGCTAGGCAACTGTTTGCCATGGCGACAGTTGCTAGGCAACTGGTTGCCATGGCGATGGTTGCTAGGCAACTGGTTGCCATGGCGACGGTTGCTAGGCAACTGGTTGCCATGGTGACGGTTGCTAGGCAACTGGTTGCCATGGCAACGGTTGCTGGTTGCCATGGCGATGGTTGCCGTGGTGACGGTTGCTAGGCAACTGGTTGCCATGGCGATGGTTGCCATGGTGACGGTTGCTAGGCAACTGGTTGCCATGGCGACGGTTGCTAGGCAACTGGTTGCCATGGCAATGGTTGCTAGGCAACTGGTTGCCATGGCGACGGTTGCTAGGCTACTGGTTGCCATGGCGATGGTTGCCGTGGTGACGGTTGCTAGGCAACTGGTTGCCATGGCGACGGTTGCTAGTCAACTGGTTGCCATGGCGATGGTTGCTAGGCAACTGGTTGCCATGGTGAAGGTTGCTAGGCAACTGGTTGCCATGGCGACGGTTGCTAGGCAACTGGTTGCCATGGCGACGGTTGCTAGTCAACTGGTTGCCATGGCGATGGTTGCTAGGCAACTGGTTGCCATGGCGAAGGTTGCTAGGCAACTGGTTGCCATGGCGAAGGTTGCTAGGCAACTGGTTGCCATGGCGAAGGTTGCTAGGCAACTGGTTGCCAAGGCGACGGTTGCTAGGCAACTGGTTGCCATGGCGACGGTTGCTAGGCAACTGGTTGCCATGGCGACGGTTGCTAGGCAACTGGTTGCCATGGTGACGGTTGCTAGGCAACTGGTTGCCATGGCGACGGTTGCTAGTCAACTGGTTGCCATGGCGATGGTTGCTAGGCAACTGGTTGCCATGGCGATGGTTGCCATGGTGACGGTTGCTAGGCAACTGGTTGCCATGGCGACGGTTGCTAGTCAACTGGTTGCCATGGCGATGGTTGCTAGGCAACTGGTTGACATGGCGAAGGTTGCTAGGCAACTGGTTGCCATGGCGACGGTTGCTAGGCAACTGGTTGCCATGGCGACGGTTGCTAGTCAACTGGTTGCCATGGCGATGGTTGCTAGGCAACTGGTTGCCATGGCAACGGTTGCTAGGCAACTGGTTGCCATGGCGACGGTTGCAAGGCAACTGGTTGCCATGGCGACGGTTGCTAGGCAACTGGTTGCCATGGCGATGGTTGCCATGGCGCCGGTTACTAGGCAACTGGTTGCCATGGTGACAGTTGATAGGCAACTGGTTGCCATGGCGACGGTTGCTAGGCAACTGGTTGCCATGGCGACGGTTTCAAGGCAACTGGTTGCCATGGCGACGGTTGCTAGGCAACTGGTTGCCATGGCGACGGTTGCTAGGCAACTGGTTGCCATGGCGACAGTTGCCATGGCGACGGTTGCTAGGCAACTGGTTGCCATGGCGATGGTTGCTAGGCAACTGGTTGCCATGGCGACGGTTGCTAGGCAACTGGTTGCCATGGCAACGGTTGCTAGGCAACTGGTTGCCATGGCGATGGTTGCTAGGCAACTGGTTGCCATGGCGATGGTTGCTAGGCAACTGGTTGCCATGGTGACAGTTGCCATGGCGATGGTTGCTAGGCAACTGGTTGCCATGGCGACGGTTGCTAGGCAACTGGTTGCCATGGTGATGGTTGCTAGGCAACTGGTTGCCATGGCAACGGTTGCTAAGCAACTGGTTGCCATGGCGATGGTTGCTAGGCAACTGGTTGCCATGGCGATGGTTGCCATGGCGACGGTTCCTAGGCAACTGGTTGTCATGGCGATGGTTGCTAGGCAACTGGTCGCCATGGCGATGGTTGCCATGGTGACGGTTGCTAGGCAACTGGTTGCCATGGCGACGGTTGCTAGGCAACTGGTTGCCATGGCGAAGGTTGCTAGGCAACTGGTTGCCATGGCGATGGTTGCTAGGCAACTGGTTGCCATGGCGACGGTTGCTAGGCAAATGGTTGCCATGGTGACGGATGCTAGGCAACTGGTTGCCATGGCGATGGTTGCCATGGCGATGGTTGCCATGGCGATGGTTGCTAGGCAACTGGTTGCCATGGCGACGGTTGCTAGGCAACTGGTTGCCATGGCGACGGTTGCTAGTCAACTGGTTGCCATGGCGATGGTTGCTAGGCAACTGGTTGCCATGGCGACGGTTGCAAGGCAACTGGTTGCCATGGCGACGGTTGCTAGGCAACTGGTTGCCATGGCGATGGTTGCCATGGCACCGGTTACTAGGCAACTGGTTGCCATGGTGACAGTTGATAGGCAACTGGTTGCCATGGCGATGGTTGCTAGGCAACTGGTTGCCATGGCGACGGTTGCTAGGCAACTGGTTGCCATGGCGACGGTTGCTAGGCAACTGGTTGCCATGGCGACAGTTGCCATGGCGACGGTTGCTAGGCAACTGGTTGCCATGGCGATGGTTGCTAGGCAACTGGTTGCCATGGCGACGGTTGCTAGGCAACTGGTTGCCATGGCGACGGTTGCTAGGCAACTGGTTGCCATGGCGATGGTTGCTAGGCAACTGGTTGCCATGGCGATGGTTGCTAGGCAACTGGTTGCCATGGCGACAGTTGCCATGGCGATGGTTGCTAGGCAACTGGTTGCCATGGCGACGGTTGCTAGGCAACTGGTTGCCATGGCGACGGTTGCTAGGCAACTGGTTGCCATGGCAACGGTTGCTAGGCAACTGGTTGCCATGGCGATGGTTGCTAGGCAACTGGTTGCCATGGCGATGGTTGCCATGGCGACGGTTCCTAGGCAACTGGTTGCCATGGCGATGGTTGCCATGGTGATGGTTGCTAGGCAACTGGTTGCCATGGTGACGGTTGCAAGGCAACTGGTTGCCATGGCGATGGTTGCTATGCAACTGGTTGCCATAGCGACGGTTGCTTGGCAACTGGTTGCCATGGCGACGGTTGCTAGGCAACTGGTTGCCATGGTGATGGTTGCTAGGCAACTGGTTGCCATGGTGACGGTTGCTAGGCATCTGTTTGCCATGGCGATGGTTGCTATGCAACTGGTTGCCATGGCGACGGTTGCTTGGCAACTGGTTGCCATGGCGATGGTTGCTAGGCAACTGGTTGCCATGGTGATGGTTGCTAGGCAACTGGTTGCCATGGCGACAGTTGCTAGTCAACTGGTTGCCATGGCGATGGTTGCTAGGCAACTGGTTGCCATGGCGACGGTTGCTAGGCAACTGGTTGCCATGGCGATGGTTGCTAGGCAACTGGTTGCCATGGCGATGGTTGCTAGGCAACTGGTTTCCATGGCGATGGTTGGTAGGCAACTGGTTGCCATGGCGACGGTTGCTAGGCAACTGGTTGCCATGGCGATGGTTGCTAGGCAACTGGTTGCCATGGCGATGGTTGCCATGGTGACGGTTGCTAGGCAACTGGTTGCCATGGCGACGGTTGCTAGTCAACTGGTTGCCATGGCGATGGTTGCTAGGCAACTGGTTGCCATGGCGAAGGTTGCTAGGCAACTGGTTGCCATGGCGACGGTTGCTAGGCAACTGGTTGCCATGGCGACGGTTGCTAGGCAACTGGTTGCCATGGTGATGGTTGCTAGGCAACTGGTTGCCATGGCGACGGTTGCTAGGCAACTGGTTGCCATGGCGATGGTTGCTAGGCAACTGGTTGCCATGGCGACGGTTGCTAGGCAACTGGTTGCCATGGCGATGGTTGCTAGGCAACTGGTTGCCATGGCGACAGTTGCTAGGCAACTGGTTGCCATGGCGATGGTTGCTAGGCAACTGGTTGCCATGGCGATGGTTGCTAGGCAACTGGTTGCCATGGTGACGGTTGCTAGGCAACTGGTTGCCATGGCGATGGTTGCTAGGCAACTGGTTGCCATGGTGACGGTTGCTAGGCAACTGGTTGCCATGGCGATGGTTTCTAGGCAACTGGTTGCCATGGCGACGGTTGCTAGGCAACTGGTTTCCATGGCGATGGTTGCTAGGCAACTGGTTGCCATGGCGACGGTTGCTAGGCAACTGGTTGCCATGGCGACGGTTGCTAGGCAACTGGTTGCCATGGCGATGGTTGCCATGGTGACGGTTGCTAGGCAACTGGTTGCCATGGCGACGGTTGCTCGTCAACTGGTTGCCATGGCGATGGTTGCTAGGCAACTGGTTGCCATGGCGAAGGTTGCTAGGCAACTGGTTGCCATGGCGACGGTTGCTAGGCAACTGGTTGCCATGGCGACGGTTGCTAGGCAACTGGTTGCCATGGTGATGGTTGCTAGGCAACTGGTTGCCATGGCGACGGTTGCTAGGCAACTGGTTGCCATGGTGATGGTTGATAGGCAACTGGTTGCCATGGCGATGGTTGCTAGGCAACTGGTTGCCATGGTGATGGTTGCTAGGCAACTGGTTGCCATGGCGATGGTTGCCATGGTGACGGTTGCTAGGCAACTGGTTGTCATGGCGATGGTTGCTAGGCAACTGGTTGCTAGGCAACTGGTCGCCATGGTGATGGTTGCCATGGCGACGGTTCCTAGGCAACTGGTTGCCATGGCGACGGTTGTTAGGCAACTGGTTGCCATGGCGACGGTTGCTAGGCAACTGGTTGCCATGGCGACGGTTGCTAGGCAACTGGTTGCCATGGTGACGGATGCTAGGCAACTGTTTGCCATGGCGATGGTTGCCATGGTGATGGTTGCCATGGCGATGGTTGCTAGGCAACTGGTTGCCATGGCGATGGTTGCTAGGCAACTGGTTGCCATGGCGACGGTTGCTAGGCAACTGGTTGCCATGGCGATGGTTGCCATGGTGACGGTTGCTAGGCAACTGGTTGCCATGGTGATGGTTGCTAGGCAACTGGTTGCCATGGCGAAGGTTGCTAGGCAACTGGTTGCCATGGCGACGGTTGCTAGGCAACTGGTTGCCATGGCGACGGTTGCTAGGCAACTGGTTGCCATGGCGATGGTTGCTAGGCAACTGGTTGCCATGGCGACGGTTGCTAGGCAACTGGTTGCCTTGGCGATGGTTGCCATGGTGACGGTTGCTAGGCAACTGGTTGCCATGGCGACGGTTGCTAGTCAACTGGTTGCCATGGCGATGGTTGCTAGGCAACTGGTTGCCATGGCGAAGGTTGCTAGGCAACTGGTTGCCATGGCAACGGTTGCTAAGCAACTGGTTGCCATGGCGACGGTTGCTAGTCAACTGGTTGCCATGGCGATGGTTGCTAGGCAACTGGTTGCCATGGCGAAGGTTGCTAGGCAACTGGTTGCCATGACGAAGGTTGCTAGGCAACTGGTTGCCATGGCGACGGTTGCTAGGCAACTGGTTGCCATGGCGACGGTTGCTAGGCAACTGGTTGCCATGGCGACGGTTGCTAGGCAACTGGTTGCCATGGCGATGGTTGCCATGGTGATGGTTGCTAGGCAACTGGTTGCCATGGCGACGGTTGCTAGGCAACTGGTTGCCATGGCGATGGTTGCTAGGCAACTGGTTGCCATGGCGATGGTTGCTAGGCAACTGTTTGCCATGGCGACGGTTGCTAGGCAACTGGTTGCCATGGCGATGGTTGCTAGGCAACTGGTTGCCATGGCGACGGTTGCTAGGCAACTGGTTGCCATGGTGACGGTTGCTAGGCAACTGGTTGCCATGGCAACGGTTGCTAGGCAACTGGTTGCCATGGCGATGGTTGCTAGGCAACTGGTTGCCATGGCGACGGTTGCTAGGCAACTGGTTGCCATGGTGACGGTTGCTAGGCAACTGGTTGCCATGGCAACAGTTGCTAGGCAACTGGTTGCCATGGCGATGGTTGCTAGGCAACTGGTTGCCATGGCAACGGTTGCTAGGCAACTGGTTGCCATGGTGATGGTTGCTAGGCAACTGGTTGCCATGGCGATGGTTGCCATGGCGACGGTTCCTAGGCAACTGGTTGTCATGGCGATGGTTGCTAGGCAACTGGTTGCTAGGCAACTGGTCGCCATGGCGATGGTTGCCATGGTGACGGTTGCTAGGCAACTGGTTGCCATGGCGACGGTTGCTAGGCAACTGGTTGCCATGGCGAAGGTTGCTAGGCAACTGGTTGCCATGGCGATGGTTGCTAGGCAACTGGTTGCCATGGCGACGGTTGCTAGGCAACTGGTTGCCATGGCGACGGTTGCTAGGCAACTGGTTGCCATGGCAACGGTTGCTAGGCAACTGGTTGCCATGGCGAAGGTTGCTAGGCAACTGGTTGCCATGGCGAAGGTTGCTAGGCAACTGGTTGCCATGGCGAAGGTGGCTAGGCAACTGGTTGCCAAGGCGACGGTTGCTAGGCAATTGTTTGCCATGGCGACGGTTGCTAGGCAACTGGTTGCCATGGCGACGGTTGCTAGGCAACTGGTTGCCATGGCGACGGTTGCTATGCAACTGGTTGCCATGGCGACGGTTGCAAGGCAACTGGTTGCCATGGCGACGGTTGCTAGTCAACTGGTTGCCATGGTGACGGTTGCTAGGCAACTGGTTGCCATGGCGATGGTTGCTAGGCAACTGGTTGCCATGGCGATGGTTGCCATGGTGACGGTTGCTAGGCAACTGGTTGCCATGGCGATGGTTGCTAGTCAACTGGTTGCCATGGCGATGGTTGCTAGGCAACTGGTTGCCATGGCGAAGGTTGCTAGGCAACTGGTTGCCATGGCGACGGTTGCTAGGCAACTGGTTGCCATGGCGACGGTTGCTAGTCAACTGGTTGCCATGGCGATGGTTGCTAGGCAACTGGTTGCCATGGCGACGGTTGCTAGGCAACTGGTTGCCATGGCGACGGTTGCAAGGCAACTGGTTGCCATGGCGACGGTTGCTAGGCAACTGGTTGCCATGGCGATGGTTGCCATGGCGCCGGTTACTAGGCAACTGGTTGCCATGGTGACAGTTGATAGGCAACTGGTTGCCATGGCGACGGTTGCTAGGCAACTGGTTGCCATGGCGACGGTTGCAAGGCAACTGGTTGCCATGGCGACGGTTGCTAGGCAACTGGTTGCCATGACGACAGTTGCTAGGCAACTGGTTGCCATGGCGACAGTTGCCATGGCGACGGTTGCTAGGCAACTGGTTGCCATGGCAACGGTTGCTAGGCAACTGGTTGCCATGGCGATGGTTGCTAGGCAACTGGTTGCCATGGCAACGGTTGCTAGGCAACTGGTTGCCATGGTGATGGTTGCTAGGCAACTGGTTGCCATGGCGATGGTTGCCATGGCGACGGTTCCTAGGCAACTGGTTGTCATGGCGATGGTTGCTAGGCAACTGGTTGCCATGGCGACGGTTGCTAGGCAACTGGTTGCCATGGCGACGGTTGCTAGGCAACTGGTTGCCATGGCAACGGTTGCTAGGCAACTGGTTGCCATGGTGATGGTTGCTAGGCAACTGGTTGCCATGGCGATGGTTGCCATGGCGACGGTTCCTAGGCAACTGGTTGTCATGGCGATGGTTGCTAGGCAACTGGTTGCTAGGCAACTGGTCGCCATGGCGATGGTTGCCATGGTGACGGTTGCTAGGCAACTGGTTGCCATGGCGACGGTTGCTAGGCAACTGGTTGCCATGGCGAAGGTTGCTAGGCAACTGGTTGCCATGGCGATGGTTGCTAGGCAACTGGTTGCCATGGCGACGGTTGCTAGGCAACTGGTTGCCATGGCGACGGTTGCTAGGCAACTGGTTGCCATGGCAACGGTTGCTAGGCAACTGGTTGCCATGGCGAAGGTTGCTAGGCAACTGGTTGCCATGGCGAAGGTTGCTAGGCAACTGGTTGCCATGGCGAAGGTGGCTAGGCAACTGGTTGCCAAGGCGACGGTTGCTAGGCAATTGTTTGCCATGGCGACGGTTGCTAGGCAACTGGTTGCCATGGCGACGGTTGCTAGGCAACTGGTTGCCATGGCGACGGTTGCTATGCAACTGGTTGCCATGGCGACGGTTGCAAGGCAACTGGTTGCCATGGCGACGGTTGCTAGTCAACTGGTTGCCATGGTGACGGTTGCTAGGCAACTGGTTGCCATGGCGATGGTTGCTAGGCAACTGGTTGCCATGGCGATGGTTGCCATGGTGACGGTTGCTAGGCAACTGGTTGCCATGGCGATGGTTGCTAGTCAACTGGTTGCCATGGCGAGGGTTGCTAGGCAACTGGTTGCCATGGCGAAGGTTGCTAGGCAACTGGTTGCCATGGCGACGGTTGCTAGGCAACTGGTTGCCATGGCGACGGTTGCTAGTCAACTGGTTGCCATGGCGATGGTTGCTAGGCAACTGGTTGCCATGGCGACGGTTGCTAGGCAACTGGTTGCCATGGCGACGGTTGCAAGGCAACTGGTTGCCATGGCGACGGTTGCTAGGCAACTGGTTGCCATGGCGATGGTTGCCATGGCGCCGGTTACTAGGCAACTGGTTGCCATGGTGACAGTTGATAGGCAACTGGTTGCCATGGCGACGGTTGCTAGGCAACTGGTTGCCATGGCGACGGTTGCAAGGCAACTGGTTGCCATGGCGACGGTTGCTAGGCAACTGGTTGCCATGACGACAGTTGCTAGGCAACTGGTTGCCATGGCGACAGTTGCCATGGCGACGGTTGCTAGGCAACTGGTTGCCATGGCGATGGTTGCTAGGCAACTGGTTGCCATGGCGACGGTTGCTAGGCAACTGGTTGCCATGGCGACGGTTGCTAGGCAACTGGTTGCCATGGCGATGGTTGCTAGGCAACTGGTTGCCATGGCGATGGTTGCTAGGCAACTGGTTGCCATGGCGACAGTTGCCATGGCGATGGTTGCTAGGCAACTGGTTGCCATGGCGACGGTTGCTAGGCAACTGGTTGCCATGGTGACGGTTGCTAGGCAACTGGTTGCCATGGCAACGGTTGCTAGGCAACTGGTTGCCATGGCGATGGTTGCTAGGCAACTGGTTGCCATGGCGATGGTTGCCATGGCGACGGTTCCTAGGCAACTGGTTGTCATGGCGATGGTTGCTAGGCAACTGGTTGCTAGGCAACTGGTCGCCATGGCGATGGTTGCCATGGTGACGGTTGCTAGGCAACTGGTTGCCATGGCGACGGTTGCTAGGCAACTGGTTGCCATGGCGAAGGTTGCTAGGCAACTGGTTGCCATGGCGATGGTTGCTAGGCAACTGGTTGCCATGGCGACGGTTGCTAGGCAACTGGTTGCCATGGCGACGGTTGCTAGGCAACTGGTTGCCATGGCGATGGTTGCTAGGCAACTGGTTGCCATGGCGACAGTTGCCATGGCGATGGTTGCTAGGCAACTGGTTGCCATGGCAACGGTTGCTAGGCAACTGGTTGCCATGGTGACGGTTGCTAGGCAACTGGTTGCCATGGCAACGGTTGCTAAGCAACTGGTTGCCATGGCGATGGTTGCTAGGCAACTGGTTGCCATGGCGATGGTTGCCATGGCGACGGTTCCTAGGCAACTGGTTGTCATGGCGATGGTTGCTAGGCAACTGGTCGCCATGGCGATGGTTGCCATGGTGACGGTTGCTAGGCAACTGGTTGCCATGGCGACGGTTGCTAGGCAACTGGTTGCCATGGCGAAGGTTGCTAGGCAACTGGTTGCCATGGCGATGGTTGCTAGGCAACTGGTTGCCATGGCGACGGTTGCTAGGCAACTGGTTGCCATGGCGACGGTTGCTAGGCAACTGGTTGCCATGGCGACGGTTGCTAGGCAACTGGTTGCCATGGTGACTGATGCTAGGCAACTGGTTGCCATGGCGATGGTTGCCATGGCGATGGTTGCCATGGCGATGGTTGCTAGGCAACTGGTTGCCATGGCGACGGTTGCTAGGCAACTGGTTGTCATGGCGACGGTTGCTAGTCAACTGGTTGCCATGGCGATGGTTGCTAGGCAACTGGTTGCCATGGCGACGGTTGCTAGGCAACTGGTTGCCATGGCGACGGTTGCAAGGCAACTGGTTGCCATGGCGACGGTTGCTAGGCAACTGGTTGCCATGGCGATGGTTGCCATGGTGCCGGTTACTAGGCAACTGGTTGCCATGGTGACAGTTGATAGGCAACTGGTTGCCATGGCGATGGTTGCTAGGCAACTGGTTGCCATGGCGACGGTTGCAAGGCAACTGGTTGCCATGGCGACGGTTGCTAGGCAACTGGTTGCCATGGCGACGGTTGCTAGGCAACTGGTTGCCATGGCGACGGTTGCTAGGCAACTGGTTGCCATGGTGACAGTTGCCATGGCGACGGTTGCTAGGCAACTGGTTGTCATGGCGATGGTTGCTAGGCAACTGGTTGCCATGGCGACGGTTGCTAGGCAACTGGTTGCCATGGCGACGGTTGCTAGGCAACTGGTTGCCATGGCGATGGTTGCTAGGCAACTGGTTGCCATGGCGATGGTTGCTAGGCAACTGGTTGCCATGGCGACAGTTGCCATGGCGATGGTTGCTAGGCAACTGGTTGCCATGGCGACGGTTGCTAGGCAACTGGTTGCCATGGCGACGGTTGCTAGGCAACTGGTTGCCATGGCAACGGTTGCTAGGCAACTGGTTGCCATGGCGATGGTTGCTAGGCAACTGGTTGCCATGGCGATGGTTGCCATGGCGACGGTTCCTAGGCAACTGGTTGCCATGGCGATGGTTGCCATGGTGATGGTTGCTAGGCAACTGGTTGCCATGGTGACGGTTGCAAGGCAACTGGTTGCCATGGCGATGGTTGCTATGCAACTGGTTGCCATAGCGACGGTTGCTTGGCAACTGGTTGCCATGGCGACGGTTGCTAGGCAACTGGTTGCCATGGTGATGGTTGCTAGGCAACTGGTTGCCATGGTGACGGTTGCTAGGCATCTGTTTGCCATGGCGATGGTTGCTATGCAACTGGTTGCCATGGCAACGGTTGCTTGGCAACTGGTTGCCATGGCGATGGTTGCTAGGCAACTGGTTGCCATGGTGATGGTTGCTAGGCAACTGGTTGCCATGGCGACAGTTGCTAGTCAACTGGTTGCCATGGCGATGGTTGCTAGGCAACTGGTTGCCATGGCGACGGTTGCTAGGCAACTGGTTGCCATGGCGATGGTTGCTAGGCAACTGGTTGCCATGGCGACGGTTGCTAGTCAACTGGTTGCCATGGCGATGGTTGCTAGGCAACTGGTTGCCATGGCGACGGTTGCTAGGCAACTGGTTGCCATGGCGACGGTTGCAAGGCAACTGGTTGCCATGGCGACGGTTGCTAGGCAACTGGTTGCCATGGCGATGGTTGCCATGGCGCCGGTTACTAGGCAACTGGTTGCCATGGTGACAGTTGATAGGCAACTGGTTGCCATGGCGATGGTTGCTAGGCAACTGGTTGCCATGGCGACGGTTGCAAGGCAACTGGTTGCCATGGCGACGGTTGCTAGGCAACTGGTTGCCATGGCGACGGTTGCTAGGCAACTGGTTGCCATGGCGACGGTTGCTAGGCAACTGGTTGCCATGGCGACAGTTGCCATGGCGACGGTTGCTAGGCAACTGGTTGTCATGGCGATGGTTGCTAGGCAACTGGTTGCCATGGCGACGGTTGCTAGGCAACTGGTTGCCATGGCGACGGTTGCTAGGCAACTGGTTGCCATGGCGATGGTTGCTAGGCAACTGGTTGCCATGGCGATGGTTGCTAGGCAACTGGTTGCCATGGCGACAGTTGCCATGGCGATGGTTGCTAGGCAACTGGTTGCCATGGCGACGGTTGCTAGGCAACTGGTTGCCATGGCGACGGTTGCTAGGCAACTGGTTGCCATGGCAACGGTTGCTAGGCAACTGGTTGCCATGGCGATGGTTGCTAGGCAACTGGTTGCCATGGCGATGGTTGCCATGGCGACGGTTCCTAGGCAACTGGTTGCCATGGCGATGGTTGCCATGGTGATGGTTGCTAGGCAACTGGTTGCCATGGTGACGGTTGCAAGGCAACTGGTTGCCATGGCGATGGTTGCTATGCAACTGGTTGCCATAGCGACGGTTGCTTGGCAACTGGTTGCCATGGCGACGGTTGCTAGGCAACTGGTTGCCATGGTGATGGTTGCTAGGCAACTGGTTGCCATGGTGACGGTTGCTAGGCATCTGTTTGCCATGGCGATGGTTGCTATGCAACTGGTTGCCATGGCGACGGTTGCTTGGCAACTGGTTGCCATGGCGATGGTTGCTAGGCAACTGGTTGCCATGGTGATGGTTGCTAGGCAACTGGTTGCCATGGCGACAGTTGCTAGTCAACTGGTTGCCATGGCGATGGTTGCTAGGCAACTGGTTGCCATGGCGACGGTTGCTAGGCAACTGGTTGCCATGGCGATGGTTGCTAGGCAACTGGTTGCCATGGCGATGGTTGTTAGGCAACTGGTTTCCATGGCGATGGTTGCTAGGCAACTGGTTGCCATGGCGACGGTTGCTAGGCAACTGGTTGCCATGGCGACGGTTGCTAGGCAACTGGTTGCCATGGCGATGGTTGCCATGGTGACGGTTGCTAGGCAACTGGTTGCCATGGCGACGGTTGCTAGTCAACTGGTTGCCATGGCGATGGTTGCTAGGCAACTGGTTGCCATGGCGAAGGTTGCTAGGCAACTGGTTGCCATGGAGACTGTTGCTAGGCAACTGGTTGCCATGGCGACGGTTGCTAGGCAACTGGTTGCCATGGTGATGGTTGCTAGGCAACTGGTTGCCATGGCGATGGTTGCTAGGCAACTGGTTGCCATGGCGATGGTTGCTAGGCAACTGGTTGCCATGGCGACGGTTGCTAGGCAACTGGTTGCCATGGCGATGGTTGCTAGGCAACTGGTTGCCATGGCGACGGTTGCTAGGCAACTGGTTGCCATGGCGATGGTTGCTAGGCAACTGGTTGCCATGGCGATGGTTGCTAGGCAACTGGTTGCCATGGTGACGGTTGCTAGGCAACTGGTTGCCATGGAGATGGTTGCTAGGCAACTGGTTGCCATGGCGACGGTTGCTAGGCAACTGGTTGCCATGGCGACGGTTGCTAGGCAACTGGTTGCCATGGCGACGGTTGCTAGGCAACTGGTTGCCATGGCGACGGTTGCTAGGCAACTGGTTGCCATGCCGATGGTTGCTAGGCAACTGGTTGCCATGGCGACGGTTGCTAGGCAACTGGTTGCCATGGCGACGGTTGCTAGGCAACTGGTTGCCATGGCGACGGTTGCTAGGCAACTGGTTGCCATGGCGATGGTTGCCATGGTGACGGTTGCTAGGCAACTGGTTGCCATGGCGACGGTTGCTAGGCAACTGGTTGCCATGGCGATGGTTGCTAGGCAACTGGTTGCCATGGCGATGGTTGCTAGGCAACTGTTTGCCATGGCGACGGTTGCTAGGCAACTGGTTGCCATGGCGATGGTTGCTAGGCAACTGGTTGCCATGGCGACGGTTGCTAGGCAACTGGTTGCCATGGTGACGGTTGCTAGGCAACTGGTTGCCATGGCAACGGTTGCTAGGCAACTGGTTGCCATGGCGATGGTTGCTAGGCAACTGGTTGCCATGGCAATGGTTGCTAGGCAACTGGTTGCCATGGTGATGGTTGCTAGGCAACTGGTTGCCATGGCGATGGTTGCCATGGCGACGGTTCCTAGGCAACTGGTTGTCATGGCGATGGTTGCTAGGCAACTGGTTGCTAGGCAACTGGTCGCCATGGCGATGGTTGCCATGGTGACGGTTGCTAGGCAACTGGTTGCCATGGCGACGGTTGCTAGGCAACTGGTTGCCATGGCGAAGGTTGCTAGGCAACTGGTTGCCATGGCGATGGTTGCTAGGCAACTGGTTGCCATGGCGACGGTTGCTAGGCAACTGGTTGCCATGGCGACGGTTGCTAGGCAACTGGTTGCCATGGCAACGGTTGCTAGGCAACTGGTTGCCATGGCGAAGGTTGCTAGGCAACTGGTTGCCATGGCGAAGGTTGCTAGGCAACTGGTTGCCATGGCGAAGGTTGCTAGGCAACTGGTTGCCAAGGCGACAGTTGCTAGGCAACTGGTTGCCATGGCGACGGTTGCTAGGCAACTGGTTGCCATGGCGACGGTTGCTAGGCAACTGGTTGCCATGGCGACGGTTGCAAGGCAACTGGTTGCCATGGCGACGGTTGCTAGGCAACTGGTTGCCATGGCGATGGTTGCCATGGCGCCGGTTACTAGGCAACTGGTTGCCATGGTGACAGTTGATAGGCAACTGGTTGCCATGGCGACGGTTGCTAGGCAACTGGTTGCCATGGCGACGGTTGCAAGGCAACTGGTTGCCATGGCGACGGTTGCTAGGCAACTGGTTGCCATGACGACAGTTGCTAGGCAACTGGTTGCCATGGTGATGGTTGCTAGGCAACTGGTTGCCATGGCGACGGTTGCTAGGCAACTGGTTGCCATGGTGATGGTTGCTAGGCAACTGGTTGCCATGGCGATGGTTGCTAGGCAACTGGTTGCCATGGCGATGGTTGCTAGGCAACTGGTTGCCATGGCGATGGTTGCCATGGTGACGGTTGCTAGGCAACTGGTTGTCATGGCGATGGTTGCTAGGCAACTGGTTGCTAGGCAACTGGTCGCCATGGTGATGGTTGCCATGGCGACGGTTCCTAGGCAACTGGTTGCCATGGCGATGGTTGCTAGGCAACTGGTTGCCATGGCGATGGTTGCTAGGCAACTGGTTGCCATGGCGATGGTTGCCATGGCGACGGTTCCTAGGCAACTGGTTGCCATGGTGACGGTTGCTAGGCAACTGGTTGCCATGGTGACGGTTGCTAGGCAACTGGTTGCCATGGCGAAGGTTGCTAGGCAACTGGTTGCCATGGCGACGGTTGCTAGGCAACTGGTTGCCATGGTGATGGTTGCTAGGCAACTGGTTGCCATGGCGATGGTTGCTAGGCAACTGGTTGCCATGGCGATGGTTGCTAGGCAACTGGTTGCCATGGCGATGGTTGCCATGGTGACGGTTGCTAGGCAACTGGTTGTCATGGCGATGGTTGCTAGGCAACTGGTTGCTAGGCAACTGGTCGCCATGGTGATGGTTGCCATGGCGACGGTTCCTAGGCAACTGGTTGCCATGGCGATGGTTGCTAGGCAACTGGTTGCCATGGCGATGGTTGCTAGGCAACTGGTTGCCATGGCGATGGTTGCCATGGTGACGGTTGCTAGGCAACTGGTTGTCATGGCGATGGTTGCTAGGCAACTGGTTGCTAGGCAACTGGTCGCCATGGTGATGGTTGCCATGGCGACGGTTCCTAGGCAACTGGTTGCCATGGCGATGGTTGCTAGGCAACTGGTTGCCATGGCGATGGTTGCTAGGCAACTGGTTGCCATGGCGATGGTTGCCATGGCGACGGTTCCTAGGCAACTGGTTGCCATGGTGACGGTTGCTAGGCAACTGGTTGCCATGGTGACGGTTGCTAGGCAACTGGTTGCCATGGCGAAGGTTGCTAGGCAACTGGTTGCCATGGCGACGGTTGCTAGGCAACTGGTTGCCATGGTGATGGTTGCTAGGCAACTGGTTGCCATGGCGATGGTTGCTAGGCAACTGGTTGCCATGGCGATGGTTGCTAGGCAACTGGTTGCCATGGCGATGGTTGCCATGGTGACGGTTGCTAGGCAACTGGTTGTCATGGCGATGGTTGCTAGGCAACTGGTTGCTAGGCAACTGGTCGCCATGGTGATGGTTGCCATGGCGACGGTTCCTAGGCAACTGGTTGCCATGGCGATGGTTGCTAGGCAACTGGTTGCCATGGCGATGGTTGCTAGGCAACTGGTTGCCATGGCGATGGTTGCCATGGCGACGGTTCCTAGGCAACTGGTTGCCATGATGACGGTTGCTAGGCAACTGGTTGCCATGGCGACGGTTGCTAGGCAACTGGTTGCCATGGCGACGGTTGCTAGGCAACTGGTTGCCATGGCGACGGTTGCTAGGCAACTGGTTGCCATGGCGACGGTTGCTAGGCAACTGGTTGCCATGGTGACGGATGCTAGGCAACTGTTTGCCATGGCGATGGTTGCCATGGCGATGGTTGCCATGGCGATGGTTGCTAGGCAACTGGTTGCCATGGCGATGGTTGCTAGGCAACTGGTTGCCATGGCGACGGTTGCTAGGCAACTGGTTGCCATGGCGATGGTTGCCATGGTGACGGTTGCTAGGCAACTGGTTGCCATGGCGATGGTTGCTAGGCAACTGGTTGCCATGGCGAAGGTTGCTAGGCAACTGGTTGCCATGGTGACGGTTGCTAGGCAACTGGTTGCCATGGCGATGGTTGCTAGGCAACTGGTTGCCATGGCGACGGTTGCTAGGCAACTGGTTGCCATGGCGATGGTTGCTAGGCAACTGGTTGCCATGGCGACGGTTGCTAGGCAACTGGTTGCCATGGCGACGGTTGCTAGGCAACTGGTTGCCATGGCGACGGTTGCTAGGCAACTGGTTGCCATGGCGATGGTTGCCATGGTGACGGTTGCTAGGCAACTGGTTGCCATGGCGACGGTTGCTAGGCAACTGGTTGCCATGGCGATGGTTGCTAGGCAACTGGTTGCCATGGCGACGGTTGCTAGGCAACTGGTTGCCATGGCGATGGTTGCCATGGTGACGGTTGCTAGGCAACTGGTTGCCATGGCGACGGTTGCTAGTCAACTGGTTGCCATGGCGATGGTTGCTAGGCAACTGGTTGCCATGGCGAAGGTTGCTAGGCAACTGGTTGCCATGGCGACGGTTGCTAGGCAACTGGTTGCCATGGCGACGGTTGCTAGTCAACTGGTTGCCATGGCGATGGTTGCTAGGCAACTGGTTGCCATGGCGAAGGTTGCTAGGCAACTGGTTGCCATGGCGAAGGTTGCTAGGCAACTGGTTGCCATGGCGAAGGTTGCTAGGCAACTGGTTGCCAAGGCGACGGTTGCTAGGCAACTGGTTGCCATGGCGACGGTTGCTAGGCAACTGGTTGCCATGGCGACGGTTGCTAGGCAACTGGTTGCCATGGCGACGGTTGCTAGGCAACTGGTTGCCATGGCGACGGTTGCTAGTCAACTGGTTGCCATGGCGATGGTTGCTAGGCAACTGGTTGCCATGGCGATGGTTGCTAGGCAACTGGTTGCCATGGCGATGGTTGCCATGGTGACGGTTGCTAGGCAACTGGTTGCCATGGCGACGGTTGCTAGTCAACTGGTTGCCATGGCGATGGTTGCTAGGCAACTGGTTGCCATGGCGAAGGTTGCTAGGCAACTGGTTGCCATGGCGACGGTTGCTAGGCAACTGGTTGCCATGGCGATGGTTGCTAGGCAACTGGTTGCCATGGCGACGGTTGCTAGGCAACTGGTTGCCATGGCGATGGTTGCCATGGCGCCGGTTACTAGGCAACTGGTTGCCATGGTGACAGTTGATAGGCAATTGGTTGCCATGGCGACGGTTGCTAGGCAACTGGTTGCCATGGCGACGGTTGCAAGGCAACTGGTTGCCATGGCGACGGTTGCTAGGCAACTGGTTGCCATGGCGACGGTTGCTAGGCAACTGGTTGCCATGGCGACAGTTGCCATGGCGACGGTTGCTAGGCAACTGGTTGCCATGGCGATGGTTGCTAGGCAACTGGTTGCCATGGCGACGGTTGCTAGGCAACTGGTTGCCATGGCGACGGTTGCTAGGCAACTGGTTGCCATGGCGATGGTTGCTAGGCAACTGGTTGCCATGGCGATGGTTGCTAGGCAACTGGTTGCCATGGCGACAGTTGCCATGGCGATGGTTGCTAGGCAACTGGTTGCCATGGCGACGGTTGCTAGGCAACTGGTTGCCATGGTGACGGTTGCTAGGCAACTGGTTGCCATGGCAACGGTTGCTAAGCAACTGGTTGCCATGGCGATGGTTGCTAGGCAACTGGTTGCCATGGCGATGGTTGCCATGGCGACGGTTCCTAGGCAACTGGTTGTCATGGCGATGGTTGCTAGGCAACTGGTCGCCATGGCGATGGTTGCCATGGTGACGGTTGCTAGGCAACTGGTTGCCATGGCGACGGTTGCTAGGCAACTGGTTGCCATGGCGAAGGTTGCTAGGCAACTGGTTGCCATGGCGATGGTTGCTAGGCAACTGGTTGCCATGGCGACGGTTGCTAGGCAACTGGTTGCCATGGCGACGGTTGCTAGGCAACTGGTTGCCATGGCGACGGTTGCTAGGCAACTGGTTGCCATGGTGACGGATGCTAGGCAACTGGTTGCCATGGCGATGGTTGCCATGGCGATGGTTGCCATGGCGATGGTTGCTAGGCAACTGGTTGCCATGGCGACGGTTGCTAGACAACTGGTTGCCATGGCGACGGTTGCTAGTCAACTAGTTGCCATGGCGATGGTTGCTAGGCAACTGGTTGCCATGGCGACGGTTGCTAGGCAACTGGTTGCCATGGCGACGGTTGCAAGGCAACTGGTTGCCATGGCGACGGTTGCTAGGCAACTGGTTGCCATGGCGATGGTTGCCATGGCGCCGGTTACTAGGCAACTGGTTGCCATGGTGACAGTTGATAGGCAACTGGTTGCCATGGCGATGGTTGCTAGGCAACTGGTTGCCATGGCGACGGTTGCAAGGCAACTGGTTGCCATGGCGACGGTTGCTAGGCAACTGGTTGCCATGGCGACGGTTGCTAGGCAACTGGTTGCCATGGCGACGGTTGCTAGGCAACTGGTTGCCATGGCGACAGTTGCCATGGCGACAGTTGCTAGGCAACTGGTTGCCATGGCGACGGTTGCTAGGCAACTGGTTGCCATGGCGACGGTTGCTAGGCAACTGGTTGCCATGGCGACGGTTGCTAGGCAACTGGTTGCCATGGCGATGGTTGCTAGGCAACTGGTTGCCATGGCGACAGTTGCCATGGCGATGGTTGCTAGGCAACTGGTTGCCATGGCGATGGTTGCTAGGCAACTGGTTGCCATGGCGACGGTTGCTAGGCAACTGGTTGCCATGGCGATGGTTGCTAGGCAACTGGTTGCCATGGCAATGGTTGCTAGGCAACTGGTTGCCATGGCGATGGTTGCTAGGCAACTGGTTGCCATGGCGATGGTTGCCATGGTGATAATAGCTAGGCAACTGGTTGCCATGGCAACGGTTGCTAGGCAACTGGTTGCCATGGCGACGGTTGCTAGGCAACTGGTTGCCATGGCGATGGTTGCTAGGCAACTGGTTGCCATGGCAATGGTTGCTAGGCAACTGGTTGCCATGGCAATGGTTGCTAGGCAACTGGTTGCCATGGCGATGGTTGCCATTGCGATGGTTGCTAGGCAACTGGTTGCCATGGCGATGGTTGCTAGGTAATTGGTTGCCATGGCGACGGTTGCTAGACAACTGGTTGCCATGGTGATGGTTGCTAGGCAACTGGTTGCCATGGCGATGGTTGCTAGGCAACTGGTTGCCATGGCGATGGTTGCTAGGCAACTGGTTGCCATGGCAATGGTTGCCATGGTGATGGTTGCTAGGCAACTGGTTGCCATGGTGACGGTTGCAAGGCAACTGGTTGCCATGGCGACGGTTGCTAGGCAACTGGTTGCCATGGCGACGGTTGCTAGGCAACTGGTTGCCATGTCGATGGTTGCTAGGCAACTGGTTGCCATGGCGATGGTTGCCATGGTGATGGTTGCTAGGCAACTGGTTGCCATGGCGATGGTTGCTAGGCAACTGGTTGCCATGGCGATGGTTGCTAGGCAACTGGTTGCCATGGCGATGGTTGCTAGGCAACTGGTTGCCATGGCGACGGTTGCTATGCAACTGGTTGCCATGGCGACGGTTGCAAGGCAACTGGTTGCCATGGCGACGGTTGCTAGTCAACTGGTTGCCATGGTGACGGTTGCTAGGCAACTGGTTGCCATGGCGATGGTTGCTAGGCAACTGGTTGCCATGGCGATGGTTGCCATGGTGACGGTTGCTAGGCAACTGGTTGCCATGGCGATGGTTGCTAGTCAACTGGTTGCCATGGCGATGGTTGCTAGGCAACTGGTTGCCATGGCGAAGGTTGCTAGGCAACTGGTTGCCATGGCGACGGTTGCTAGGCAACTGGTTGCCATGGCGACGGTTGCTAGTCAACTGGTTGCCATGGCGATGGTTGCTAGGCAACTGGTTGCCATGGCGACGGTTGCTAGGCAACTGGTTGCCATGGCGACGGTTGCAAGGCAACTGGTTGCCATGGCGACGGTTGCTAGGCAACTGGTTGCCATGGCGATGGTTGCCATGGCGCCGGTTACTAGGCAACTGGTTGCCATGGTGACAGTTGATAGGCAACTGGTTGCCATGGCGACGGTTGCTAGGCAACTGGTTGCCATGGCGACGGTTGCAAGGCAACTGGTTGCCATGGCGACGGTTGCTAGGCAACTGGTTGCCATGACGACAGTTGCTAGGCAACTGGTTGCCATGGCGACAGTTGCCATGGCGACGGTTGCTAGGCAACTGGTTGCCATGGCGATGGTTGCTAGGCAACTGGTTGCCATGGCGACGGTTGCTAGGCAACTGGTTGCCATGGCGACGGTTGCTAGGCAACTGGTTGCCATGGCGATGGTTGCTAGGCAACTGGTTGCCATGGCGATGGTTGCTAGGCAACTGGTTGCCATGGCGACAGTTGCCATGGCGATGGTTGCTAGGCAACTGGTTGCCATGGCGACGGTTGCTAGGCAACTGGTTGCCATGGTGACGGTTGCTAGGCAACTGGTTGCCATGGCAACGGTTGCTAGGCAACTGGTTGCCATGGCGATGGTTGCTAGGCAACTGGTTGCCATGGCGATGGTTGCCATGGCGACGGTTCCTAGGCAACTGGTTGTCATGGCGATGGTTGCTAGGCAACTGGTTGCTAGGCAACTGGTCGCCATGGCGATGGTTGCCATGGTGACGGTTGCTAGGCAACTGGTTGCCATGGCGATGGTTGCTAGGCAACTGGTTGCCATGGCGAAGGTTGCTAGGCAACTGGTTGCCATGGCGATGGTTGCTAGGCAACTGGTTGCCATGGCGACGGTTGCTAGGCAACTGGTTGCCATGGCGACGGTTGCTAGGCAACTGGTTGCCATGGCGATGGTTGCTAGGCAACTGGTTGCCATGGCGACAGTTGCCATGGCGATGGTTGCTAGGCAACTGGTTGCCATGGCAACGGTTGCTAGGCAACTGGTTGCCATGGTGACGGTTGCTAGGCAACTGGTTGCCATGGCAACGGTTGCTAAGCAACTGGTTGCCATGGCGATGGTTGCTAGGCAACTGGTTGCCATGGCGATGGTTGCCATGGCGACGGTTCCTAGGCAACTGGTTGTCATGGCGATGGTTGCTAGGCAACTGGTCGCCATGGCGATGGTTGCCATGGTGACGGTTGCTAGGCAACTGGTTGCCATGGCGACGGTTGCTAGGCAACTGGTTGCCATGGCGAAGGTTGCTAGGCAACTGGTTGCCATGGCGATGGTTGCTAGGCAACTGGTTGCCATGGCGACGGTTGCTAGGCAACTGGTTGCCATGGCGACGGTTGCTAGGCAACTGGTTGCCATGGCGACGGTTGCTAGGCAACTGGTTGCCATGGTGACTGATGCTAGGCAACTGGTTGCCATGGCGATGGTTGCCATGGCGATGGTTGCCATGGCGATGGTTGCTAGGCAACTGGTTGCCATGGCGACGGTTGCTAGGCAACTGGTTGCCATGGCGACGGTTGCTAGTCAACTGGTTGCCATGGCGATGGTTGCTAGGCAACTGGTTGCCATGGCGACGGTTGCTAGGCAACTGGTTGCCATGGCGACGGTTGCAAGGCAACTGGTTGCCATGGCGACGGTTGCTAGGCAACTGGTTGCCATGGCGATGGTTGCCATGGTGCCGGTTACTAGGCAACTGGTTGCCATGGTGACAGTTGATAGGCAACTGGTTGCCATGGCGATGGTTGCTAGGCAACTGGTTGCCATGGCGACGGTTGCAAGGCAACTGGTTGCCATGGCGACGGTTGCTAGGCAACTGGTTGCCATGGCGACGGTTGCTAGGCAACTGGTTGCCATGGCGACGGTTGCTAGGCAACTGGTTGCCATGGTGACAGTTGCCATGGCGACGGTTGCTAGGCAACTGGTTGTCATGGCGATGGTTGCTAGGCAACTGGTTGCCATGGCGACGGTTGCTAGGCAACTGGTTGCCATGGCGACGGTTGCTAGGCAACTGGTTGCCATGGCGATGGTTGCTAGGCAACTGGTTGCCATGGCGATGGTTGCTAGGCAACTGGTTGCCATGGCGACAGTTGCCATGGCGATGGTTGCTAGGCAACTGGTTGCCATGGCGACGGTTGCTAGGCAACTGGTTGCCATGGCGACGGTTGCTAGGCAACTGGTTGCCATGGCAACGGTTGCTAGGCAACTGGTTGCCATGGCGATGGTTGCTAGGCAACTGGTTGCCATGGCGATGGTTGCCATGGCGACGGTTCCTAGGCAACTGGTTGCCATGGCGATGGTTGCCATGGTGATGGTTGCTAGGCAACTGGTTGCCATGGTGACGGTTGCAAGGCAACTGGTTGCCATGGCGATGGTTGCTATGCAACTGGTTGCCATAGCGACGGTTGCTTGGCAACTGGTTGCCATGGCGACGGTTGCTAGGCAACTGGTTGCCATGGTGATGGTTGCTAGGCAACTGGTTGCCATGGTGACGGTTGCTAGGCATCTGTTTGCCATGGCGATGGTTGCTATGCAACTGGTTGCCATGGCAACGGTTGCTTGGCAACTGGTTGCCATGGCGATGGTTGCTAGGCAACTGGTTGCCATGGTGATGGTTGCTAGGCAACTGGTTGCCATGGCGACAGTTGCTAGTCAACTGGTTGCCATGGCGATGGTTGCTAGGCAACTGGTTGCCATGGCGACGGTTGCTAGGCAACTGGTTGCCATGGCGATGGTTGCTAGGCAACTGGTTGCCATGGCGACGGTTGCTAGTCAACTGGTTGCCATGGCGATGGTTGCTAGGCAACTGGTTGCCATGGCGACGGTTGCTAGGCAACTGGTTGCCATGGCGACGGTTGCAAGGCAACTGGTTGCCATGGCGACGGTTGCTAGGCAACTGGTTGCCATGGCGATGGTTGCCATGGCGCCGGTTACTAGGCAACTGGTTGCCATGGTGACAGTTGATAGGCAACTGGTTGCCATGGCGATGGTTGCTAGGCAACTGGTTGCCATGGCGATGGTTGCAAGGCAACTGGTTGCCATGGCGACGGTTGCTAGGCAACTGGTTGCCATGGCGACGGTTGCTAGGCAACTGGTTGCCATGGCGACGGTTGCTAGGCAACTGGTTGCCATGGCGACAGTTGCCATGGCGACGGTTGCTAGGCAACTGGTTGTCATGGCGATGGTTGCTAGGCAACTGGTTGCCATGGCGACGGTTGCTAGGCAACTGGTTGCCATGGCGACGGTTGCTAGGCAACTGGTTGCCATGGCGATGGTTGCTAGGCAACTGGTTGCCATGGCGATGGTTGCTAGGCAACTGGTTGCCATGGCGACAGTTGCCATGGCGATGGTTGCTAGGCAACTGGTTGCCATGGCGACGGTTGCTAGGCAACTGGTTGCCATGGCGACGGTTGCTAGGCAACTGGTTGCCATGGCGACGGTTGCTAGGCAACTGGTTGCCATGGCGACGGTTGCTAGGCAACTGGTTGCCATGGCGACGGTTGCTAGGCAACTGGTTGCCATGGCGATGGTTGCCATGGTGACGGTTGCTAGGCAACTGGTTGCCATGGCGACGGTTGCTAGGCAACTGGTTGCCATGGCGATGGTTGCTAGGCAACTGGTTGCCATGGCGATGGTTGCTAGGCAACTGTTTGCCATGGCGACGGTTGCTAGGCAACTGGTTGCCATGGCGATGGTTGCTAGGCAACTGGTTGCCATGGCGACGGTTGCTAGGCAACTGGTTGCCATGGTGACGGTTGCTAGGCAACTGGTTGCCATGGCAACGGTTGCTAGGCAACTGGTTGCCATGGCGATGGTTGCTAGGCAACTGGTTGCCATGGCAATGGTTGCTAGGCAACTGGTTGCCATGGTGATGGTTGCTAGGCAACTGGTTGCCATGGCGATGGTTGCCATGGCGACGGTTCCTAGGCAACTGGTTGTCATGGCGATGGTTGCTAGGCAACTGGTTGCTAGGCAACTGGTCGCCATGGCGATGGTTGCCATGGTGACGGTTGCTAGGCAACTGGTTGCCATGGCGACGGTTGCTAGGCAACTGGTTGCCATGGCGAAGGTTGCTAGGCAATTGGTTGCCATGGCGATGGTTGCTAGGCAACTGGTTGCCATGGCGACGGTTGCTAGGCAACTGGTTGCCATGGCGACGGTTGCTAGGCAACTGGTTGCCATGGCAACGGTTGCTAGGCAACTGGTTGCCATGGCGAAGGTTGCTAGGCAACTGGTTGCCATGGCGAAGGTTGCTAGGCAACTGGTTGCCATGGCGAAGGTTGCTAGGCAACTGGTTGCCAAGGCGACAGTTGCTAGGCAACTGGTTGCCATGGCGACGGTTGCTAGGCAACTGGTTGCCATGGCGACGGTTGCTAGGCAACTGGTTGCCATGGCGACGGTTGCAAGGCAACTGGTTGCCATGGCGACGGTTGCTAGGCAACTGGTTGCCATGGCGATGGTTGCCATGGCGCCGGTTACTAGGCAACTGGTTGCCATGGTGACAGTTGATAGGCAACTGGTTGCCATGGCGACGGTTGCTAGGCAACTGGTTGCCATGGCGACGGTTGCAAGGCAACTGGTTGCCATGGCGACGGTTGCTAGGCAACTGGTTGCCATGACGACAGTTGCTAGGCAACTGGTTGCCATGGTGATGGTTGCTAGGCAACTGGTTGCCATGGCGACGGTTGCTAGGCAACTGGTTGCCATGGTGATGGTTGCTAGGCAACTGGTTGCCATGGCGATGGTTGCTAGGCAACTGGTTGCCATGGCGATGGTTGCTAGGCAACTGGTTGCCATGGCGATGGTTGCCATGGTGACGGTTGCTAGGCAACTGGTTGTCATGGCGATGGTTGCTAGGCAACTGGTTGCTAGGCAACTGGTCGCCATGGTGATGGTTGCCATGGCGACGGTTCCTAGGCAACTGGTTGCCATGGCGATGGTTGCTAGGCAACTGGTTGCCATGGCGATGGTTGCTAGGCAACTGGTTGCCATGGCGATGGTTGCCATGGCGACGGTTCCTAGGCAACTGGTTGCCATGGTGACGGTTGCTAGGCAACTGGTTGCCATGGTGACGGTTGCTAGGCAACTGGTTGCCATGGCGAAGGTTGCTAGGCAACTGGTTGCCATGGCGACGGTTGCTAGGCAACTGGTTGCCATGGTGATGGTTGCTAGGCAACTGGTTGCCATGGCGATGGTTGCTAGGCAACTGGTTGCCATGGCGATGGTTGCTAGGCAACTGGTTGCCATGGCGATGGTTGCCATGGTGACGGTTGCTAGGCAACTGGTTGTCATGGCGATGGTTGCTAGGCAACTGGTTGCTAGGCAACTGGTCGCCATGGTGATGGTTGCCATGGCGACGGTTCCTAGGCAACTGGTTGCCATGGCGATGGTTGCTAGGCAACTGGTTGCCATGGCGATGGTTGCTAGGCAACTGGTTGCCATGGCGATGGTTGCCATGGTGATGGTTGCTAGGCAACTGGTTGTCATGGCGATGGTTGCTAGGCAACTGGTTGCTAGGCAACTGGTCGCCATGGTGATGGTTGCCATGGCGACGGTTCCTAGGCAACTGGTTGCCATGGCGATGGTTGCTAGGCAACTGGTTGCCATGGCGATGGTTGCTAGGCAACTGGTTGCCATGGCGATGGTTGCCATGGCAACTGGTTGCCATGGTGACGGTTGCTAGGCAACTGGTTGCCATGGTGACGGTTGCTAGGCAACTGGTTGCCATGGCGAAGGTTGCTAGGCAACTGGTTGCCATGGCGACGGTTGCTAGGCAACTGGTTGCCATGGTGATGGTTGCTAGGCAACTGGTTGCCATGGCGATGGTTGCTAGGCAACTGGTTGCCATGGCGATGGTTGCTAGGCAACTGGTTGCCATGGCGATGGTTGCCATGGTGACGGTTGCTAGGCAACTGGTTGTCATGGCGATGGTTGCTAGGCAACTGGTTGCTAGGCAACTGGTCGCCATGGTGATGGTTGCCATGGCGACGGTTCCTAGGCAACTGGTTGCCATGGCGATGGTTGCTAGGCAACTGGTTGCCATGGCGATGGTTGCTAGGCAACTGGTTGCCATGGCGATGGTTGCCATGGCGACGGTTCCTAGGCAACTGGTTGCCATGATGACGGTTGCTAGGCAACTGGTTGCCATGGCGACGGTTGCTAGGCAACTGGTTGCCATGGCGACGGTTGCTAGGCAACTGGTTGCCATGGCGACGGTTGCTAGGCAACTGGTTGCCATGGCGACGGTTGCTAGGCAACTGGTTGCCATGGTGACGGATGCTAGGCAACTGTTTGCCATGGCGATGGTTGCCATGGCGATGGTTGCCATGGCGATGGTTGCTAGGCAACTGGTTGCCATGGCGATGGTTGCTAGGCAACTGGTTGCCATGGCGACGGTTGCTAGGCAACTGGTTGCCATGGCGATGGTTGCCATGGTGACGGTTGCTAGGCAACTGGTTGCCATGGCGATGGTTGCTAGGCAACTGGTTGCCATGGCGAAGGTTGCTAGGCAACTGGTTGCCATGGTGACGGTTGCTAGGCAACTGGTTGCCATGGCGATGGTTGCTAGGCAACTGGTTGCCATGGCGACGGTTGCTAGGCAACTGGTTGCCATGGCGATGGTTGCTAGGCAACTGGTTGCCATGGCGACGGTTGCTAGGCAACTGGTTGCCATGGCGACGGTTGCTAGGCAACTGGATGCCATGGCGACGGTTGCTAGGCAACTGGTTGCCATGGCGATGGTTGCCATGGTGACGGTTGCTAGGCAACTGGTTGCCATGGCGACGGTTGCTAGGCAACTGGTTGCCATGGCGATGGTTGCTAGGCAACTGGTTGCCATGGCGACGGTTGCTAGGCAACTGGTTGCCATGGCGATGGTTGCCATGGTGACGGTTGCTAGGCAACTGGTTGCCATGGCGACGGTTGCTAGTCAACTGGTTGCCATGGCGATGGTTGCTAGGCAACTGGTTGCCATGGCGAAGGTTGCTAGGCAACTGGTTGCCATGGCGACGGTTGCTAGGCAACTGGTTGCCATGGCGACGGTTGCTAGTCAACTGGTTGCCATGGCGATGGTTGCTAGGCAACTGGTTGCCATGGCGAAGGTTGCTAGGCAACTGGTTGCCATGGCGAAGGTTGCTAGGCAACTGGTTGCCATGGCGAAGGTTGCTAGGCAACTGGTTGCCAAGGCGACGGTTGCTAGGCAACTGGTTGCCATGGCGACGGTTGCTAGGCAACTGGTTGCCATGGCGACGGTTGCTAGGCAACTGGTTGCCATGGCGACGGTTGCTAGGCAACTGGTTGCCATGGCGACGGTTGCTAGTCAACTGGTTGCCATGGCGATGGTTGCTAGGCAACTGGTTGCCATGGCGATGGTTGCTAGGCAACTGGTTGCCATGGCGATGGTTGCCATGGTGACGGTTGCTAGGCAACTGGTTGCCATGGCGACGGTTGCTAGTCAACTGGTTGCCATGGCGATGGTTGCTAGGCAACTGGTTGCCATGGCGAAGGTTGCTAGGCAACTGGTTGCCATGGCGACGGTTGCTAGGCAACTGGTTGCCATGGCGACGGTTGCTAGTCAACTGGTTGCCATGGCGATGGTTGCTAGGCAACTGGTTGCCATGGCGACGGTTGCTAGGCAACTGGTTGCCATGGCGATGGTTGCCATGGCGCCGGTTACTAGGCAACTGGTTGCCATGGTGACAGTTGATAGGCAATTGGTTGCCATGGCGACGGTTGCTAGGCAACTGGTTGCCATGGCGACGGTTGCTAGGCAACTGGTTGCCATGGCGACGGTTGCAAGGCAACTGGTTGCCATGGCGACGGTTGCTAGGCAACTGGTTGCCATGGCGACGGTTGCTAGGCAACTGGTTGCCATGGCGACAGTTGCCATGGCGACGGTTGCTAGGCAACTGGTTGCCATGGCGATGGTTGCTAGGCAACTGGTTGCCATGGCGACGGTTGCTAGGCAACTGGTTGCCATGGCGACGGTTGCTAGGCAACTGGTTGCCATGGCGATGGTTGCTAGGCAACTGGTTGCCATGGCGATGGTTGCTAGGCAACTGGTTGCCATGGCGACAGTTGCCATGGCGATGGTTGCTAGGCAACTGGTTGCCATGGCGACGGTTGCTAGGCAACTGGTTGCCATGGTGACGGTTGCTAGGCAACTGGTTGCCATGGCAACGGTTGCTAAGCAACTGGTTGCCATGGCGATGGTTGCTAGGCAACTGGTTGCCATGGCGATGGTTGCCATGGCGACGGTTCCTAGGCAACTGGTTGTCATGGCGATGGTTGCTAGGCAACTGGTCGCCATGGCGATGGTTGCCATGGTGACGGTTGCTAGGCAACTGGTTGCCATGGCGACGGTTGCTAGGCAACTGGTTGCCATGGCGAAGGTTGCTAGGCAACTGGTTGCCATGGCGATGGTTGCTAGGCAACTGGTTGCCATGGCGACGGTTGCTAGGCAACTGGTTGCCATGGCGACGGTTGCTAGGCAACTGGTTGCCATGGCGACGGTTGCTAGGCAACTGGTTGCCATGGTGACGGATGCTAGGCAACTGGTTGCCATGGCGATGGTTGCCATGGCGATGGTTGCCATGGCGATGGTTGCTAGGCAACTGGTTGCCATGGCGACGGTTGCTAGACAACTGGTTGCCATGGCGACGGTTGCTAGTCAACTAGTTGCCATGGCGATGGTTGCTAGGCAACTGGTTGCCATGGCGACGGTTGCTAGGCAACTGGTTGCCATGGCGACGGTTGCAAGGCAACTGGTTGCCATGGCGACGGTTGCTAGGCAACTGGTTGCCATGGCGATGGTTGCCATGGCGCCGGTTACTAGGCAACTGGTTGCCATGGTGACAGTTGATAGGCAACTGGTTGCCATGGCGATGGTTGCTAGGCAACTGGTTGCCATGGCGACGGTTGCAAGGCAACTGGTTGCCATGGCGACGGTTGCTAGGCAACTGGTTGCCATGGCGACGGTTGCTAGGCAACTGGTTGCCATGGCGACGGTTGCTAGGCAACTGGTTGCCATGGCGACAGTTGCCATGGCGACGGTTGCTAGGCAACTGGTTGCCATGGCGACGGTTGCTAGGCAACTGGTTGCCATGGCGACGGTTGCTAGGCAACTGGTTGCCATGGCGACGGTTGCTAGGCAACTGGTTGCCATGGCGATGGTTGCTAGGCAACTGGTTGCCATGGCGATGGTTGCTAGGCAACTGGTTGCCATGGCGACAGTTGCCATGGCGATGGTTGCTAGGCAACTGGTTGCCATGGCGACGGTTGCTAGGCAACTGGTTGCCATGGCGACGGTTGCTAGGCAACTGGTTGCCATGGCGACGGTTGCTAGGCAACTGGTTGCCATGGCGATGGTTGCTAGGCAACTGGTTGCCATGGCGATGGTTGCTAGGCAACTGGTTGCCATGGCAATGGTTGCTAGGCAACTGGTTGCCATGGCGATGGTTGCTAGGCAACTGGTTGCCATGGCGATGGTTGCCATGGTGATAATAGCTAGGCAACTGGTTGCCATGGCAACGGTTGCTAGGCAACTGGTTGCCATGGCGACGGTTGCTAGGCAACTGGTTGCCATGGCGATGGTTGCTAGGCAACTGGTTGCCATGGCAATGGTTGCTAGGCAACTGGTTGCCATGGCAATGGTTGCTAGGCAACTGGTTGCCATGGCGATGGTTGCCATTGCGATGGTTGCTAGGCAACTGGTTGCCATGGCGATGGTTGCTAGGTAATTGGTTGCCATGGCGACGGTTGCTAGACAACTGGTTGCCATGGTGATGGTTGCTAGGCAACTGGTTGCCATGGCGATGGTTGCTAGGCAACTGGTTGCCATGGCGATGGTTGCTAGGCAACTGGTTGCCATGGCAATGGTTGCCATGGTGATGGTTGCTAGGCAACTGGTTGCCATGGTGACGGTTGCAAGGCAACTGGTTGCCATGGCGACGGTTGCTAGGCAACTGGTTGCCATGGCGACGGTTGCTAGGCAACTGGTTGCCATGTCGATGGTTGCTAGGCAACTGGTTGCCATGGCGATGGTTGCCATGGTGATGGTTGCTAGGCAACTGGTTGCCATGGCGATGGTTGCTAGGCAACTGGTTGCCATGGCGATGGTTGCTAGGCAACTGGTTGCCATGGCGATGGTTGCTACGCAACTGGTTGCCATGGCGACAGTTGCTTGGCAACTGGTTGCCATGGCGACGGTTGCTAGGCAACTGGTTGCCATGGCGATGGTTGCCATGGCGATGGTTGCTAGGCAACTGGTTGCCATGGCGATGGTTGCTAGGCAACTGGTTGCCATGGCGATGGTTGCTAGGCAACTGGTTGCCATGGCGACGGTTGCTAGGCAACTGGTTGCCATGGTGACGGTTGCTAGGCAACTGGTTGCCATGGCGATGGATGCCATGGTGATAATTGCTAGGCAACTGGTTGCCATGGCGACGGTTGCTAGACAACTGGTTGCCATGGCAACGGTTGCTAGGCAACTGGTTGCCATGGCGACGGTTGCTAGGCAACTGGTTGCCATGGCGATGGTTGCTAGGCAACTGGTTGCCATGGCAATGGTTGCTAGGCAACTGGTTGCCATGGCGACGGTTGCTATGCAACTGGTTGCCATGTCGATGGTTACCATGGCGACGGTTGCTAGGCAACTGGTTGCCATGGCGATGGTTGCCATGGTGACGGTTGCTAGGCAACTGGTTGCCATGGCGACAGTTGCTAGTCAACTGGTTGCCATGGCGATGGTTGCTAGGCAACTGGTTGCCATGGCGAAGGTTGCTAGGCAACTGGTTGCCATGGCGACGGTTGCTAGGCAACTGGTTGCCATGGCGACGGTTGCTAGGCAACTGGTTGCCATGGCGACGGTTGCTAGGCAACTGGTTGCCATGGCGACGGTTGTTTGGCAACTGGTTGCCATGGTGATGGTTGCTAGGCAACTGGTTGCCATGGCGACGGTTGCTTGGCAACTGGTTGCCATGGCGACGGTTGCTAGGCAAGTGGTTGCCATGGCGATGGTTGCCATGGCGATGGTTGCTAGGCAACTGGTTGCCATGGCGATGGTTGCTAGGCAACTGGTTGCCATGGCGATGGTTGCTAGGCAACTGGTTGCCATGGCGACGGTTTCTAGGCAACTGGTTGCCATGGCGACGGTTGCTAGGCAACTGGTTGCCATGGCGATGGTTGCCATGGTGATAATTGCTAGGCAACTGGTTGCCATGGCGACGGTTGCTAGACAACTGGTTGCCATGGCAACGGTTGCTAGGCAACTGGTTGCCATGGCGATGGTTGCTAGGCAACTGGTTGCCATGGCAACGGTTGCTAGGCAACTGGTTGCCATGGCGACGGTTGCTAGGCAACTGGTTGCCATGGCGATGGTTGCTAGGCAACTGGTTGCCATGGCAATGGTTGCTAGGCAACTGGTTGCCATGGCAATGGTTGCTAGGCAACTGGTTGCCATGGTGATGGTTGCCATTGCGATGGTTGCTAGGCAACTGGTTGCCATGGCGACGGTTGCTAGGCAACTGGTTGCCATGGCGATGGTTGCCATGGTGACGGTTGCTAGGCAACTGGTTGCCATGGCGACGGTTGCTAGGCAACTGGTTGCCATGGCGATGGTTGCTAGGCAACTGGTTGCCATGGTGACGGTTGCTAGGCAACTGGTTGCCATGGCGATGGTTGCTAGTCAACTGGTTGCCATGGCGACGGTTGCTAGGCAACTGGTTGCCATGGCGATGGTTGCTAGGCAACTGGTTGCCATGGCGATGGTTGCTAGGCAACTGGTTGCCATGGCGACAGTTGCCATGGCGATGGTTGCTAGGCAACTGGTTGCCATGGCGACGGTTGCTAGGCAACTGGTTGCCATGGTGACGGTTGCTAGGCAACTGGTTGCCATGGCAACGGTTGCTAAGCAACTGGTTGCCATGGCGATGGTTGCTAGGCAACTGGTTGCCATGGCGATGGTTGCCATGGCGACGGTTCCTAGGCAACTGGTTGTCATGGCGATGGTTGCTAGGCAACTGGTCGCCATGGCGATGGTTGCCATGGTGACGGTTGCTAGGCAACTGGTTGCCATGGCGACGGTTGCTAGGCAACTGGTTGCCATGGCGAAGGTTGCTAGGCAACTGGTTGCCATGGCGATGGTTGCTAGGCAACTGGTTGCCATGGCGACGGTTGCTAGGCAACTGGTTGCCATGGCGACGGTTGCTAGGCAACTGGTTGCCATGGCGACGGTTGCTAGGCAACTGGTTGCCATGGTGACGGATGCTAGGCAACTGGTTGCCATGGCGATGGTTGCCATGGCGATGGTTGCCATGGCGATGGTTGCTAGGCAACTGGTTGCCATGGCGACGGTTGCTAGACAACTGGTTGCCATGGCGACGGTTGCTAGTCAACTAGTTGCCATGGCGATGGTTGCTAGGCAACTGGTTGCCATGGCGACGGTTGCTAGGCAACTGGTTGCCATGGCGACGGTTGCAAGGCAACTGGTTGCCATGGCGACGGTTGCTAGGCAACTGGTTGCCATGGCGATGGTTGCCATGGCGCCGGTTACTAGGCAACTGGTTGCCATGGTGACAGTTGATAGGCAACTGGTTGCCATGGCGATGGTTGCTAGGCAACTGGTTGCCATGGCGACGGTTGCAAGGCAACTGGTTGCCATGGCGACGGTTGCTAGGCAACTGGTTGCCATGGCGACGGTTGCTAGGCAACTGGTTGCCATGGCGACGGTTGCTAGGCAACTGGTTGCCATGGCGACAGTTGCCATGGCGACGGTTGCTAGGCAACTGGTTGCCATGGCGACGGTTGCTAGGCAACTGGTTGCCATGGCGACGGTTGCTAGGCAACTGGTTGCCATGGCGACGGTTGCTAGGCAACTGGTTGCCATGGCGATGGTTGCTAGGCAACTGGTTGCCATGGCGATGGTTGCTAGGCAACTGGTTGCCATGGCGACAGTTGCCATGGCGATGGTTGCTAGGCAACTGGTTGCCATGGCGATGGTTGCTAGGCAACTGGTTGCCATGGCGACGGTTGCTAGGCAACTGGTTGCCATGGCGATGGTTGCTAGGCAACTGGTTGCCATGGCAATGGTTGCTAGGCAACTGGTTGCCATGGCGATGGTTGCTAGGCAACTGGTTGCCATGGCGATGGTTGCCATGGTGATAATAGCTAGGCAACTGGTTGCCATGGCAACGGTTGCTAGGCAACTGGTTGCCATGGCGACGGTTGCTAGGCAACTGGTTGCCATGGCGATGGTTGCTAGGCAACTGGTTGCCATGGCAATGGTTGCTAGGCAACTGGTTGCCATGGCAATGGTTGCTAGGCAACTGGTTGCCATGGCGATGGTTGCCATTGCGATGGTTGCTAGGCAACTGGTTGCCATGGCGATGGTTGCTAGGTAATTGGTTGCCATGGCGACGGTTGCTAGACAACTGGTTGCCATGGTGATGGTTGCTAGGCAACTGGTTGCCATGGCGATGGTTGCTAGGCAACTGGTTGCCATGGCGATGGTTGCTAGGCAACTGGTTGCCATGGCAATGGTTGCCATGGTGATGGTTGCTAGGCAACTGGTTGCCATGGTGACGGTTGCAAGGCAACTGGTTGCCATGGCGACGGTTGCTAGGCAACTGGTTGCCATGGCGACGGTTGCTAGGCAACTGGTTGCCATGTCGATGGTTGCTAGGCAACTGGTTGCCATGGCGATGGTTGCCATGGTGATGGTTGCTAGGCAACTGGTTGCCATGGCGATGGTTGCTAGGCAACTGGTTGCCATGGCGATGGTTGCTAGGCAACTGGTTGCCATGGCGATGGTTGCTACGCAACTGGTTGCCATGGCGACAGTTGCTTGGCAACTGGTTGCCATGGCGACGGTTGCTAGGCAACTGGTTGCCATGGCGATGGTTGCCATGGCGATGGTTGCTAGGCAACTGGTTGCCATGGCGATGGTTGCTAGGCAACTGGTTGCCATGGCGATGGTTGCTAGGCAACTGGTTGCCATGGCGACGGTTGCTAGGCAACTGGTTGCCATGGTGACGGTTGCTAGGCAACTGGTTGCCATGGCGATGGATGCCATGGTGATAATTGCTAGGCAACTGGTTGCCATGGCGACGGTTGCTAGACAACTGGTTGCCATGGCAACGGTTGCTAGGCAACTGGTTGCCATGGCGACGGTTGCTAGGCAACTGGTTGCCATGGCGATGGTTGCTAGGCAACTGGTTGCCATGGCAATGGTTGCTAGGCAACTGGTTGCCATGGCGACGGTTGCTATGCAACTGGTTGCCATGTCGATGGTTACCATGGCGACGGTTGCTAGGCAACTGGTTGCCATGGCGATGGTTGCCATGGTGACGGTTGCTAGGCAACTGGTTGCCATGGCGACAGTTGCTAGTCAACTGGTTGCCATGGCGATGGTTGCTAGGCAACTGGTTGCCATGGCGAAGGTTGCTAGGCAACTGGTTGCCATGGCGACGGTTGCTAGGCAACTGGTTGCCATGGCGACGGTTGCTAGGCAACTGGTTGCCATGGCGACGGTTGCTAGGCAACTGGTTGCCATGGCGACGGTTGTTTGGCAACTGGTTGCCATGGTGATGGTTGCTAGGCAACTGGTTGCCATGGCGACGGTTGCTTGGCAACTGGTTGCCATGGCGACGGTTGCTAGGCAAGTGGTTGCCATGGCGATGGTTGCCATGGCGATGGTTGCTAGGCAACTGGTTGCCATGGCGATGGTTGCTAGGCAACTGGTTGCCATGGCGATGGTTGCTAGGCAACTGGTTGCCATGGCGACGGTTTCTAGGCAACTGGTTGCCATGGCGACGGTTGCTAGGCAACTGGTTGCCATGGCGATGGTTGCCATGGTGATAATTGCTAGGCAACTGGTTGCCATGGCGACGGTTGCTAGACAACTGGTTGCCATGGCAACGGTTGCTAGGCAACTGGTTGCCATGGCGATGGTTGCTAGGCAACTGGTTGCCATGGCAACGGTTGCTAGGCAACTGGTTGCCATGGCGACGGTTGCTAGGCAACTGGTTGCCATGGCGATGGTTGCTAGGCAACTGGTTGCCATGGCAATGGTTGCTAGGCAACTGGTTGCCATGGCAATGGTTGCTAGGCAACTGGTTGCCATGGTGATGGTTGCCATTGCGATGGTTGCTAGGCAACTGGTTGCCATGGCGACGGTTGCTAGGCAACTGGTTGCCATGGCGATGGTTGCCATGGTGACGGTTGCTAGGCAACTGGTTGCCATGGCGACGGTTGCTAGGCAACTGGTTGCCATGGCGATGGTTGCTAGGCAACTGGTTGCCATGGTGACGGTTGCTAGGCAACTGGTTGCCATGGCGATGGTTGCTAGTCAACTGGTTGCCATGGCGATGGTTGCTAGGCAACTGGTTGCCATGGCGACAGTTGCTAGGCAACTGGTTTCCATGGCGACGGTTGCTAGGCAACTGGTTGCCATGGCGACGGTTGCTAGGCAACTGGTTGCCATGGCGACGGTTGCTAGGCAACTGGTTGCCATGGCGATGGTTGCCATGGTGATAATTGCTAGGCAACTGGTTGCCATGGCAACGGTTGCTAGACAACTGGTTGCCATGGCAACGGTTGCTAGGCAACTGGTTGCCATGGCGACGGTT
Source organism: Taudactylus pleione (assembly GCA_031769625.1). Classification (NCBI taxonomy): domain Eukaryota; kingdom Metazoa; phylum Chordata; class Amphibia; order Anura; family Myobatrachidae; genus Taudactylus; species Taudactylus pleione. The sequence continues at coordinate 36,425 of JAUIMM010000479.1, read as the reverse complement.
GCTAGGCAACTGGTTGCCATGGCAACGGTTGCTAGGCAACTGGTTGCCATGGCGACGGTTGCTAGGCAACTGGTTGCCATGGCGATGGTTGCTAGGCAACTGGTTGCCATGGCAATGGTTGCTAGGCAACTGGTTGCCATGGCAATGGTTGCTAGGCAACTGGTTGCCATGGCGATGGTTGCCATTGCGATGGTTGCTAGGCAACTGGTTGCCATGGCGATGGTTGCTAGGCAACTGGTTGCCATGGCGACGGTTGCTAGGCAACTGGTTGCCATGGCGACGGTTGCTAGGCAACTGGTTGCCATGGCGACGGTTGCTAGGCAACTGGTTGCCATGGCGACGGTTGCTAGGCAACTGGTTGCCATGGCGATGGTTGCTAGGCAACTGGTTGCCATGGCGATGGTTGCTAGGCAACTGGTTGCCATGGCGATGGTTGCCATGGTGATGGTTGCTAGGCAACTGGTTGCCATGGTGACGGTTGCAAGGCAACTGGTTGCCATGGCGACGGTTGCTAGGCAACTGGTTGCCATGGCGACGGTTGCTAGGCAACTGGTTGCCATGGCGACAGTTACTAGGCAACTGGTTGCCATGGCGATGGTTGCTAGGCAACTGGTTGCCATGGCGATGGTTGCCATGGCGACGGTTGCTAGGCAACTGGTTGCCATGGTGATGGTTGCTAGGCAACTTGTTGCCATGGCGACGGTTGCTAGGCAACTGGTTGCCATGGCAACGGTTGCTAGGCAACTGGTTGCCATGGCGATGGTTGCCATGGCGATGGTTGCTAGGCAACTGGTTGCCATGGCGATGGTTGCTAGGCAACTGGTTGCCATGGCGATGGTTGCTAGGCAACTGGTTGCCATGGCGACGGTTGCTAGGCAACTGGTTGCCATGGCGACGGTTGCTAGGCAACTGGTTGCCATGGCGATGGTTGCCATGGTGATAATTGCTAGGCAACTGGTTGCCATGGAGACAGTTGCTAGACAACTGGTTGCCATGGCAATGGTTGCTAGGCAACTGTTTGCCATGGCGACGGTTGCTAGGCAACTGGTTGCCATGGCAATGGTTGCTAGGCAACTGGTTGCCATGGCGATGGTTGCCATTGCGATGGTTGCTAGGCAACTGGTTGCCATGGCGATGGTTGCTAGGCAACTGGTTGCCATGGCGACGGTTGCTAGGCAACTGGTTGCCATGGCGATGGTTGCTAGGCAACTGGTTGCCATGGCGATGGTTGCTAGGCAACTGGTTGCCATGGCGATGGTTGCCATGGTGATGGTTGCCATGGTGATGGTTGCTAGGCAACTGGTTGCCATGGCGACAGTTGCTAGTCAACTGGTTGCCATGGCGATGGTTGCTAGGCAACTGGTTGCCATGGCGAAGGTTGCTAGGCAACTGGTTGCCATGGCGACGGTTGCTAGGCAACTGGTTGCCATGGTGACGGTTGCTAGGCAACTGGTTGCCATGGCGACGGTTGCTAGGCAACTGGTTGCCATGGTGATGGTTGCTAGGCAACTGGTTGCCATGGCGATGGTTGCTTGGCAACTGGTTGCCATAGCGATGGTTGCTAGGCAACTGGTTGCCATGGCGATGGTTGCCATGGCGATGGTTGCTAGGCAACTGGTTGCCATGGCGATGGTTGCTAGGCAACTGGTTGCCATGGTGATGGTTGCTAGGCAACTGGTTGCCATGGCGACGGTTGCTAGGCAACTGGTTGCCATGGCGACGGTTGCTAGGCAACTGGTTGCCATGGCGACAGTTGCCATGGCGACGGTTGCTAGGCAACTGGTTGCCATGGCGATGGTTGCTAGGCAACTGGTTGCCATGGCGACGGTTGCTAGGCAACTGGTTGCCATGGCGACGGTTGCTAGGCAACTGGTTGCCATGGCGATGGTTGCTAGGCAACTGGTTGCCATGGCGATGGTTGCTAGGCAACTGGTTGCCATGGCGACAGTTGCCATGGCGATGGTTGCTAGGCAACTGGTTGCCATGGCGACGGTTGCTAGGCAACTGGTTGCCATGGCGACGGTTGCTAGGCAACTGGTTGCCATGGCGACGGTTGCTAAGCAACTGGTTGCCATGGCGATGGTTGCTAGGCAACTGGTTGCCATGGCGATGGTTGCCATGGCGACGGTTCCTAGGCAACTGGTTGTCATGGCGATGGTTGCTAGGCAACTGGTCGCCATGGCGATGGTTGCCATGGTGACGGTTGCTAGGCAACTGGTTGCCATGGCGACGGTTGCTAGGCAACTGGTTGCCATGGCGAAGGTTGCTAGGCAACTGGTTGCCATGGCGATGGTTGCTAGGCAACTGGTTGCCATGGCGACGGTTGCTAGGCAACTGGTTGCCATGGCGACGGTTGCTAGGCAACTGGTTGCCATGGCGACGGTTGCTAGGCAACTGGTTGCCATGGTGACGGATGCTAGGCAACTGGTTGCCATGGCGATGGTTGCCATGGCGATGGTTGCCATGGCGATGGTTGCTAGGCAACTGGTTGCCATGGCGACGGTTGCTAGACAACTGGTTGCCATGGCGACGGTTGCTAGTCAACTGGTTGCCATGGCGATGGTTGCTAGGCAACTGGTTGCCATGGCGACGGTTGCTAGGCAACTGGTTGCCATGGCGATGGTTGCAAGGCAACTGGTTGCCATGGCGACGGTTGCTAGGCAACTGGTTGCCATGGCGATGGTTGCTAGGCAACTGGTTGCCATGGCGACGGTTGCTAGGCAACTGGTTGCCATGGCGATGGTTGCTAGGCAACTGGTTGCCATGGCAATGGTTGCTAGGCAACTGGTTGCCATGGCGATGGTTGCTAGGCAACTGGTTGCCATGGCGATGGTTGCCATGGTGATAATAGCTAGGCAACTGGTTGCCATGGCAATGGTTGCTAGGCAACTGGTTGCCATGGCGACGGTTGCTAGGCAACTGGTTGCCATGGCGATGGTTGCTAGGCAACTGGTTGCCATGGCAATGGTTGCTAGGCAACTGGTTGCCATGGCAATGGTTGCTAGGCAACTGGTTGCCATGGCGATGGTTGCCATTGCGATGGTTGCTAGGCAACTGGTTGCCATGGCGATGGTTGCTAGGTAATTGGTTGCCATGGCGACGGTTGCTAGACAACTGGTTGCCATGGTGATGGTTGCTAGGCAACTGGTTGCCATGGCGATGGTTGCTAGGCAACTGGTTGCCATGGCGATGGTTGCTAGGCAACTGGTTGCCATGGCAATGGTTGCCATGGTGATGGTTGCTAGGCAACTGGTTGCCATGGTGACGGTTGCAAGGCAACTGGTTGCCATGGCGACGGTTGCTAGGCAACTGGTTGCCATGGCGACGGTTGCTAGGCAACTGGTTGCCATGTCGATGGTTGCTAGGCAACTGGTTGCCATGGCGATGGTTGCCATGGTGATGGTTGCTAGGCAACTGGTTGCCATGGCGATGGTTGCTAGGCAACTGGTTGCCATGGCGACGGTTGCTAGGCAACTGGTTGCCATGGTGACGGTTGCTAGGCAACTGGTTGCCATGGCGATGGATGCCATGGTGATAATTGCTAGGCAACTGGTTGCCATGGCGACGGTTGCTAGACAACTGGTTGCCATGGCAACGGTTGCTAGGCAACTGGTTGCCATGGCGACGGTTGCTAGGCAACTGGTTGCCATGGCGATGGTTGCTAGGCAACTGGTTGCCATGGCAATGGTTGCTAGGCAACTGGTTGCCATGGCGACGGTTGCTATGCAACTGGTTGCCATGTCGATGGTTACCATGGCGACGGTTGCTAGGCAACTGGTTGCCATGGCGATGGTTGCCATGGTGACGGTTGCTAGGCAACTGGTTGCCATGGCGACAGTTGCTAGTCAACTGGTTGCCATGGCGATGGTTGCTAGGCAACTGGTTGCCATGGCGAAGGTTGCTAGGCAACTGGTTGCCATGGCGACGGTTGCTAGGCAACTGGTTGCCATGGCAACGGTTGCTAGGCAACTGGTTGCCATGGCGACGGTTGCTAGGCAACTGGTTGCCATGGCGATGGTTGCTAGGCAACTGGTTGCCATGGCAATGGTTGCTAGGCAACTGGTTGCCATGGCAATGGTTGCTAGGCAACTGGTTGCCATGGTGATGGTTGCCATTGCGATGGTTGCTAGGCAACTGGTTGCCATGGCGACGGTTGCTAGGCAACTGGTTTCCATGGCGACGGTTGCTAGGCAACTGGTTGCCATGGCGACGGTTGCTAGGCAACTGGTTGCCATGGCGATGGTTGCCATGGTGACGGTTGCTAGGCAACTGGTTGCCATGGCGACGGTTGCTAGGCAACTGGTTGCCATGGCGATGGTTGCTAGGCAACTGGTTGCCATGGTGACGGTTGCTAGGCAACTGGTTGCCATGGCGATGGTTGCTAGTCAACTGGTTGCCATGGCGATGGTTGCTAGGCAACTGGTTGCCATGGCGACAGTTGCTAGGCAACTGGTTTCCATGGCGACGGTTGCTAGGCAACTGGTTGCCATGGCGATGGTTGCTAGGCAACTGGTTGCCATGGCGACGGTTGCTAGGCAACTGGTTGCCATGGCGATGGTTGCCATGGTGACGGTTGCTAGTCAACTGGTTGCCATGGCGATGGTTGCTAGGCAACTGGTTGCCATGGCGAAGGTTGCTAGGCAACGGGTTGCCATGGCGACGGTTGCTAGGCAACTGGTTGCCATGGCGATGGTTGCTAGGCAACTGGTTGCCATGGTGACGGTTGCTAGGCAACTGGTTGCCATGGCGACGGTTGCTAGGCAACTGGTTGCCATGGTGATGGTTGCTAGGCAACTGGTTGCCATGGCGATGGTTGCTTGGCAACTGGTTGCCATGGCGACGGTTGCTAGGCAACTGGTTGCCATGGCGATGGTTGCTAGGCAACTGGTTGCCATGGCGATGGTTGCTAGGCAACTGGTTGCCATGGCGACGGTTGCTAGGCAACTGGTTGCCATGGCGACGGTTGCTAGGCAACTGGTTGCCATGGCGATGGTTGCCATGGTGATAATTGCTAGGCAACTGGTTGCCATGGCAACGGTTGCTAGACAACTGGTTGCCATGGCAACAGTTGCTAGGCAACTGGTTGCCATGGCGACGGTTGCTAGGCAACTGGTTGCCATGGCAACGGTTGCTAGGCAACTGGTTGCCATGGCGACGGTTGCTAGGCAACTGGTTGCCATGGCGACGGTTGCTAGGCAACTGGTTGCCATGGCAATGGTTGCTAGGCAACTGGTTGCCATGGCAATGGTTGCTAGGCAACTGGTTGCCATGGCGATGGTTGCCATTGCGATGGTTGCTAGGCAACTGGTTGCCATGGCGATGGTTGCTAGGCAACTGGTTGCCATGGCGACGGTTGCTAGGCAACTGGTTGCCATGGCGACGGTTGCTAGGCAACTGGTTGCCATGGCGACGGTTGCTAGGCAACTGGTTGCCATGGCGACGGTTGCTAGGCAACTGGTTGCCATGGCGATGGTTGCTAGGCAACTGGTTGCCATGGCGATGGTTGCTAGGCAACTGGTTGCCATGGCGATGGTTGCCATGGTGATGGTTGCTAGGCAACTGGTTGCCATGGTGACGGTTGCAAGGCAACTGGTTGCCATGGCGACGGTTGCTAGGCAACTGGTTGCCATGGCGACGGTTGCTAGGCAACTGGTTGCCATGGCGACAGTTACTAGGCAACTGGTTGCCATGGCGATGGTTGCTAGGCAACTGGTTGCCATGGCGATGGTTGCCATGGCGACGGTTGCTAGGCAACTGGTTGCCATGGTGATGGTTGCTAGGCAACTTGTTGCCATGGCGACGGTTGCTAGGCAACTGGTTGCCATGGCAACGGTTGCTAGGCAACTGGTTGCCATGGCGATGGTTGCCATGGCGATGGTTGCTAGGCAACTGGTTGCCATGGCGATGGTTGCTAGGCAACTGGTTGCCATGGCGATGGTTGCTAGGCAACTGGTTGCCATGGCGACGGTTGCTAGGCAACTGGTTGCCATGGCGACGGTTGCTAGGCAACTGGTTGCCATGGCGATGGTTGCCATGGTGATAATTGCTAGGCAACTGGTTGCCATGGAGACAGTTGCTAGACAACTGGTTGCCATGGCAATGGTTGCTAGGCAACTGTTTGCCATGGCGACGGTTGCTAGGCAACTGGTTGCCATGGCAACGGTTGCTAGGCAACTGGTTGCCATGGCGACGGTTGCTAGGCAACTGGTTGCCATGGCGATGGTTGCTAGGCAACTGGTTGCCATGGCAATGGTTGCTAGGCAACTGGTTGCCATGGCAATGGTTGCTAGGCAACTGGTTGCCATGGCGATGGTTGCCATTGCGATGGTTGCTAGGCAACTGGTTGCCATGGCGATGGTTGCTAGGCAACTGGTTGCCATGGCGACGGTTGCTAGGCAACTGGTTGCCATGGCGATGGTTGCTAGGCAACTGGTTGCCATGGCGATGGTTGCTAGGCAACTGGTTGCCATGGCGATGGTTGCCATGGTGATGGTTGCCATGGTGATGGTTGCTAGGCAACTGGTTGCCATGGCGACAGTTGCTAGTCAACTGGTTGCCATGGCGATGGTTGCTAGGCAACTGGTTGCCATGGCGAAGGTTGCTAGGCAACTGGTTGCCATGGCGATGGTTGCTAGGCAACTGGTTGCCATGGCGACGGTTGCTAGGCAACTGGTTGCCATGGTGACGGTTGCTAGGCAACTGGTTGCCATGGCGACGGTTGCTAGGCAACTGGTTGCCATGGTGATGGTTGCTAGGCAACTGGTTGCCATGGCGATGGTTGCTTGGCAACTGGTTGCCATAGCGATGGTTGCTAGGCAACTGGTTGCCATGGCGATGGTTGCCATGGCGATGGTTGCTAGGCAACTGGTTGCCATGGCGATGGTTGCTAGGCAACTGGTTGCCATGGTGATGGTTGCTAGGCAACTGGTTGCCATGGCGACGGTTGCTAGGCAACTGGTTGCCATGGCGACGGTTGCTAGGCAACTGGTTGCCATGGCGACAGTTGCCATGGCGACGGTTGCTAGGCAACTGGTTGCCATGGCGATGGTTGCTAGGCAACTGGTTGCCATGGCGACGGTTGCTAGGCAACTGGTTGCCATGGCGACGGTTGCTAGGCAACTGGTTGCCATGGCGATGGTTGCTAGGCAACTGGTTGCCATGGCGATGGTTGCTAGGCAACTGGTTGCCATGGCGACAGTTGCCATGGCGATGGTTGCTAGGCAACTGGTTGCCATGGCGACGGTTGCTAGGCAACTGGTTGCCATGGTGACGGTTGCTAGGCAACTGGTTGCCATGGCAACGGTTGCTAAGCAACTGGTTGCCATGGCGATGGTTGCTAGGCAACTGGTTGCCATGGCGATGGTTGCCATGGCGACGGTTCCTAGGCAACTGGTTGTCATGGCGATGGTTGCTAGGCAACTGGTCACCATGGCGATGGTTGCTAGGCAACTGGTTGCCATGGCGACGGTTGCTAGGCTACTGGTTGCCATGGCGATGGTTGCCATGGTGACGGTTGCTAGGCAACTGGTTGCCATGGCTACGGTTGCTAGTCAACTGGTTGCCATGGCAACGGTTGCTAGGCAACTGGTTGCCATGGCGATGGTTGCTAGGCAACTGGTTGCCATGGCGACGGTTGCTAGGCAACTGGTTGCCATGGCGACGGTTGCTAGGCAACTGGTTGCCATGGCGACGGTTGCTAGGCAACTGGTTGCCATGGCGATGGTTGCCATGGTGACGGTTGCTAGGCAACTGGTTGCCATGGCGACGGTTGCTAGGCAACTGGTTGCCATGGCGATGGTTGCTAGGCAACTGGTTGCCATGGCGACGGTTGCTAGGCTACTGGTTGCCATGGCGATGGTTGCCGTGGTGACGGTTGCTAGGCAACTGGTTGCCATGGCGACGGTTGCTAGTCAACTGGTTGCCATGGCGATGGTTGCTAGGCAACTGGTTGCCATGGTGAAGGTTGCTAGGCAACTGGTTGCCATGGCGACGGTTGCTAGGCAACTGGTTGCCATGGCGACGGTTGCTAGTCAACTGGTTGCCATGGCGATGGTTGCTAGGCAACTGGTTGCCATGGCGAAGGTTGCTAGGCAACTGGTTGCCATGGCGATGGTTGCCATGGTGATGGTTGCTAGGCAACTGGTTGCCATGGTGACGGTTGCAAGGCAACTGGTTGCCATGGCGACGGTTGCTAGGCAACTGGTTGCCATGGCGACGGTTGCTAGGCAACTGGTTGCCATGGCGACAGTTACTAGGCAACTGGTTGCCATGGCGATGGTTGCTAGGCAACTGGTTGCCATGGCGATGGTTGCCATGGCGACGGTTGCTAGGCAACTGGTTGCCATGGTGATGGTTGCTAGGCAACTTGTTGCCATGGCGACGGTTGCTAGGCAACTGGTTGCCATGGCAACGGTTGCTAGGCAACTGGTTGCCATGGCGATGGTTGCCATGGCGATGGTTGCTAGGCAACTGGTTGCCATGGCGATGGTTGCTAGGCAACTGGTTGCCATGGCGATGGTTGCTAGGCAACTGGTTGCCATGGCGACGGTTGCTAGGCAACTGGTTGCCATGGCGACGGTTGCTAGGCAACTGGTTGCCATGGCGATGGTTGCCATGGTGATAATTGCTAGGCAACTGGTTGCCATGGAGACAGTTGCTAGACAACTGGTTGCCATGGCAATGGTTGCTAGGCAACTGTTTGCCATGGCGACGGTTGCTAGGCAACTGGTTGCCATGGCAACGGTTGCTAGGCAACTGGTTGCCATGGCGACGGTTGCTAGGCAACTGGTTGCCATGGCGATGGTTGCTAGGCAACTGGTTGCCATGGCAATGGTTGCTAGGCAACTGGTTGCCATGGCAATGGTTGCTAGGCAACTGGTTGCCATGGCGATGGTTGCCATTGCGATGGTTGCTAGGCAACTGGTTGCCATGGCGATGGTTGCTAGGCAACTGGTTGCCATGGCGACGGTTGCTAGGCAACTGGTTGCCATGGCGATGGTTGCTAGGCAACTGGTTGCCATGGCGATGGTTGCTAGGCAACTGGTTGCCATGGCGATGGTTGCCATGGTGATGGTTGCCATGGTGATGGTTGCTAGGCAACTGGTTGCCATGGCGACAGTTGCTAGTCAACTGGTTGCCATGGCGATGGTTGCTAGGCAACTGGTTGCCATGGCGAAGGTTGCTAGGCAACTGGTTGCCATGGCGATGGTTGCTAGGCAACTGGTTGCCATGGCGACGGTTGCTAGGCAACTGGTTGCCATGGTGACGGTTGCTAGGCAACTGGTTGCCATGGCGACGGTTGCTAGGCAACTGGTTGCCATGGTGATGGTTGCTAGGCAACTGGTTGCCATGGCGATGGTTGCTTGGCAACTGGTTGCCATAGCGATGGTTGCTAGGCAACTGGTTGCCATGGCGATGGTTGCCATGGCGATGGTTGCTAGGCAACTGGTTGCCATGGCGATGGTTGCTAGGCAACTGGTTGCCATGGTGATGGTTGCTAGGCAACTGGTTGCCATGGCGACGGTTGCTAGGCAACTGGTTGCCATGGCGACGGTTGCTAGGCAACTGGTTGCCATGGCGACAGTTGCCATGGCGACGGTTGCTAGGCAACTGGTTGCCATGGCGATGGTTGCTAGGCAACTGGTTGCCATGGCGACGGTTGCTAGGCAACTGGTTGCCATGGCGACGGTTGCTAGGCAACTGGTTGCCATGGCGATGGTTGCTAGGCAACTGGTTGCCATGGCGATGGTTGCTAGGCAACTGGTTGCCATGGCGACAGTTGCCATGGCGATGGTTGCTAGGCAACTGGTTGCCATGGCGACGGTTGCTAGGCAACTGGTTGCCATGGTGACGGTTGCTAGGCAACTGGTTGCCATGGCAACGGTTGCTAAGCAACTGGTTGCCATGGCGATGGTTGCTAGGCAACTGGTTGCCATGGCGATGGTTGCCATGGCGACGGTTCCTAGGCAACTGGTTGTCATGGCGATGGTTGCTAGGCAACTGGTCGCCATGGCGATGGTTGCTAGGCAACTGGTTGCCATGGCGACGGTTGCTAGGCTACTGGTTGCCATGGCGATGGTTGCCGTGGTGACGGTTGCTAGGCAACTGGTTGCCATGGCGACGGTTGCTAGTCAACTGGTTGCCATGGCAACGGTTGCTAGGCAACTGGTTGCCATGGCGACGGTTGCTAGGCAACTGGTTGCCATGGCGACGGTTGCTAGGCAACTGGTTGCCATGGCGACGGTTGCTAGGCAACTGGTTGCCATGGCGACGGTTGCTAGGCAACTGGTTGCCATGGCGACGGTTGCTAGGCAACTGGTTGCCATGGCGACGGTTGCTAGGCAACTGGTTGCCATGGCGATGGTTGCTAGGCAACTGGTTGCCATGGCGACGGTTGCTAGGCAACTGGTTGCCATGGCGACGGTTGCTAGGCAACTGGTTGCCATGGCGACGGTTGCTAGGCAACTGGTTGCCATGGCGATGGTTGCCATGGTGACGGTTGCTAGGCAACTGGTTGCCATGGCGACGGTTGCTAGGCAACTGGTTGCCATGGCGATGGTTGCTAGGCAACTGGTTGCCATGGCGACGGTTGCTAGGCTACTGGTTGCCATGGCGATGGTTGCCGTGGTGACGGTTGCTAGGCAACTGGTTGCCATGGCGACGGTTGCTAGTCAACTGGTTGCCATGGCGATGGTTGCTAGGCAACTGGTTGCCATGGTGAAGGTTGCTAGGCAACTGGTTGCCATGGCGACGGTTGCTAGGCAACTGGTTGCCATGGCGACGGTTGCTAGTCAACTGGTTGCCATGGCGATGGTTGCTAGGCAACTGGTTGCCATGGCGAAGGTTGCTAGGCAACTGGTTGCCATGGCGAAGGTTGCTAGGCAACTGGTTGCCATGGCGAAGGTTGCTAGGCAACTGGTTGCCAAGGCGACGGTTGCTAGGCAACTGGTTGCCATGGCGACGGTTGCTAGGCAACTGGTTGCCATGGCGACGGTTGCTAGGCAACTGGTTGCCATGGCGACGGTTGCTAGGCAACTGGTTGCCATGGCGACGGTTGCTAGTCAACTGGTTGCCATGGCGACGGTTGCTAGGCAACTGGTTGCCATGGCGATGGTTGCTAGGCAACTGGTTGCCATGGCGATGGTTGCCATGGTGACGGTTGCTAGGCAACTGGTTGCCATGGCGACGGTTGCTAGTCAACTGGTTGCCATGGCGATGGTTGCTAGGCAACTGGTTGACATGGCGAAGGTTGCTAGGCAACTGGTTGCCATGGCGACGGTTGCTAGGCAACTAGTTGCCATGGCGACGGTTGCTAGTCAACTGGTTGCCATGGCGATGGTTGCTAGGCAACTGGTTGCCATGGCAACGGTTGCTAGGCAACTGGTTGCCATGGCGACGGTTGCAAGGCAACTGGTTGCCATGGCGACGGTTGCTAGGCAACTGGTTGCCATGGCGATGGTTGCCATGGCGCCGGTTACTAGGCAACTGGTTGCCATGGTGACAGTTGATAGGCAACTGGTTGCCATGGTGACGGTTGCTAGGCAACTGGTTGCCATGGCGACGGTTGCAAGGCAACTGGTTGCCATGGCGACGGTTGCTAGGCAACTGGTTGCCATGGCGACGGTTGCTAGGCAACTGGTTGCCATGGCGACAGTTGCCATGGCGACGGTTGCTAGGCAACTGGTTGCCATGGCGATGGTTGCTAGGCAACTGGTTGCCATGGCGACGGTTGCTAGGCAACTGGTTGCCATGGCGACGGTTGCTAGGCAACTGGTTGCCATGGCGATGGTTGCTAGGCAACTGGTTGCCATGGCGATGGTTGCTAGGCAACTGGTTGCCATGGCGACAGTTGCCATGGCGATGGTTGCTAGGCAACTGGTTGCCATGGCGACGGTTGCTAGGCAACTGGTTGCCATGGTGACGGTTGCTAGGCAACTGGTTGCCATGGCAACGGTTGCTAAGCAACTGGTTGCCATGGCGATGGTTGCTAGGCAACTGGTTGCCATGGCGATGGTTGCCATGGCGACGGTTCCTAGGCAACTGGTTGTCATGGCGATGGTTGCTAGGCAACTGGTCGCCATGGCGATGGTTGCCATGGTGACGGTTGCTAGGCAACTGGTTGCCATGGCGACGGTTGCTAGGCAACTGGTTGCCATGGCGACGGTTGCTAGGCAACTGGTTGCCATGTCGATGGTTACCATGGCGACGGTTGTTAGGCAACTGGTTGCCATGGCGATGGTTGCTAGGCAACTGGTTGCCATGGCGATGGTTGACATGGTGATGGTTGCTAGGCAACTGGTTGCCATGGCGATGGTTGCTAGGCAACTGGTTGCCATGGCGATGGTTGCTAGGCAACTGGTTGCCATGGCAATGGTTGCTAGGCAACTGGTTGCCATGGCGATGGTTGCTAGGCAACTGGTTGCCATGGCGATGGTTGCCATGGCGATGGTTGCTAGGCAACTTGTTGCCATGGCGACGGTTGCTAGGCAACTGGTTGCCATGGCGACGGTTGCTAGGCAACTGGTTGCCATGTCGATGGTTACCATGGCGACGGTTGTTAGGCAACTGGTTGCCATGGCGACGGTTGCTAGGCAACTGGTTGCCATGTCGATGGTTACCATGGCGACGGTTGTTAGGCAACTGGTTGCCATGGCGATGGTTGCTAGGCAACTGGTTGCCATGGCGATGGTTGCCATGGTGATGGTTGCTAGGCAACTGGTTGCCATGGCGATGGTTGCTAGGCAACTGGTTGCCATGGCGACGGTTGCTAGGCAACTGGTTGCCATGGCGACGGTTGCTAGGCAACTGGTTGCCATGACGATGGTTGCTAGGCAACTGGTTGCCATGGCGACGGTTGCCATGGCGATGGTTGCTAGGCAACTGGTTGCCATGGCGATGGTTGCTAGGCAACTGGTTGTCATGGCGATGATTGCCATGACGATGGTTGCTCGGTCACTGGTTGCCATGGCGATGGTTGCAAGGCAACTAGTTGCCATGGTGATAGTTGTCATGGCGAACGTTGCCATGGTGATGGTTGCTATGGTGACAGTTGCCATAGCGATGGTCATTATGGCAACCATTGTCATGGCGATGGTTGCTATGGTGACGGTTGCCATAGCGATGTTTGCTAGGCAACTGGTTTCCATGGCGATGGTTGCTAGGCAACTGGTTGCCATGGCGATGGTTGCTATGGTGACGGTTGCCATGGCAATGGTTGCTAGGCAACTGGTTGACACGGTGATGGTTGCCATGGCACTGGTTGCTAGTTCAGTGGTTGCCATATTGACAGTTGCTAGGTAACTGGTTGCCATGGCAACGTTTGCTAGGCAACGGTGGCTTGGCAACTGGTTGCCATGGTGATAGTTGCTATGGCTGTTAGGTAACTGGTTGCCATGGTGACGGCTGCAAGGATACTGACTCATTGCCAAGCATTAGTTGCCAGGAAATGGGTATCTATTAGGGCCATTGGCATCCAATTGGCTTTTAAGGTGATTGTTGTCATGGCAATGTTTACTAGGCAATTCAGAGTTTTTTACACTGTTTTTATGTGTCTTGTGTTGGGATGATGATTACATATACATATACTGATGTGCCTTGCTATAACGTGGCATCACAGTGCTATCTTTCACGCCATGCATGGCGCACCACACACCACGTCATGAGTCGCGCCACAAAGAAAGTTTATTAGTGAAAAAAGTCATTACGTATAATACAACATTTTGCCCACCAGATGTCACTTTTCCTAAACTACATAGCGCATGCATCTGATTTCATTACGTGTAATACAACATTTTGCCCACCAGGTGTCACTTTCCAATGTACCGTATGGTATGTTCTGTATCACCGGCCGATGATTGTTTGACAGAAGCTTAGACATTAGACTTTACAAACTACAGAACTCTAGTAATGGGTGAAGCATGTGGCCTAGCGGTCTAATGCCTAGTCTCACTGCTTCTCCCCTCTTCTTGTTCCGTGGGTTCGAGACCTTGAAAATACAGTATGTTTTTTTAATTTATTTTTAAAATCTTCACTTAAAATATTCAGTATTCAATACAGTACATGTGGAGCGCATGTCTGCCCAGTGCTTCGGGAGTCAAACAGCGAAACTAGGATTTTTATTATTGTACATACAGTACTGTACCTTAGAACGCAAACTTGCATCAATGCCGGCGCTGACATGAACATGGACATTATAGTGATTTATTATGACCATCAAGTGGCAATGGGCCCTGTTAAAGAGACTGGTTTCTGTATATCAAACTGACTGCGCGTTTAAACCGCAAAATTGCGTCAATGTCTGCGCGTGCCCAGTGGTCGGGTTTTAATCACAATGGAATGTGTGCCCCATGTCCAGTGGAGCCAAGCCATACATTAAGTAGTGCTATTTTATGGCGCATGCCCAGTTGTCTGTATTGCTAACAGTACTGTTGAATTTTCACACTAGTGCCATTCTGCACTGTCTGAGACTTACCACACAGTATACACAATAGTAAATTCATTACTACATAAGGTGCTACAGTAGTGGACTAACAGCAGTTTGTAGGGCAGATGCAGAGCGCAAACTTGCATCAATGAAAATGCTGTCCAAGACTTGGAAACATTAGTAAGTTAATATGTTTAGTAACTGATAGTTGACTGTGTATAAGAGAGGGGTCTCTCTAGTACAAACTGACTCGGTGTTTAAACCGCAAAATTGCATCAATGTCAGCACAGTTTGCGTTGTGGTAACTTATAGCCAGTTCTGATGGGTTATGGTACAAATAGGATCTCTGGTGCAAGCCCAGTGGCGGGGTTGCAATGCATTGCCAGTGGTGCTGCGCCATAGCCATACCCTTGTAGCGCTATGGCTATGTTCTGTATGCCATGGCGTACAGTATGGAATATCATACTGTACAGTACCGGGTCATGATTCACACACAGTGAAAGTGTGTTATTATTATTACACTGACTGTGTAATAATAATATTAAAAATAAAAAGTGTAACCTTGACTGTCTAATAATAATGAAAAGCTTCATTATTAAGCTTCCTGGTTTCGAACCCGGGTTGTACAGACGTCTGCAATGTAGAAGTTCGATTTCTTACCTCTACGCTACAGACGCCTGAGTACTGTACTTCATCGTATGGTACTGTAGATGTCACATAAAGTACTGTAGAGGACTAGGAGAGACTTGTGAGCAAGGGCTTAGGTGATCCATCTTGCTTACACTTCTCTCCTTATGTTCAAGACCTTGATAATTTAATTTATTTTTTTAATGTTCACTATAGTACTGTAGTTCAGTCTTGTTATCCAACCCTTACAAAAATCAATCTATTGTACTGTAGATGTGCCCAGCTACAGTACTGTAGTTTGTTGCTCCATACGGTACGCCATACAGTATACCGCATTGCTAGTTGCACGCTACACTGTGGCGTATTGAGTCTCATAGCACTGCGCATGCCCAGTTGTCTGTATTATATGGTACTTACAGTACAACTGTAGTTGTAAGTACAATACGGTAGACATTGTAGTGATTCCCTGACTCTAGGAACTACAGTACAGTAGATGCAGTAGTCTAGGGGGCTAATGCCTAGCCCTACTGCATCTAGGATTTTCTTGTCCCGCTGGTTCAAGACCTTTAAAGTACATACTTTATACGGTAATTTTATTTTGTTTTAAATCTTCACTAATACATTATCCAGAAATTCTGGTATTTCTATGCCACAGTACTTTGACAAAAAAGTCTAACCTTGTTAATAAAAAATAAAAAGTGTAACCTTTCAAGCTTCGAACCCGCAAAAGGGTTGTACAGGCAGCGTAATGTATTTGTTTGATTATTTACCATTACACTACAGCCGCCTGCAATACCAAGTTTGCACCTGGCTTGAGTGTTTCCTACAATACTGTACGTCATCGTATCTCAGGCGCATGCCCAGATCTACTGTATACCCATTTAGTGCTTTTTTTTTCTTTTTTACTAAACTCAGTACATTTTATATATTAGGGGGTAAATGTACTAAGATGGTAGTGCTATTAAGAAGTGATGTTGCCCATAGCAACCAATCTGATTCCAGGTATTACTGTACAGTATCTTCTAGAAGGTGCTACTGTAGATAAATGCTAAGTACAGTAGAATCTGATTGGATGCTATGGGCAACATACAGTACAGTAACTTCTTAAATAGAACTCCCATCTTAGTAAATTTACCCCTACAAGTTTCAATTTTTCCCCCAAAATTTTTTTCTTCCACCCCCCAAAATGAAAGTGAATTTTTAGTGTGTTCTGACTTTTTAAAAAAAAAAAAAGTTACGCAGTTTACAGTACCTTTAGAGGACGTTGAAGGCTTCCCGCAACATTGCACCCCAATTCACCAAATTTTTCCGCCTGCTATTCATACAGTAGGCGAAACTTTTTAACATACTGTCTTACTGTACATTGCATTGACTTCCCGCCTACAGTAGGCAGAAAAGCTTTCAAATTGAATACAGCGATAATTTTATGCCTGGCAAAATTATGTAATCTCCGAAACTTTTTTTAGCCAATCCCGTGTTTTTGCTCCAATGGGTGAAAAAGTGCCAACCAATGTTCTCCCAACTGTCATCTCACAGGCTGTGTTTGAAAAATGACAGTTGGGAGCTGATTGACTGACACCTTATCACTTTTTTATAACTTCTCACTGTCTAACACTGCTT
Organism: Taudactylus pleione; assembly: GCA_031769625.1. Taxonomy (NCBI): domain Eukaryota; kingdom Metazoa; phylum Chordata; class Amphibia; order Anura; family Myobatrachidae; genus Taudactylus; species Taudactylus pleione. The sequence goes on along the minus strand of JAUIMM010000479.1, from coordinate 19,756 downwards.
AGTACAGTAAATAGACCCCCTTGGAGTGAAAATACCAGACCGGCTAAAAAAAGTAAATAGACCACCCCTAAATTGAAAACGTCCCTCAGTGTATACAGTACTGTATGTCTACTGTACTGTATTCTACTGTAAGTTCCGGGCAGCTGTGAAATCACTGTGATGGGCAACAGGGATACTGTACAGTATATGACTGTGGGCGGCAACCCCCATCGGCCGGCGCACCCCTGGTGAGTGAAATCCTGGCAAATAGGACGATACACCCCTGCATCTGTGTGTTATTGACTTTTTCTACCTTTTTAATGACAGATGCACATGTTGGGTCTCAGGCGCACTTAAAGACTGAATTACATACAGTACAAACACCAATTGTATAAATTAATGACAATTTTTATTTAACCTACAGTAACATGCTTTACAGAGGGGGGGACTTCTTTAGCTTTCAACTCCTGTAGTCCTCTACTGTCACACGCTTCTTTCTTCTGCCGCTGGCATGTCCTGGAGTTCCAAGCTGGACACGGACATGGATACTGTACAGTACCTACAGTAGGAGGAAAGAGATGATGTGAGAACAGTCCTTCCTCAATGCCGACCAATACGCCTTACTGGACCGAGGACTACACAAAAAGAGTTGGCTTTTAAGTTAAAATCATCACTGGCACTTTTGGCCTCAGATTCAGAGTTTCACCTATACCAGGTGCAGACTCTACCATGCATCAGAGTGCAAGGTCCACTGTATGCCTTGAAGAAAGGAGGATAGGCAGGGACAAACAGACAGTAAAAGACAGACACACAGGTTCTCACCGGAGATGCTCTTGTTCTTCATCCTGCTTGATCCCACACACCCTGTACTGTAGGAGAGAGAATCCACTGTGCAGGGCCCTTCCCTGCTCTAACAGTGTCACACTAATCCACTTCTCCACATTAATATATGCCCTAACTAACCAGACTAACAATTTTATTAATAACTACAGAAATTTGTATTATACTGTAAATAAGCCTGGTGGTGAAATACTGTAAGCAGTGCCCCTAGGCCCACAGCCCATAATATAACGATAAAAAAAAAATACATGAAACAAGACAGTATTTGGGTGCCCCAGATGGAGGTGAACACCAGCTGTCTGAATACGATAACAGAGCACTAACATTACCAAAAATCTCACCTTATGCTGATGTCAAAGGTACCGCCGCTCCAACCATACAGTAGATGTACAGTAGAAGCCTGTCTCTCAATTCACGGTGCACCCACTACTGTACAGTACTGTATGTCTGCAACTATGGATGTGGATGTTGAAGCAGCCACTACTACTGTACTGTATTGTCGAAGACTAATTTACATAATTCCATATTTACATATGCTTTATGCTGTATAATGAAGCAGTACATGAGATTTAACAAGGCATTGGTACTTCCATTTTGTTTCTCTGTCCAAACTCAGATTTAAATGGAAACTAGTGTGATGTCTTTAAGGCCGCACCCGAGGGAAACTGTTTATCTAACACAGTGAAGAGAAAATGCCCATATATGTGTCCTTGTGCTGGGGAAACTATTCAGACTAAATATGGGATGCAGTATTCCATGAGTATCACTCAAAAGAATTCAGTTTCGAGTCTGATTGTCAAGGAGGAGTTAACAAAAATAAGCTTTGTCTATTATCTGATAATGGTAGTGGGCGTATAAGGGGCGTATAATCTGAATATTGTAATAATGTACAAGTACTGTGTGACAATGTCAATCATTGTTATTCCTGCATTATAACCCTGGGAGAATATGTCCCAGTTAAGGGCTTGATCTAATTATTTAATTAATTAATAAAATGACAAATTCTTAAGTATACTGGTTTGGAGAATATTACTTATTATGGAACAACACCTGTTAAAGGTAACATAAACAGTTGGAGGCACTTGCTTACGACTTTATGACATCCATCATCTACCTGTGCACCTGTCAGGTTTCCTCACTACCTCTACAATGGGAGAGGAGTGGCTGTACCTGCTGTCTGGCCAGCAGCTGGGACATCCAATCTCAAAAATCTTCGTGAGTATCAGAATTAATTATATATATACATTATGTGTATATATATGTATGTTTCTGTGCTCCGAGATGTTATGTAATGAGAGGAAATGGTTTACCACATGATGAAGGGGGTGTAGCTAAAGTTGAACTCAGAGATGATTTTATATTGTGTGTTGTTGCATTTAAGTAATATTGCTAAAAAATAGAGGTAACTGTATTAAGATGCTTTAATAATTTTATACTGTGATCTGATCACTCACAGTCAAAGGTTTATTTAATATTTGTGTAGTGAAGAATGTATGAATTATGAGTGTATGAAATGTGGAGATGTACTTGTTTTTCGATAGACAGACGTGTCGCAAGAGGTAATACAAATGTGTTTGTATTTGCTTGGAGAAAAACAGGTGATCATAGAAAGCTTTTTCTAACTATGTGCATTTCTATGGTGAGTGCTAAAATGACAAGAGATGATAAAATGTGTATTCCAGTGGATGGAAATAAAAAAAGTGCAGCGTAAAGTGTTAATTTGTAATGTTTACATAATTAGTATAAGTAATTCTAAATTAAATGCAGAGATCAGTCCGCGTGCTTGCGTAAAGTATGTCATGTTAAAACTCTATAAAAAAAACAAATGTATGATGTTGGGAACACAATGGCAGGCTGCAGCTGCTATTGCTATTTCTATAGTTGTGTCAGTAATGTTTAAAAATATTCTTAAAAAAATCTTTAAAATAGTGTTTATTATCTGTGAAACAAGACGCTCTCATTGAATCTGAAGAAAAGTACAGGCAGAGTTTACGTTATTGTTTGCCAAGAAAAGTTCTTATAAGTTCAGAATGTCCCAGACAAAAGACAGAGTTTACAAAAGCAAGAGAACTACAAAGGCTTATAGAGTAATTACATTATCATTGTTACATAAACCAATAGAGAAAGTTTGGAAACAGCTAATTTTTAGAGAAATTTGATTTTTGAGATAAATAGTGTTGATGTTATTAATGACCATAAGCCAAATGTTTAATGCTACATTATACCAGACTAAAAAAGAATAAGACAGTTGCTGCTAATCATAAAGGATTCCACATGATTACATGCTTAAGGGACTTTTTAAGGCTAGGTTGAATGATGCATAACGTTATAGGGCAGCATTTTAATATCTAGAGTGGGAAGAACTATACTTTAACATAATTGCCAACTTAACAAGGAGAGGACAGACGCAGATCTTGTGCAGAACAGAGATGTTGGGTTGGAAAATATTTGGATATAAGTGAAGAGATGTATGTTGGTTTGGTTAATAGCGTCATTCGTGAGTGTAAGTATTTTAAGTTGAATATGGTAGAAGACCGGCAGCCAATAGAGAGCCTGACAGACTAGATTAGCAGACACTGAACATTTGGTGAGAAAGTTCAACCTCGCAGCTATATTCAAAATGCCGTATAGTGGGGAAAACCAATAATGAGACTATTACAATTGTCTATGAGGAAATAATGACTCCATGTGCTAGATTTGCTGCATTGTCTTGTGTAAGATATGGTCGAATTTTGGCTATGTTTTTAAGATGTATGTAACAGGATTTAGAGACAGTTGAATGTGAGAAACAGTAGACAGTTTATAGTCAAGGATGAGACCGAGGTAGCGAGCTTGTGAAGTGGGGTTGATTGTCGAGTTATCAAGTTGTCAATAGTTATAGAGATATCAATATGGTGACTATTATTGGCTGGTAGATATATAATTAATTCTGCTGTGGCTACAGTAATTTTTAGGTGGCGAGATGACATTCTAAGATGTAATGGTGGAGAAATATACAGTGACACAGATGAGTGCAGTTAGTGACAAATCTGGGGAGAATAGGGAAAATTTGAGTATTGTCTGCATACAGATGATATTGAAAATCAAAGGAGCAGATTAGTTAGCTAAGAATGGAGGTAAAATCGGAAAAGTGCACAGTATAAGAATGATTATATAAGTAGGATGTCAATCAAGAAGGGATGTGTCTTGAAAACCTAGGGATTATAGTGTTTGCATAGGAAGAGAATGCTGTTTCTGTGGAGTATTAGGAATGAGATGAGGAGAGTGTAGATACTTCATCTATATTAGAGGGGTCTAATAAACATGATCCTATATACTTCCTATGTTCAGAGCAGGATTGTAAACTTTTGTAATGACAAACTGTTTAACTCGTTCTTTCAGTATTTTCATAGTGAGAAACTGTCTGTCTGTGTAACTAGTGCGTCAGTGTGAGTTTAACTCTCTCTGTGTATACCCCTCCCAGATGGAGAAAAAGCTGCACGGAGGAGAAGTAAAAAAAAAAAAAAAGACAAATGCTTTAACTATCTCAGAGCATGAAACTGCATCTGTATTCTTGCATCATAGGTTTCTTTTGTACCTCAGCTAGGGTACTAATAAAAGAAGGTTATGAAACATACTTTTTAGTAAATATATGTAGTATCTACATAATGTTTTAATAAAGCAAAAGGATATATTCTGAAAAAGTTTACAAACAGTTTACAATATTTTCAAAATAATCTGCAATTTTTTATGATCTTACAGATGACGCAGTCCTTATCCAACAGTGATCTATGGTTATATTCAAAGTTATTTTAAACTTCATTAAGAGCTGCTAACAAACAATTGTGTTTCTTTTGCAGAAGCAAGTTGAAAGTTTAATGGGACAAAATCCAACTGTATAGTGATAATTTTAAATATACAGGACGTTGTTTTCCACCAACTGGTTGCCATGGCGACGGTTGCTAGGCAACTGGTTGCCATGGTGATGGTTGCTAGGCAACTGGTTGCCATGGCGATGGTTGCCATGGTGATGGTTGCCATGGCGATGGTTGCTAGGCAACTGGTTGCCATGGTGATGGTTGCTAGGCAACTGGTTGCCATGGCGACGGTTGCTTGGCAACTGGTTGCCATGGCGACGGTTGCTAGGCAACTGGTTGCCATGGCGATGGTTGCCATGGCGATGGTTGCTAGGCAACTGGTTGCCATGGCGATGGTTGCTAGGCAACTGGTTGCCATGGCGATGGTTGCTAGGCAACTGGTTGCCATGGCGATGGTTGCTAGGCAACTGGTTGCCATGGCGACGGTTGCTAGGCAACTGGTTGCCTTGGCGATGGTTGCCATGGTGACGGTTGCTAGGCAACTGGTTGCCATGGCGACGGTTGCTAGTCAACTGGTTGCCATGGCGATGGTTGCTAGGCAACTGGTTGCCATGGCGAAGGTTGCTAGGCAACTGGTTGCCATGGCAACGGTTGCTAAGCAACTGGTTGCCATGGCGACGGTTGCTAGTCAACTGGTTGCCATGGCGATGGTTGCTAGGCAACTGGTTGCCATGGCGAAGGTTGCTAGGCAACTGGTTGCCATGACGAAGGTTGCTAGGCAACTGGTTGCCATGGCGACGGTTGCTAGGCAACTGGTTGCCATGGCGACGGTTGCTAGGCAACTGGTTGCCATGGCGACGGTTGCTAGGCAACTGGTTGCCATGGCGATGGTTGCCATGGTGATGGTTGCTAGGCAACTGGTTGCCATGGCGACGGTTGCTAGGCAACTGGTTGCCATGGCGATGGTTGCTAGGCAACTGGTTGCCATGGCGATGGTTGCTAGGCAACTGTTTGCCATGGCGACGGTTGCTAGGCAACTGGTTGCCATGGCGATGGTTGCTAGGCAACTGGTTGCCATGGCGACGGTTGCTAGGCAACTGGTTGCCATGGTGACGGTTGCTAGGCAACTGGTTGCCATGGCAACGGTTGCTAGGCAACTGGTTGCCATGGCGATGGTTGCTAGGCAACTGGTTGCCATGGCGACGGTTGCTAGGCAACTGGTTGCCATGGTGACGGTTGCTAGGCAACTGGTTGCCATGGCAACGGTTGCTAGGCAACTGGTTGCCATGGCGATGGTTGCTAGGCAACTGGTTGCCATGGCAACGGTTGCTAGGCAACTGGTTGCCATGGTGATGGTTGCTAGGCAACTGGTTGCCATGGCGATGGTTGCCATGGCGACGGTTCCTAGGCAACTGGTTGTCATGGCGATGGTTGCTAGGCAACTGGTTGCTAGGCAACTGGTCGCCATGGCGATGGTTGCCATGGTGACGGTTGCTAGGCAACTGGTTGCCATGGCGACGGTTGCTAGGCAACTGGTTGCCATGGCAAAGGTTGCTAGGCAACTGGTTGCCATGGCGATGGTTGCTAGGCAACTGGTTGCCATGGCGACGGTTGCTAGGCAACTGGTTGCCATGGCGACGGTTGCTAGGCAACTGGTTGCCATGGCAACGGTTGCTAGGCAACTGGTTGCCATGGCGAAGGTTGCTAGGCAACTGGTTGCCATGGCGAAGGTTGCTAGGCAACTGGTTGCCATGGCGAAGGTGGCTAGGCAACTGGTTGCCAAGGCGACGGTTGCTAGGCAATTGTTTGCCATGGCGACGGTTGCTAGGCAACTGGTTGCCATGGCGACGGTTGCTAGGCAACTGGTTGCCATGGCGACGGTTGCTATGCAACTGGTTGCCATGGCGACGGTTGCAAGGCAACTGGTTGCCATGGCGACGGTTGCTAGTCAACTGGTTGCCATGGTGACGGTTGCTAGGCAACTGGTTGCCATGGCGATGGTTGCTAGGCAACTGGTTGCCATGGCGATGGTTGCCATGGTGACGGTTGCTAGGCAACTGGTTGCCATGGCGATGGTTGCTAGTCAACTGGTTGCCATGGCGATGGTTGCTAGGCAACTGGTTGCCATGGCGAAGGTTGCTAGGCAACTGGTTGCCATGGCGACGGTTGCTAGGCAACTGGTTGCCATGGCGACGGTTGCTAGTCAACTGGTTGCCATGGCGATGGTTGCTAGGCAACTGGTTGCCATGGCGACGGTTGCTAGGCAACTGGTTGCCATGGCGACGGTTGCAAGGCAACTGGTTGCCATGGCGACGGTTGCTAGGCAACTGGTTGCCATGGCGATGGTTGCCATGGCGCCGGTTACTAGGCAACTGGTTGCCATGGTGACAGTTGATAGGCAACTGGTTGCCATGGCGACGGTTGCTAGGCAACTGGTTGCCATGGCGACGGTTGCAAGGCAACTGGTTGCCATGGCGACGGTTGCTAGGCAACTGGTTGCCATGACGACAGTTGCTAGGCAACTGGTTGCCATGGCGACAGTTGCCATGGCGACGGTTGCTAGGCAACTGGTTGCCATGGCAACGGTTGCTAGGCAACTGGTTGCCATGGCGATGGTTGCTAGGCAACTGGTTGCCATGGCAACGGTTGCTAGGCAACTGGTTGCCATGGTGATGGTTGCTAGGCAACTGGTTGCCATGGCGATGGTTGCCATGGCGACGGTTCCTAGGCAACTGGTTGTCATGGCGATGGTTGCTAGGCAACTGGTTGCCATGGCGACGGTTGCTAGGCAACTGGTTGCCATGGCGACGGTTGCTAGGCAACTGGTTGCCATGGCAACGGTTGCTAGGCAACTGGTTGCCATGGCGATGGTTGCTAGGCAACTGGTTGCCATGGCAACGGTTGCTAGGCAACTGGTTGCCATGGTGATGGTTGCTAGGCAACTGGTTGCCATGGCGATGGTTGCCATGGCGACGGTTCCTAGGCAACTGGTTGTCATGGCGATGGTTGCTAGGCAACTGGTTGCTAGGCAACTGGTCGCCATGGCGATGGTTGCCATGGTGACGGTTGCTAGGCAACTGGTTGCCATGGCGACGGTTGCTAGGCAACTGGTTGCCATGGCGAAGGTTGCTAGGCAACTGGTTGCCATGGCGATGGTTGCTAGGCAACTGGTTGCCATGGCGACGGTTGCTAGGCAACTGGTTGCCATGGCGACGGTTGCAAGGCAACTGGTTGCCATGGCGACGGTTGCTAGGCAACTGGTTGCCATGACGACAGTTGCTAGGCAACTGGTTGCCATGGCGACAGTTGCCATGGCGACGGTTGCTAGGCAACTGGTTGCCATGGCAACGGTTGCTAGGCAACTGGTTGCCATGGCGATGGTTGCTAGGCAACTGGTTGCCATGGCAACGGTTGCTAGGCAACTGGTTGCCATGGTGATGGTTGCTAGGCAACTGGTTGCCATGGCGATGGTTGCCATGGCGACGGTTCCTAGGCAACTGGTTGTCATGGCGATGGTTGCTAGGCAACTGGTTGCCATGGCGACGGTTGCTAGGCAACTGGTTGCCATGGCGACGGTTGCTAGGCAACTGGTTGCCATGGCAACGGTTGCTAGGCAACTGGTTGCCATGGCGATGGTTGCTAGGCAACTGGTTGCCATGGCAACGGTTGCTAGGCAACTGGTTGCCATGGTGATGGTTGCTAGGCAACTGGTTGCCATGGCGATGGTTGCCATGGCGACGGTTCCTAGGCAACTGGTTGTCATGGCGATGGTTGCTAGGCAACTGGTTGCTAGGCAACTGGTCGCCATGGCGATGGTTGCCATGGTGACGGTTGCTAGGCAACTGGTTGCCATGGCGACGGTTGCTAGGCAACTGGTTGCCATGGCGAAGGTTGCTAGGCAACTGGTTGCCATGGCGATGGTTGCTAGGCAACTGGTTGCCATGGCGACGGTTGCTAGGCAACTGGTTGCCATGGCGACGGTTGCTAGGCAACTGGTTGCCATGGCAACGGTTGCTAGGCAACTGGTTGCCATGGCGAAGGTTGCTAGGCAACTGGTTGCCATGGCGAAGGTTGCTAGGCAACTGGTTGCCATGGCGAAGGTGGCTAGGCAACTGGTTGCCAAGGCGACGGTTGCTAGGCAATTGTTTGCCATGGCGACGGTTGCTAGGCAACTGGTTGCCATGGCGACGGTTGCTAGGCAACTGGTTGCCATGGCGACGGTTGCTATGCAACTGGTTGCCATGGCGACGGTTGCAAGGCAACTGGTTGCCATGGCGACGGTTGCTAGTCAACTGGTTGCCATGGTGACGGTTGCTAGGCAACTGGTTGCCATGGCGATGGTTGCTAGGCAACTGGTTGCCATGGCGATGGTTGCCATGGTGACGGTTGCTAGGCAACTGGTTGCCATGGCGATGGTTGCTAGTCAACTGGTTGCCATGGCGATGGTTGCTAGGCAACTGGTTGCCATGGCGAAGGTTGCTAGGCAACTGGTTGCCATGGCGACGGTTGCTAGGCAACTGGTTGCCATGGCGACGGTTGCTAGTCAACTGGTTGCCATGGCGATGGTTGCTAGGCAACTGGTTGCCATGGCGACGGTTGCTAGGCAACTGGTTGCCATGGCGACGGTTGCAAGGCAACTGGTTGCCATGGCGACGGTTGCTAGGCAACTGGTTGCCATGGCGATGGTTGCCATGGCGCCGGTTACTAGGCAACTGGTTGCCATGGTGACAGTTGATAGGCAACTGGTTGCCATGGCGACGGTTGCTAGGCAACTGGTTGCCATGGCGACGGTTGCAAGGCAACTGGTTGCCATGGCGACGGTTGCTAGGCAACTGGTTGCCATGACGACAGTTGCTAGGCAACTGGTTGCCATGGCGACAGTTGCCATGGCGACGGTTGCTAGGCAACTGGTTGCCATGGCGATGGTTGCTAGGCAACTGGTTGCCATGGCGACGGTTGCTAGGCAACTGGTTGCCATGGCGACGGTTGCTAGGCAACTGGTTGCCATGGCGATGGTTGCTAGGCAACTGGTTGCCATGGCGATGGTTGCTAGGCAACTGGTTGCCATGGCGACAGTTGCCATGGCGATGGTTGCTAGGCAACTGGTTGCCATGGCGACGGTTGCTAGGCAACTGGTTGCCATGGTGACGGTTGCTAGGCAACTGGTTGCCATGGCAACGGTTGCTAGGCAACTGGTTGCCATGGCGATGGTTGCTAGGCAACTGGTTGCCATGGCGATGGTTGCCATGGCGACGGTTCCTAGGCAACTGGTTGTCATGGCGATGGTTGCTAGGCAACTGGTTGCTAGGCAACTGGTCGCCATGGCGATGGTTGCCATGGTGACGGTTGCTAGGCAACTGGTTGCCATGGCGACGGTTGCTAGGCAACTGGTTGCCATGGCGAAGGTTGCTAGGCAACTGGTTGCCATGGCGATGGTTGCTAGGCAACTGGTTGCCATGGCGACGGTTGCTAGGCAACTGGTTGCCATGGCGACGGTTGCTAGGCAACTGGTTGCCATGGCGATGGTTGCTAGGCAACTGGTTGCCATGGCGACAGTTGCCATGGCGATGGTTGCTAGGCAACTGGTTGCCATGGCAACGGTTGCTAGGCAACTGGTTGCCATGGTGACGGTTGCTAGGCAACTGGTTGCCATGGCAACGGTTGCTAAGCAACTGGTTGCCATGGCGATGGTTGCTAGGCAACTGGTTGCCATGGCGATGGTTGCCATGGCGACGGTTCCTAGGCAACTGGTTGTCATGGCGATGGTTGCTAGGCAACTGGTCGCCATGGCGATGGTTGCCATGGTGACGGTTGCTAGGCAACTGGTTGCCATGGCGACGGTTGCTAGGCAACTGGTTGCCATGGCGAAGGTTGCTAGGCAACTGGTTGCCATGGCGATGGTTGCTAGGCAACTGGTTGCCATGGCGACGGTTGCTAGGCAACTGGTTGCCATGGCGACGGTTGCTAGGCAACTGGTTGCCATGGCGACGGTTGCTAGGCAACTGGTTGCCATGGTGACTGATGCTAGGCAACTGGTTGCCATGGCGATGGTTGCCATGGCGATGGTTGCCATGGCGATGGTTGCTAGGCAACTGGTTGCCATGGCGACGGTTGCTAGGCAACTGGTTGCCATGGCGACGGTTGCTAGTCAACTGGTTGCCATGGCGATGGTTGCTAGGCAACTGGTTGCCATGGCGACGGTTGCTAGGCAACTGGTTGCCATGGCGACGGTTGCAAGGCAACTGGTTGCCATGGCGACGGTTGCTAGGCAACTGGTTGCCATGGCGATGGTTGCCATGGTGCCGGTTACTAGGCAACTGGTTGCCATGGTGACAGTTGATAGGCAACTGGTTGCCATGGCGATGGTTGCTAGGCAACTGGTTGCCATGGTGACGGTTGCAAGGCAACTGGTTGCCATGGCGACGGTTGCTAGGCAACTGGTTGCCATGGCGACGGTTGCTAGGCAACTGGTTGCCATGGCGACGGTTGCTAGGCAACTGGTTGCCATGGTGACAGTTGCCATGGCGACGGTTGCTAGGCAACTGGTTGTCATGGCGATGGTTGCTAGGCAACTGGTTGCCATGGCGACGGTTGCTAGGCAACTGGTTGCCATGGCGACGGTTGCTAGGCAACTGGTTGCCATGGCGATGGTTGCTAGGCAACTGGTTGCCATGGCGATGGTTGCTAGGCAACTGGTTGCCATGGCGACAGTTGCCATGGCGATGGTTGCTAGGCAACTGGTTGCCATGGCGACGGTTGCTAGGCAACTGGTTGCCATGGTGACGGTTGCTAGGCAACTGGTTGCCATGGCAACGGTTGCTAGGCAACTGGTTGCCATGGCGATGGTTGCTAGGCAACTGGTTGCCATGGCGATGGTTGCCATGGCGACGGTTCCTAGGCAACTGGTTGCCATGGCGATGGTTGCCATGGTGATGGTTGCTAGGCAACTGGTTGCCATGGTGACGGTTGCAAGGCAACTGGTTGCCATGGCGATGGTTGCTATGCAACTGGTTGCCATAGCGACGGTTGCTTGGCAACTGGTTGCCATGGCGACGGTTGCTAGGCAACTGGTTGCCATGGTGATGGTTGCTAGGCAACTGGTTGCCATGGTGACGGTTGCTAGGCATCTGTTTGCCATGGCGATGGTTGCTATGCAACTGGTTGCCATGGCAACGGTTGCTTGGCAACTGGTTGCCATGGCGATGGTTGCTAGGCAACTGGTTGCCATGGTGATGGTTGCTAGGCAACTGGTTGCCATGGCGACAGTTGCTAGTCAACTGGTTGCCATGGCGATGGTTGCTAGGCAACTGGTTGCCATGGCGACGGTTGCTAGGCAACTGGTTGCCATGGCGATGGTTGCTAGGCAACTGGTTGCCATGGCGACGGTTGCTAGTCAACTGGTTGCCATGGCGATGGTTGCTAGGCAACTGGTTGCCATGGCGACGGTTGCTAGGCAACTGGTTGCCATGGCGACGGTTGCAAGGCAACTGGTTGCCATGGCGACGGTTGCTAGGCAACTGGTTGCCATGGCGATGGTTGCCATGGCGCCGGTTACTAGGCAACTGGTTGCCATGGTGACAGTTGATAGGCAACTGGTTGCCATGGCGATGGTTGCTAGGCAACTGGTTGCCATGGCGACGGTTGCAAGGCAACTGGTTGCCATGGCGACGGTTGCTAGGCAACTGGTTGCCATGGCGACGGTTGCTAGGCAACTGGTTGCCATGGCGACGGTTGCTAGGCAACTGGTTGCCATGGCGACAGTTGCCATGGCGACGGTTGCTAGGCAACTGGTTGTCATGGCGATGGTTGCTAGGCAACTGGTTGCCATGGCGACGGTTGCTAGGCAACTGGTTGCCATGGCGACGGTTGCTAGGCAACTGGTTGCCATGGCGATGGTTGCTAGGCAACTGGTTGCCATGGCGATGGTTGCTAGGCAACTGGTTGCCATGGCGACAGTTGCCATGGCGATGGTTGCTAGGCAACTGGTTGCCATGGCGACGGTTGCTAGGCAACTGGTTGCCATGGCGACGGTTGCTAGGCAACTGGTTGCCATGGCAACGGTTGCTAGGCAACTGGTTGCCATGGCGATGGTTGCTAGGCAACTGGTTGCCATGGCGATGGTTGCCATGGCGACGGTTCCTAGGCAACTGGTTGCCATGGCGATGGTTGCCATGGTGATGGTTGCTAGGCAACTGGTTGCCATGGTGACGGTTGCAAGGCAACTGGTTGCCATGGCGATGGTTGCTATGCAACTGGTTGCCATAGCGACGGTTGCTTGGCAACTGGTTGCCATGGCGACGGTTGCTAGGCAACTGGTTGCCATGGTGATGGTTGCTAGGCAACTGGTTGCCATGGTGACGGTTGCTAGGCATCTGTTTGCCATGGCGATGGTTGCTATGCAACTGGTTGCCATGGCGACGGTTGCTTGGCAACTGGTTGCCATGGCGATGGTTGCTAGGCAACTGGTTGCCATGGTGATGGTTGCTAGGCAACTGGTTGCCATGGCGACAGTTGCTAGTCAACTGGTTGCCATGGCGATGGTTGCTAGGCAACTGGTTGCCATGGCGACGGTTGCTAGGCAACTGGTTGCCATGGCGACAGTTGCCATGGCGATGGTTGCTAGGCAACTGGTTGCCATGGCGACGGTTGCTAGGCAACTGGTTGCCATGGTGACGGTTGCTAGGCAACTGGTTGCCATGGCAACGGTTGCTAGGCAACTGGTTGCCATGGCGATGGTTGCTAGGCAACTGGTTGCCATGGCGATGGTTGCCATGGCGACGGTTCCTAGGCAACTGGTTGCCATGGCGATGGTTGCCATGGTGATGGTTGCTAGGCAACTGGTTGCCATGGTGACGGTTGCAAGGCAACTGGTTGCCATGGCGATGGTTGCTATGCAACTGGTTGCCATAGCGACGGTTGCTTGGCAACTGGTTGCCATGGCGACGGTTGCTAGGCAACTGGTTGCCATGGTGATGGTTGCTAGGCAACTGGTTGCCATGGTGACGGTTGCTAGGCATCTGTTTGCCATGGCGATGGTTGCTATGCAACTGGTTGCCATGGCAACGGTTGCTTGGCAACTGGTTGCCATGGCGATGGTTGCTAGGCAACTGGTTGCCATGGTGATGGTTGCTAGGCAACTGGTTGCCATGGCGACAGTTGCTAGTCAACTGGTTGCCATGGCGATGGTTGCTAGGCAACTGGTTGCCATGGCGACGGTTGCTAGGCAACTGGTTGCCATGGCGATGGTTGCTAGGCAACTGGTTGCCATGGCGACGGTTGCTAGTCAACTGGTTGCCATGGCGATGGTTGCTAGGCAACTGGTTGCCATGGCGACGGTTGCTAGGCAACTGGTTGCCATGGCGACGGTTGCAAGGCAACTGGTTGCCATGGCGACGGTTGCTAGGCAACTGGTTGCCATGGCGATGGTTGCCATGGCGCCGGTTACTAGGCAACTGGTTGCCATGGTGACAGTTGATAGGCAACTGGTTGCCATGGCGATGGTTGCTAGGCAACTGGTTGCCATGGCGACGGTTGCAAGGCAACTGGTTGCCATGGCGACGGTTGCTAGGCAACTGGTTGCCATGGCGACGGTTGCTAGGCAACTGGTTGCCATGGCGACGGTTGCTAGGCAACTGGTTGCCATGGCGACAGTTGCCATGGCGACGGTTGCTAGGCAACTGGTTGTCATGGCGATGGTTGCTAGGCAACTGGTTGCCATGGCGACGGTTGCTAGGCAACTGGTTGCCATGGCGACGGTTGCTAGGCAACTGGTTGCCATGGCGATGGTTGCTAGGCAACTGGTTGCCATGGCGATGGTTGCTAGGCAACTGGTTGCCATGGCGACAGTTGCCATGGCGATGGTTGCTAGGCAACTGGTTGCCATGGCGACGGTTGCTAGGCAACTGGTTGCCATGGCGACGGTTGCTAGGCAACTGGTTGCCATGGCAACGGTTGCTAGGCAACTGGTTGCCATGGCGATGGTTGCTAGGCAACTGGTTGCCATGGCGATGGTTGCCATGGCGACGGTTCCTAGGCAACTGGTTGCCATGGCGATGGTTGCCATGGTGATGGTTGCTAGGCAACTGGTTGCCATGGTGACGGTTGCAAGGCAACTGGTTGCCATGGCGATGGTTGCTATGCAACTGGTTGCCATAGCGACGGTTGCTTGGCAACTGGTTGCCATGGCGACGGTTGCTAGGCAACTGGTTGCCATGGTGATGGTTGCTAGGCAACTGGTTGCCATGGTGACGGTTGCTAGGCATCTGTTTGCCATGGCGATGGTTGCTATGCAACTGGTTGCCATGGCGACGGTTGCTTGGCAACTGGTTGCCATGGCGATGGTTGCTAGGCAACTGGTTGCCATGGTGATGGTTGCTAGGCAACTGGTTGCCATGGCGACAGTTGCTAGTCAACTGGTTGCCATGGCGATGGTTGCTAGGCAACTGGTTGCCATGGCGACGGTTGCTAGGCAACTGGTTGCCATGGCGATGGTTGCTAGGCAACTGGTTGCCATGGCGATGGTTGTTAGGCAACTGGTTTCCATGGCGATGGTTGCTAGGCAACTGGTTGCCATGGCGACGGTTGCTAGGCAACTGGTTGCCATGGCGACGGTTGCTAGGCAACTGGTTGCCATGGCGATGGTTGCCATGGTGACGGTTGCTAGGCAACTGGTTGCCATGGCGACGGTTGCTAGTCAACTGGTTGCCATGGCGATGGTTGCTAGGCAACTGGTTGCCATGGCGAAGGTTGCTAGGCAACTGGTTGCCATGGAGACTGTTGCTAGGCAACTGGTTGCCATGGCGACGGTTGCTAGGCAACTGGTTGCCATGGTGATGGTTGCTAGGCAACTGGTTGCCATGGCGATGGTTGCTAGGCAACTGGTTGCCATGGCGATGGTTGCTAGGCAACTGGTTGCCATGGCGACGGTTGCTAGGCAACTGGTTGCCATGGCGATGGTTGCTAGGCAACTGGTTGCCATGGCGACGGTTGCTAGGCAACTGGTTGCCATGGCGATGGTTGCTAGGCAACTGGTTGCCATGGCGATGGTTGCTAGGCAACTGGTTGCCATGGTGACGGTTGCTAGGCAACTGGTTGCCATGGAGATGGTTGCTAGGCAACTGGTTGCCATGGCGACGGTTGCTAGGCAACTGGTTGCCATGGCGACGGTTGCTAGGCAACTGGTTGCCATGGCGACGGTTGCTAGGCAACTGGTTGCCATGGCGACGGTTGCTAGGCAACTGGTTGCCATGCCGATGGTTGCTAGGCAACTGGTTGCCATGGCGACGGTTGCTAGGCAACTGGTTGCCATGGCGACGGTTGCTAGGCAACTGGTTGCCATGGCGACGGTTGCTAGGCAACTGGTTGCCATGGCGATGGTTGCCATGGTGACGGTTGCTAGGCAACTGGTTGCCATGGCGACGGTTGCTAGGCAACTGGTTGCCATGGCGATGGTTGCTAGGCAACTGGTTGCCATGGCGATGGTTGCTAGGCAACTGTTTGCCATGGCGACGGTTGCTAGGCAACTGGTTGCCATGGCGATGGTTGCTAGGCAACTGGTTGCCATGGCGACGGTTGCTAGGCAACTGGTTGCCATGGTGACGGTTGCTAGGCAACTGGTTGCCATGGCAACGGTTGCTAGGCAACTGGTTGCCATGGCGATGGTTGCTAGGCAACTGGTTGCCATGGCAATGGTTGCTAGGCAACTGGTTGCCATGGTGATGGTTGCTAGGCAACTGGTTGCCATGGCGATGGTTGCCATGGCGACGGTTCCTAGGCAACTGGTTGTCATGGCGATGGTTGCTAGGCAACTGGTTGCTAGGCAACTGGTCGCCATGGCGATGGTTGCCATGGTGACGGTTGCTAGGCAACTGGTTGCCATGGCGACGGTTGCTAGGCAACTGGTTGCCATGGCGAAGGTTGCTAGGCAACTGGTTGCCATGGCGATGGTTGCTAGGCAACTGGTTGCCATGGCGACGGTTGCTAGGCAACTGGTTGCCATGGCGACGGTTGCTAGGCAACTGGTTGCCATGGCAACGGTTGCTAGGCAACTGGTTGCCATGGCGAAGGTTGCTAGGCAACTGGTTGCCATGGCGAAGGTTGCTAGGCAACTGGTTGCCATGGCGAAGGTTGCTAGGCAACTGGTTGCCAAGGCGACAGTTGCTAGGCAACTGGTTGCCATGGCGACGGTTGCTAGGCAACTGGTTGCCATGGCGACGGTTGCTAGGCAACTGGTTGCCATGGCGACGGTTGCAAGGCAACTGGTTGCCATGGCGACGGTTGCTAGGCAACTGGTTGCCATGGCGATGGTTGCCATGGCGCCGGTTACTAGGCAACTGGTTGCCATGGTGACAGTTGATAGGCAACTGGTTGCCATGGCGACGGTTGCTAGGCAACTGGTTGCCATGGCGACGGTTGCAAGGCAACTGGTTGCCATGGCGACGGTTGCTAGGCAACTGGTTGCCATGACGACAGTTGCTAGGCAACTGGTTGCCATGGTGATGGTTGCTAGGCAACTGGTTGCCATGGCGACGGTTGCTAGGCAACTGGTTGCCATGGTGATGGTTGCTAGGCAACTGGTTGCCATGGCGATGGTTGCTAGGCAACTGGTTGCCATGGCGATGGTTGCTAGGCAACTGGTTGCCATGGCGATGGTTGCCATGGTGACGGTTGCTAGGCAACTGGTTGTCATGGCGATGGTTGCTAGGCAACTGGTTGCTAGGCAACTGGTCACCATGGTGATGGTTGCCATGGCGACGGTTCCTAGGCAACTGGTTGCCATGGCGATGGTTGCTAGGCAACTGGTTGCCATGGCGATGGTTGCTAGGCAACTGGTTGCCATGGCGATGGTTGCCATGGCGACGGTTCCTAGGCAACTGGTTGCCATGGTGACGGTTGCTAGGCAACTGGTTGCCATGGTGACGGTTGCTAGGCAACTGGTTGCCATGGCGAAGGTTGCTAGGCAACTGGTTGCCATGGCGACGGTTGCTAGGCAACTGGTTGCCATGGTGATGGTTGCTAGGCAACTGGTTGCCATGGCGATGGTTGCTAGGCAACTGGTTGCCATGGCGATGGTTGCTAGGCAACTGGTTGCCATGGCGATGGTTGCCATGGTGACGGTTGCTAGGCAACTGGTTGTCATGGCGATGGTTGCTAGGCAACTGGTTGCTAGGCAACTGGTCGCCATGGTGATGGTTGCCATGGCGACGGTTCCTAGGCAACTGGTTGCCATGGCGATGGTTGCTAGGCAACTGGTTGCCATGGCGATGGTTGCTAGGCAACTGGTTGCCATGGCGATGGTTGCCATGGTGACGGTTGCTAGGCAACTGGTTGTCATGGCGATGGTTGCTAGGCAACTGGTTGCTAGGCAACTGGTCGCCATGGTGATGGTTGCCATGGCGACGGTTCCTAGGCAACTGGTTGCCATGGCGATGGTTGCTAGGCAACTGGTTGCCATGGCGATGGTTGCTAGGCAACTGGTTGCCATGGCGATGGTTGCCATGGCGACGGTTCCTAGGCAACTGGTTGCCATGGTGACGGTTGCTAGGCAACTGGTTGCCATGGTGACGGTTGCTAGGCAACTGGTTGCCATGGCGAAGGTTGCTAGGCAACTGGTTGCCATGGCGACGGTTGCTAGGCAACTGGTTGCCATGGTGATGGTTGCTAGGCAACTGGTTGCCATGGCGATGGTTGCTAGGCAACTGGTTGCCATGGCGATGGTTGCTAGGCAACTGGTTGCCATGGCGATGGTTGCCATGGTGACGGTTGCTAGGCAACTGGTTGTCATGGCGATGGTTGCTAGGCAACTGGTTGCTAGGCAACTGGTCGCCATGGTGATGGTTGCCATGGCGACGGTTCCTAGGCAACTGGTTGCCATGGCGATGGTTGCTAGGCAACTGGTTGCCATGGCGATGGTTGCTAGGCAACTGGTTGCCATGGCGATGGTTGCCATGGCGACGGTTCCTAGGCAACTGGTTGCCATGATGACGGTTGCTAGGCAACTGGTTGCCATGGCGACGGTTGCTAGGCAACTGGTTGCCATGGCGACGGTTGCTAGGCAACTGGTTGCCATGGCGACGGTTGCTAGGCAACTGGTTGCCATGGCGACGGTTGCTAGGCAACTGGTTGCCATGGTGACGGATGCTAGGCAACTGTTTGCCATGGCGATGGTTGCCATGGCGATGGTTGCCATGGCGATGGTTGCTAGGCAACTGGTTGCCATGGCGATGGTTGCTAGGCAACTGGTTGCCATGGCGACGGTTGCTAGGCAACTGGTTGCCATGGCGATGGTTGCCATGGTGACGGTTGCTAGGCAACTGGTTGCCATGGCGATGGTTGCTAGGCAACTGGTTGCCATGGCGAAGGTTGCTAGGCAACTGGTTGCCATGGTGACGGTTGCTAGGCAACTGGTTGCCATGGCGATGGTTGCTAGGCAACTGGTTGCCATGGCGACGGTTGCTAGGCAACTGGTTGCCATGGCGATGGTTGCTAGGCAACTGGTTGCCATGGCGACGGTTGCTAGGCAACTGGTTGCCATGGCGACGGTTGCTAGGCAACTGGTTGCCATGGCGACGGTTGCTAGGCAACTGGTTGCCATGGCGATGGTTGCCATGGTGACGGTTGCTAGGCAACTGGTTGCCATGGCGACGGTTGCTAGGCAACTGGTTGCCATGGCGATGGTTGCTAGGCAACTGGTTGCCATGGCGACGGTTGCTAGGCAACTGGTTGCCATGGCGATGGTTGCCATGGTGACGGTTGCTAGGCAACTGGTTGCCATGGCGACGGTTGCTAGTCAACTGGTTGCCATGGCGATGGTTGCTAGGCAACTGGTTGCCATGGCGAAGGTTGCTAGGCAACTGGTTGCCATGGCGACGGTTGCTAGGCAACTGGTTGCCATGGCGACGGTTGCTAGTCAACTGGTTGCCATGGCGATGGTTGCTAGGCAACTGGTTGCCATGGCGAAGGTTGCTAGGCAACTGGTTGCCATGGCGAAGGTTGCTAGGCAACTGGTTGCCATGGAGAAGGTTGCTAGGCAACTGGTTGCCAAGGCGACGGTTGCTAGGCAACTGGTTGCCATGGCGACGGTTGCTAGGCAACTGGTTGCCATGGCGACGGTTGCTAGGCAACTGGTTGCCATGGCGACG